>JAWNKW010000150.1:4860310-6075388 GCA_035041775.1 Chymomyza caudatula
CAGAATACTGGAGTTATGGGTATAAAAGTAATTTGTAGCCAACTTTCCAATAAGAAAACTTGTCGATTGGAACTTCCCAATAGGAAAATGTTTACAGGCATATCGATCTTATGAAAAGAGATATAAAAGTGGATACTTCCGTTCCCATTTTACCGTATTTAGTGTTTATAAAGAAAAAGTGTACAGGGTATTCCACTGTCGAGCACCGTCCCGACTGTCTGTATAAAATTTTTTTTATTATACTATTATTATTTTATGTTTGTTGTTGATAGTTTTTATTGCTGTTGTTGTTGTTGTTGCTGAAGCTTTTTTTTCGAATCGTTCGCTTTGTTAATTGCGTTAAGCCCATGTCAATTATCAACTGCACGGCTCAATGGATGATTCCGGGAGTTAAGAACTGTAGGAGAGAGTGTGGCAGTGAGAGAGAGAAAGGGAGGGAGTCAGAGGTCGTTTTTATAGCGTTTATTGCTTCTTTTTTTTTCTCTCGATTTTTTAATTATAAATCTATGACGACGTTAACAATTTGTTGTTATTGGTGTTGCGGCTGTTAAGCTGTCGATAGTTTTTATTATCGTTTTTGTTGTTGTGGTCTGCTGGAGGCTGTCAAAGCAGCTGCCAAGCGAGTTACAGTAGCTGACATCATAAGATGTGAATAGAGTTTGCATTGTTGTAAATTTACAAATCTTCATCTTCTTAACTGGTCGTAACAATACGTTATCGGGATACGGCCAGATGTAAAGCTCTCCTCCAGGCGTCTGTGTTTTGGGCTGGTTCTTCCAGCGGAGGCTTGCTTAGTTTGAGGTTAGTTTCGTCTGGAGGGAGTGGTCTCTAAAGTAACATCTATTGGCCAGAGTGATTCTCCGCTTGATCTCCATGCTGATATCGTTTTTCATGGTGACGGTGGTGCCAAAGTAGACAGAATTCTTGATAACATCAAAAGTATAGTTTTCAACATGGACCGTAAATAATTATTATTTATCAATTTTAAAACTAAAAAAATCATAGTGATAGAGAAATGGTACATGTAAAAGGAGCATACCTATGTGACCGTTCTCACATAAGCTATGCAAAACTACCTTAATTTGTATTTTTTGAGTTATACACAAAAAAATCATAAATTTAACTTATAATTGAGTTTTATTTTATAATCGGAAAATGAAACATATTTTAGAGTTTTATTTTGTAATCAAGTAATAAAACTTATTTTTGAGCTTTATATTTTGCTCAGAAAATAACGTAGGCTATTATAGATTTGTGTACTGTATGTGACAGGTAGAAGAAGGAGGCGTTGCAGACCATACGTTAAATAGCAAAATATGATCAGCATTGACTAAATTTATTTTGATAACGCCCACCATGTTCCTTAACGCATCGTTAAATAAATTTGCACGGAAATTTGGATTTTTCTTTGGAAAAACAGGTACAGAGTATCCCACTGTCGAACACATCAACACCGCCCTCACATTTTGTATTCTAAGACAAAAAGGAATTTAGATTGGAATAAAACCGGCATGTTCGCAATACCGAATTGACGCCTCCGCAATATACAAAATAAGTAATAACTGCGCTCGTAAACACAGCTGTCATAGCTGATAAGCAATTGTTATTGAATTGAAAAACTCAAGAAATAAGTTTTATTTTCCGAGCAAAAAATAAAACTCAAAAATAATTATTATTTTCCGATCAAAATATAAAACTCAAAAATAAGATTTATTTTCTGACCAAAAAAGAAAACATAAAAATAAGTTTTATTTTCTGAGTAAAAAGTAAAACTTACGAAATAATTTTTAAAATTCAATTTTTAAAATATAACAACAGTTACGATTCCTGGTTTTCAACATCAATCTGAGAGTCCAATCGCGATCTGTTAAAATGAGAAATCCATTTGAGATTTAGCATTTAAGGCTGAAAAAACTTCGAATTGATAATAACAGGTCATCAAAAAGCATCAGAAATTCGAAATTCATTGTGCCTATTGTAAATTCGACACATCGAATTACAAATTTTTGCATAATGTCGGAGGTATCCTTTTGTTACTTTATGCTCATTTTCAAGATATTTTAATATAAATGTGTCAAATGGGCATTATTCTAGTTTATCGGCATAACCCTGTGTAGTAAATGCAGTCGCGTTAAGAGGAGCACGATGACCGAGAGGAAGAGAATACGATGGGAGACGAACAGGAATGCGGAATGGCTGACGGAGAACAGTCTGTCTAAGAGAAAACGGAAAAAACATGATGTATAGACATAAAGATGCTGAGAAATACAAATATCAAGATATTGATATATATATGAAAAGAACTATTGAGTTATAGTCATATAAAAGATATTGAGCAATAGAGATATCGAGATATTGAAATATAGATAAATTTTAGAAGACTAAGATAAGAATGAGCAATGAATTGATATACTTTAAAAGAAGTTGAAGACGCGGACGAAAACGACCAGCATAGCGCTTAAAAGCACGTGGCTTGGTGAACGTAGGGAGCAGGGGGTGGGTCCCGCTAGTTTCAAACAAAAGATTAAACAGCAAATATTACATGCCAAAAAAAGAGCTTCATAAAGCATGTGAAACCGATAGGTAAAAACTACCAAAGAATACATAGTGCCAACTAAGAACGTGCGGGGAATTTCAATACAATGAAAGAAGAGCAAAAGTTTATAAGACATTTCCTATAGATAGAATAGTAAAGCTAAGCACAAGAGATTAAGCGCTTTAAATTAAAGCAAATCTCAAGTACAAACACGACTATAAATGCAGAATCCAAGATGAAAAAACTTGGAAAACTAAAACAAAAAGTGCTCTTAAGAACAGCTGAAACTGATCATGAGCAATCAAGTAACATTGTCTCTACGCCTAAGCTCTCGCACGAGGTTTTTTTTTTGTGGTTTTTACCTATTTTGCAGAGTTTTTTGAACCTGTAGCGGAAATGAGTCATTTTCATAGATACATCGAGTGCGATAAAGCGATGCTGCTTGAATTGTACTATAAGAAAACATAATTTCTTAGCCATAATTAAATTGCGATAAGTTTTTTGTTTAGCGCATACTTCCTTTTATTTACTGCTCATTTCGGCGATTATTATCATCAAAACTTGTTGTGTATTTCGGGCCACTTCGACACCTCATATAATAAATGCTGGAAACACGCCTGAATTGAATTATTTATGTTTCTATGTCATAAATTCATTAGGCAGGCGGCGCACTGCATATCGCTGAACGCCCCTACATCTAAGAGCGACAACGACCCCAAAAAAGTGAAACACACACACATGGGGGCGCCAAGAGCCAAAGACGTTAATAGTCTGGGGCTTTGACATAGGCAATATGATAGACAGACAAACCATTGACAGGGCATTTCTATTTTTAACTGCTGAAACACCTCTCAGAAGCAGACAAAAGTCGGAAAGAACTGACATATAGCATGATTTACGACTTATTAAGATATAGTATAAAGTATTTGCTGCGCATTTATATATATATATATGTATCTAACTCTGTGTCTATATACGTATCGCACGTAGCTGCATCCATATTTATGGCTTTAAAGTTGGCTTACAGTTGACAGTCGCAAAATTAGCTAATAGCTTGTTAGCTCAATAGTTTTGGCATCAATAGTTTGTTTGCTGCCTTGCATTAGACTAATTGGAAAAGCGTTGCCAGACATTTGCAATTAAATTAGCGCCTTTTGTCCCACACACACTCTCTTGCTCTTTCTCTGTGTCTCTTTGCTTAACGGTTTTTTGATGCGCCGCTTGACCCATTTCTCAGCGCATATTCACACAGTTATCGTAGAGACGGAGAGCAGTTCCAGAAAAAAAGCTATAAAGGATGCATTGAAAAATTCAAATAAAATATACAAAAAAAAAGAAAGAGGTGCTTTCCTTGTCTGAATGTCTATCTGTTGCAACTTGAATGAAAATGGAATTAAGCGCTAAAATATATGTACTATAGATACATAGATACTAGGCGTGTACTGGCATAGTTGCCACCCAAACCAAACACTGCAACTAGAGAGAGTGAGAAAAGGAGAGAGGAAGAGAGAGAGAGAGAGAGTTGCTGCGGCAGAACTTGACTGTACTAATTTCTGTTAACCATAGTATAGGGATATAAGGTAAGCTTATACAGTCGACGTTTCTCGCAATGGTATCTTAATTTTCATTCTGCTGTGAACGTCAATAAGAAAGGTTGTGTTCGCCCAAGTTATTGCCTTGTCAACTACACTAACACATGCATATGTGTGCATTGCTTGATGTTTGATTGTGAGTGTGCATAAACACTTTTGTTTTTGTGTTTTGACTCAATCTCGTTCTCTTAAGCTCTCAAACAAATGTAAGATACGATGTCGACAGCATTACCTTAACTTATATTCTTAAGGTGAAGCGCGATTTGCAAGTGAAAAAGTAAAAAATCTCATAAAATCTCGCTCGAAATTAGAATACATTCTAATATGAAGCAAGTCGCATAGGGTTGCAGGCGAGATAATCTAAAAACGGTACGAGACACAAATCACACGGCCCTGCTTTATTTTTCACTCATAAACGTTGACTCTCTCTCATTGCTATAACTCCAAGGGTTGCCTTTTATATTTCGCAAATAAAGGATATTTTCGCGACAATGGTTTTATTCTATGTCAAAATACTCACCACAAAAATCTATGCGTTCCGAACAAGGTACCTTCAAAACAAGTGCCATCAAGGTATTCAGCACTTCTTCAAGTGTCAAAAACAGTTCAGAGCACAATTCTTTCATGATGTACGAGGAACAAAGTGAATGCACTGTGTGCCAAACCGAATTTATTCGCGAATGATCCATTAATGCGACATTTTGGGTGCTCAAAGAGCTGGCAATGTCTTGATGAAGGATGATCCATATTTGGCGATTGGCTTTCGTTAACTCTACGAAAATTGTTGGAAAATAAATATACCATTCACAATTGACCATCTTACGTTGCTCTTATGGTATGATACTTACATATGCGATTTTGAGCGTTAGCTAGTTTCGGGCTCATATGCATAACGCCTTTGGAAGCAACGCGGCTGTATTTTTTCAATATATCTTTGCACTAATCGAAACGAGACTTCTTCTAGGCGATTTTCAAACAACTAGTGTTCGCTTATAGTTGACATTCTACGACTTAATTTACGCTCCCATAACAGCTGATTGCGAAGAGGAGTAAAGAAAACATGAAATAACAACATTTGTGTGTACAATGTATTTTGTTAGTTTTTTTTTTTTTAATTCAAATCAATTTTCACTTAAATAAAACGCATCGTATCCAGGTAAAACTTATATACTGCAAACCGCAAGCATTTTATCTTTCAAATGGTATAGCTTTCACCTTAGAACATTGCATTGCTGCCAAGTAATCGGTACCACACTGAATTTTTGCTTGGCGAATATTTTGATATGCCAGAAATATTTTTATACGGAATTTCATTCAAAAATAAATTTGTCAATGTGACAGAACTATCTTTGAGAGCATGGGAAATCTTCAAATAAAAGTTAAGGCTAAACCGAGACTAGAGATTTCTGGCACACCCCTGATTGAGTGGAACCTATGCTTCAATCTCACGTTATATAACATGCCATATCATGTTATCGTTGGTTTCTGACAAAATATATGCTATTGCACGACCTTCACGAAATTTATCGATGAGCGAACAACGGTCATGTTTAAATTTGGAGATTCGCATATATAATGTGGTTTGCGATGAATCAAATTAAGTTTAAGTGAGATAATGACGTCGAAAGTTGTAAAAAATAATCGCACGAAAAGGTTCACTGTTCAAAATCTTGGACGAAGTAAACTTTTCAAGCGACTTCTAAGTAAAAAGCAGCGCTTGTGTGTTGACATGTTCTAAGTATTTTTACGCTAAAAAGTACCAAACTTCCGATTTGATCTAGCAAGTTTAGAATTGCGCATTCCCGATATATGAAAAGTAGCGCGCGTAACAGTAATTATAGCACGTTTGAACGACTTTTCTCGAGTTTATAGCATTCATTTCCAATTAAGATAAAACAGTTTTGTTCCGAAAATGACAGTAAAAATTAGTGCACTAATTAGCTGAACTGCATTGTCAATTCAAAGATGGTTCCCAAAATGCGCTCCTAGCTACACTTTTATCTTACTACAAATTGCATGTATACTTATGCTCTATAGTCTATATAGACGCATATGCGTAAATTTTGATATATATAGTTTAAGTTTTAAAGGACAAAGCAATGCCTGATTTAAGACCCACACACACACATACACACACATTGCACAGGAAGTGCGCAAAACTTAAGCCTGTTCATATAACCGTGTCTTAATCAGACCTAAATGCATATCAAATCATGCTTTACACTTACAGTAAGGTACTTACGTACAACCCTTTGTCTTCCACTTTTGCTTCGTAGTAATGTATCCGCTTAAAAACCTTTGTCTTTATTTCTCTTTCTCTGCAATGACAGTCGTGCCTGCCATAGCGACACTTTGTCCTGCCAAACGAACTGATCGAGTTACTTAGGTGGCGACGAAAGAAGTCTGTTCAGTAGGCACTCTTTGAGACTTTCTACGACATGATTTTGGTATTGCCTTCATCCTCAACTGAAGTGACCTGTCTTAGAAAGTTAGCGAAAAAGCTTAACGCAAGCTGATGCCGTTTGGCGGATGCGTCTTATAGCTTCTGGCAAAGGTAACAAGCTGGACAACAAATCATACTTTATTTAGACCTTATTGTTTGCAAGCGAACTCTTCATAAAGAAGTATGACAATGTAAGAGAGCTCCTTAAGCAGTTTGTAATGAGAGTGAGTCAAGCATCGCGATGGCTTGTCCCACGATCTATAGAAGCTTTTTGGATAGAACCGACATGCCAAGTATTGATTATCTTGATCGATCTAGCTATTTAGGAAAGCTTTTAAAGCATGCTCCTTTCTGCCGTGCAATACGCCAATCGCTGAACAAAGCGGCGCAGGGTACTTTCTGTACGTTGTTCGTTTTATACCACCTGTAGTATTTTCTTTGGAAACGAAAAATCACTTGGAGCAGGTATTATAACATCTTTTTATAAACCTTGAAATGCCAGGCGTAATTTTGTTTACATGCACTAGTTTGCTATAATCTTGGAGAGAACCTTACGCAAGGCTGTGTTTCTAAGTGCAAGTACACGAATGCGACCCATCATCTGAATCAAAATCCGAGCTTACATACCGCAAAAACCAGTACATTTCCATTGAGCTGGTATTATCCACTGTTTGTGGTTTATGATCGCTTCATTCAAACCACAAGAAATACATAAAATTCGTTAGATGAAGTCAGTAAGATGAAATATATAGATCGGGAAACTCTATAAGTTTTAAGGCTCGCGTGTCCAAACAACAAACTGAGTTTGTCTGGCATAAACAACCCGTTGCTGATGTGGATCATGCTTCCAGGCGCCTAAGCATGGTTGCTCCCAAGCCCTACGCACAATCCTGTTTAAGTCCTGGGAAGACATTACCTCAGCTAGCCAGGTGTGTGGCAACTTGGTTAAGATAGAAACAGAGAACGTCAGTCAGTTCTATCAGAACCCAGGTCTCTCTCTTACTAATGAAATGATGCAACTAGAACAGTAATGAGTACCAAGAAATAAGCAAGTTGAACATTTGAGGCTAAACTTAGGCTAGAGCTAAGACGATTGCCAGAAAGCCTTTCCTTCCCTTCCATTAGATTTCAATTCCCTGACAGAAAATGAACAACTTATATGCAAATCCTCGAAACAAGTGCAGTGTATATTGTATATATTTTGTTATTGAAACTCTGTAAGCTTTCTCCAAAACCGTGTTCATCAAGTATCACTGTATCACCATGTGATCTACTGTTCCAAGTGCATGAAGTGCATGCCGCCTGTGCGCTCTCTGACCAATACACCCACACGCATTGTTTGACACTCAACTGACCCACACACACACCACGCATTGTTGCCGTAGCAGCTGTTTCTATCCCCTTCTTACGGCATCACGCTCATTGCAGCGGATTAATTTCCCATGCTTAGAAATGAGTCGGAGCGGGAAGGGGCATAAATGAATGAATGGAATCGTTTGAGCGCAGCAGCAGGAGCAGCAGCATATGCCCGCTGCGTGTCGACAGGACTTTAATCATTCCCAGGCCTGGGCGTTGGTGCTATTGGTGTCGGTGTTGGGTTGGCAAATAGCGCCCAGACAACTTGCTCGGACTTGGACTTGGCTGGCGAACTGTCGACTGTCAGTCAGCGAATGTGTTTTGAATTATTGCGCCACTGTAAATTCAGAAAAAGAGACGACGCCTGACGCTTGATGCTGACAAGGACGACGAGGACGACTAGGACGAAAACAAGGTCCGACTTGGCCCAGCTCGAAATGATGCGCTCCAAAAGCAGAACAAGAAAGAAAAAAAGTACAACAAAAAAAGGCAGAAACAAAAACAATTGCAAAACAAAAGGATATTGTGACAAGGATTTATGAGTGTGTCGTGTCGTCACAGTGCTAGGTATTATGTAGGTAGGCAGGAAATTCTGGGAGTAGGGGCGCTACCATTGTCTTGGCTTGCCTTTGCTGTCTGCAGGCATTTATGAATTTCGGGGTTGATTTGAGGCATACGACAGAGGGTCAGATAGCTGCCCGCTCAAGTGCCAAAGCGCAATTATTATATTGTATATTGCAAGCGAATACCGTAAACCACCGTACCGAACCCCAAAGAGCGTTGAAAGTTTCAGAGTTTGCATTAAGAGTCATCTTCTCTCTCTCTCTCCATTCACTCATTCATTCATTCAATGCTGCTTAGCTCAGCTGCGATTTATTGCATTCAATCTGTTTTTGAAAATTTGCTCGGCCAGCTGGTATCTCTGTCTCTCTTGCCTTTTGTCAGCCGAGTCTCTGACGTGCTTTGGTTTAATTACATGAACATTTTTGCAGCAGTGACAAATGTTTTGTTGCCAAGTTGGAGGCACTTTAAATAGAATACAGAATAGAATACCTTGTTGTTGTTGTTGACATTTTGAGTATTACTGGGCGGGGGTCAGGTGCTTCGTGCGCCATCATAAATTGATTTGAATGCGACTAGCAATGAGCCAAACAACTTCAGAGTTAACCCTTTGTTGGTCATACCCTTTATATATCTACCATTGCCAAGCGGCACTTTTTACACACGAAAAAAAGATCGTTCTGAATATAAACAAATTGCTTAGTTTTTTCAAAATCAGTCCACTCTATCATATAGCTGCCATACAAATCATAGGACAATGTTAACCGTTGTCGTCACGCTCTTATTTTTTAACACATTCGGATAGTCAACGAATAGCGTGAACTCTTATAGTTGCATCATCTAGCAAGCGTCTATGCTAACGCCATCTCAAGCTATGCCATCACGGCATGTACGTTTTTAAAAATCAAAGAACAGCCATGTTTAAACGTGAATGGGTTAGAGTAGAGAGTGACAAGCAATGAGTCAAGGCTGCTGCTGGCACTTGTGTGCATAGATGTTCCACGCAATCCGAATATAGTAACCCATCACCGTTTTCCGGCCTGATATAGAGCAATCCTCCAACGGTGACATGCGCCTCGCCTCCATTCAACAGTCGCACTGAAGAGCTGCTATCAATGTCGCCACGGAGCTCATAGAGTTAGTCGTCTTACTTTCCCTCATACTTTCCGCAGACTGCGTCATCAACCAAGTTTCAGCGCTATGAAGCAAATCACGAAGAATGAGCGACTTATAGAGTGTTTCTATCGTCTAGCGAGAGTGAGACCAAAGTAGCATCTTATGGCCAGAGTGATGACCAATATAATTGATGGTTTTTCATCTGCCTGTCAAATAGACGCTATATTTACAAATTTTACTAAAAACATTCCATTATGTAAAACATTATTCATTAGTGCTCAAATTCGATAGGGTTGAATTTCTGAAATCTTTAGTACACTACATAAAGTCTTAGATTAGATTAGATTTGTGGTAGGTGCGATGGCTCATCAGAAGGTTGAACCATCCCTAGCACTCAGGCAGGCTTGCCCATTCTGCCACATCAAGTCTTACTTGAAGAGTACAAATCCTGATGTATGTTGACCTTATTCTAGTGTATCAGACATCAGCGGCTGCACCAATCTCTGTTCTTCTATGCAAAAGGAGTGATCAAAAAGCGTTCTTTGACTCTTGTCAACTAAAACCTCTTCACAACTTTTTTGACGCAGGATCTTAGAATAGGGACACCAGTTTGTGTACGCTGAAAAAATCAGTTCAAAAACAGTTACTTATTGCCAGTTGCGTTGACTCGTCGTTTCTGCTTTTTTTTCTTGATTAACAACCAGTTACCGTGTTACGGAATCTTATCATTCTACCAGGCGCCTCTTAGCATCTTTCATTGGGAGGAGGGTTGTACGTGGTGGGTCGCAAGCCCTCCATACAATCCTCTTAAACACTTAAGGAAACTTCACTGCACACATTAGCTCACTGTCACAGATTGGTGATTAGAGCAGCTAACCAGAGGGCAACACGTGAAGGTTGTGAGTCAGCTTGTTTAAGATAGAGACATTGATCAGGGAGCTTCACCCGTCCGAACATCGTTTCTGCTTGATCGTGTAAATTTTAACACTCCAAATCGTCGGTATTTGAATCCTTTTTGACTTGGCTCGAAACTACGAAGTGTACAAGAAAATTGTAAGCGAAATCTGATCAATTTTGTTCTTCAGTGTATTCAAAAGTAACAAAAACATTTGACTAATTTATTTAATAGCCTGGTTATTACGCGAACATGGCGCTGGCTGGTTGGCTGGCTGGCTGGCTAACTAGCTTGCGTTTTAAGGGTTCGGATACGGCTACGGATACGTAGGGTGATCAGGACGTCCATTGAAAAATGGCCAAATATGCTGCAAAAGTTTTATTGCAGTTGGCCAAATTAATTTGCCAAAAAAGTTGAAACTCAAGAGTTGAAGCCAAGAGTTTAAGTTAAGAGTTGCAAACTTGTTGGCGCTTGATTGCTTGGCTTGTTAATGTTGGTACGTGTTAGTGTGTGTGTATGTGTGTGTAGGGGCTCCCAAAGTGCCCAAAAGTATATCCAGCTGAGAACAGAGGTCTGCCTCAAATGTGCGTTCATTAATTTAATTTTTCAAACGTTTGATAAAAGAAATGAAGCCATGAAAACTGTCATAAACCAACAAAAGATTTGACCATAAACAAAACAGAGAGGGAGTGAAGGGAGCGTATGAGAAACCCAAGGCCATGCCAAAGGTAGCACCTTTAATTTTAATATATGGTCATTAAAAATGCGTTTAGAAAAGTGCTTCAAGCGACGAAAAAAGAAAACACACGCTATACAACTTACCGTGAGAGCGAGAGGAAGGGAAAAAAGTTATACGCATTTTTATGACAGCTCGCAGAATATCAAATCGTTGCAGAACAACAGTAATCACAACAATAACCTTTAACGCCAGACGTCGTCCTCCCCCCGTCCCCCCTCTCTCTCTATCTCTCTCTCTCAATCTCTCACTCTCTCACTTGCACTCACACAACAGCCAACAACAATTAAGGCTAAACGCTTTTATAACATCAATTGTGGGTGGACCAAAGTCGGAGCTATTTGGTCTCTTTCTTTCTCTCTCGCTCAGATTAATGACACAGCACGATTTTTACGATTGTTTCTCAAGTTTAAAAAAAGTTATGCGGCATTTTTGTTGTTTTTTGTCGGCTACCGAAACGAAATTTATGAAATTTTACCTTTCGGGCAGCAATTTGCTCCATTTACATTCTTTATTAGCCGACGCAGTTAGTCCAAGTGTTTTGTTGGCAACTCTGCTCCAAAGGCCAGCAGCGAATGGCAAAGCGTCTGGTTTGAGGATTGCCAAACTTTTTGGTGTTGTTGCAAAAGAATTTTTGTGTGCAAGTTACATAAATTCGCCAAACACAAAAGACGCGCTCGGCAAACTTTTTTCTTTCCTGTCTGCTTTTTGGGCGCAGCTAACACTGGTAGGGTGATGGGCGGGGGGGTCAAGTTTGGGTCGGGGTCAACATTCAGGCTGACATGGCAACAAAGCAAAGGTAAACGCAGAAAACTTTGTCAATTTTTAAGTCATATTTTGGTTCAACATATGGCTGATATGCTAACACCAACTGAGAGAGTTCCTAATTCACCTAGGGGAGTACACAGCAAATGTTTGGGAAACTTCTGTTGTATGAAATGCAAGTTTAACCCGTGCGAAATGTAATCACTTGAGATTTGACTATTTAAAGAGAAAGGTAGCATGGTCCGGACAATGCAAGTTTCACTGAGAAGGAATACAATAGTTTGTAATATATATTGTCGAATATAACTGTTAAAGAGAATGTCAATTTTGAGACAATAAAATGAGTGTAATACTATAAAATATGATTATCTTTCAAGCGATTTGCTGATTTATGTGGTGAATGTACCTCAGTATGAGTTTCTATCGGCAGTTCCGTTGCGAAAGTCAACAAGACAACTAAAACTGTCCGAAAAACTTAAAGAGAGATCGAAAACTGAGCAAGAAATTGGTTAAACGTATGTTTCATTTATTTTTATAATCGAATTTACAGCAATCCAAACAGTCGAAAATGAAGCGATTTTCGAAATTCTGTTTTTCTCCCAAAGACTAACTATGTCTTAACTATTTCTATACACTGTACGCATAGTGTAAAAGGTTATTAGAGACTAGTGCAATGTAACAGGCAGAAGGAGGCGTGGCAAACCATATCTTGCAGGTACAAAAAATCCTCAGTAACAGTCGCTAGATCTGCGAGACCAAAATAAAAAAATAAACACATAATTTCATATAATTCCTTGTAAGCAGTTTACGGCCTGAGTCTATTAACTCGAAACTTGATAGAGGTTTGCGTCGTACTTATCTTTTTCTCCTTCATCTTCTTAACTGGCCCTAACAACCGGGTTACGGCCTGATGTACACCATTTCTCCAGGCACCTTTGCTTTACGAGCGTTTTCTCCAACCGGTGGAGCTAGTGCACTCTGTACCTGGTCGTTGCAACGGAGACATGGTCTGCCCCTTCGTCGCCTGCCTTTAACAACCGGATTGAAGACCTTTCTCGCAGTAGCTTCTACATCCATATGTACAACATGACCGAGCCAACGAACCCGCTGGACTTTAGTTCGCTTGACTATGTCAGTGTCGTCGTAGAGCCCATAGAATTCGTCGTTTCAACGACTTGTTGCCAACGCGTAAAGCGCCACAAATCTTACGGAATACTTTCCGCTCAAACACTCCAAGCGCATTTTCATCAGCGCCATAAAACAAAACGGCAAGGATGAGCGTCTTATGGAATGTTAGTTTCGTCAGGCGAGAATGGTCTCTACTACTGACACCAAAGTAATATCTATTGGGAAGAGTGATTTTCATGCTGACATCGTTTTTCACCGTGATGCGGATGTCACCGCCTTTTGCTTATAAACTGCTCCAAAATTGCACTACATGTATATATGTTTATATGTGAGCTAGAGTTACAAAATTTTGTGTCAACGAAATCATTAACACTTTGTTCACCTTTTGTGAATAGATGATCGCCTTCCACGAATCCGATTTATATTAATTACTGTCACATCGCGCTATATAATGATTTGAAAATTGATCGATATGTTTGGTCTAAGTTTTCATCTAACTTTGGTCCAAGAATACTGAAATAATGGGCATAAAAGTAGACTTTTCCCTCATAATAACCAACTTCCCAATAAGAAAACTTCTCAATTGAAACTTGCCAATAGGAAAATGCTTACAGTCATGTCGAACTTGCGAGAAAAGACTTAGAAGAAGATATATTCATTGGCTTATATGATGTAGATGTAGCGTATATGAACGGTATGGAAATGTAAGTCTAATGGGCTTCAAGTTATCCACCTAAGACTTCAGCTAGATAAACCTGTAGATGCTACTTAGGAAGCTTTGGGAAAGTGGAAGACTGAAACTTGGTATGCGCTCTGTTACAATCGTTACTCTTCGAAGATGCGACTGAACGAACCTAGCCAATGGGATGCCGTCTCTTCAAAAACTTCGCACATCGTTTTGAAGTGTTTGCAGCAGCTGAATATTCCAGTGTCATCGATTAGTGTGCTATCCAGTAATCGCATCAACATGACACACACACACGTTGCACATTTCGTATGCTTTGTCGAGTTGCCAAATCAAACAAAGATAAAATAAGAGAAAAAAGCGTCAAAATATGGCAACGAATTTAATAAATTCATCATCTTTCATTTAGTTGCAGCATCCAAGTCTGTTACGCGTGCTTCCTGCATACCGCATACCGCCCTCCGCTCTCGAAATGGAAATCGTAAAAAAGCGCAGCAAACGTGTGGGGAACAAAAAGGGCGCCAGCTTCTGTGCGGAGGTGGAGCTGGGTAAAGTTGCCAAAAAAAAAAAAAATGAAATAGGGAAAGAATACCCCAAAAAAAGTTAAATCGTGACTGTCATTTCAACGAAGCGAAGTTATTTTTCATGACAAAGCAGCCGAGGACTCGACTCATTTTGCACGTTGCTGTCGCATTTGGAGTCCATGGCGTGGGGGCTTCAGTGAGGGGGGGGGGGAGCATAATGGCAGAGCAGCGGACAGCATTCCAGCGTAAAAATACCTTTTACTGGCACATTACAAGCGACGCGTTGCGCCGGGTACCAAAAATTGCAGCGCTGCAACTGCGCTGCTGCGCTCGGCTGCGTTTTTTTTATTTTTTTTTTTTATGAAATTATTACGACTTTGGAAATGGGGTCGTACAAAATGTCGTTATGCTGTCACTACCACTCAGAGCAGAGTTGCCACCAAGCTGTGGGAGTCGATGTTGCAGTTACTGTGCTTAAGTTTATTGTAAAGAGAAACACTGTAAAGCGGAAATGGGAATTGTTTTGGGGCAGCTGTAAGTCTATGTAAGAGATCAATCAAAAGTTAATTGAACAATGGTCTAGCTTACTGCTACGGAGTAAATAGGTCAAGCTAACTGTTTTCGGCATACCTTTCGCTTGACGTATAACTCACTGTTGATCAGTTCGAACAAGAACTCAAATCAAAGTGATCATCATCAGTATGCAAAACCACAGAGCACCAGAGACTTAAGCTTTGAAAAACATGTGCCACAGTTGACCTACTAAATGAAACCAAACCAAATTCTATGGTCTAGACTGCCTAGTCTCCGATCTGAAGATCTTTGTCACACACTCGTAAAGATCGCATTAAAATGCCATAAAAAGCGACGCGACATTACTTTTATTTTTGTCTTGCTCTTTGATGTCTTTTGTTGTGCACACTCGCCGGGTATATCAGCTTTGGTTTAAGGTTTGAAATGAGTTTCATAAGTCGTAAGTCAATAGAGCAAAGTTCGTTTGTCTCTTAGACTCTAAATAAAACTGTGTTTATTTGTGAAAATCAGCAATCTACGAGTTATACTTTATAGCTATCACAAAAATGATTGCTTGAGTTATGTTTTAATTGCATTTTTTTTTGTGAATATAACCATTTTTAATGCAAATAACCTTTATTAAGCAAATAACCAAGTTTTTATGCAAGCCACATTTTATAATGTAAACTGCACGTTTTTATTGAGCATTTAACACGTTTTTGTATGCAAACTAATAGCAAATAACCATTTTATAAAACGAAACTTTGCTTTTTTTTCTTCTTTTCTGCAAACAATTTATGAAAAATTTCATAAACTAAGCTATAGCAGCGGATTAACTCTTATGCCTACTTTTAGCGAAGCCAACAGTAATCGAAGAGCTGCCTTCGAGCTAGCTTTGAGTTTTCCAGCCCTAAAACGAAGAGTTATATACAAGCGTATCAAATTTGGATTTGAAATTGCTTATTTATATGGAATGTACTATGTCGCAGCCAGAGAAACCAAGCAAAACATTTGCTAGTTCAGAAAGTTTACAATTTAATTGAAGAAATACTAATTTTCAACAGATTTATAAATATTAAATGAAAGTAAAAACTTCAACTGTAAAGGAAAATAATCGTTATAGCGAATGGGAATATGGGATAACGGGCTCAAATCCCACAGTTCCGTATCGATTTTGATCTATAAATTTCGTAAACTCTCTCGATGCGCATCTAAAAGACTAAAATGAGTTTAAACTTGGTTAAGACCTTGAAACCATGAAAAGTAGAAGGCATATTACGAAGTTTCGTTATTCGGAAGCAAAGAAAAGCTAGCATGTGACGTCACAAGCTGTAATTTGTGATCTTGCCAAGGTAATTGCTCTTACGCTCGTTCTCTTTTAAAGAGTTTTCGACAAATGTGTTTCCGAATTGGAAATTGAAATGGATTTCAACGTACGCTGGCGCCTGATTCGCTTAAGTGGAGTACAAAGCTCTGTAGTTTCTTATGAAAACTCGGTTTAAGGGTATTTAAACTACGGTAACCCGTCGTCTTGCAGTCAAATGCTTTCCTGGCTCTTTGTAGTCTTTTTTTTTTGTTGGTCACATTTGTTGTGCTTTCTATATGGCATCCAACAATTATGGCAGTTGCTGCTTTCGCTAATGAAGTAACGCCGCATCATCATCATCATCACCATCATCATCATTATCATGAAGAATCTAATAAGCGTGAAATAATTGACATTTAAGCAAAACTAACGCACATAGACAATGAAAACTGAGCAAACGTTGTCCAGCTTCCACGTTCGACGCGTTTACTAGGCCAGCTGTCGTTTGTTGATGGGGCAGGGGTGCCTGAGGGGGGAGGGCGGGCCTTATGACAGATGACCGCACGTACGCTTCACGTTTCGACACGGCGCTGGAGTCTGTTTGAGAGTTGCCGAGTTACGAGCTACTGCTGAGTAGGTTTGTCGACGGCGGCATTGTCAGATTTCTGGGTCATGAACCAAAAATGTAAAATAATGAGTTGGTTTTATACAAATAAACCCGCCGACCGACCGACCGAACGCCCGCCCGCCCACGTCTGCAAATATATATTATGCGGCATTTGCAGGGCAACTCATGTCGTGTCGTTTGTTGATTTTGGCCAAAAGAAATGACAGACTGTTGGCATTTTGCGTGTCACACCTGACCGGAGTGTGAAATTGTAGGTGGGCCGCGGTTAGGATCCAGTGTAAAACAAGTCAAGAAGTGGCAAGTGGCGCATGGGAAATGGGCATATATCTGTCACACGAGTCTGACACGTGAGCTGTTTACCAAATTGGCAGCACTTGGTTTAAAGTTTTTTCTTCTCATTTCAGTTGTAGCTTCAGACTATATTAAAGCATATGGACAAGTTTTTAAAGTTTTATTTCTATTTTCTCAAGAGATTTCTTTGCCATTTTTTCTGCTCTCTATATGCAGTTAACTGTTGCAAGAACGAATGTCCACAACTTGGTTGCTAAGTAAAACTCGCCACAAAAGAAATGCGTGCAAAATGCTTTTAAAATGCCGCCCCCACCACGCCCCCGATGTCGTATTCCCAACTTAGTTAAATGCAGCAAGTAAATTGCTTTCAAGCAATTTTCCAAAGCTCAATGGCGCTACCAAGGACGCTGACTGCGTCGTTGCTGGACTTACCTATAAACCAAAATGAACGACTGGACGTCATTTGACATGCATCTAAAAACCGACCCGCTGTGCCCAGCCGCTCCTCATTCGCCCGTCGCTGCGATTTGCCTGTGGTACGCAAATGTACGTACACTCAGAGAAATTTTATGTGCTCAAAACCATCGATCGCTGTTTGGGTTTTGCTGTAAGAGGGTATACACAATAGATGCCAAACGATGCTGCCAATTTTCTTTAGATCACTTTTAATCAAAGGGGAGATATATTAAGTTTAGTGCACGGACTTTGTGTTATAACTCGGCGGGCATACTTTTTAGAGAATGATGCACTTAAAATTTTGCAAAAACTTTCTTTAATTTATATCATTAAGTTGTGCTTGAACGTGGGAAACTTTTTGAGATGCCTTACTTACCGCAATAATACTCTTTCAAAAACTGAATTTCGAGATAATTCTAGTTTCTATGCTGTATGGCATGCAATTCAAAGTAGCGCTCTGTTGTTAGCTGCAACTTTGATTCTAGTGCTCAAATCATTATGAAATTTTGAAAAGATATTCTCAACAGGTTGTACTTGAAGTAACTTCTTAAGCGATGTCTAACTTCTATAATGAATGCACATTACTTGATGCTTATAGCGTTTCTCAGCGATTGAAGGTTTCACTTGATATCCGTTACAAACTTTCTTACACATCAAAAACGCTTAGAAACGTAATTTATGAAAGTTATGAGCACAAGCTAGCGCTGTTCGGGCTTTCATTTCCTAATCATGAATAACGGCAGCTCACCACAAAACCTTAGCTCCACTCAAAAGGCTTAAGATTCACTTAAGCTAATGAGCTAAAGTAAGTTTCAGAGCAATATCATAACTTAAATATCCGATCCATTGCTGAAACTAGCTACATGCACAAGTTCCCTCTGGCCCTTTGGGCGTATTTTGTTATGAAGATTTCTTGCAGTGTATTTGCTGCTGTCTACATGCAAATAGATATGGATAGATGGACTAGCTGCGCTGGACTAGTTGCACTACTATATGCAAACCGTAAAAAAAAGTACATATCACGCTGACTGCAGCAGCAACGGCAGCAGCATCATCAGTTGCCGCACAGCATGAGTCGGATCCGGAATTGGGAGCGAGTCCGTGTTTGGGGCATGCTTTCAGCCAGCTTGTAGCTAAGTTTCGTGGGTTGCTTTGCCAGCCAATGGTAATATCATATCATCATCATCAACGTCATAATCATCAAAGGCAATACGCAGAGCAGCAATGGTAGCATTGTGGAATCATAGAAACCTTAAACGCAACATTTTGTTGTTGCCCCAGGATGTAGACATGGCATTACATAGAGTTCCTTTTAGAAGGTTTTTTTTTTTTAAGAGCTGTATTAACCTGATGAATCAATCTGCGGCCATAACATTTAATGATGTTTTTCGATTTTATTCCCTTTTTGGGTTTCAGTTCAGAGCTTAAAGGCAGCTGCGCTAACAATTGCGATTTTAGGGTTGCCTTCATTAATAACAAAAACAGAAAACTTGAAAACACGTGCTACTTAAAACTGCTATTGCACTCTATAAGCTGAATCTGTTTGGCGTATATTAACTTCACAATTATGAGTGCGTTATGTGTGGAATCTTTATTTGAAGCTTGGCAAAACTTAGTTAATGGTTCATTTTCTGCTAGCATTGCAGGAATTTTAGGCTTATCGCCAACCTGCAAATTGGTTAAAGCTTTTTATTATTCTGTATACATCCCTTTTTTCATAGTAAATTCTAACGTTCCCTTACCAATTCTTAAAGTGTGGCTCTCTAATCGAGAAAATAGATGCCGTCATCTATCTAATCATCCCAACACTATCATCTTTATGCATTTTCTCAGCTGGAAAAACAGCTATAAAATCACCTTCTCTCGACTTTTTCAATAATATACAATTTTGCTAAAAACCGCTGCTATAAGCCCACTTGAACTTGAGCACTGCAAGAATCTCTCTGGGCTCCGCGGTCGATCGTTATGGACTGCGACAGGGCGCAGGCGCTGTGAAAGAAAGCTACTAAACTCTAATTCTCTCTAACTTTCGAACCTGCTTGTAGTTCTGTTTTAGAATCGGGCGCTGCGACCCGATGCAACTATCGATGTATCCTTAGCAGAAATCGCGTGATTTTTGATTATGCCGATCATTTGTGAGTTCAACAAGCTTAAATTGAAATTTACGTCTACTCATTATGAAAGAAACCTTTATCCGAGAGTTGTGCCCACTACGAAAACCGGATCATTTCAAAAAATTTAGCTGAATCTATGGTTTCAAAAAATGACACTAATGCGGATCAGCTGGTACTTTGCCGCATACTCCACGAGAGTAATCAACAAACAAAATTTACATTTCTGGTAAGGAAAACTGCATCGAAGGCTGTATCCAAGAGTGACCTAAGCAGTCGGAAGACAGCGATACTTGTGTATCTTATACAGCAAAGTTGAGATTTCTCCACTGTAGAGTGCGTTCTATTATCTTTATTTAAGTCGCTGGGATTTTATCTGTTGTACTATGTACAATAGTGTTCTTATCTAGTAAAAAAAT
The DNA here is from genome assembly GCA_035041775.1 of Chymomyza caudatula. Taxonomy (NCBI): domain Eukaryota; kingdom Metazoa; phylum Arthropoda; class Insecta; order Diptera; family Drosophilidae; genus Chymomyza; species Chymomyza caudatula. The sequence goes on from JAWNKW010000150.1 coordinate 4,880,372, forward strand.
ATCTATAAAATTGCATTAGAGAACAGTAGCAGACGGCTGCAGTCAGCCTCAACCACACGAACACACATACACACACACACACACACACACACACACACACACACACACACACGCACACACACAGGCAGATAAGCGCTGACGCCATTTTGTGTAAACATTAGCAATACTCTGCTCAATATTGACATTGAATGAGCAACAAAGTGAATTATTAGTTGTGCAAATAATTGCAGAGTTCGGTTTACAGTATTAGTATTTTGTGCCATGCGAAAGAAACAGGGTATGAAACCACCCAAAATCAGCCCACCCCGAACTTAAACTAAGGCTGACAGTTAAATTTGCTGTTGATTCAATGAGCTATAGTTACTTACTTACTTTGTTAACTTGGCTTACACATAAAGACATCAGCTTAGGACAATATTTGGCTAGCACCAACCACACACATACAAGTCGTTTAGATGTTTTTGTTTTTGTCTAGTGTTATTTGTGCTCACGTTTAAACTTTGTAGAGCAGCGGCCTTTGTCATTGGTTGTATTTTTATTTTTACTTTCATTAAGCTTAAAAGTTCTCAAGTGCTTGCTTTCAGGTGTAGAAGAGATTAAACCCATATCTAAAAGCCATTTATAACCACAAAACAAATATAGTATGCATACAAGTTGGTCTAACGTGTCCCATTTGGCCTCAATTTAGGCAGTTTTTGGCTTTAAAAATATTAAAATTATAAATAAGAAAACAAACAAACAGTGTCATAAACTGTACGCATTTCTCCCAAAGAGAAGCACAAATGCTTGGCAAGTTTTGTGTGTACTTTGAGGGTATATAAAAGTGTTTGGGGCTTTTCGGCAAAAGATCAACAAAGTTTTGCTCATTAGGCTGACAAGCAGGAGCGGTCACAAACAACCGGCAGTTGTAAAACACACAGCTGAGAGCTATGTGGCGCCATCTAGCGGCACCACACGAAAACAACGACAACAAATTTTCAAAAGCATGCTTTTCTTTTCGCTCCCATTGTTAGCTGATAAAAACAAACGTGCAAACTTCTCGCTCTCCTTTTAACGCTGCGAACATATCGCGCAGAAACGTAACACCATCCGAGCGTTATATCATCCATTTTGTTGGCGGCTAAGAGACGGTCTTGCCTGCAATGCGCGCCAATATATGTTTCAAGGGAAAGTTGAATTATGTGGCAGTTTAAAGAAGAAACAGTCTGAAATTGACGCTTTTATCTCTTGAAGTTTAAATCTGATCTTGAGCTTATCTGCACTTCAATTACTTGCGAGGTTCGGTTCAAGTGCTCCAACTTATGGGATGCTTGGGCTCAAGGAAGAGTGCTTATTTCCAAAATATTCCGAATTCTGAGTTTAACTCAGCAATCGAGTAATAATTACTACTCGCTTGGAAGTGAGTAAATTAGAAATTCGTGGTCCGCTTCAAATCTCAAAGGACTCCAGCTTGTTTCTAATCTGCCTTGGGGCTCTGCTTAAAACCAAAAACGCGGTTTTTACCAAAATATCTACTGTTGAACTTATGATTCCCATTGCTATTAGGTAATGCTGTACTAAGATCGTAAACAAAATTGGACCAATAAAAACAGATTTTTGGTTGTTCTTTTTTTTATCAAAATCGGTACAATTTATTGGTAAATGTGAACAACTCCTGCATAAAATATGCATCCGTGTCGTCACGCTCTCTCATTTGCGTATTTTGTGGCATCTCACACAAACCTGGGTAAAACTGGGCTTCATATATCTAAGTACTAACTTGGATATTGTTGTGATCGCTCAAAATAACGATACGCCCATCCCTAGCACTCAGGCATATCCACTAGAGGAAGTTAGATAGAAATTCAACCGAATTTCAGATATCGTTTCAAATCCAAATTCCACCAAAAAGCTATTTGTCAACCAAAAATATCTTTATGCCAGATTTGGGTGAATATAAATGAAACTTAGGCTGTTTTTTGCACGATTCGACCATCATAAAGTCATGTTGTGAGCACCTGCCGTATAGACAACCATCGACCTTACTATAATAGTTACGCAGTTACCATATTGAAATCATTTCTGTTTGGTCATGACTTCTGCCGTGGTTGTAAAGCACAACTGCACGCCGTGCCGAAGCTCTTACCACGTTTGGGGCCCGAAGCTGCCAACCGCAAGGTCAGGACAGAAAATCAGTGGACTCCTAAACTTCCGTGGTACCAGGAATAAAGCCTACGAACAGGTGTCGTACCATTGCAGAGCACTGCCAGCTTAAATTCCAAACTGTTTAGGACTGGAGACCATTACTTTGAACATGGCTGTACGGAATAGAATGCTGACTAGTGCACAAGCCCTAGCCTGCTGGTGGACCAGTATACTTGGCCCATTCTTTCCTCTATGTGATATATATCCAAAAAAGGTTTAAGCAAGGGCAGAGAGCGAAACCCTGATGAGCGTCTGTGATTACAGGCACCCGTGACTGCAGAAAATCCTCTGGTCAGGCTAGGTGCTCCGACGAATGCTAAAACAGATAAGCTCCTTGAAACTTTGGGACTGTTGACCCGATCTTTGGGTACAGTAAGGTGTTCCTAGCTTCTATGGGCTTCGATATCCAATTGTAGTTACGGACAGACGGACGCGACCATATTGACTCAACTTTGCGGAGCATTATACAAAAGGAACTACTTGCTTGCCACGCCTCCTGCGTCCTGCTGCTACATTGCATACATATGCGTGCAGGGTATACAAATAGCTCTCATTTGCATTTTATGATTTCTTTGAATTTAACTATGAAATTCAATTATTTGCTATGAAAATAAATGCTTAAACTCAATTTAATGCATTTTTATTTGTTGATTTTACTTTGTTTTTGTTTTTTTGCATGACTTTGCACGTCCCTGACCACAAAACGCATGAAGTCAGCGTTAAAAAACTTAATCAACGAACCAAACAGCAATATCAACAAACAAATATTTTACCATTTGTATTCGGTATTTATTATTATATTCGTATATATTTTGTACGCTTTGAGTGTACGGCAATCCAGCATTAGTCCCAGTTTCAGACCCGAAACCCCGACGGCAGCTGCAACCCCTTCTCATATATCGAATCCAAGAGCACGTCTATGTCACAAGTGCAAAAGTGTTTATGTCATGATTTGACAAGTTATGAAAAAATCATTGGAATTTGTTGTTGTTTTTTTTTTCAGTGTATGTACTTAGCTAGCTGTGTCAATAAAACAACTTATTGCATATATGGGCAGAAGAGCTTTGAGGCGACATTCTATGTATTGACATATGCTATGTACATAAAGGCATCATTGCTAAAGGAGCACGAGATCAGAGAAGTTCAAAGCCAAAGCAAACACATTCTAATATTATTATGGAGTTATGTGACTTTAATGCAATCAACCATATTTCACAAAAGCGTTATTAAATTGAGATAAACTTTTAGCCAGAAATAGCAGAGCGAGAGGAGGGTCTGCACGAGGCAAATTTTCACACGAGACATCAGTTTTCAACTCTTTCGATCTTAGTAATGCCAGATCAGACAAGCTATCGTCTCCCAACGTAGCTCTTAAATAACACAAGTTAACCTACTGAAGAAAGGTATCAGAGGCCCTATCGAGCGATTGAAGCCATTTGCGAAAGAACCCGATCGGTCCTTATCAGTGTGGCTTCAAGCCTGGTAAGTCCACCATTGACCAGTTATTCACACTACGCTAAATCCTAGGGAAAACCCACGAATAACAAATCGACATCCACCATCTCTTTGTCGATTGTAAAGCAGCATTTGATATGTTCGGTATCCCTGCAAAGTCACGTAGCATCGTCAAGCTAGAAAAGAGCTTCCCCGAGCCTTTTGATAACGAGCGGGGCTTCCGACAGGGCGGTGCAGATGATATCGATATCATTGGGCTTACTAAGCGAGCAATTAATGAAGCCCTTGCGGTGATTCTGCATCCATGACAAAGTATATGGGATCTTCGAGTAGAGAGTCGCTGCGTTTTGACACTTAGTTTGATGTTGAGAACTATACTTTTGATATTGTCAACGATTTCGTCTATCTTTTGGACACGATATGGTACTATTGCATCGCCTTGTCAGCAACATTTCACAATTAAGGACTTCTTCATAAAGTTTTTTATCATCATCATCATCTTTTTCCACGTCACAAACGCGATCTTTGATATAGTCTAAGAATTCGCGTTTTCCAACAATTTCGTTTACTGGTACGAATATGCCGCGGTTTTCTTCGCAGAGACAAGCGACTGTGTTCATTTCGACCTTAATCATTTCTTCCACAGCATTTTCCGCTACTTCTAAGGAATCTTTCAGTTAAAATGTAGTGTAAAAATCTCTACATTCGGACAATGCGCATGAGCAGTTAGTGCAAATTCCCAGTACATTCTAGTATGTCATCCGATTATATGGTCGCTGAGTATCACTGCTTGATTGTTTGGCTTAATTGCTTCGACATTTGTGTTTAATGACTTGCTACAAATTGTCTTGATATATTGAAGGAAGAAAAGACCATACTGTTTCATTTTGGGCTTAACTGAGTGAGCGATTGGTTAACAAGCAAGGTAGCTCCTTCTTTTTTTATATCTTTCATTAACGCCCTTATGCTACCGACAATCGTCAAAGTTCGTATTATCTTTAAGTAGCTGTTCCAAAATTCAGCTTACGCATTCTATATGCTAATTTGCAACTTAATTTTCAAAATCAGTTTTAACGTTCCTTCAAAAGAAATTGTCATTGGGATTCAATGTGCTAGATCAGGAGTTATATCGAACATCAGATCATAATACTTGACATTTTGGATGGTCTTCAGTACATTTTGCGTACAATGGTAAATTAATGTATATACGATTTTACGAAAGTAAAATAGTTTCGAAATTTTTAGGCAGGTTCGAATATGGCTTTAAGTTTCAGAAAACCCAGAACTGATTTCCTGTGTCTTCTTGCAAAGCCAAATTTTGCTTATCTAGACACTTTCTGCTTGTCAAACCACTATCTTTAACAAAAGCAGGTACCGTTGGATGTGAACAACGATCCTTTCCCGCTCGAAAGCGACAGATGTTCAGAAGGAGGACCAACTAAATTTAGAGATGGAATATATCCTATGCTTTTGGATGTAATAACAGACAACTCTGAGATGTTGTTCAGAATGTGCTTGCCCAGATATTTGACTACAGACAGCTGGACATGAGCAGACGAGGTGTCCAACTATTTTCCCCTCTACAGCAAGCGCTTTGACGCTCTCCTGGTTAAAAGAATATAGCGTCATGGTGTGTTTCTTGTTTTTTTCAAAAATGTCTTGATTGGAGCTTACAAGTAGACATAGAAGTACCTGTGCCTTCTCTTTTAAGAAGAAGCGGGTAGTCTCTTCGGCTATTGCCTTCAAACACCCGATGATCTTCGACTATTGAGTTACCACCTGTATTGATAATAATTATGTTTTCCGACATGTTTTTCAAGCCCTTTAGCCATTTAAGCGCCATTTTTATGGCAAGGAGCTCAGTGATCCAGGTCAAGACCTGTTTTTGTTGAGTTGTTCTGTATAGACGTTATTTCCAAACCCGTTATCTAGCTTTGTAAACTTCGTGAAGAAAGAGTTAGCGGCGGTGAGTTCTAGGATCTAGATCTAATCGATCTGATAAATGACTCGCGCTTTTGTTGTAGAGTACTATAGAGTACACTTAACTGTTTTCAGTATATAATTTTATAGATGATTATTTGGCATATTATAATTTATATAGTAATTATTGTGCTCAATTGGCGTGTTACATCCAAATAGGTTTTCATAATTGAAACACAATTTATATAGTTTTATCAAAGCATAAATCTAACCCAATTTTGTTATAATTTTCAATAAGTGGTTGATTTCAAAAAGGCAATTGAAATAGTTAATATACAGTTGCAACTCGACAACTCTGGTCGAATGGTTCAGATCAGTATTATACGCTATTTAGCGTAAAAAAACGCTCAAGAGCATCAATTCGTAATTGAAAACAAATTGAATGGCAGTTAATTCAATCTGAAATTGTTGAGAACTTAATCAAAGCTGCATCATTTTTCTCGTATTTTTATATTTATAAAAAAGCAAGTGCTACTTGAAGTTGAAATTGAATCAGTGGATAAGCATTTTTCTCTTTAGTTGAACAATTTTTTGAAATTAAAGTGGGTCAATATAAGAAGCTTTCAACTTGACGTGCATAAACAAAAGGAGCAGCAAAAATAAGACTCGGTCCACTTCAAAATCTTTGTTATTTATGTACAAATGTTCAACTAAAGTCAAGTCGACAGAAACTACAAAAACCAGAGAGCCTAGAAGTGCCAAGGCCGACTAAAGTAAGCAGCTTAGTTTTAGCAACCTTTATTTGTTGACATTTTAAACACACACACACACACACACACACGCACACCATTATCGATGTGTGTGTTGTGAAGTGCTATTGTGTCGAGACGCAAAGTTAACCCACTGGGAGCAGTTGGGGTCAAAAAAGGCCAAGCAAAGGCGCATGACTTGCATGCCAAGCCGAATCGCGTCATAAACACCTAAAACATTTATAATTTATTTCACTTTATGCTAGAGCATAGCCTAGTATGAGGCGTTGCACAGTGGTCCAAAATGCACAAGAAATTCGTCACAAAACTAACGACTGCCTTAGTAACAATAGGCAACAAACTAAAACCTTTGTCTAAAACTTAACTTTTCGGGTAAATTTTTTTCACGCTGATTTCGAATTTTGGGTTTTCTAGCAGAGTTTTTGAACTATAGTTATGTAGATATTTTGCAAGTTTCGAAGTCAGCAATTCGCACATTGGATTAGATTTGTGGTCAGTGCTATGGCTCAACAGAGAAGGCTCACCCGATCGCGATGAAGTGCAACTCGAACTAAAGGGTGTTAAATATCACTTCAATGTTCCTTTTGTGTGGATAACTCCGCTTTATTTCCATCCTGACGGCTGTAAAAGGTAGATAAAATCCTAGACATCAACAGCTCTATAATAGAATATAAGTAGAGACAAAAACTGCTAAAAAAAAAAAAGGCCGGTAAATGTCATAAGGAATAAAAGTGATATCGAACAGCGCTTGAAGTTCGTCAATGCGTATGGCTATGAAACCCGGTAAGAATCGGTTGTGCTTCGATTGACGAAATATTCACGAGTTTGCGAAGAGATGAGAGGGACACATTCTATCTGAAAAGTCAAAGTCCATTACAAACTTCATAACTCCTGGGCGCCCTGTATACAAACATTCACTACATTGCCGTCCAAGCTTTGCAACGCGCTTTAAACTACGTCATTTGTTGGATGCCTCAACTAAAAAATTAGCTTCTATTAGGAGAGTCGTCTTGGCTTTCGTCCGTTATACCCTTCTCGCGCTGTTAGTTGCACAACAATTGCTAGGCGATAACAACGACTTTTGTACGATTACTAGATAGTAAGCATTGTTGTTTTTGTTTTCAAAGCATTTTTTGGCTAACAATTGTCGTGCTAGTTCCATTGGAGCAAGAGTATTACGAGTAGCTGGATATCATCGATATGCGGAAGAAGATCGTTAGCTTTAAGAGCATGGAGCAAATTTCGTCGGGGAGTTAGTAATTTGATGAATACCACCTTTGATAACAAACTTCTTAGATGACTTATGTCTGGTTACCAGAAGATTTATAATTTCGATCTTAAACCGTCTCTTTGAACCATTAAGCAAAGTTAAATTCGCATACACTAAACGTAACTTACAGCAAATTCTGTGTAGCCGAGTTCCAAGCAGACATTTCAATGACTAACTTTTCTCTCGCCAGATTGTACATTTCGACCACTGTGCGTTGACGCCGTAGCAACGGAGCTTGTTGCATGGGTGTCTCCTGTCTATATTTGAAACTTTTTTACGATTTTGCTAAATTTTGATGCGCTCGTGTTAATGACAGTTTAACAACAAAACTGATAATAACAAGAGAACTTAGTCAAAAAAAAAAAAATTTACAGAAGAGCGTTTTTATTGTTAGAGCTGCAAAAAATGCTTACTAAACTGGCCATAAAAGCCAAGCGCTAAACACACAAAAGCATGTTATTTAATTGGTTTGTTTTTATAACAACTACATACATACACACGTACATATTTATTTAAACACTTCACATAACATCTAGTATAACAATAATGTCAAGAAGTTTCGGAGAGCTGAAATCGCCGCCGAGCCCAGCAAAGCATTGTGTATTGTCCAGAGTTTCACTTCAAGTCTCAACTAAACGAATTAGTCTCTTAGAAGTATGTATGTGGGGGGGTTGAGAGGATCAATGCACATTGAAAAGTCAACCTAGTGTATTCATTATTCTAACTTTTGAAAATGACTCGAATCTTTGATTGGGTTGGTTCTTTACGGCTTGTTAAACAAAAAGTGTTAAAAATAAATAAATATAAAAAAAAATTTTTTTTTTCGTTGCGCTCGTAAATCGAACCAATCCCTATCGCGAGCCATTGGAATGCGCTCTACCCTTTTTTCCAAACAAATTGTGAATGATTGCAAATGGCAAAATGTCAATAAAAGGCAGAATGTTTGTGCAGCTTTTTTTTTTCTTTTAGTGTCTAATAAGTTAGTTCCGATAGAAGAGAACTGGACAGAGAACACCGACCTGGAAACATGGTTCCGTAGTCTGCAGGCAAATTCGCGTTTTATCAAATGGCAGCTGCAGTAGATGTCACAGTCTGCGAGTTCGAGCTCTGCATCGAATATCCTGAATGGGAGCACCCTGTAGTTGGGTAGCAGGTCCGTATATTCCAGGTGCATTAGTCTTTTTTGCGTTTGCGGAGAACGTCATCTTTCGCGAGTTTTCCGTTCAAAGCTAATATTAAGCCTTTAAGTGGGAGGGTTTTTAACCCTGTTGAAGCCTGAGAGAACTTTGCTGCGCACATTAGCTCACTGTCGTAACATCGGGTGGCGATTAGAGCAGTTGAACAGAAGCAACTTGATTTAGGTAGCGACTGGGATAACCCTGCACATACCGTAGTGAATGGCAATCAGAAGTTTTACCCTGTTCTAACAGAACTCATGTCAAAACTATGTTGACGCAATCTGGACCTTCTGGGTTACACGGTTAACAGGTCGCTCCTGTATTTGGCCCAAAAATATCTTGAAACAAGCTAAATTTTTTGTTTAAGCTGTAATATGTTTGATTTATAGCTCCCTTATATAAGCCAAAACCAACTAAATTTTCTCTCTTCTCATTGATTTCAGTTTAAACAACGCTCAAATACAATATTGAAATTGGTTGGAGAGATATAAGCAAATACAGGGAGTTCAATGCTACTGTCCAAAAACAACACATGGTATGTATAAGAACCTTTTTTTTATAGTGTTGCGCAGTCTTAAAAGTAAAAGCATAAACGTCATGTGTGAACTTGACTGACGGACACTTTCAATTAGCCCGCAACTAGTTACTCAAGTATCGTAAGTAGTACTAAGTAAGTACTTTTGAGCAGTTAGTGAAATTTTGCTGACTAAACGGTCAAAGAAAAAAACACATGAATTTCTCAAAGTTGACTTGAGCAACTGTACTGTTGTTTTTGCTGTCAGCACACATGTCGTAATTTGTAGTGGTTTCAGTTTTAGAAGCAACTACACCCACTGGCACGCAAATAGAGCCACTTTACGCTCTTTCACGCAATTCACCTTCAAAATCATGGCCTAAACAATTTTGCGGAAAAACCAGTAATTAAATGACTTGACTATTTCGCTTTTTCTTTGCAAGCGTTTTGTAGTTGTGAGCAACAAAAGAAAAACACCAAAAAATTTGCGGCTCAAACTGAGCTAAGAGCTAACACCCCGACGGTTGCTCTAGAGTTGCCATTTGTAATTGAAACTTTCATTTTCATTTCCATTTTTCACAAGTTTTTAATATACATATACATATATTTTTTATTTATTTTTCTTTCTTTGGCTTTTTTTTCGAGCTATAATGAAAAACCGGTGACAAACGGGCGTGCCTTTCAGTTAGTAGCTGCCTGTGTCTGTCTGTCTGTCTGTCAGTCTGAATGTCTTTTTCTGGCTCAACTTGACTTTGTTGCTTTGTGTGTTTGATGACGTCGACAATTTTGTTTTATTCATTTTATGGACACGCGAATGTCACTGCAACAACAACAACAACAACAGCATCAACTTTGACATCATATTGCACTTATGTTTCTCAATTTTTCTCATAACAAAATGGCGTTTGTCTCATTTTGCCTGGCAGCCATTTTGATTGAAATGTTTTCAAACTATCTGCTATTCAGCATCGTAACTGTAACTATATTCGATGAACGAAATTGATATCGTAATTGAAATGAATTTTAGCAAACACATTGAGAAAAAATCTTCATTTGATAAAAATGACGCTCTGAATTAGAATTTTTGAGTGCTCAATTTTTAGCTTTAAATGACGCTTAAAACACTTGAAATGAATACGATTTATGCTTAATCGGAAAATGAGACCAAAATGAACTTAATAAAGCCACAAAAGAGTAGAAAAGCGAACTGACAATGAGTTGCATTTGTACTTAAAACGAGGAAAAAAGAGACAAAAGCAGCGAGGGAGAGAACTTTAAAATCGGTTCTTGATTCTGCAAAGTCATAAACTGCCTTTAGACGCGTGCTCGGCGCGTGCGAGCTATACAAGCACCTCACTGGTCTAGAGCAGTGATAGGCAGCAAGAGTACACATAACAAGTGACAACAGTGATTCTCCGCTTGACCCTCCATATTTCTAGCATTGCTTGTGATAAGTTTTAGTAGAATTTTCTTGGTGTTTTGCTTGTTCTTGACTGAATAACAACCCCTGCTTCGCGCATGCCTTCACCATTCAGTGATCAAAGTTGGTTGGCACGCCCTCCACCTGGTCCTTACAATAGAGACAAAGCCTAACGCTTCGCTAGCTAGCTGAAGGATCAACAACCCGTTTTTACCAACATGAACAAGCTAGCAGACAAGCTATCTCAATGTCGTCGTGGTTCTCGTAGAGCTGTCTTTCCATCGTCCAAAACATCTTACAAAGTACTTTCCCTTGCTTCAATGAGCGTCTTGTTGAGTGTTAGTTTCGTCTGGTGAAAATGATCTCTACTACTACGCATTTCACTACTGAGACCAAAGTAGCATCAAAGGGCACGAGTGATCCTCGGCTCGATCTCTATGCCAACATTGTTGTTCGTTATGACTGTGGTGCCAAGGTAAACAAAATCCTTGGCAAACTCAAAAGTAAAGTTTTCAACAGCAATCTTAATGTCGAACCTTTGTGTCTCTCTACTTGAAATAAACATATACTTTGTCTTCCTTTCACCACATCTCTTACCACCATGCCCAACCTTTCAGATTCTCTGTCGACAGCCGCAAAGACTCCGCTAACATATTGCTTGGCGTAGTACCGTCGACTAGCTACTGGACACATATAGAAACTTCTGAAACTATTGAAAGTGTCGAATTACGACACTAGACACTAGTCCCTTCTGATGACCCGAGATATCATCTGAAATTCAGTGACACCTGAAAACTATCAACATTTTTACAATTATTTACTATTTGCACAGTGTTGAATAATGTCTCGAATTAAAGATATTAAACGCTAATGAAATTGCCACAAAACTTATGCTCGGTTATTTACACACACTCATATCTGGAGTTGACGAAAGTTTTACTTAGTTCCAAAACGGTCAAAACTGTCAGTTTTAAAATTTAAGCAGCCGCCAATGCATTCAAAACTGTTTTTCCACAAAACGTTCATTTGATTCAACTTAGGGAATCCAAAACAGATAGTTTTACATTCCGAAAAAAATTTCTGCAAATAATATTTCAATCGTCAAGTTTTTCCACTTTTTGCGATTCAGCATACGAGAGAGAGCGTGTTTGAGTGTCAAAATATTGCATAGTTCAAAAAATTTTCGTCCCGGCATGTTGTATGATTTCTGTTGTGACGCGATCTTACAATGGTTTTTTGAAACTATTTAAAGTGCGATGCAAATGCCAAATAAAACGTTTGATTATTTCACGTAATTTTTAATAAAACTGCTTTAAAAGTTCAGATTCTTCAAAAAAGTTCATTTATGTAGGAAACACATTTTCTCCAACTTCCTGGTAATTTTTATCGAAAAACTTTGTATACAGGGTAAAAAAATTGATTTCTTATAAAATGAATCGCTTGAATTTCAGACCAAAAGTGCTTGATGTCATAACTGACGGGATGGGTCGGTTAGTCAAATAGTGCAATTGAAAGTAGATGATTGGTTTCTGTTTTTGCGATTTGTGGCGTCACCCTTAGGGGGTGCTCAACATTTTAAAAATACTGGTGACGTCATTTATGAACAAACCCTTGATAGTATTTAGCAGCTTATATTCCAATTATATTTGTACTATTCCATTCAAATTTTTTGTAGCATATTGCGAAGAGCAAGGTTTATGCAATTTGAAAAAATTTGTTCGAAAAATAAAGTTTTGGAGATTGACAAAACGCTCGTTGTTATTTCACAAAGATAAAAGAAACACGTTCTAGTTCTAGAAATCGATGAAGATCTATTAAAAATTCATAAGTGTTAGTGACTCTTGTTCAGTAGTGTTTTTTCATGTACTATAAAAAGTGCCTTAAAATAACATTATCGTTGCGTCTTCTATGCGCGCCTGTCAATAAACATAGAAGAAATATAAATTATAGCAGCGGAAATTTCTAAAATTGTGTGCTTAAAAGCGGATTCCCTGCGAAAGTAGTAAACTGAATTATCAAGCAGTTGCAAGATGTATTCAATATTGAAAATGGGCCTATAAATAAACTATAACTCTAATACTGATAGCTGCCTAAAGGCCGTGAGCAACAATTTGAAATTGAATATTGAAAGGTTGCTGCAGTTGAAGCACACTTTATTTATCAATTGCAATTACAAATGAAATTGATAAATTGCCGCATAAATTAACAAAACAAAAAAAATAATAAAATTATATTTATTTTATAGTGTTATGGCGATTCAAGTTGAACAACTGCACTTGACATATCCATAAATTCATAGTGTTATTATTGGCATATTAATTAAAGTAAATAAACTGGTATAACTGCATTGCAATTGAAAACTGTAACAAAATGAACCGAATGGACTCTCTCTCGGACACTCTCGCTCTCCAATGCACGGGAATGGCATGACACTCAATATTGTTATACACATGAATTGGAATGGCGAGTGAATTTGAACTGAAATTTGATGACTTTGTGCCCAAGATGTAGCGAATTAGGCGGAAGTGCCAGAGAGTTGCACTAATGAATGAAAGACAAGAATATGACAGCTGTTTACCGTTAACGGCAACTTGTTACCGTTTACAAGTTAAGAGTTACCTGTGCATCAATGGCTTACCTTTAACAACAGCTGAAATCTGATATTTGGCGACAGGGCCGATCCCAGACACACAGACACACACACACACACACACACACACTCGCCCATGTAAGCCACAGGGAGTGCTTATTAAAATAGCGCTAACTGTAAACGAAACCGAAACTAACGGCATCGAGGGCTTATAACATGTCAGCATTGTTTGTGACTGTACTAACTCTATAGCGGTAAACAAAGAGCAGCCCACACACACACACACACAATGCGCCCTCTGGCGGTAAAGAAACCAAACTGCTGACAACTTAGACTTGTCAACGTCAAGAGGAAATTAAGTAAAATGCGATAAATTACAATGACAAAAGCAATAGCAACAAAATGTAAAAATAAAATTACGCATACGCCGCATAAGCCAATGTCGAGCTGCATTTATGTTATAAAAAAAATTAAAGAGAAAAATTGCCTGTAAATGAACAAAAAATAATTAAAAATGCATTTTTCATTAAACCATTAAAACACAAACAGAGAGAGAGAGCGAGTGAGCGAGTATGAGACAGAGACACATTCATGCCCAGCAGCCATTCATTTATTTCATTTATCTTGGGGTTGGCCAGTTGGTTGGCCGGTTCATTGATTACAGCCCGTCCAGAGTTGCCGCGTCGTCCGTTTATGTCATTTTGAAATTATCATTTAAATTCAACGTGGTGCTACAAAAGTTTATAGAGGCGAGAAGCGGGACAAGAGCCGAACATCAGATATGACCACTTCATTTTGCAAACCAACACAGCAGCTGTAACAACAACAACAACATCAATAAAAAAAAGCGAAACTTTGAAAAGTCGAACGGCTTAATGCACTATTTGGCAGCATTTTTTTTTAGCGTTTTGTTGCTCTATTTGAGACAGTGAAGTGTTCCTGTCAAGACATTTCATTTCAACTGTCACTCTGCGTCTAAATATGTGCAGCACTTTTCACTTGTGCGAATTCATTTCACATGATTTGAACAGAATCAGAACGAAAGCAAACTAGCAAGTTCTATATGCGGAAACCTTAACAGTGCGGCGTACAACCCTCTCGCCGCTCTGCTCTCTCTCTCTTGTAGACAAGAGCTGGCAATCAAACGATGTTCGCGAGCATCAATGTTTTCGATGTTTTTAAAGCAAAACATCGTTACAATCGTTGCTTTGATTAGAATTTTCCGGCATTGATTTCAAATTGTTATTTGCTATAATCTGTATTAAAGGCTGTTCATAGATGACGTCGCACTCGAGGATGTGTGGAGGGGTTCATCAAATTGTGACTTTTTTTTGACGATGGGTGAGGGAGGATGCTCCGAAAACATGACGTCACAATCAAAATGTTAATGAAATCCGAAAAAATCTTATTTTCATGCAGTGTTTTCTTTCCATTTCGAATTCAAACATATTGCATCAAATTTTAAATTCTTGACTCTTCATTTACCTTTCGCTTTTATAATAGCAGCGTTTACTCTGTGCATCCTATATGCAATGATTCAGTTGATATTCCACGCCAAGTTTCTAGAAATGCTCACTGTTGTTTTTTGGTTGTGACGTCGCGGGGTTGAAAAATGATAAAGTATTTTGTGTGTTCCACTTAGAATCAGAGGTCACTCCAAAGGTTCCAAAAGAGTTCCATAGATAATCACTTCTGTGCAAACCATTTACAATATGCAGCGCAAATTTCTTGCAGTGTATCGCTTGAAATTTAATGAGATAAATCTGGAAATCTTTTTTGATGCACTTTTTTATCGCTGAACTTTATGTCCTTCAAAAGCACATACAAACACTATGTTGCTCATTTGTTGTTCGCCCAATGTTGATCTTTTGCAACTAATTACAAAAATGGGCTTGCCTTTTATGCAAACATTGCCTCGTGTAATATGTAATATGGTATTGCGGGCCACGTTTAAACAAACATCAAAAACTGTAAAAAGTGTTTTTTTATACCCTGTACACAAAGTGAAAAAGGTTATTATAGATTTGTGCAATGTATGTAACAGGCAGAAGGAGGCGTGGGAAAAAATAATCAGTAGCAATAGTCGAGTGAATAAAGCCATGTTCGTCTGTCTGTCCGTCCGTCCGTGTCGTCGCACCATTCTCGGAGACTATAAGAGTTAGAGAGACCAAATTTTTACCCGAAGATGCGCATTTTCCCTATGCAGTGCAAGTTTTTCGAATTATGTCGATATCTCACCCTCTTTCCCATGTGACATAAAAGCTATCTTTGCACACTATTACTGTGCATGTGTAGCATAAAAATGAGTCATATCGGAAAAGAACTTTAGAAGATATAGTTAATAATGTGCCAATTTCACTTTTTACAGAAATGTTAAAGTTAACATTTAACTTTCGCACCGTCCCGAAGTCTGCATCAAATTTTTTAAATTTCGGATAAAATATCAAAAAAATCGACTTTGCTTAGACGAAACAATCCAACTCTAATAGAGGTGTACCAGAAAACACTAGACGGTTTTGTGGTTCTAACATCCGTTGGTCACTTGTATTATTGTTACATTGCCTGAAATTCGATTCGTAATCTGTTTGGTAAAGATTTTCGGCACATTCCTGTGTATATATATATATTGAAAGGTATCTGCCCTTTGCAAAACCGGAAGGCAATCGAAAATCGGTTGATAGTTGACTGAGTTCAAGACCTACAACTTAGAATAGAACAAAATTTTATTGGTCTTGTAGCAACTAGTTATTCCTTGTTGATCGCTACTTTTTGCAAACATTCCTAATCATAAAATTCTATTTACATTTGGAAAATGTAACTCAAATATTTTGAGTTTGGTAACAATTCTAGACTGCTTAAAATCTATTTTTTAGTTAGATAATCTTTTTTCTCCCGTTCCATAGACGAAACATATTCGCTTTAATATACAGTATAAAAAGACATCTTCTATTCTACTCGACTCTCATACGTGGTACCTTAGCGCTGTAGTAGTAAATGGAAAAAACATTCATTTTGAGCGGTGGAAAAGGATCCATCTGGGAGTTGAAGAGCGAAGCGAGCAGGGGGCTTAGCCCCCTAGTATTACTAAAAAATAACACAAAGAATCACTAAAATTAGCATCTATCATGCGGAAAAAGCTCATCTCCGCGCAAGTGAGTGCCGCTCTCTGCATGCGCACTTCCATTTCCCAAAGTGTATTTGAACTTTCAACGCTCATCTAAGTTGAAACTTTTAGCAACAGCCAAAATGAGTGTAAAGGTATTTTTTTTTTTTTCAAATTCTATAATACCCTTTTGCAGAGTGTTGCAAAAGTCTGTTACAATTGACTTGCGGCCTGACGGTCATTGAAACAATGCGCGGAAAAACGCGTGTAATTAAAACAATAAAAATAAGCGTACAACAACAAAATTGTCGAGTTAAGTTTTAATTTCCACAAGTGTGAAAAATACTATTCAAAAAGCAACATGAGCACTGTGTCCAAGGGGGAACAGGGTGTATATGGGTAGAGGGGCAAACATATACAACTACAATGGCAAAGCACAAAGCGCGAGTCCCGTAACGAGCCATTTCCGCTTGAAGCACAGTGAGTGCAAAAAGTATGCGCACATGATGAAAAGAACTTTTGTTATTAAAAAGCGACAAGCTTTTTGTTTTATGCTAATAGAGTTAGCAATAATATATACAATGTGATTTCATGTAGGTTGGTTGCTCTTATAGGAGAGCAAGAGTGGAAGTTGATGATCTAACATTATCTAAGCGACAGCTACAGACCAAAAAAAAAAGGGGGCTAAAAAGTGAATGTATTTGGTGTGTGCCAATTTTCAGCATGAAATTCGATCGAATGATTTGGAGTTTTTGTTTGTTTTTTCTCCGCTAAATGAAAGTAAAATTGTGGCAAATGTTTGTTGTAATTGTTGTTGCTTATGCAATTTATGAGCATGATGTGCCATATTTTGGCAGCTTAAATGTAACACACAAATCGGAAGTTAACTAAATTGCAGAAATCAATTTTCATTTGCTTGACAAGCAGAACGAGCACAGCCAGGGCCGGATTATAGAGCGTGCGATCACACAAAAAAAAAGGGGCGACAGCAATGCTAACGAGTGAGTAACAGGGAGAGATGCGACTCAACTAAGTGCATATAAGTCGGTTTTAGCCTCAATTGATGTTGCGCATCAAACAAACTTTGAAAACTTTGCTCTACTGGCGCGCCTATTTGTATGTGTGCATACGAAAAAACAGCTAAATCATTCTCTAACGACTCATCAAATTCGATGGTAAAACTTAAAGCCTGGGACATGTCGAATTTGCTTAGTATGGAATTTCACGAAATTGAGGCCAACACAAAAAAAAAAAAAGACTTGTGTAGGATGAAAAACTGTCGAGACGTTGAAGCCGCTAGATCATACTCACTACTGCACTTTAACACCTTCAGTTAGCGTCACGAAAAGTATGAATATGAATTAATATGTAATGTGTAATGTGCTTAAATCATGCACAAATCATCGATGCAATACCCACAAGGTGTTCTAGACACAAGAACGTAGTGTGCTTATTTCATGGTTCATGGTTTGAACACAGTTTATTCTCGATACAAGAACAAAAATGTACTTACATCATGCATAAAATGTTTTCAAAAAATTAACAAATTAAGACCAACATGTTCTTAATTCCAAGAAACAACGGGCACAACAGACTATCATTAACGAATGTTCATGATGTAATAGTGTAATACTTAGCGATGATGAAAACGCATTACTTAAACGAAAGATAATTTCCATAACATGAGTATTTGAAAGTGAGCCCCAAAAAATGCTTATTTAAATATTAATAATAATGTTATTGGGGAGTACTGCACCTGCACCTCGACTTTACAGATTTTTTGTTTCCCTACTGAGCTTACAGCTGTCCTAACGCTGTTATCTCAGAGATAAACCTAATTATCTGTGGTGATTCCAACCGGGTCACTTTGGTCAACAAGATTCTGTATCCACCTAGAAGGTACATTCTTTTCCTCGCTAGGCCCATACTCTCAGCAAGTATGCGCGGCGAAGATTCCTCCAAAAGTGAATAGAACCTGCAGGTAGAGCAGCTGGTAATGCCCGGCTTGTTCAGTAAGTAAACCTGTCTGAATCCTAACAGAATTCTTAACTAGTTGTGATATTTTCTTGAACCGATTTATGGTATAAGAGCCGAGTAGCACCAATCCAGTTGGTGGTTCGGTCTTACCCAGCTTAATGGTATATTTTTCAAAGCCACAAAAAGCCCCTTTTCTTGCTAGTTGTGAGCAGGGCGTGAGAGTTTATTGATTCTTTCTAGAAGATCCAATTTGACTCGGGTTTTCCCGGACAGCTTGGAGTTTATTCTAGTGGAAGCTTTACAATGAGCTGTTTCCCTACAATGGTAGTTTCTATCTAAGCTTAAATCTGCACATCGGCCAATGCGCAAACTTCAGACCGTAGATTCAAACAGAAGAGTGTGCGCGAGTGTTCCGCGACTCCTAGTCCTGTGCCTTCACTTGTTTAAGACGCATCCGTGTATCAAACTGAGGTACTCTTTTAGTTATGGGCATTTTTACTTTTTTTTAGACTATCTTTATTTCAGCATTTCAAAAGTAAGTTTCTTAACGCTGATCCTCTTTTTGCGTTTCCGCGATATGGGGATTTTAAATTGAAAAAAAGAGTGGGTAATTCTTATTTTCGCACTATTTCTTCTGTTGCCTGACATATTGGTTTTTACAATGTCGTATAAGAAAAAGGTCTCAGAATTCGGCCTAGCACAAAAGAATACAGACTTGATTACTGATTGTTTTAAGTAGAGATTGACTTTGCCAACTTAACTTTGACATTCTAATGAAATTTTTGGATTGTCGAGAATCCAAAAAAGTATCGTTCCGAAAATTAACTGTTATCCGGTATCAACATTAACAAGTTTCATTAGGAGTATACTCTAAACCTTAATCACTTGTAGTAACAATTTTTTAAATTAAAATGTGAGTGTCAACAGGCAGAGTGTTCTAGAAATGAAACTGTTTCAGAAATGAAAGAACTTTTTGAGGTTTCCAAGTGTAGTATTTGGCAATAAGTTTGGCCCTCAGACCTCCATATGTTAAATGCGGCCCTGAGCGCACCACAGGAAGCCAGAGAGAGAGAGAGAGATAACTTCACTCTGAAGAGTGAAGAGCGAGAGCGCAGAGCGAAGAGCGAAGGGGGGAAGCAAGTACAGCTACTGCTGACAGAGTGAAGTAATCAAAGTAAACAGTAAAGTTAAAAAAAATAAACTGATGAGCTGCAAAGGAAAATAAAAATTATATACACAAAGAAAGAAAGAAGAAAACGAGTAGAAGAAATGCCAATCATGCGCGCTAATAACAATAACAACAACAACATGAAGATACACGCAGCGGGAAAGCGGGAAAGCGGGAAAGTGGGAAAGCGTCAAAGCATGAGTGGTGGAGCGGTGGGGGCGTGGCGGGGGGGACAAGCAACAACATGTCGAAAATCAATTTAATGCAGTGCAATCAAAAGTTGAAGCTGAAGAGTGGAAAGCAACGCTGCAACAACAACTGTTATGGCAACAACCGTTAGTTACTGCCAACTCTTTTGATTGGTTGCATAAATGAAGAGCGCGCCAAAGAGAGCAACTAGGAAAAACATCGCCCATATTAGCTAACAGTTAGTTTCAAGAACAGTTATAAGTCGGTCAATTCAATGCATTGATTTCAATTGACCCATTCAATTGTAAT
This sequence comes from Chymomyza caudatula, assembly GCA_035041775.1. Classification (NCBI taxonomy): domain Eukaryota; kingdom Metazoa; phylum Arthropoda; class Insecta; order Diptera; family Drosophilidae; genus Chymomyza; species Chymomyza caudatula. Next base: position 4,900,419 of record JAWNKW010000150.1, read on the forward strand.
TCAATTTCAATGCAATTCACAAATTGAAGCTGCAATCAATGCACATACAATTTGATGCATTCAATTTGAAATGTAATCAAAAAACAAAAAAAAAAAACAAAAAAAAAATACAAGTGTATATAATTTTTGTAAACTAAAGCCAAAGTAGCTTTCAATGCCAATCAATTTAAACTTTGATCATATAAAGAAACGCTGATTTTTTTTAGAAAAATTTGGGTTCTTCAATGTAATTCTTCTGGAGATAAAACTATAACTATTGCATATATCTGTCATTCAATGATAAGTCAATTTGCCCAAATTTCATTCATTTACAATTTGACTTTGCAATTCACTTCTGTGCCAATCAATTTAAACTTTGATCACATGAAGAAACGCTGATTTTTTAGAGAAATTTGAGTTCTTCAATGCAATTCTTCTGGAGATAAAACTATAACTATTGCATATATCTGTCATTCAATGATAAGTCAATTTGCCGAAAATTCATTCATTTACAATTTGACTTTGCAATTCACTTCTGTCATGCGATTACGCATTAAGTTTTCATTTCGAATTGATTGTGTTTTTTATAATTCAATTTCAATGCAATTTTGCTTTTAATATCGATGACACTGTGCTTTAATTTTGTTTAACTAAAGCCAATTGTATAATGTCACGAAAAAATTTGCATATCACTCATAATTTGATAGGCTTTTAATTCATTTCATTTATTTAGAGTTGCAAAAAGAAATTTACATTCAATTTGCAATTATATTTCAAGCAAATTTCATTTCCTGCCAAGTTTGATTGACTCTGTTTACTGTATAAGATTTTGAAGTCAAACAAATACATTTTTATGCGAAATTTGTAATTCATTCATAGTTTAATTTAATTTCAATTGCTAATTCAGTGCCTTCAATTTGCATTCAATTAGTTCATGCAATATGGCTAAAAATGCAAATGTTTTAAGTTTGGCTTATATAAAACTACATCAGTATTTAGCGACTTTTCATTACTGTAACGTAAATCAAAGTGAAACGCTTGATACTGCTTGAAAGCACTTAGACATTTGCTGCTTTACTTCTGCAGCACATGCACTTAAATAAGTTCTTATAAAAGTTGAAGTGTTTCGATGTAATGTAAGTTCCTCACAACTCGTTCTCTAAAAATTACAATATTTCGATTCTGTCAGTGTTTGTTGTAGTTTATATATCAAAATGTAATCAGTAATGGAATATCTTTGCTCTAAAAGCGACAGTTTCATAACGTATTAATTGATTGGCGATTTAAAAAAATCATTTCAATATTTCCGTGTAACTAGAAGATGTTTGGCTTAAATCTTTCTCTCTCAAATTTTGAAAATAACCATAAAAAAGTGCCTACTTGTGACGTTTATGGTTTAAGATAACCTTGGTCCGAAGTTGCAGACTTGCAAACTTACTACAATCTTCTCGTGAGATATTGTATATTTGCAGTCTTTTATAATTATCAGCAAAGTGACAACTATAAACTATTTCAGAAAATTCTAAAAACTTTTGTAAATTGAATCACTTTTGTGCTGATGAACTAATAGCTATCATATAGCTGACATATACGTTATCAGCAAGTGCGAATCACGCTGCAATAAAATGTGACTAAGTGTCAACGCACTCTCTTTTTTTCAATAAGCTCTTATAGATGAATCATGTTTTGACATAATGTGCCGTTGTTTAGAATGCGAAAACGCAAGCTCTCTGTTGTGCTGCCATCACGGCATATATGCGGCATATGAGTCACATAAAAAAAGTCAAAATCGCGAAATTGCATTTGGAACTTAAATTAAAGAAATCGAATTTTAAAATTTAAAGCAAAGAGTTCTTGAAGTGTTCAAATTCAGATGAAGTGGACAGGAAAATGTAAAGCGAATTATATGGATACGAATGAGATAAGTATGATAAAAAGATGAGGAAGATAATTATACCCTAGCAGCATGAGAGTTGAAGTGCAAAGCACGCAGGAGGTGAGCCCCCCTAGCTTACAAATATACAAGTGTAACTGCAAAACTAAACTGAAAGAAGTGCAGCTCTGATAAGAATAATAAGAGAACACGGAAGCGCTTTCCATATGGGCTATTGGTAAGACGAGAGAAGGAGTCCAAATGCAAATCCTTAAGCTGACTTAAAAGCATCTTAATGCAAAAACAAATACAACTTTAGAACTTAGTTAAACTAAACTGAATTGGACGGCTTTCCAAGTGCCGTGACTCTGATCAATAACCAAGCCTAAACCAAACCTTTCGCCTGGCCAGTGACACATAAATACCACAAATCCAACTCATAAATTTCAATAAGATTTGTTTAAAAACAAAATGTTTGTCTTTTATTTATATGAATAATAGCTACTTTTACGTTATGCAAAATATACACAATATTTTTACGTTCTCTACACGGAGATTTTGAGAAAAAGCTAAGCTATAAATACGTACATATTGCAATAGATATGCTTGATGGCTTTTCTGCAAATGCAATGACTTTCCAGCTGTATCTATGTGTGTGTGTGTGTGTGTGTGTGTGTGTGAAAAGCTGTCAGAAATTAGCATAAATGGACCATTATGTGGCCCATTATCATATGCATATCTACTAGATACTATTTGGCCATCTGACCAACCTAAAACCGTAACATACAGACACCTTCACTTTTCGACATACACGCACACAAACACACTCATACTTACACTCACACACACTCATATTGACACTCACACACATTCATATTTACACTCACACACACACAAATTGTGACCAAAAATGTTTACTGCCTAGGCGTTAAGCAAGCAATTTGTTTTGCATATTTTCGGCAGTTATATTTCCGGTAACTATTGAAAGTGAGCAGAGTTGTATTTTTTTTCTGTTGTTATTATCTTTTTTTTTCTACTTTTTTTTATTTTTGCTTTGTGATTGCTGTAAATGGAAAATGTGCCACCTACTGTGACCGCACCTATGGCAACCCTGCCAAGCCTTATGCAATGCTGACTCTGAGACTCTTCCAGCTAAACCTCCTCCCTCTCTCTCCCTCTATCTCTCCGCTAGTCACAGTCCCTTCCTCTGAGTTATTAAACATAAATCAAAGGCAAGGCAATGTGACAATAGCAACAACAACAACAACAACAACAGCAACTGTGAAACCTTAGAGCATGTGGGCGTTGTTGTATAATGGGCGTGGCAATTTGTATGTGTCTATAGGCAAGGCTCCTTGTCAATTTGTTTACTCTTGTGCATATGTAAACTAATTATCTGTCTCATGTTAAAAAAAAAAAAAAAAAAAAGTATATGTGTCATACGAAGCTGAAATACGCTTTCAAGAACTAGAAACTCGGAACAAAAAGTGCACTAAGTACGCTTTCCAGAATATTAGCACTGATAACTGTGTACACTCTGTCTTGGTTACTCTGGGCCATTGAGGTAAAACATACCTTCTCCGAAATTTGGAATCGTTGCGAGGTAATTGTTGAGTTGTGTCCTAGTCGCGGCAACACATGTCGGTCTTCTCAAAACACGTCCTTTCACTTGTGCTACGTTATCGTAACGGTTTTCGTTAGAACTCATTAGCTGTTGCTGAAATCTTTATTTCATATTAATTTCAGTTTTATTGTACACATTTTTAACATTTACTAAAGGGCTACGCCCCCTGCTCGCCCCACTCATCAACCCGCGTGCACATCTCGAAGTAGATCTTCCCGTTGCCCTTGCTCTTCCTGTTCCTTTTCCTCTTGTTCCTCCTCCTCCTCTTTCTCTTGCTCTTCATCCACCTTATCCCCAACCCGATTTACGTTTCACTCCGCCCCCTTCTTGATTCGCTAACCAACCAAATTCATATTCCTATTCCTCATTTCAAGAGTTATAGGGTGAAATAACCCCTTGCCCCTCTCGAAGTAGATCATCTTCCTCTTCCTGAAAAGCCCCCTTTTCGCTTCACTTAACAACCCAATTCGTATTTCTATTCTTCTTCCTCATCCTTATTTCAGGAGTTATAAGCTGAAATAACCCCTTGCCCTTCTGGAGATAGATCGTATTCCGCTTCCTTCTCCTGTTCCTTTTCCGCTTCATCCCCCTCTTTCTCTGCCTCTTCCTCCTCCTTATCACCATTCCAAAAGCTATAAGTTGATACAACCTTATTTACGTTTCATTCCGCCCCCTTTTCGCTTTGCTCACTAATCAAACTCATATTCCCATTCCTCTTTCTCTCTTCCTCATTCTTATTCCAAGAGCTTTAAGGTGCAATAACGCCTTGCCCCTCTCGAGGTAGCTCATATTTCTCTTGCTATTCGTCTACATCTGCCTCTACCCGTTCCTTGAGTAAACAAACCTTTCAGTATTGATACTCTTAGCAATCCAACAAGTAACCTTAAATCCATGGGATTATGTGCCAACGAGCTCTGCCTTGACTTTCTTATAAAGAGCATAAATATATTCATATAAGTAGTACTCAACACATTCCAGCTGCAAAACATTTCGATTTCAATTTTAGAATCGCATGATTTATGACGTGAAAGTTGCGCGACCTTTCGACACAGACTCACACAGACCCACACTGCGTATGAGTAATGCACATTCAAACAACAACAAGAGAGTGTAAAAGTATGAATTTTTTTGTTTGCGGAAATCAACGCGACATTTTTTTTATCGGATTCGTGCATATCGCTCATAAAAGGCGTTTTGCTTATGCGTATTTTTTGGTTAAATTAACAATTAAACCATATAAATTAACACATCTCGATGATGCGCAGCCATTAGCCAGAATGAGACAGCACGTGTGCACGGCTTGCCAATTTGGCAACGGAATCTCTCGAATTTGTTATCGTTGTTGTTGTGGCTTAAACGACTTGCTAATTTCGGCGTCTGTTGTCTGGTCTGATTTATACTAATATTGCGTATACGCTAAAGTGTATAAAGTCTTTAATGCGATATCATTTAAACAACAAAAATTCCTAAAAATAAATGAGCCGAACAAAAACCCTAGCAGCTACCGCTAAGTGGGCTGAGTCACAGACAAGTCTTTACCGATATATGGCTAAGAGATGGCTTTTTTTGAGATAGAGAGAAACGTACCCAGCATTCAAATGTCACATTTGTCAATGAATCAGCTATGCCGAATATAGACATTAACGAACTTTGAATTACAAATAATTTGAAGACTTGCTTTTGACTTGTGTGAATGAATAATTTGTAAAGGTTCTATTTCAAGCGGCATAACTCAATTGGCAAAGAATCTTTAACGAGTTTTTGTTTAGTTTTAAAGTGAATTTATCATTTAAACAAAAAAGTTAAAGTCATAAAAAAGGGAACTTAAAAATGTGGTTTCAAGGTGCAAATGCAACTGTAAATACATAAACAAACAAACATCTGTAGCTGACTTTTTGTCTAAGAACATTGAGTTACCTTTAAGCCTTGTTATAAACCTAAGACGTACCCCTTAGATAAGCAAACCTTTGGAATTCAAAAATTTTCTGGCTCCACCCTAGAAAATGTGCGCTTTTTACATCTAATTACCAAATACTTGAGTTTTTTCCGTGTAAATTTTGTGCGCATGGAAAGGTATACTTCAGATTTAAAACAAAAAAATAATAATTCCGCCACGTGACGCCAGACAGCGCTGAGACATAGAATTTTATGGTTGTTTACACAGTTCATAGCTAGAAAAACTTGTTCATTTTTTAAAGTATGTCTGTCAAATTCATGTCAGTTCAGTTTTTTTAAAAGTCTAAACTTTTGTGCCATATTTCATCGAAATCGGTCCATTGTATCACATAGCTGCCAAGCATATTATTTGAAAATAGTTATAAGTGACGTCACTTAACAGTTTCAGAGTATAATCGAATAACTGATTATGACTTGGCATAAAGTGGCGACATCTATCGTGCCCATATGCAAGCGTCTTCTCATGCTTATTGATATGCTGCCATCACGGCATGTACGCGGAATACGAGTCAGTTTTTATCAGCCTGTTCCCGCTCGCACTTTCTCTTTAGCGTTTTGAAATCCAACTGCATTTTCTTACAAATATCCCAAAGGCTTTTCCTTAAAAACTCTTAGCCAAGCGGCTAAGCTTATGATTGAGGTAAAAGTCAGTTATCTTTTATATCAAAGAAGTTTTAACGTTTGAAAATCATTAGATAAATAATTTAAAAACAGTATTTCGTTTATAACATCGATGTGTACAGAAGAGAAAAGCGTGTTTTGAATTGGTCTCAAAATACTTGAAATGAGTAAAATTCGTGTCAAAATACGTGAAATGAGTACGATTCAGCACAAAATACTCAAAAATATTACGAATTTTTCTCAAAATACTTGAATTGAGTACAATTCGTACTTAATCATAAAATTTGAAAAATTTGAAAAAAGGTATGAATTGGGCGTTGCAAAGGAAAAATGGATCAAGAATTGAGAGAAAAAGAGAGCACTAACATATAACCGTAAACATTTTTACTTAAAATGTGAAATTACAACTAAACTTGAGATTCTCTGTTCTTTTTGTGCACGAATGTTCTTAAATTGAATACAATGTACTTGGTTTTGTCTCTCTGTGTATGCGCATTTTATTGTTTTAAACGTTTGAGGCTGTGCTTAAATGAGGTGAAAAGATGTGATTTAAAACTGTTTCTCAAACATTTAGTCAATGTGTACGACGTCACTTATTGTTGTCGCGATCCCATTTTTTCAAGTATCTTTTTCGAAATTCCCCATTCTCACCCTTTGACCACAGTGATGACGTCATATATAAGCAGCCGCTTTGCGAGTTGAATTCACAAGCTCCACGTCAAGTGATTTGAATTCGTCACATCTTGCTGAATGTGAATATCGAAACAGACTAGGAAAATGCATTCACTGCATTTAGAGAATGTGTGGTGAGCGGGTTAGAGAATACCACCTCAGCAGGTCAAAGCTTGTCGTATGAGGCGACTAACAATGACACTGGGTTCTTTCGACACCAGTAGGCCTTAAAAGGGTTGTGCGTAGGGTTTGGGACCCACCACGTAAAACCACAATTCCAATGAAAGAATGTATTAACATCAGGCCGTGACCCTATAACGGGTTCTTATGGCCAGTTAAGAAGAAGATTTAGAGAAATATCATCGCAAATCTAGGCTCAAACTTGCTACGTGATCATATGCTATAATACTTACTGTGTATCGATAATCTTTTAGCTAAACTCCAACTAATGATGACACTAATTTCCATATCCAATTCCTTACAACTGTTGAATCCAACTGCAAGATAATGCTAACTAGATGAAATCAAAACTGTTTTCTCAATTCGCTCTGCAACATTGCCTAATGGCTCTTTCGCACAAGCGCTTGGCATTGAGCTCTCTAACTGCCTCGTAACACCCACTCGGAGCTCCCACATGCCAAATGACAAACGATGAGTGCGTCAAAAAGCGAGAAAAACATCAACCGCATCATTCGAATGATCAAGCAAGTTTTTGATCATCACGTTTTTAATTTAAAGTATTTAATTGCAACACGAGCATTGATTATGTAAGCATCGCTCAGACTTGTGTTTGTGAGTGGTGTTTTTGTACAAACTGTACATATGTATATGGGTTATGTCTGCATAATGGCGACGCACATGAAGTGGACGCCCCATAGAAATTATCTAGTTCAAATGCTTATTTCCGCTCAGTCAATTGCAAAAAAACAAAAAAAAAAGAGAGGAAGCAAAAAATATTTTTTTAAAAAAATCCAGCTCAAACATAAACATAAAAATAAATACATAACATAAATAATAAAAAAATAAATAAACTAACCGAAACAACAAACAACTGATGAACATGCACAATGCAAACAGTAATAATCAGTTTTATTTACTGCTGCTGCTTCTTCTTCGTTTGCCATTCAATAAATAAATAGTTATCGTAACAAATCAACATAATCGTCAACATAATTCATAATTATCGAAATCGCTGTGGTTTTTATAATGCAATGCACTTGTGTGTAACGGGATTATCACAATCAGCTATAAAATAATATAATTGTTAGCTCTATATAAAATGATTAACTATTATTGTTCGATATTCATTGATATGAATAAAGTACTCATAAATATAAATATTACTATACTAATAAATATAAAAGGCAATAAGTTTGAGGTTATAATAAAATACAGTTTCGTGTGAAATTGAACAAAGCGAATAGTCGGTTTGAAACAGCGGAAATGAAATTATCATCAGCTTTTGAGTCGTTTGAAAACGAATGGAATAGTTTGTAGTTTTCAAATGAAACTATTTTAAAAATCTGAATACTCGTTAAGTATTTGCAGCTGTTTTCTAATCGACAAGTCAGTCTTGAAATTGAAGATATATGAAAACAAGAAAAAAAGAAAGCCTATGGCTAAAACAAATCTTTACCGATATATTTGTGACCGCTGCAAATCTCATATAATCTCAAATCTCCAAATTTATCGGAAAAGATATGTTTTGGCCATAGCCTTTTTATTGAGGTCAAATTTGTTGACTAGTGTAAATGCGTATCTGGCATGAGTGTTTGCTTTTCAATGTCAATGCACTCCTATCAGCCGCACAGTTCAATCTTGAGGTCGTACCATCAGAGGCGTTGTTTTACGGTTGAGCTGCAGGATGTGCTGGTGTGCCGCAGGGCAGTGTTCGAGGACCTCTGCTGTAAACCTTGTACACTGCTGACCTGCCGGTGCCGGATGCACCAAATTCGATGATCGCCATATTTGCTGATGACACTCTCTTTGTGTCCAGCTCGGCTTGCCTCAATGAAGCGGTTGCGGTCAATCAGGATTTCCTGTATGAATTTGGTCGGTGGTTCTGCAGGTGGAACATTGCAGTTAATAGCACTCAGAGCCAGCACTGCGTGTTTACGCTCAGGCAAGACGTTTGTCCGTCTGTCAGCTTTTGTGTCCGATACCTTTGTATGCATTTGGACAAGCGTCTTTCCTGGCGTAAGCATATAGCAATGACGCTTAATGCTACCAATAATGTCTACTATATATAGTGAAATATTGTTCCATTCCGATGTACTTTTCAGCCTTTCGTAACACAGTGTTCATCACAAAGAGTTTACAAGAGAGGGCATACCCTTGTTTGAAGAGCGAGAGCGTGAGTTTCTCTCCTACCTTTGACGGAGCTTAATCTGCAAGTTTGCGCCAGACAATGCGGCGTATACGCGATCCCTCAACGGGCTATCACATGCTGCTTTCTCATTGACAAAGAGATGGTGGGTTCAGTACTCGGAACTACGTGTTTTTTTGTTAATTTACTCTATAAGTTGGTTACTGAAATTGCCGAATTTTTCTGTTCTATTTCTTTTTTTCATTTATTGTTAAAACAAAACAATTGCGAATTCCTAAGTAGAAATTTAGTGCTTTTCATTCAAAACTTTTAAGTACTGTTTATGTTGTCTGACTTCTGTTTCGATACTTGAAGATGCTCTCTTCCACGGCGTCATATAAGTTGCAATATGCTCATAGATGTTAGCTAAAAATAAAAGACCATATGGCAAAAGTTGCATATAGCAACAGTTTTTATTGCCATTTCCGCTCAAAGATTTACGATTTGCCACAAAAACTAAATTACTTTGTCTTCGATACTTTGATTGTGCTCCAACTTGTTTTCCACACTCAACACTCCATTTTAGTGCCACTGTGCAACGACCTGCAATTTCACCAGCATTTAAAATTGCCACTGCTTGTTATTGCTTTATATAAACAAAGCTGCCATACTAAATAAATATCAAGTTATAGCGGCATATTTGAAATCTACATTTTTATAGCGCAAAATTATTATATCGTATAAAGTAGTGTGCGACGAGTAGTTGTGGTAGCAGCAGCCGCGATGCAGGCCAACAACAATCAGACCGGACTGGACCGGATTGGAGCGCGTGCTTTGAACGTCGAGCGACGACCGTCGAACGTCGGACATCGGACATCGAGCCCCGACCATCATTGAGTGGCTCGCGTCTCTAGTCTTGCGTCTCGGTTCGGCGGCGGCGGTACAAATATGTATGTTGACCGGCGGCGACCATGTGACGCACCACCAGGCATTCGAGCAAAGGAAAAACAGAAACAGAAAACCGGCTAGACACGTTGCCAAAGTTAGTTTCTCAAATGCCAATGGCTCTGGGCGCCAGGCCACCGTCTCAGCCGCATTTGAGCCGCACTTTTGGGTTCCAGCTTATGGCTACGCTGTGGCTTGAGCTCTAGCTCTAGACATTGGTTGGCAATTTGAGCTGCCCGGTTTTTCCTTACCGACGCTTGACGCGTCTATTAAACTTGAACTTGCTGACTGTCAGTGCGTAGAGCAGTCTGTAAGTTGTTCCATCTCGCGTTTTGGTTATCTCTCTTTCCGTCTCTCTTTCTTGTAAAGCGTGTGTATCTGTGTATTTGAAAGGCTTGGAACAGCCTGGAGCATATAAATGTTCCAAGTGCAATCACAGTTATGTGCATGTTTATGTGTGGGTGTGTGTGTGTGTTTATGCACTACAACAGCGTTTCCTAAACTTTAGCGGCAATGGAACCCTCAAAAAATGCCTCTGTTCCTTGCTTTAGCATAAGCATAAAGACAGTCTTTATACTCTGTACTTCACGGAGTTCCTTTTCCATTGATTAGGCCATGTCCATCTGTTCGTATGCAGAAGAAGCTCGTCGCATTATGTTGTTTCGCGATATACATCATATGCACTCTGTTGCTGTGCATGAAGCTCCGATGGAAGCTGCAAAAGATATAATGTGAGCCAAATTAACAACAACAATCTGATATTTTGTCGAAAAAGCAACCACTTTTGCTTTGATAGCGTCCATAGCCTCGTCCAATGATGATGAACTTATCATAGGTATGATTATGGGATCGGTCTACTCTGGGGGTTACGAACTTCTAATACTAACCCTAAACAAGTAGGATTCGGGTGCTGGTACTCGTAAGATCTATGAGTATTTTGTGGACGCTTAAGAGACAAACTTACGAACAACTAATACCAACCCAAAACACCTACGATTCGAGTGCTGCTACTCTTAAGATCAAACCGTATTTTGTTGACGCTTGAGAAGAGACAATCTAGAACAGGCTAACCGAATGAACAGTAAAAATCAGACCTGTTTCGGAATCCGACTGGTCGAAATGATTGAATCAACTGTTTTGTGATATGGATCAACCGAAATCGGTATATTTACAGCTAGGATTTCAATAAAAAAGCACTCTATTGTGAACAAAAACTATTTAAGATTCTACTAACTGTATGTCTAGAGCATTGTGCGTCTGTTGCAGCTTCAAAGTTTCTAACTAACTGCAAAAATGCTCAATTTCACGTTTCAGTTACAAATACCATCGATACCATGCAAAACAGGCTTACTTTGGGAACCGCTGCACTAGCATGCTATGTTTTGTTCCATTCCGTTTGGTTCGCTTCTAAGTTCTGACTTTGGTGTTGCTGTCGCTTACCTTGTGAAAGTTCACTTGAAAACTTTCAAGTGCAGCTGGAAAAACTTGACATGATTTTGTGCGTGTGTGCGAAAAAACTTTATATCATGTGTCCAGCAGTTGACTTGAAACTTCATTTTATCACATTGCTACAGAACAACTTTTTCAATAGCCGCTCCCAGACTCCAACTCTGTTGGAGCTGTCGCCGCTGTGGACCCTGGGGCGCATACCTAACAATTGGCTACACGCTAAAACCTTAATTTGTGCGTTTGTGTGTGTTGTCTGTGGCTCCCTAGTTTTGGGCTTATAAAATCCATCAATGTCTAAATTGTTTACATGTCCCCAAGCTACCGTGTTACCGTACACGTCGTCATTGCCAAGTGTAGTTTCAACAACAAATTTGTGCCAAAATATGCATAACAAATTTTGAATTCATTTTTTGAACAATCTTTTTTTTTTGTATAAACAATTATTGCAAAAGTCATTGGTCATTGGTCAGTTGGCTGGGCGTAACTTTAAACATATGAACGGAACGGAACGAATCACATTGGAACGCAGCGATGAACACACAGTGGAATGAACTCTGTTTGTGTTGTTGTTGTTGTTGTTGTGACAAAAGAGCGAAAGTTGATACGCTTGAGCTGATGAACTGAAGCCATAGCCATAACCACAGTTATAGCCATATACTAGACATGGCCATAAGTAGCTGTAGACGTTGCCGCCGTTGCCGTTGCCGTTGACTTTTTGTCAATTTGGTCAACACTTTCGCATAAAGACAAAGATTTAATGCATGCATGTAAAAGTTTTGCTAAAAACACACTCACTTGAGACTTATGGACCTGCTCCGATCAATGATCATCAGTCATCGGTCCAGTGGAGCGCCAGATGAACCAACCGCTGTGTGAAAGACTTTCTCAGGCTGTGCGTTGAATGACCGTCCCCAGCAAGCAAATTAATTGCTGAAATTTTTGCTTAAAATAGAAATTAAAACAACAAAATGAAAACAACTTTAAACAATAAAAGCCAAAAAAAAAACTTGAGCTTTCATCTACTCGACTTGGCCTTTGTCTCTAGCCTTGTGGGCGTGCGTGTTCCAACAATTTCATTGTGCTCTATTGATGCGAGACCAATTTCAAAACACTTTTGGCAGCACAAATGGAAAGCCGTCGTTTCGCAAAAGATCTTTTCAAATTGACGTACTCGAAATGTAAGAGTCTCACTTTGCGAAAAGTTGAACTTTTCGTCTGTAGCGCATTCAATGCAAATTATCGATAACATTTGATTGACATTTACCTGCAAAACAGTTGCAAATTCACTTGTTGCCAACAAAACATTAGAATTTGTTGGTTTTTCGTTACGTTGTGCATTTCATGCAAGCTCCTTGACAAGTTGGCAGCACTTGTACTTGTACTGACCTTAAATTGTTATTCAGCTCAACATTCTTTCTGCATTTGGTTGAGCACTCTAATTACTACATTTTCAAGTGGTCAACATCGTTATCATGCTTGGCAACATCATCATCATCGTCGTCGTTGTTAGCGTCTGCAACTTGACCAACTCTGCTCTGTTTGGCCATGCATTCTTTGTTTTCTAATTTGGCTTTAACCTTCCGACATGCTGAGTTGTAGTATCATCAGTTTTACTTAAGACTTGCTCAGTTTCGAGTCTTGTCTTTAATTATCCATAGAGCACAACGCTGAGCAATCCCAGTTCAGACTCCAACTGCGCCCTTGTGCAATGCCTTCAGAGCCAAGCGCTTTGCCAAGGCAGTGCACAGTGGAACAAAATGATGAATCAAACTCGGCTTAATTGATCGAATTAAAGTAAAGCAAATTAACTTGAAAGTTATTTTTTCAATTCGAATTTTGCGTATTCCTAGTTAGATCTTGAAATAGTTCAAATACTTCTTTGGCTTACAACAAAAAAGCGCCTTAAACAAAATGTGTCACAAACCTGACGCTCAATTTGACATTGAACCGGAAGATCGAGTAAAGTATAATAGTGGGATACCCTGTATCCATTTTTCCCAAATACTTGTATCGATGCATTAAGTTTTATGGTCGGGTCTGCGGAGGTAGGGGTTATGATTCTGATAAAGGTCAACATTGTTTGGTTTATAAGCCTAACATGAGTCTTAGTACCAATTTGAGTGGCTCTAACATGAATATTAACTTTAACATTGCTATAGAACTGAAATTTTGTTGCAGTTTATTGGAGGATTGGTCTAAAGCTAGAACTTTGATACCTATATCTCTTAAAGTTTCCATCTGATCTTTATAATTTTTACACAACATGTGCGCAGCTTTTTTGGTGTTGATGCAAGCCGCAAAAGGCTGTCACGGAGGCATGCGGTATTTGTATTTGACTAAGTGACTCGAGAATACGCTTATTTTTGCTCTAGGACGTCTATTTTAGAAATTATGGCCAACTAATGTTTTGAAAAATCAACCTTCTTCGATTGGCTTTTATTTTACGCCAGTTGATTGTATTCGACCAAGTAATTCGAAATACCCTTATTTTGGCTATAGAATGTATATTTTAGAAGTTATGGCTACCCAAAGTGCGATAAACTTTATCATTTCCGGGAAAACGCACATCTTATAATCTCTGAGAGACAGGTTGCTTATGAAAATTTTTGCCCATGGAACGTATGGTCTGCCACGCCTCCTTCTGCTTGTCACATGCATTGCACAAATCTATAATAACCTTATAAACTTTGTGTACAGGGTATAAAAAAAAAACCTTTCGAGAGTTTTACATTGCCTATTCCTACCACTGTGCATTGGAGAGTAAAGAAAAAACTCGTACAAAAAAAAAAAACTGCAAACGTGAAACCCAAAACTAAAGCAGAGGTAATTGAACCATGGCATAACCTTGACTTAGGCATGAGTTTAAAAAAATTGTTGGTTTTTTTTGGTGCCTCTACGTTACCCCCTTGTTGTTGGTTTTTGGTTTTGCCGCTTGGCTCGCTCTTTAAGCAAATGCTTTGAGCTCGTCTAGAAATGTTGGCAAGATACTATCGCTTAAGCTAACAGAGTTGCCAACAAAGAAAAAAAAAAAAAAACAAATTAATGCTTAACTCAAATGCCGGCTGAACTCAGTGGGGTGGCCAGGTAAAACTTGGTTGAGCGTTCGCTGGGTCAGGGGCTGAGAGAGGAGTCTGACAAATGAAAAATTCGCGCATCATTTGTCATGAATTCGATTTAAGTTTGTTTGCAGCATGCCAATGCAGTGGCAAAGGATAATGGCATCTAAAAGGAACTACCGCCCCCAAGCCTAGGCAGTCCTTAAGCTAGACACACTCTAAACTATTCTTTTTTTTACCTTGCTTACTGTACTTTTGCTGAGCGGCATCAGCTGGCAAAAGTTTTCATGCCTTTTCTTTGCAATTGATTCTCAAATAAATTGTCACTGCAAGTTGCATTTATTTTTATACCCTGTACACATAGTGAATAAGGGTATTATAGATTTGTGCAATGTATGTAACAGGCAGAAGGAGGCGTGGCACACATTAAGTTCCATGGGCAAAAAGTCTTCCATTGACTCGGGTAGCGATTGGACCATGTGCGTCTGTCCGTATGAGGGGGTAGATATCCGAGACCATGGTAGCTAGAGACATAAAATTTTACCAAAAGAAGCGCGTAATCCAATATAAGGTGAAGTTTGTTGAAACAAGTCGATATCTTAACCCCTTCCCCCGTGACAGATTTGCGCGATCGAAACTCCTCAGAGATGTGCGTCGTTAATGTGCATCTATGTTCCAAGAATGATCGAAATCGGATTAATAATTATACATCAAAAGCTATAGTTGAAAATATGATAATTTCACACCCACATCCCCCCCCCCCCCCCTCGCCCATAAACTCCTTCAATGCTTACATGTGAGCTAGAGTTACAAAATTTGGTGTGGAGACTCGTGTGACCCTAATCGTTAAAACTGCATCCATACTTCCCCGCAATCGATTTACCTTAATTAATGTCGCACCCCCAATGTATTGATTTGAAAATTGCCACAGACTTTTATAAATGTATTTTTTTGATTTATGTTACAAAATTCAACGAAATGGACCCAAGAATACTGGAGTTATGGGCATTTAAGTAATTTTTGCCCCCATAATAGGAAAACTTGTCAATAGGAAAGTGTTTACAGCCATATCGATCTTATGAAAGGAGTTATAAAATTGGATACTTCCGTTCCCATTTTATCGTATTGAGTGTTTTTAAAGAAAACGGGCACAGGGTATTCCACTGTCGGGCACCGTCCCGACTGTCTGCATCAAATTTTTATCCTTCGTTTCTTTCTTCTTCTTTCTTTTCGTTTGAATGAATGAATGTTGAAAATATGTTTTTAAGTTGCCTGTGGGCGTGGCATGTCCTGTGCAATGGATTTGAAATTGAAATTTTCGAGCTGCGCTTTTTTACAGTTATTTATTGATAGTATCGGCCTTTAAGAGATTTTCAAGTTAATCAAGTCGTTGACACCTTGTGCTTAGGAGCAAAACGCATCACAAATGAGCTTTTGCAATGTCGAAGTCGCCGTCAGCGTCGGCGTCGGCGTCGCTGCCAGCGTCAACGCCAACTTTTAATTTGTTTTAAAAACTTTTTGATTGTTTCGCTGCCGTTATAGTTGTTGTAGTTGTTGTTGTTGTTGTCGGCATGCAAATGCGCGCATCGGCGCCACAATGTCTTCTCTTGACTTGACTTGACCTAGCTTGGACTTGGCTTAAGCGAGCTCTGCGCTCTCTTTGCTCCTCGCTCTCTGCGCTCTCTTTGCTCCTCGCTCTCTTTGCTCTGCGCCCTCTTTGCTCTTCGCTGCGTTGCATTCATTTGTCGTTGTTTGATTAAATTGTCTTGTTTTGCAGTTTGCTTTCTTGTTGCGCTGTCATGTTCGCTTCTTCTTCTTCTACTTCTACTTCTTGCTGTTATTTAATGTTTAAATTTCGTTTTATTGACACTCTCTACACTCTCTTCCTCTCTACACTCTCTTTCTCTTTACACTCTCTTTCTCTCTCTCTGCCTCTCTGCCCTGTTCGCCTGACGGCATGTTGTCATAATTTTTGCATAGCTCTGTTGCTGTCATTACTGCTGGCGCTGCTGTTGGCAGCTGTCTATGCCATACAAAGGTAAAAACAATAATTTCACCGCCACAGTCAAACGAAGTCACCCACAGAGCCTTAGCCGGCACTGTTTTCGTCGTCGCCGAGGCCGCACTGTGGGAGAAATGCTGAAACTGACAACAATAAATTACTAATCAATTGGTTCGCCAAAGGCGCTAAAGTTAAAGTAACTTTATCTTCCGAATGCAGAGCTTATGTTATTCATTGACACTTTAGGAGCAGCACATCTTTTTGAACTTTTTCAATTCCGATTTTTATATTGCTATTAAGCAAACAATCTCTTTTGCGTTCGACAAAGCAACCTAAATGCATGCTACTAGTTGTCCACTTCTACACTAATTTCTGCGGACTTTTGACAAAACGACTTACATATGTCTAAAACAGCAATTTTACAGGAGAGCGAAAATATCATACGCAATTTCAAAAAATTCCAAGAAAAGTTGATTTGACGTACTCTATTACTTTTTTATCCTTTCAACGAAAAAAGATGCCAGTAAGAGAGAAATATTCCTTTTCAAAAGTTATATTTATAACAAAAATGCCGGGAAATTGTCTTATTTCGAAGTGCCTTATTTGAGATTTATGTGCCTGTTAGACAATGTGAGATTTACAAGCGAGTTTGCGATTTGTATCGCGATATTTTTAATTTTTGATACGATAATATCAGAGCGATTTTGTCGCGGAAGATAATATCAAATTACGATAGTTGTTGTGTCAAATATCAAATATCGGATACTAAGTATTCTTTTCCAATAAATTGCAAAAATTTACCGTACATATTGGAAGACCTACTTTATTTGGATACATAGAACATAGATAAATGAAAAATATATTTTAAAATAATAGATTAAAATTCTTTGTCATACTCATTGTGCGAAAATAAAAGGAAATACGTCAAACGGATATCCAAAAAAGAAATATGGTTGACCCTGCAATCAACGTGAAGAAGAAGATGTTAGTTAACTTAGGGTGCCACTGCCTGCAGCAAGGGGCAGACCCAATAGCTTATTGGATGTCAAAAAACGATGAAAAGCCTAATATTCGCCCAAATATATATTTGACACTAACAACTACGGTGGCATCTGCAGTGAAACTTGTTTTAAACAACTTTCATGAAAATTTAAAAAAAGCATGTTTCTATAGTGGCAAAAGATTTAGTAAAATTTTTTTAATTTTGTTCTTGGCGATATGTCGATAAATTTATATTTTATAAGTGTATATTATCGATACGACTATAATGTTTATTTAGCATTTTCGATGGAACGAGAAACGATATTTTCAAAATATCTACAATCCTACTCGCCTACCCTATGTAACTTGCTTCACATTAGAATGCATTCTAATATAATGCGAGTTTTTGTTAGATTTTTCATTTTCTCACTTAAAAATCTTGCTTTGTATAATAATAAATAAAACGTTGAACTTATCTAGGGGCCTGAAAAGTGTATTGAAAAGATGTGTAGCAAACAACTGTAGCTCATAATCGTAAATGATGGGAACCGGCACAAATGGGGCTATGACTCACTAGTCCCACTTCACAGAAAATCAGGGTGCATTATCTAAAGAGCAGTTGCTGGATTGGGTTTTTACTTTGAAACATTACACTTGTGCAAATAACGAGAAAAATATATCGCTTGTTGTTGGAATTAGAAATCAAAAGTTTCAAAGTTTCGCCCACTGTGCGCCACCGCAGTTGCTGTTATTACAATTTCCGCACGCATATCAAAGTCAATGTGAGGCCATGGGATTGTCATTGGAACAACCGCTGACTGTAGTCGAAATTGTCAACAGCATTGGCAAAGCTTACGTTTATAAAGCAAGAGGGGCAAGAGGAAGCTGCTGCTGAAAAACTCGTGAAAAACTTTCGAGACAAGCTGCCTTTCACTTTAAATTCAATATCCTCAGCATAATCATTACCATCAGCAATACCAGGCATACTTACATACATTTGTTGTCTGCAGTCACAGCAAACTTTGTTGATCCTTATGCAATATATATACAAATGGAAAGTGTTTTTACTGTGTGAAAATTAATTTAAATGTGTATGTGTGCATAATTGCAATTTGTGCCGTTTTGTTGGCTGTCGCTGTTGCAGATTGTGTTCAAATTGCTGCTCATTATTTGCATGCAAACTATTTCAATTAGAATAAGCGGAAGCCAATAACAACAAAAACAAACACACATATCAAAGTAAGGGCATAAGCAGCGAGGGACCGACCTTAGGTCAAACGTGAATGTTTTGCACTAAGGCACTGTTACAGAAATAGTCCAAAAAAACATAGAAATAATGCAGATTTCAAGGAAAAGCAAACGAATTCAGTAGACTTAGAACAGCGAACAGTCAATAACAAGGCTTAAATTAGTGGTTGAAAAGCACATCAATGCATCGAAAACATCGATGGCTGGCCTGTAATTCTCCGATGTTCTCGTACATACGATACGTCGGCAAAATATCGATGTTTTTAAAACCCTCCAATATTTAAACAATTCTTCCGCCGACCTTGCCGACTTTTTATTATCTAAAGTCAAATTATTTCAAGATTATGCCAGAGTAAGTCTTGTTCTCAGTTTTACAAATAATGTAAAAGGTTATTCTCAAAAGTCGGCAAACTACTGCCGGAACTCTTATCAAAACTTTTATGTTTACACAATTTAGGTGTAGATCTAGTGAATCTGTATTGTATATAGAAGTCATCTTTTGTTCACATATGTAGCTCTAGTTTGTCATATTTTGTATTATAAAACGAAGTTTCCTTATATAATAACAACTGAAATTTTCAAATACGAAACATCGGAAAAGCACCACAACCAACGATCTGCATCGATGTCCATTCTCGATGGGCCCTGCGATGCTAAACATCGATGAATTTACATCACTAATCTGTATTATATAGTATCTAGAAATCTTTTTATGTTCAGATAGCTTTAGTTTCACATATCTAATATTATATAACGAAGTTTCTTCCATAATAATAAAAAGCAAAAATTTTTAAATATGAAACATCGGAAAATCATCGATGTTTTTAGTCCGATGCATCGACCTACATCGGTCTGGATTTGCATCACTAGCTTAAATCATGCTTCGTTACTTTCTTTAAGAAATCACTATTCGTACATGGATATCTTGATTTGCACTTGAATAAAAAGCATATCAGCATGTTGCTTCGGCAACATAGGGCAGCTCTCCAAACGCATTTTAAACTGAAAAATTGAAAAACAAGCATACATACATAAATATAAGTAAATAAGTATGCTTCAATTCATTGCACACCATTTACTTGCCTTAATTGGCTGGAACGATTGTAATGCACATATTATGTGTGTTGGGATTACAACTTATAAATATTTTGCTATCCAACAAGCATGCGCTTTTTAACCAGTTTGCAACTAGTTGCATTCAAGGTAGTTGTAAACTAGTATTAGTAAACGCGTTTCCTTGCTGTTGTTTGATCTGTTACGTTGCTGTTACGCTTACAGCACCCACACCTACACCCACACACACACACACACACACACACACACACACACACACACACACACACACACACACACACACACACACAAGCTCGCACAGCTTTGAAGTTGACAGTTAACACGCGCTGCCAGCTGCGGCTGCGCCCGCATTCATTCTTCCCGGCGCTGCTTCTGCTGCCGCCGCCGCTGCTGCCATGGCTCTTGCATGCTGCTGACTCATTGGCACTCGCTGCGCTGCCAAGCGCATTCTAATTTATTTATGTTAATGCAATAAAAACACTCAATTTGCTGCTGCACACATTTAAAATGTTTTGCTCTTTTGCTCTAACCGTTATTGTTGTTTTTGTTGTTGTTCTTGTCGTTATCGTTCTTGTTGCTGTTTTTGCACTTGGACCAAGCAACATCACAATCGCCGCTGCCGATGACGCACAGTGGATCCAACTGACTTCTTTTTTGGCGAAAATCGTAACTTTTGAGGAAGTAAAGATATTTTACATTAGAGAGAAGTTCTTAAGCTTCTGCGATACTTGTTCTGTGGCCATAAAAACCCGTTATCGGGTTACGGCCTGATGTAAATACATTCTTTTATTGGAATTGTGGTTTTACGTGGTGTGTCCCAAACCCTACGCAAAACCCTTTTAAGGCCGAGGGGCTCTACTGGTCTCGAAAAGAACCCAGTGTCATTGTAAGTCGCCTCATACGAAAAGCTTTGACCTGCTGAGGTGGTATTCTCTAACCCGCTCACCACACGGGGTTGAGTGTATTCTGCGATAAATAAGCTGTGTATAGAGCGAGCTTCAAAAAACGGTAATGAAGTTCGATATTAAATACACCAAAAGTCTTATCCTTGCACCTATAAAATGTGCTTATTGCTTAATAAATCGTAAAAATCTATTAGCAAGATGTTTGTAGTCTATTTTGTTCTTAGTGTACACACGTTTGCCAGATAGACATACTTTCGACGAGCACGATATGTTGAAAACTAAGCACAATTTAGAACATGGAATTTTTCCATGACATGCAAGGATAAAACATTTGCAGTATATAATATCGAACTTTACTTGATTGGATTAATCACGTGTCACAATACATTTGGCCAAGCCGACTCCACGGAGCACTTTCTGTGTCACTGTCCGACCTTTGCAAGAATTTGGATGCGCATTTTGGAATGTGATACACTCAATATGAGCGACTTTCTACGGGAGTCGGGAAGATTGTGACAATAGGGAGCCTGTTCTGCAAGCCTACTCTATTTCAACTGTCTTTCTCTCCCCTAACTTCCTCTGTCCGGGCATGGCACAATGGGCAAGGCTGCCTGAGTGCTAGGGTTGGTTTCATCTTTCTCTGATGATCCATCGCACCCAGCACAAATCTAATCTAATCGCAGAAGCTTAAGGAATTCTCTGTTCTATGCATTTTAAATTTTGAAAATATCCTTGCTCGCCCAAAAGTTATGATTTTTGCCGAAAAAGAAGTCTGTTGGATCCACTGTGCGTCGTCGGGAGCAGCAACAAAAACACAGCTAACCTTGTTATTGTTATTTAATTTCACTTTTTTTTTTTTGTACATAATTTTGTTTTTTCTTTTGACTTTTTCTTTGTCGTTGTCGCTTATGTTGATTTTGTTGTTTTTGTTGTTGTCATGCAAAAGCGCAACTTTGTTGACTAGTTGTTGTTGTTGTTGTTATTACCGTTTTGCGTTGGTTGCATTTGTGCTGCCTGCCACTCCCACCCTCAGCCCCTCAGCCTCTCTTCGGGCTTTTGCCGCTCTCTCTCTCACTTGTGCATCTGTTCTTCTTGTCGTTGCTGGCCACATGATTTATGGCTTGTTGTTCTTGTTGTCGTTGTCGTCGTCGTTGGCGTCGTCGTTGGCGTTTTTTGTGCGCACCTTTGACTGACGCCGCCACCAACAGCAGCGGCAGCAGCAGCGGCAGCAGCAGCGGCAGCAGCAGCGGCAGCAGCAGCGGCAGCAGCAGCCGTTACTTGCCACATTGTGTATGCATCAAAGTTTGTGGTGTTTGTTGGTTGTTTTGGGAGCGTTATTTGATGAAAGTGTTTTGGCCAAATATGCTGCAACATTTGAGTTAATTGTGAAACTTACGCCCAACGTTAGCGTTTGAAGAAAAACCAAGCCCAAAAAAAGTCTTTAAATCTAGATTTTATGCACTCTGTTAATGGCATGGTAATTGCATCATAGACTTGCACCAGTGTGCGGGCTGACTCATTACAGTGGTCCCTCGCTCATTGGCACACGCTATTTCCAGCTATCTTTCAAAAGACAAAATTTGGTCAATTTTTTGCCTATAGCCTAGTACGCAGCAGGCTAACATATTTTTATTTATATTTTACGAAATACGCAATATATTCCTGTTGGGGTGGATTGTAAATAAAAAAAAGGGTGGCCAGATAGCTGAAAAACGGAAAAATCACATTGTAATCCTGTTTGATCAGCTGTTTTATGTTAGTTGTGTTTATTGTGATTGTTATCGTAATTCGCGTCGCTCTCTCTGAAAAATATTGTTAGCCCAACAAGCCTTTATAAACGCGATTTTATAGTCCCGATTAAAACTATCTACCCTTCTTTTGGCGCATCATGCCAATATATACGAAATACGAAGCTTGGCGCTCTTTTGTCAAGAAACCAGCTGTTTATTAGTTCCACAAACACTGTTCAGTTGGAAACACACATTATAAAAGTTGGCAACGCAAATTACAGTGCTGCGTACCGCTGAATGGAATTTCGCAATGAAAAATTCCTACGCAGTTTTTTTATATGAAGTTTGGCAGCACAAAATAAATTACACTCAAGTGGTACTCACTAGGCTTATACAATAAAACAGATAATTTCACTAACTAATTTTGATAAACAGGCGTGGCACATCAGAGGTTTCCTCTACCAACATGTTCAGAATGTAAAGCCCAGTCCGTATTATAAGTATTCTTGTGCTATGGTCGAGTCTATATAGCTATGTACGTTCGTATCAGATGCGCATTGTTCGTAATTTAACGTTTTTATGGATAGCCCATTCAAATATAAAATAATTAGTGTTTTCAAATTTATCTTGGTCATTTTTTTCGCTATGATTTTTTTTATATTTTTACGTACGCATTCTGCTGTAGAAGAATTTCGCCATTTACATACACACTATTAATGCTTTGAAAGTTGAAACTTTCAAGTGTGGTGAGAAAATGACAAATATCGAAACCAAATTTCAAACGATACATTGAGACAATAATGTACTGCGTAAAAACTACACTTTTTGTACATATGTACGTCGTATGTAGACTCATCTGAGCTTAATAAACAAAGCAGTGTTTACCTTTTGCTGAAACTGCCCACTTTTTCTACACAATGCATTATCCTTGATTACGTAAATAGTCGACAACTAAGCACATATATTTCAATTTTTTTTTTTGGGAAGAACTCCTAAGCATTGTCTCTTTCAACTGTGTCTATCGATTGATGTTTTTCATTTCAAAGAAAGTATTTCCGAGTTAAGATACTCGCTTCAAGTGTTTACTGTTGCCCAGCATCAAAGTCTGGCAGAATTTGCATTTGTCGGCGAGCAAAAAGGTTGCCAGAGTTTGAGTTCTTCTGCTCGACTAACTGGTACGGCTCCAACTGGGAGCCTCCTCGCTCTGTCTGCCATTTACCCTATAGCGCGTCCTACTAAATGTCTTTATTATTTGCACACTGAAAGTTCATAAACACGCCTATCCTTTTATTTTTTTGGTTTCTGTTATTGTTGCTCTCTTGTTGTTGTTGTTGTTGTCGTTGTTGTGCACACAGACGAGGTACAGTGTGGCGCAGAGCTTTTAATAAAGTCATTTTATTTACATTTGTGCTTTTGTCTTGTTATTTATTTACTTTTTTATACTTTTCAACACACTAACACATGCATAGAGAGATTGCATATTTGTTGTTTTTGTTGCTGTTTCCCAAAAACATTTTAAATGCCATTTTAATTATATTTGCTCTTTTGTGAGTTTCTGGCGCAAATTCCAGTTGGTTATGGTCTTCGTCCATGTAAGTGTATATGTGTGTGTGTGTGTGTGTGTGTGTGTAAGTTTTTCAATTAAAATGAAATAAAACGGCATAAATCAAGTTGCCCGCTTGACATGCTACATACTCCAGACGCTAGCTCTACTCTTTGCACAAAACTCCTTTTTCTAAAATAAAAAAAAAAACCAAGACTAAAAAACGTATAAAAACCACAAGCAACTTCATTTTGGCTTGATGTGTACCCCACAAACAATGGCAAGGAAACCACGTTGCGTATGAGCAATACGGAAAGCGTGCCAGAAAGAGCTGGCACCACTAAGCTGTGTCTTGCAATTTGACAGACTTGAGCTGACATTTGCATGGCCGACATTCAAATGAGCAACAGCAACAACTACTACAACAACGACTACATCTGGATTAAAGGCAGCTGGCTTGGACCCAGTGCCACGCCCACCACTGCCACACCCCATGCCCACTTTGCTCCATGGATAACATTGCGTTTCATTGCATTGCATTGCATTGCTTTGGCTTTTCCTTTTGCATTTTCCTTTGCAGTTGGCAAGTCATTAATCAAAGTGTGTAAAAGCCAAACGAAAAACGAAAACGCATCAAAGTCGAGCCAAATAAACCAAGAGAGTGCTATAAAGCAGATACTAAAGTATACACATGCAATAAAAATATATACCCAAATGTATAGTAGATATAAGGGAAATACTCATTTCGGTGTTCCTTTAAGTTTTCAAGAAAAGGTTTGCACAACCAAAGTCGTCAAGATCTAATAGTAGTTTACAAACGACACCAACAGACGCCACAAAACTTTCGATTCATTCAGAGTTCATTCAAATGCATTTTGTTTCAATACTGAGAACTGAAAAGCTTTAAACTTATTCATAGAAGAAACTTTCAAGTATATTGCGAAAACCATAATGTCTACAGTACGTGCGGTGACAACAAGCGCGCGAATAAGTAGTGCTGCAGCTCTATAGGAAGTCTAGGGTTTGTTTCTCCGCCCTTTTGATACCAGCGTAATTCGTTTAGATTTTACCAATAGTATTAAACGATTCCGAAAAGGTATGCCTAATATTAGAGGAAGATATGTCGATGTGAAGATATGAAGATATGTAGGCTTAAATATATGAAGATATGAAAGTATGCAAATATCAAGATATGCAGATATGAAGATATGAAGACATGAAGATATGAATATATGAATATGTGAAGATTTGAAGATATGAAGATATGAAGATATGAAGATATGAAGATATGGAGATATGAAGATATGAAGATATGAAGATATGAAGATATGAAGATATGAAGATATGAAGATTTGGAGATATGAAGATATGAAGAAATGAAAACATGAAGATATGAAGACATGAAGGTATTAAAACAAGAATACATGAAGATATTAAAATATGAACATATTAAGATATTATGATATGTAGATTTAAAGATAAGAATATATGAAGATATGAAATTACAAGGACATGAAGTTACAAATATATGAAGATGTGAAGGTATGAAGATTTGAAGACATGAAGATACTATATGTATGACGATATTAAGATTTGAAGACATGAAAAATCACAATATATGAAGATATGGAATTACAAGGACATGAAGCTACAAAGATATGAAGATATGATGATTTTGAGATATGAGGATATGAATATATAAAGATTTAAAGATATGAAGAAATAAAGATACGAAGATAGAAAGATATAAAGATATTAATATATTATTATATGAAGATATAAAGATATGAAGACATGGAGATATTAAGAATTGAAGTTATGAACTTATGAAGATATGAGGGCATCAAGATATAAAGGCATGAAAATAGTTGAAGAAGAGGAGAAGTAGTAGTAGGAATTCGT
The DNA here is from genome assembly GCA_035041775.1 of Chymomyza caudatula. Taxonomy (NCBI): domain Eukaryota; kingdom Metazoa; phylum Arthropoda; class Insecta; order Diptera; family Drosophilidae; genus Chymomyza; species Chymomyza caudatula. Next base: position 4,926,284 of record JAWNKW010000150.1, read on the forward strand.
ATCTGTCGACCTCTTTGAAGCACGGTGGTTGACGAGTTAAGCGAGCAGGAGCAATTCCGTGGTGATCTCGTTTGAAGAGGTAGCATTTTTTAACCTTATTAACCCAGGCAAATATACATGTATATGTACCCATACAGCTCTTGAGGTTATCCAACGCACTTCAGTTTCTGTGCATTTGCTGGTGTCACCCAAAATTATGCTAAGTATATCGTCTAACTGTTGCACAGTGGTCGAAATATCGCATTTAGCATACAAAATTAATGTTTTTGGAGCTAGATTTGAGTAATTCGACCACTGTGCGTTGCTGGTTGCACTTATCAACGCCAATTGCAATTGCAATTAATAATTCACTTTCACTTTTGTGCATACACACACACACATACACACACGCACACACACACACACACACACACACACACACACACACACACACACACACACACACACACACACATGTGCACGGCTCATTTACAAACAAAAAGCGCACGCCCAGAAAACCTTGAACCAAATTTTTTGGCTTGCACATTTTTTGTTTTTTTGAGTTTTGCGTTTTTCGTTTTCTGAGCTGCGGGCAGGCAACTTGCCGCTTGACTTGTGTGTGGGTCTCGGTGGGTTTTCAATTTTTATGCTGTACTCCGGAATCCAAGACGGAGATCCGTAGTGGGAGTCGGGCAGGGAGACAGCTTACCACAAAAGGCAAATCAAATTAATGAGCTTAGAGGTAAACCCCAAGCCAAAGCCGATTTTGGACAATGCGCACACACATACACACACAGCAACATTCACTCACTGTGAGTGTTTGTGTGTTGCCTGGAAAAACAGAATTGACTCCTGAAATTAGCCTGAACTTTGCCAGCTTTCATTCAACAGTTTTTTTTTAAAAATCTTTTCTCTTTTTTCTACTTTTCTCTTGCAGCTAGCTGAACCTTCCACACTTCTGGCATTGCTCAGCAATTGGCACTTGTGAAACTCATACGTCAGGTAAGACCCCCCTTCAACATTATCTGCTTAAAAGCCAGACCCCATGTAACTGCAGCATAACTATAGGAACCCATAAAAGCTAATAACTGAAGCAAGGATTTGTCCATGGTTAATGAGGGCGGGGACGCAGGCGGGTTTGGTAGCTTCAAATGAAAGCACCTGCATCAGTCTTCCAGCTGCAGCTTTTATGTTTCTGGCAGTCGATTTTGAAATATGCTTGTTCTTTTCACACCCGACAAAAGTGTTTAAAGCAGTTTCAAAGCCATTTCGCAGCATACAAGTTGTTTAGCGTTTTTCCAGCTATAATTAGATATTTAGAAAATGCTGAACCAGCTAATGAAATGTGTGATATGAGAAGGTTAGGTTTTGCCTAAGTTTCTTTTAATTTTGCGAAAAATAAATGCATATTTAACAGATTTCCAACGATCTCAACTGCATTTCTGCATTGCTTTTGAGTTGAAATTTTATTGATAAGAATAACTGACACACAAAACTATTACTGTAGGTTTTAAATTCGTTTGAGAGAGATATACCACTTAGTTGTGGCCGAATTCTTAAATTTGAAAGAGATTAAAAAATGTTAAAATCGATTACTTGGATTTTAGACATAGAAACGACGGCTTTTGGTCTGGTTAGGATATATTTTATAGCACTGGTCGAAAGTTTGATGAGTTCTATGTGCTGTACAAAATTAGCTCTAGTTTCTCTTCAGAGAATCTTAATTTATTTTGTAAACTTCACTTAGTTTTTACCTATGCCAGAGCGATGAAAAACAAATTTTGTTTGAAATGAAATGAAAATGAAAATCGGTCCACTATATCATAATTGTCGAAACGTGCAACAGTTCAGAGTAAAACGACAGACGAACCTGCGAATTGCGTGACCTTCTTCGTTTTCTTCTTAACTGGCCATAACAACCCGTTATCGGGTAACGGCCTGATGTAAATACATTCTCTCATTGGAATTGTGGTTTTACGTGGTAGGTCCCAAACCCTACGCACAATCCTTTTAAGGCCTGGGTTGGCTCTACTGGTCTCGAAAGAACCAGAAATTGTTAGTCACCTCATAAACAAACTTTGACCTGCTTAGGTGGTATTCTGTAACCCGTTCACCGAGTACACGAGTGACCTATTATATTTGAATCATGACTTCGCATAATGTGACACCATCAAAGTCATCACGGCATGTACGCGGCATGCGATTCAGTTTTAACCCTAAGGCGCATCATTAAAATCATCAACAAAAAATTCTACATCTGTTCACAGTTTGATCGAAATTACCGAATATACTATAGAATATCATAATAGTCAAAACGTGCAAGACGTACAGAGAAAAACAACAGACGAACCTGCGCACTGCGCGACCTCTAATAGATGGAATATGACTTTGCATAATGTGACGCCATCTAGCACCATCAAACTCATCACGGCATGTTTGCGTTATACAAATCAATTTTAACCTAAAAGCGCGTCATTAGGCGGCACACATAAAAAAATAAGTTCTCAAAGCTGTCTAGAGTTTTTCTGCCCATACAAGAAGCCAATTACTCAAATTTCTTAATCAATTTACAAAAATAAGCTTAGATTCGTTTTAGAATAGACAATTTTGTCGCCCGCATATGCCACATGCTGTATTATATGTGTGTGTGTCTAGAGCTATAGCGGCTTACCGTTACAAACACCCACTCACACACACACACACACACACACACACACACACACACACACACACACACACACACACACACACATACACTTAAGCCTATTTATTATATTTTAACTTGTTCAATGTGGCGTATTGCCTGCACTGCTTCTGCTGCTTTAGTTGTTGTTGTTGTTGGACTTCCTTTCGGCCATTTCTGTTTGTGCAGAGTACAACCGAAAAAAATTTAAAAAAATAAAATATTATGCAGATAGTCGGGACGGTGTCCGACAGTGGAATACCCTGTGCCCTTTTTCTTTAAAAACACTCAATACAGTAAAATGGGAACGGAAGTATCCAATTTTATAACTCCTTTCATAAGATCGATATGCCTGTAAACATTTTCCTATTGGGAAGTTCCAATTGACAAGTTTTCCTATTGGGAAGTTGGCTATTATAGTGCCAAAAATTACTTTTATACTCAAAACTCCAGTATTCTTGGGCCCATGCCGTTGAATTTTGTAACATGGGTCAAAAATACATTTATAAATGTCTGTGGCCATTTTTCAAAAAATATATGGGGGGTGTGGCAGTAATTAAGGTAAAACGATTGCGTAAGAGGGGGGGGCGTCCATTAACAAAAGGTGGATGCAGTTTTATCTATTAGGTTCACACGAGTCTCCACATCAAATTTTGTAACTCTAGCTCACATGTATCCATATCTACATGTAGTGGAATTTTGAAGCAGTTTATAGGCGGGGCGGTGAAATTAGCATATTTTTGACTATAACTTTTGTTGTATTTATCCGATCTCGATCATTTTTGGAACATAGTTAGATGCACATTAACACAACGCACATCTCTGAGGAGTTTCGAGTTGATAAACTCATTGAAGCGGTTGTAAACCGCGCAAATCTGTCACGGGGGAAAGGAATATCGACTTGATTCGACAAACTTCATCTTACATTAGATTACGCGCATCTTTTGGTAAAATATTGTGTCTCTGGTTCTTGTGGTCTCAGAGATCTATGGTCATGGTCATATCGCTACCCGAGTCAATGATTAGCTTTTTTATCAATGGAACTTATGGTGTGCCACGCCTCCTTTTGCCTGTTACATACATTGCACAAATCTATAATACCCTTGTACACTATGTGTACAGGGTATAAAAAACAAAAGCGAATGTAAGTCCTGTTTGGCCCGCGCCCTGTTATGCTCAGTATATAGTCTATGCTTCGGCTCTTTGGGTTTTTGTTACAAGTGGCAGGCCATGAAATGGCCAACGGGCACACAACAACAACAACAAACACAACACAAGCGTAACATTAAACGAGTCGTTTTATCCTTTACTGAGCCGGAGCCGGAGCCGGAGCCTGAGCTAGGATACACTGAAGTGCTGTCGCGGACATTTGCCAGGGAGTGGGGCAAGCTGATTACATTTTGGTGCTGCCACTGTGCTTTTATTTAGCATTTAACAGGAAGCTGGAGAATTGGCGAAAATACGAAAAAAATATATATATATAGTATATATGTATTCCTGTAAAGTAAAAGAAAATTTGAAGCATAGCTTTAAAACCACCTTCAAACTGCCAACTGACAAAAGAAACCCACACACTTCATGGGTGTTGCATCCACAGCAGAGCATGCATCATCATCAACATTATCTGGCTTATGCATCATCTAATTTATGACAGCCAAATGAGTTGGAGCTGTAAAGCCATAGAGCTGCTTATAGCGCTCTTTCCAGCTCCAAAATGCTGCCACAGCTCCAGACTGCATTTTGGTCTCGTCGTCGTCGTCGTCGTCGTCGTCCTCGTTGTTGTTGCTGTTATTCTGGCCACATACATACGTCAACGTCAACGCCAGCGTTAATAGTAAAAAGGCAAAATCTTCTCTCATTTCATTAATTATGCACCGAAAAATCAACAAGGGGCAGGTTACACGAAAACAAAAACAAAAAAAACAAAACTCGCAAAAACACCAAAGAACACCAAAAAAAAACCACAAAATCTGGCAACGCTTTTCAGGACTCTCGCCCGCCTGTTTCTTTTTACTCGCTCTCATATCGTTATTCAGCAACACAAAACTCCTTTACAGTTTGCCAGACTTTGTGCATATGTGTGAGTGTGTGTGTGTGTGTACTCTTTATATACCCTTACAGCGCCGGCTACTACATTATTCATGCAACATAAGCGCATTCCGATCTAAATGCATTTCTAGAGCAGATCGTATAATTGTTCTAAAATCAAAATATAGCTACCCTTTTGATGCACTTTTGTTTCCACCAACATTTCTGGCTATTGCCAAGCAAACTGTAAATCGTAAACCAAAGAAAAACAAGCGAAATCGAAAATATAATCGAAATGAAGCCCTTCCCCATACTAAGTAACAAGGCCGTGGCGAGTTAAGCGGATCCCGCTAGGCATCTTAAATATATTGTTAGTCATAACATATATAGTGTTGTTCTTTTTATATAGCTCTGCTTTTGGAGCTTTAGCCGGAAAATACAGCTACTATATATAGTTAATCTTAGTTGATCAAGTATCGGGTCTCTTTAAGAACTCCGGGCTTGAACCGAAAGTTACCGTTTCCCTTAATGGGGATTCTTTCGTTAGGCCTAATGATTGCTTTTTAACAAGAAATCAAACTGTAACTGAAACCATCATTCCAATCTTGCTATATTAACATACAATATGGGCCTCACCTTGAAAAGGTCGACCTAACAGAACAGTTTCTATGTTCGCGTCTGGAAAGTGTTACACTTCACATGAGTGAGGTGTATACTCTCCTTTTGTGTAGTCGTCACATCTTCTTACAGGAATCGAGAAGATTGTGTAAAGGGAGAACCTCCATTTCAGTCTATTCTATTTTCGTGTGCCTGTGCTCATTATAACTGTCTTGTCAGTGCTCTAGTGTGCATGGTGACAAGGCAGCCTGAGTGCTAGGAAGGGCTCAAGGTCGGAGCAGCAAAGATTCTGCTTGCTCAACTAGGCGGCAATCTGGAACTGCACTCATTTTAAAACGCACTCATAAAGCTACAGAGACTAGCCTGTGTAAGCATGACAGTGGGAACTTACAGCGGCATTAGGAGTTATCATGGATTTAATGCTGCTCCATGTAGCCATAGAACCCCAAATGAAAGCAACAATGCCAAAAATATCAGTGAAAAGGATTGGCAATGTCTTGCCTGAAATGCATTTCTTCAGAAGTTACGCAACTTAGCTCAAATCCAAGTAAATATAGAGCAAACTTTTTGTGTTCAAGGTGAAAAACTTCGAAGTTTGTTATTTTAGCTTAAGCACAACTTAACACAACTGAAATTCCCGAAAGATGGACTCCGAAGCGAGTCGGAAATTTAGGGTTACAAATCTTTATATATATATATATAAATACTATTGACGCAATCTTCCCAACTCCTATAGAAAGTCGTGAAAGTCTTGCAATGGGCGGGCAGTAACACTGAAAGTGTGCCGCGCAAGTCAGTTCATCAATGAGGCCAATATTGGTCAGGTGTTGGTGATTAACTCAACCAGGACCCTCAAATCTTTCCTCTTCTGACGAAAAAGATATATGGAGGCGCTTAGATTGGGTTAAAGTGGTAAGCGGCATCAAGTGCTGAATTTCCAGCTATTCAACCAATCAACTTAGCTGCGCTGACAGGAATGATTGGCTCAGGCACAATTGGCTGTGACACCAAGCCTTTGTTTGCCAGCTCATCTGCCATTTCATTGCCCTGAATACCTCGGTGTGCAGGAACCCAGTATGGGCTGACTTTGTAATGACGTGAAATCAAGTCTGGTCTTACATTCACTGACCATAACTATAATCGAAGTTGTGCGAGGATACTCCAGGGACCTAAGCGCAGCTTTCATGTTACTCTACTACTAAGTCACATCCGAAACTGCTGAAGCTTTGTAAGTGTATCTCCAATTCGTTGCACGTTTGCCAGCTGTTTCTTTTGGTTTGTACGTATTTTCAAGCTTTTTTTGGTATTGGTTTTTTTTGGCACTGTGCTGTGCGACCACAAATCTGTTTATGTGCCGCCCCAAATCCAGCAACCTACTCTTGGTCGGACACCGACCAACAGAGAACAGAACGTAAAAGACTAGGCCGAACCAGGTTCGGTTCGGAAAGGAACGGAATGGTTGAATGCGCCTGTTGTATTTGTTGGAGTTGGCATTTTCGGTCGTACGTTTCGTGCATTTGACTTTTATATGAACTAATTCATGAAAAATGCATGTTGCCTGCACCAAGCGCCTAAATGAAGAAAAACCTGCTAACATAAATCGTCGTCATCGTCGTTATACCCAACGTCGTCGTCGTCGTCGTCGTCGTCGTCGTCGTCGACGACTTCGTCGTTCATGTCCCAGGCGTATGTAGTTTGGAGACGGAGTCGAAGTCAACGTCAGATTCGTTGCAACAAATGGAAATGCGAATGTGAATGGCAAATGTTGTACTACAACTCGAGCTAGTTCTGTTTCTTGTTGCACATACAGATGTGTGTGTTTTTTTACGTTTTGTGGCAAATAATTAAATTAAGATTTAAGTATGTTTTTTTTTTATAGCTTAATTGGATGCTTGCAGCGCTTGTGTGTGTGTGTAAGCGAGTTACAATTTTCCACAACAAGTGAAAGGCAGGCAACAAGTCTTGGCAATTAGAAGCCGTAAGATCTGATCCGTGTGTGGGGGTGTTCAATGTACCCAAGCGGGTTTTAAACTAGTTACAATTATAGCTGCAGTAACAGTTACATTACAACCAACATGCCAACCATTAGTCAAGTTAAATCGAAAGGAAACTGACAAATCTAAAAAGAAATGTTGCTCAAGTTTGAAAACCAATTAGTATAATTTATTGCAAACTATTTAGACAGTAAGGAGGGGCAAGACTTAGCATAAGTGCATTTATGTATTGTTTACTATTAATTGTATAAGCAATACAGTTTTAAGAAAAACTAAAACAAGTTCATCTCAAATTTGACAATATGTGCCATCTAGTCATCTGATGAAGCACTCTATCAATAAGTTGTTCTTAGGCTACTCGTTAGTGAGTACTAAAAACGGAAACGAAAATTAAAATGAAATAACTTGAAGGCGATACAAGCAGTAAGCGTATGCAAATGAGTCAGTTTGGTGTATGAAGATGACTGGTGGTAACGCTTAAAAAGAGTGAGTTAGAGATCTTCAAGAGAGCTGAAGTGCAAACAGCACGAATCTAAAGAGCCTATGACTAAAGCCACTGTTAGACGGCATGACGCCAACACACAAAAATCGCGCAAATCGATCTGCAACATGTGTGAACTCCCATTAAACCATGCAAGCTAAAGTCTGCCCAAAGGAAACTTATTACTTAAGTTTGGTATTATTCTTATTAGTTTATATATCCTCATCTAGATACTCTTCCTGAATATGAGCCATTCGATTCATTCATTTTGCAGCTCTAAAAGTCTAACCACGAAGTCAAACAATCTGCCAACTTGGTTTCTGCCAAAAACATATGTTTTTGACCGACTCAGGGCAAGAGTGGGCATGCGAATTGTAGGCCCATCTGACTGTAGCTTCAGGCATATAATGAAAGAGAGTTTATACAAGTCTTATCATGGCTATATTCATAATAATACACCCTAGCCATCTAGTGCGTTGAAAGACAAGTAGACTATTATCTTGACATCTCAGCCACTTCGCAGTAAGAGAGTTTCAGGGTTTTCACCCACGCTATAAAAGCCATCATCAAACAGTTATAACACACCGTTATGAAATCTTTTACTGTGCAAGTTTGTTACGAAAATGATCAAAAACCTCCTAGGAAATAGGTAACAAAGTTCTACTTGTTAGTGCATTAAACTCCAATATCCACCCAATCCATTAACCACAGAAGAGCTGCAATTGGTACCACTGACAACATTTGCTCTTCGGCTCATCAATTGCTCGCAAAACTTTAGAGTGATTCGAAGTCAATAAAGGTAATAAACTGAATTATGTGAAACAGGTTTTGGGACAAAGCGGTTGTGTCGAAAGCGCTAAATTGCGACTCTGAACCTTCTAGCAGAAACCAACACAACTGATTCGAAATATAGACTTTTTCAAGGCGGGCTTAAATATGGGCATATGGCTACGCACGTGACAGTCATTCGTTTTCAAAATGTTATACTTCAATACTTGAATATCATTATATTTAGTGCAAAAGATAATAAGTAACGCGTCAGAAAATAGAATACTTTTAGACGTAAAAGTCTAGAAAGTATCCGAATTTTACAATGATCTTGCATAGCATTACTTTATATTCATAATTTTGCTGCTGTAAAGTCTTTTTTAAGTTTTTGTTTTATTAAAGCCATATTGTTTTGCGTGACGTGACATACGTTACTTGACAAACTTTAGCGAAGACGAAACTTCAGATTCAGATTCAACGAATGCGAAGTTTTCAATGCCTTTGAAAACGTCAATAAATTGATGGACTTGTGCCAAAAGGATGCTGACATCACAAATCTTTCAACCGAAAAAGAACAAACAAACATTAAATTTATGAAAATCTTACTTCAAACTCTAAAGACACTTTCTTTAGTATTTAGATATAAGAAAATTCGACATATTTGACTTTAAGCTGCTACTGTACCTCACTGACTAACTATGTTTGTATTGCTTTATGTACTACATGCACTTCAAACAACTCGAGATGATTGAAAAGCGATTCCTGTCTCATACCATTCACTGTATGTGCTTACATACAACAATTTGTATACTACCACTTTATCGCTTTAATGCAACACCAAATTGGCATTAGCTACGGGAATCCAAAGGTAGTTAGTATTGTTGCTGTTGCAGTTGCAGTTGGCCTACCTGAGCAAGCAACAAAAGATTGTGCTGCAGTGCAATCTGGTGCAGAAAATCTAAGCCCACGATGATGACGATGGTAGCAGGAATCCTTGAACTTTTCGCTTTTCAAATATGCATGGAGCTTGGAAAAACCGTTGTCGTTGGCATTGTTGCTGTCGCTGCTGACGTTGACAGCGCTGCCGCTGCCAGTGCCGCTGCCACTGCTGACAGGCAAAGCTCATGACAACTTGTGAGCGCCAGCTGTTTGTACATGGCACACACACACACACACATACACTCAGAGAAATACACAGATACATACACCTACGTGGTCCACCAAAATGTATGCATTTAGTTGGCTTTCATTAGCATGCAACGCCAACGTAACGTCGACGTAGACGTAGACGCCAGCGTAGCGCAGCAGCATATATTCCATATGCAAATGGCGTTTGGAGGTGCTCGGTGGGGCTCGGTGGGGCTCGGTGGTGCTCGGTGGTGCTCGGTGGTTAGTGTAGCTGGTCGTGCGGCCGCCAATGTACATACCTAGTAGTTGTTCTTGTACGAGTATATACGCCTTTTGTGCACTACGTTTTTTGAAAGCAAAAATTCTTACAAAGTCGAAAAAAAAACGAGAAAAAACACATACATATAACCGCCATCAAATAGCCAACTGTGCAAACAACAACGACTACAAAATGGCCAAACCAGGCGCCCAACCTATATACTGCGAACTCTGCAACTGCCACAATTTCTACTACTACTTCTACTACTTTTTCCACAAAATACTACTATTTTTTATTTTTTTTTTTTTGCTCTTGCCTGAAGGCGGCATTTGTTTAGTGTTAGCGCTTTGTTGTTTGTGCCTGTAAATGGCAGCCTTTGTTGTTGTTTTTGTCCACTTTTTCTACTCTTGGCATGCCTTTCAGCCTTTTGCTTTTCTTTGTCTATACACGTTACGTTAAGTTCTTACGTTAATATTGTAAGTTGTACTTTGTGTGTGTACCGTTAAATTACTGCAGAGTAATCTGTCAAAATTTTTTTAGAACCTGTCTTGATGCTTTTCTTTGTAACGTCAAGGCAATCAAAAAAAGACCCAAGTAGTTGTTCACGTAAGCACGCTCTTTGCATTTGACATCGCTTTTGTTTGACTGTTTAATTAGTTTTGATACTTGACTCGTTGCGAGTTACGTTATTTTGTTACGTTACTACTTGTGTTTTCTTTACAATAACGTTCTATTACTTAATGCACATTTTCGTTGTTACGTACGTACGCGACTTCACTTGACTCGATGCGAATTACGTTATTTTCTTACGTTACTACTTGTGTTTTCTTTACAATAACGTTCTATTACTTAATGCACATTTGATGTGTTACTTGCATTTTCGTTATTACGTACGCGACTTTATGTTCTTACGTAAAAACTTACGTTTTCTTTTACGTTTACGTCATTTACTTTACGTCTTTACGTCCACACAAAGTAACATATTGCATACCTTGCGTTGTGTAGCCTTACCTTACCTTACATTGCAATCAATGTACTTTAATACTCTCCTCTCTCATCTCGTCTCTTTTATTTAAATGTAATTAGTTTTGATACTTGACTCGATGCGAATTACGTTATTTTGTTACGTTACTACTTGTGTTTTCTTTACAATAACGTTCTATTACATAATGAACATTTTCGTTGTTACGTACGCGACTTACTTCACTTGACTCGATGCGAATTACGTTATTTTGTTACGTTACTACTTGTGTTTTCTTTACAATAACGTTCTATTACTTAATGCACATTTTCGTTGTTACGTACGCGACTTACTTCACTTGAGTCGATGCGAATTACGTTATTTTCTTACGTTACTACTTGTGTTTTCTTTACAATAACGTTCTATTACTTAATGCACATTTGCTGTGTTACTTGCATTTTCGTTATTACGTACGCGACTTTATGTTCTTACGTAAAAACTTACGTTTTCTTCTATGTTTACGTCACTTACTTTACGTCTTTACGTCCACACAAAGTAACATATTGCATTACCTTGCGTTGTGTAGCCTTACCTTACCTTACATTGCATTCAATGTACTTTAATACTCTCCTCTCTCTAATCTCGTCTCTTTTATTTAAATATAATTAGTTTTGATAATTGACTCGATGCGAATTACGTTATTTTCTTACGTCACTACTTGTGTTTGCTCACTTGCGGTGTTAATGCAGTTTTATTATTATGTAAGCGTCTTACTTTCTGCTTACGTTTTCCTTTACGTTTACGTCACTTCATTTACGCTTTTAAACAGTTGCACTTCAAAGTCGACAAAAGTTCACACTAACTAACAGATTGCATTACGTAACCTTACTTTGCGTTACGTTGCATTCAATGTACATTAATACTCTCTGCCTCTATCTAATCTCGTCTCTTTTATTTTACTGTGTAATTAGTTTGACGTACTTGTCTTGATGCAAATTACGTTACGTCACTTACTTAACATCTTTAAATAGCTGAACCACAAAGTCCACAATACTCCACACGAAGTTACTGTTTACATTGCATTGCGTTACGTAACCTTAGATTACGTTACGTTGCATTACAACGAACTCATTGCATTTATTAGCTTAGCTCTACAGCTATTGCCTTATTGTCAGCACATTAAACACTTTACTACAAGAAAGCGTTACGTTACGTGTTTGCCTGGGGATGCATGCCTCACTCTCGGTCCAGCATTTTCCAGTACAATTGATGCGCCACAATTTTCTGGCTGTCTGCAACCAACGACGAGTTGTAGCAACAACTTTGCCATGTCATCAACGTCTTGACAATTTTGGCAATGTGCGTTCAACCAATGCGCGTTTAAGGGGCGTTGAGGTGGTACAGGCGTGGAGGGAGCTGCAGCAACAACGTGGACATGTGGCAGCATCCTTGGCGCATTGCAATCAAAGTCATTGCAATGACTGACAGGGGGACCAACTTACAGATATTATACGTATGTAGTACTCTCTGTATGTCATTCAAATGCTGTTGACAACTCAGCTCGGCTCGGCTCAGCTCAGCTCAGCTTGGCTGGAACAAGCTTGGTTGGCCCGGTCTATCTGACTCACTGGCTGACTGACTGACTGACTGACTGCTGCATGGGGACAGTCGCTCTTGCCATCCGACCATGCAACATCTCGCTTTTGACTGCGCTTCCTTATGTTGTTAGCAGAAACGTGACAAGAAAATCAAATACGCAAAAATCTACGACAACGGCAACGTTGACGAGGATGCGGCAGTTGATGTTGAGGCGAGCCGGGACCAACGTAGAGCCCACTAGATAATGCCAAGCGACCAAGAAACCGACAAATACAAAAAAAAAATACATTGGACATGTCTTGCAGTTAGTTTTGCTGCATGTTCGTTGCGCAGATTTCAGTGGCAACGCTAAACATTTCGTGTCGCATTTATAGACAACGTGCCGCACGCTAGCCCCCTTCTGCCGCCCAAAAGCCACAGTCTGCCGCCCAAAAGCCACAGTTTGTCCGCTCTCGCTGTAACTCTCTGTCTTTTGTGGGCATTGTGTTGCTCAGCTAGTTTCTCAATTCGTTGCTCGACTCGTTTGTGCCCATCATATAGTTGTTGTTGTTGGCGGTTGCAGCTTGGAGCCTTGTTGCAAGCGCTGGTCGTGTTGCAGCTGTAAATTGCCGAAATAAGCTGACAGTCAACAGCAGGCATAAACGAAGGCTAACTGACATGACACCGGGACCTCACTTGGGTGAAGCTAAGCTTGGCCTTGGTCAAGATTCAAGTTACACATAGATTACACAAAATCACTATGAATTATAAGCATGCTGGTATAAAAAACAAGGAAACTGGGATTGTTAACAAATCTCTGCACAAAGCAAAGGGTATATGCAAGATTCCGCAGACAGAAAGAGTATACTCTGTCTACAGTGCTCTAAGATACTTTCAGCTAAGATCAAGTTAGTGGTGAGTCAGCGATTTTTCTTGTTGGCTAAAGAGCTAAGCACTTTGTCCTTCTTTTAGAGACCGCTTATTTCCATTATGACCGAAGTCTAGAATTGTTTAGCTATTTTACTAAGAAATTGCTTGTAACAAGTAAATTCCAGCTTTGCCTAACAAATGCATGTATTTTGAGATTAGAATCCATAAACCGACACACCGCTTAAAAAAACAACAACAACAGACAAACAATAAGCTGTTCGTCTTGCAGAGAACAACAACACTGTGAGACTCAAATGGTTTTTAAAAGCTAATGCATCTATTCACTGATTCTGTACTGGTGTCGGGCTTGTCTCCCTCTGCTGAGAATGCTGAAAGTGAAGTGCAAACCGAAAAGTGATCACAACTCAACAAGTATTTGATCGATCAACGAGGTCATATGTAGTCATCATGCCAGCTTCCATTGGTATTGAGCCGGTTTGCGGCTATGCTAGCTTCTTTCTCCATGTGAACATTAAGGGAGAGTATATTAAGCGGCATAACTGAAGATGATTCGCACAGCTATTCTGATCCTCAGAAGTCCAGTATGCATGATACTGATACTGCTAATTTGCATATTATGCAAAGACTCTACATATGAACTTACTGATCGCACATTTAGTATGTCTTCTTTTTGTTGACTGGTCATAACTTACTGCCTGATGTAGAGCACTCCTCCACCTCTGCTGCGCGCGCGCATATTCTTTAATTGGTAATACCAAAGGTAGTGCGCTCTCTACCTGATCCTACCAAAGGAGAGAAAGCTTACCTTTTCGTCGCTTTTCTTTAACAACATGACCAAGCCAGTGGAGTCGCTGGTATTCATTCGCTTGACTATGTCAATGTCGTGCTAGAGCTCATAGAGTTCCTCGTTCTACCAAATGCGTTGGCAACGCGTAAAATGCCAACGAACTTATGGATTGCCTAACGCTCAAGCGCTCCAAGGGCATTTGCATCAGACTCCGACAAACGGGAAAGATGAGCATCCTGTAGAGTGTTTGTTTCCTCTGGCGAGAGTGGTTTCTACAACTCATTTGGTGTAACACCTATTGATGTTACTTCTGCCTTTCTGTCCCATAGCTAGAGGGATCAAAAAGAGAGGACGTTCCCTTGTCTGAGAAAAGAGAGAGAGGAGCTTTCCTAACTTGCTTGACCCTCATGCTGCTAACGTTCTTCGTTGTGACGGACGTAGAATAGTTGCAACCACCGCGCCTCTTTATTCGAAGAGAACATGTAGTATTTAAGTCAATCGAAGTTTGAAATTCATTCTTTTCTTAACGTCTTAACGTGCAATAACAGCCAACTATCGGATTACGGTAGTCTTCTCTCGGAGGCTTCGTCTACATTCTTAACTAGGAAAATGGTCTATGTCGGGTTGCAGCCTAAATCGGGCGGAAATAAGAGCAGCTAACCAGCCGTTCGAGACAGAAATCGCTCTGGCCAGTAGAGCATCTTTTTAGAAACTCATTGTGATTGAAGAAAAAACATTTGAATCGTTTAACGATACAAAATGTTGCAATGAACGGACGATAAACTTTTAAATGGTTTTATCGGTTTTTGTGGCATGGGTTTTAATTTGCTTATTGTTAACGCCTGTAGAGACATATATGTATATACATATAGATACAGTCGCTGTCGTTTGGCCGCCTGTTTCATGTCAATGGTTGACAATTTGGCGCATTCTTCGTTAAATGTTATAAATTTTAAATCATTTGCATGGAACATAAAAAGCGAAATTGCCACTTGACCGCAGTGAATTCATTATGTGATTGTCTGAGATACTTTTGTATCTGCAAGCGTGTCAATTAAAAGCAGCTACAATTTTTAACCATTAGGCTGAAACATAAAGCATTTGTTGAGCTACTTTTGTATCTTTTACAGCAAATATGGCTATTTTAAGAGCATTAGATACTCACTCAAATATCAGACTTTATATGAGCAATATGGCAACACTTTTTTCTACAACAAAAACCTCAAAAAAAAAAAAGTAGTAATGAAATTTATTACATTTGTACGGCATATGAAATGCGATAGTTTGCCAAAAGTCAAATTAAAACAATGCATCTGTAAGATAAATGCATACAAACTACATACTACAACAGTTATTGCTGTATTTAATATGCATATATCATTAAATTTAAGTACCACTAATAATTTTGTCGAGCTATGAATATTAATTATGCATAAATACATACATGCACAAACATAAGCTCTCAAAAGATAGATTTTTAGGCCATGAAAAAAAAGAACAATTGTTGAAAAAGCATTCTAGCGTTTGTAATGGCATTATAATTAAATTTCTGCCAATCAAGAGAAACGTTAGATATCAAAATGAATGTGGCACTAACACGCTTAAGCGTAAAGCGTAATGTATCTGCCAGATACAATAAGCGACAAATTAAATTTGCCAAAGAAAATCAACTTAAAGCGATGAAAAACGACGAAAAACGTTCTCAACTTGCCATCTGTGTATTATATATGGCTTATCCAAAAATCATTTGCCATCAATCGACATCGAGTCGCGACAAAATTGTCGCCAAGTTGGCAAGACGACGGAAAGTCGCAAAAGTCACTCAGTCCAGACAAGGACTTTAAAATGAAGTGAAGTTCTGCTGTGAGCTGTTCAACACTGGCAGCAGATTGGCACGCACACGTACGCAAATAAAAGGATGTGATGCGAATTAAAATGGCTGTAGATACGCAGTACGATAACCCAGCAGACAAAAAGCTACAAGCTAATCAGATATGTTACGCATATGGCTAACGAAAAGACCAAACGTTTTCGATAGACATCGCAATAGACCGTTTACGCGATGCAACTGTCAGGAAACAGCTTGTTGGTTTCCCGATAAAGCATACTCCTTGTCACTTTTTGAAAAATTACAGTAAAAGGAATTACTGTAACGTCATACCGTATACCAGCGTTGCCTTTTATATTACGGGAATCGAGGACTCGAGAACTCCTCTGTCAATGAAAGATGGTATAATGCTAAAGGAGCAATGCTCTACATCAAGCCGTAACCCGGTAACGTGTTGTTATGGTCAAGCAGAAGAAGAATTGAGGAAAATTGCTCAGATTTCACCGAAAATGGTTTTATTGTTTTTCAAAATATATCGATACTAGTGGGCTCCGCCCACTGCACAGTCCGCTCGCCAACGCCCCTCTCGAGGTATAGCATATTCCTCGTCCCGTTGCCCTTCCTCTTTTTGCTGTTCCTCTTCCTTTTCCTCTTGCGCTTCCTCTCCCCTTTACTCTTCCTCATTCCAAGAGCTATAAGATGAAACAGCTCGATTTATGTTGCCTTTCGCCCTTTTATGGCTTCACTCACAACCCCCTTGCCCCTGTCGAAGTAGTTCATATTCCTCTTGCTCCTCCTCCTTCTCTTTTTCGTCTTCTCCCTCTTGCTCCTCCTTCTCTTCCTCTTCCTCTTCGTTATTCTCATTCCAAAAGTTATAAGATAAAACAACCCGATCATATTCCTATTCTTTTGTTTCTTCCTCATCGTCATTCCAAAAGCTTAAAGCCGATTAACGTCCCCTTCTCGCTGCGCTCACTAACTCTAGGTATATTCCTCTTCATCTTCCTCATCCTGATCCCTTTCCGGTTACGCTTCCCGTTTCTATTAAAAGGCGTTTCCCGAACATATTGTTTTGGTGGAAAAAAGTAGGTTTTGGGATTTTATGTAGTTTTTTGTAGTTTTGCACTTTGTCCACTAAAACAAAACTTTACCTATCTATCCTTACACCAAAATACAGAACAATTGGTTCAGTGGCTTGGGCATGAAAAGGGAACAGACACACAGACAAAACATGTGTTTTGAACGCATCCGTACGTTGACCTCGCAGTTCAAGCAAGAAATCAATGGCTGCCAAATTGGGACTATACGCCGGATGAACCATTAATATGAAGCTTTGGGTGTTGAAAAAGCCTCTTCTTCAAATGGGTGTATACCATTCCGAATTGACCGTCTTAAGTTACTCTAATGGTATGATAGATACATGTAAGGTTTTTGAGCAGAAACAGGGGACTATTTGCTTTGAAGTGCTTCGTAAGCGAACAATTTTGTTAGATTTGGCTCGCCTTCGAAGGCTTCGGGTTTATACGCGTAGATACAAGATACTTCGCACTCGTGCTAGAAAAGCCGATCCAATCCAAAATGGATGCCGGATTCAATATCAACGATCACATTATATATTCGCGTATATAAAAAGCTTCGTGTTTGTGTTTGCTGTGCATCAAAATACTCGCATATGCTTATGTGTATCTTCAAGATACACAAGCACACACACACACACGCACACAGAGGGACATTTCAAACATTGTATGTGTGCACATAGATACAGCAACACATGACGGCGCTACTTAAGTTCATTTGCGCCACTTTGCGTCTGTGCATTTTAAATACGCATCAAGATGCTTTTCCCTTGAGTCTCCGGGTGCAGAGTATCTTCTGGCTATTCGAGGGAGCATGTAGTTGTTGTTCCAGTGGCTGCCGCTGCCTAAACGGCTCCTAAGTGCCACGTCTCGCGGTGCATTTGTCAATGCAATGACCCAAAAATTGCACCGCGTCCAAACATGCAAATCTTCGTCTTGACAAATCGAAGCCAAACCAAAACAACAGCAAAAACCAGTCTCAGATTGAAACTAAAACTAAACGGTGCTCTGTGCCACTTTAGCATTACCAGCATTGTATTTCATTTCATTTCGCCTCATTTATTCTTTGTTTTCTTTGCGCTGCTTCTTGAGAAGCATATGGCATAAGTGGTAAGATAATAGATACAAGTATCTGTCAGATACTTCGGATAGATACATCTATGCTATGGGGCTCATTGATTCATTCGTATGCGCAGACCAGCTGCTTTGCATTTCAATGGCTGTAAGTAGACGGCCCATAAAGTAACCGAAAGTCTGCGGTAAGCGTTGTCTTTTGTAGTTGTTGTAGAACTTTTATGCTTTTTATAGAGTGGTTAACCGTTTGCGGTAATCGTAAGTGCACATAAAAGCGCAGTAAATGACAATCATTGACTAGTTAGCCAATCAATGACTCAAATTAAAGATACCACTGCTAAATGTAATGGGAAATGTATTAAACGCTGAGATCAAATTCGAACATCAATTTCAAGGTCATTTTGGGGGCACTGAACTCAACCAAATGACTACAAAGCTGTGTAACTTTGCGTTTACCTGCCAGCTAAAGCTATGATGCTGTCCAGTGTTAAAGCGAAAAACACAAGATCATTTATAAACAAGTGACACTAAATGATTGTACAGTATTCAGAAAAAACATTTGTTTATGAGTCAATTCGATGTGATTTGAAAAGTCAACGTTTTGTTTAAGCGCAACAACGATTTGTACGCGAATTTTAAACACTATCCTAACTCCAATTTTTAACATTTTTCCATTTGATATAAGAATTAACTGTTGGTCTCAGCCTTATTTTTGCATCAGTGACCCTTAAAAGTCAGGAGTAAAAACTTTCGAAAACGTGATGATCGTATAACGATCATGCGATCATATTAAATATGTTTGACACAAAGTGTTAAGATAAATGCCGAAGATGCTTCAAATCAAATACATAAACAAGCGTTCACTGACAGAAAGCTGACTGCATTGGCACAGCGTTCAAAAAGTAAATTTGCCAGTTTACTTAAGTGCACGACAATATTGATGAAGATTCTGTTCGATACGATTTTTCTTCTTCTTAACTGGTCATAACAACCCGTTAGCGATTAACGGCCTGATATATGCTTTGCTTCTATCTGTTCCTTGCCACAGAGACATGGCCTGAACCTTCGGTGCTTTCCTTCAACAGCCGCATTGCAGAACTTTTTTGCGGTAGCTTCTTAATCCTTGACGCTTGACTATGTCAAAGTCGGTGTAGAGCTCATAGTGTTCACCCTTCCCTCTAATTGGAATTAGTTGTGGCCAACTATATGATTACCAAAGATCAGAGTAGTTTTCGCTCAAACACTCCAAGAATTTGTCATCACCAATGTTTCAGCGAAATAAATCAAAACGGAAAGAATGAGCTTTTTATAGATTGGTAGGTTCGTCAGGCGAGTATGCTCTCTACTACACATTTTTCTACTGTACCATAGTAACATCTATTGGCAAGAGTAATTCTCCGCTTGATCTCTATGCTGACATCCTTCTTCGTTGTGGCGCTGATGCCAAGGTAGACCAAAATCCTGGACAACATCGACAGTATAGTTTTCAATATCAATCTGAGACTTGAACATATACTATTTCTTGCTCTCATTTACAACTACACCCTATTGGAATTAACCGATAACCTATGATGTCATAAACATTTGCTTAGGCGAGCAACTGGACATTTATAGTCCCGTTTCCATGGGAGAGCACGTCGCCTTGTCTAAAACCTCGCTCGGCATCAAACGGTTCGGATAGGTTCTTTCCTGCCTTGGCGGAGCTGCAGGTGTGTTGCTCCGGGTTATGCTGCAAAGTCGCCAATTCGCTTAATACCATAATACTGTTGGTCTCTTACGAAAAGCCACAACTTCAATAGGAAGTAGTTTTCCAGAAATTAATGCAACAATCTATGCAATATTAAGAAACAAATTACACTGGTCCACAATAGTTCATATTCAAGAATTCTACTAGCTGGTCATGTTTACGCTACCTTCCTACTCAGTTTTTTGCGATCCTTCTCCTCTCTTGTTACTTGAATAAAGAGTCATTTTTGGAGAACAAAATGTGCCGGGCATATATTTTTGATTCTTGATGCAGCAAATGCCAACCTCTCAAGCGTTACTCCAATAGTTCTGTGTACTTTTTCGACCTATTAAATGTATATAGCATACTGTTAGCGACTATTGAAACTGAAAAAAGATGTAAATTGATAAACAAAAAGTTTAAATTTTGTAGACCAGTATTATTAAATTGATGAAAAAACGTCTGGTAGACCCTATCAAATCAGCTTCAAGCTACAGATGGACATCATAACTTTTAGCTGTGGGACCAGCACAAAAACAACAGTTTCACACGCTTTGTAGAACTTTGGAGCGGTCAAATACATTACTTAGCCACTTACAAATACTTATAATGATGTATGATGTTGACTCTGGCAAGTTTAAAATAAACAGTCAAACGCCTCTGTGTCTTTGTCGGACTCAAGACGCAAGATCGGAGTCTTTATACACACACAGGCCATCATCCTTTCATGCTCAAACTGCGAAATGCTATCTGCGATCTTTTAGCTCCGATCAGCTCCGATCTGCGATCTGCGATCTGTGTAGTGTCTTGTGTTTGCTGGTTTTTGTCTTGTTTCAGTTTATTTACTCGTACCCCCACATAATTGCGGCAACGTACAGCTTGATAAGCTTTGATTATATGGAATGACTGACAGAGTTCCCAGCTACAGAGACTGACTGCAAACTCTGAGGGATGACAAGTTGCACGTTGCCCACGCTGGGCAGCAAATTATATGGCATAAATTCTATAAATACTTGTGGTATGACTTGAAGGGGGGGCCAAACTAATTATGCGCAACTGTGAGAAATGCAAAAGATACACAACATGTTGGCCAAGTCAATTCCAAGAACATTTTATAGACAAAACTTGCCCCACAGTGCAGCTCGAGAGAGAGCGGGAGAGCACCAACAATGCGCGTTTAATTGGCACTGTACGCATTTCCTGTGCACGACTTGCAGTTAGAATGCCAAAGTATCTGGCAGATACTTTTTTTTTCTATACTTGTTTGGCCGCTTTTGCTTAAGCGCGTGCGCAACAAACATTTCCGTTAGGCGGCAAACATATAGATACATACATACAGCGCAGCTGCCTGCCGGCTGATCAATGAACCAACGACGCGCACAGCGACGCCGACGGCAACGCCGACGCCAACGCAGGCGAGATCAATGCACGCAGCGACTGCGCAGCAGCTGTGGTTCGGCACAAAACAACCAAACGAACCGCTTTGCTAATCGAATTTGTATAGAATTCATTTTAATTGTTTTCTAGACTTCTAAGACCTATGTATGCCATATATATACATATACACTTACATACATAAGTTTTAAAACCCGAAAGCCTCCGAAAAAAATGTAAAAGTCATGCGCTCATTGACCCATTTTAATCAAGCCTCAGGTTGTTCTTCTTGTAGTTGTTGCTAGTAGTTGATAGTTGTTGTTTGATCGCTGATATTTGAATGTTTATGGATAGCAACCAATTGGGGGCTTTTGGCAGCGAATAAAAGAATTGCAAATGTTTCGTTTTATTTCTATTCTTTTATAATTAAGCCCTTAAGTGGTTTTAAAAGGTTTCATCTGGCACGTCTCGAACTTCGAAACTTGACAGAATTTCAACTTAGTACATTTTCAGACGAAACTAAAGAGAAATTTTCATCAATTTAAGCTTATGACTCGAAATCTATAAAACTGCTCCACAGCATAACACTCCATCAAAATTCAACTATATGTAACTCGGTTGGCAGCAAAGTTAAAGACACCATTTTGGCTATATATTTAAGGATTTGTCATTAATTAAAAGTATTTAAGTTAATTGGTCAAAATTGCATCAAAACTTTGCAACAACAGCCTATGACTAAAACATACCATTTCCGGTAAATTTCGTGTCGCTGATTTGAAATGTTGAAAACATTTTGGATTTTCTTGCACCGTTTGCGAACTATTGCTGTTTCGAAAAATTTTAGATTTCGAAAGTTGCAAAGTCAACAATTCTTATATAACTTGGGAACCCTACTACCGATTGAGAATTTGAATTGTGACTCAAATTGATGGTAATTTAATATCAAATTAATTTAATATCAAAAATAAATAACAATAATATTCCAAAATTATTTTTTTTCTTTTTTTTGTTCTTTATATTTGTGCTAGCTTATTTTGGTTGTCTTAATAAACGTGCGGAAAAGCCTGAGTTGGTTACCAACAGTTCACTTTTTATTCCAAATAAATTAAATCAAAAACTATAAAAAAAATTTTAATGGATTATTTTCCATTTTTTTTTTTTCCCTTTTGTCTTTCCCAATTTCGGCTACGAGTGAGTCGGTCTAACGGAGACAGCAACACAAACAGCCTCACATGTACACTGTCTTGAAAATCCAATTCCAGGATTCCACTCTATTCCTTTTATGTTCGGCTTTAATGCAAAAAACTTTCTATGTTTCGTGCTCGAATTGTAACACGCTCATTGCGAATAGGTGTGATCTGCTCATATAACATATTTTAACAAACAATTTAAGAACCTAAACATTTTCTCACTTACTACTTCACAATATTTTACGAAATTTTGTTGCTAAAATTGTTCACAGTGTATTCACTATTGGCGTTTGCCATATTTTGTAATGTCTCTAAGGCTGTATTTTTTTTTTTACTCATTTTGGGTGCGACACACTTTATAGATCGAACCTGTTTTGCCTACCAAATTAAAGCCGACAAGAACGCTTAGAACAAGAACTCCGAGCAACCTGTTGTTGTTGTTGTTGTTGTGTTTATCCCGCACAAAGCTGACTCTCAAAATCGCAAACCCGTAACGCGTATTTAATGGCGAATTGACCCAAATCGCTTAGCGTGCTGCTTAGAATTCAATTTGAAATATCTTTCGAGTTATGCCAGTGAAATGTGTGAAAGTCTAAGCCAAGTATTTTTTATTTCTGCCTCTCTTTTTATATAAAGATATAAGAAAGATATAAGTATGTCTTTTCATATATTTTTGGCGTGCAAATGGATACATAGACGACATGATATTGCGACCGGCAGCCGCTCCATACCAAGATTTCGTTGCTGCTCATAAGCTATTAGCCAAGTTGGTTAAGAAATCTTGTAGCTACATGGATAGATGAACATCTTTTGGCTAATGGATTGCATAGTTGGATTACTTGGCATTGGTCTTTGAACCCACTGAAAATTTACAAAAACACAAACACTAGCAATTTCTTTGGCTAGTAATTGAAATTTTATGTTAATTGTTTTCTAGTGTTTTCGAGACAAGACGAAAGAAATGGTTATGCCACTGAGTTTTGGTATGTAGTGTGTGTTAGAAAGGAAATCAGATTTGGGACAAACTACACGCAATCTATTGATGTAACTTTGTTTTGGTTGTACATAACGCTTTTATGGCAAAATTTCTCGCGAAAATGCAAAAATCGATAATATAATGGAAGTCTTTTTCGTTTTTGACAGAAACAGAACAGCTTTTGGCATTTCCCAACAAGGGGCTCTAACAAAAACGTTATACATTTTTTTTGAAATGAAACGACATTTGTCGAAACAAATTCTGTATGCTGTATGTATTTGGTCCTATTTTAAATTTTAAATTTAGACGAAATATTGCCGAGCTAACAACCTTTTGAATGTTAATTTCAAAAACTATACTATATAATACTATAAGTACAGCCACGCGCCAGCAGTCCTAAATTTCCTACCGGGCTGTTTTATAAGTCACATTCCAGTAACTATTCTAGCTGAGCGTGCGTTTGTCTCGTTCGCACTTGCAACTGAATGCGCTCAGGCAGTGGATGCAGTCGATTGCTTGGCCGCTTTCGATCAGTGTGCAAGAAGCATTGACTGAGTGCGGTCAAGGCCGCATATAGTGAGGCGCAAGCCTCAAAATGTGCGAAAATGAAACTAATGCAAAAAAATAGTGATTTCAGCAAATTTCTTTACCCCAAGTTAAGGGTCGAGTTTTATTTTGAAAGAAGGCTTGACATAGAGAGCACTCAACAAGTAGGTTACAACAAAAATTAGCCAGCTATGCAACTGTACTTTTTTGATGTTGCTAGTAATGCTAATGACAGGGGCAAACCTGGTCAATAATGAATGGATTTTCTTCTCTTAAATCTTAGAATATTTGACCTAAAACACTTCTCTCACTAGAAGTTCTCCGACAATTGCTAGCCAATAACAACGTCTTTTGCATGGCTTTGTAATCGATTGTTAGCTTTGTTGTTAACTTCCACTAAAGAAGGGTTTTTATTTTCCTTTATTAATCTGTGACGTCACCTAAGAAGGAGGAAATCATCAAATAATGGCGATTTGTGACTATGGGGGTTAGAAATGTCAACAATTTATGCTGCCGTTTATGAAAAGCTCCTAAAACGATTTAGCTACAAGGTTTCGTACAATAAATTGTCTTCCTAAGGATATCTATATATCATTTCAAGTTTAGGCTCCTGGCAGTCATTCGCTATGTCCTTTACACGCTTCAGAGCCGTAACTTTAACTTAAGCGGAATAGTTCAACATATACAAATTCAATAAATTGGCATATTGATGACTGCGTTTCTGTCTGTCAGATGTCCTTGTCTGTTTTGGGCCGAATTAGCATGTAAGCCCTTCCAACATATGTCAAACACAGCAGTTTTTCAATAGACACCAAATTGCATAAAAGTAAAATGTGCACAATCAAGTGCACACACGGCGTATTAGCAATTGTTTTGAACTTGACCCTGAGCACGCAATCCAAATGCTTTCAATCAAAACCTCAACTTTTCCCATCAATGGGATGTGGGGTTGTCTCTGATTTAAATTTAAATTGCATTTAGTTATAACAACAACAAAAAAGAAGGGATTTACTGTGTATGGTAGAGATTTAATTGAGTGGAAACGTTTAATTGACCTGTAAAATCGCGATTAATGGTTAGAGGCTATCCATATATTCTTCTTCTTCCTGACTGGCCATAGCAACCCATTACCATGTTATAGCCTGTTGTACGGCACTCATCCTGGCGACTCTGCCTTTAAATGTTATTTCGCTTTACTGTGTCAATGTCGTCGTAAAGCTCTCATTTACAACCAGACCCACAGATTCTCTTTCAATAGCCGCTAAGGGTATGGTCCCTGCATTTGCCTAGACGAGCAACTGGACACTCTTATAGAATATAGTCCTTTTTCGACGTATTTCGAAATTTCGCAACACACGCTCCATCCTACAGTTAAAGAGGTCTCAGAAGAGACCTTGTTTGAAGCCTCGCTCAGTATCAAAAAATTCGGAGAGATTCTTTCCTATCTTGGCGGAGCAAAGTCGCACCGAACTCAGACAGTGCCTCCTTAACCCGCTTTATAATCGAAAAAGTGGTGGTGGGAATCCTACGATTCGTGGGTCTTTTTCAGTATTTAATGTAGTGTGAATGTATGGTTAACGGAACGTTTTCCTGTTTTGATCATTTGATAAATTTGTGATAAAAAAATGGTGTCATCGGTTAGAAATCACTTCTTGGGAAAACCCACCTTAATTAGAGATAAAAAGCAGCCTTGAAACTCAGTACACAAACACATTCATATTTATTTCTGATTCCTTTAAGCGTTTAAGTTTATAGACACTTGGAGTGTAATGAACATCTGTAGGGGATAATTTTCATACGAACATGTGTTCGCCTTGTCGACGACATTTGACGACTTAATACACGCTCTCATTATAGCTAAATACGAAGAGCAGAAAAGAAAACACGAAATGACAAAGTTTATGGGTACAATATATTTTGATGTTGTTTTTTTACTAACGTATACAGTACATTTTTTACCACAAATCAATTTTTAACTGACTAAAACGCAACGTATCCAGTTGAAACGTATATTCTGCAAACCGCAAGCATTTTATCTTTCGAATGGTATAAATTTCAGCTGAAAACGTTGCGTTATTGCGAAGTAATCGGTACCACACTGAATTTTTGCTTACCGTATTTGTATATAGATTCACAGCTGAAAAAAAGCTGCTACACATGATGAAAAGCGCTTAACCGTAAAGCAACATTTCTTAACTACTCTTCGAGCGGTAACTCAGAAAACTTATATTTTGGAAAATACATATTACGAACTGTAAGACCATACATGATGCCAGGATAAACAATGCTTTATGAATGGCGATCGGCTTTCAGAATGCGTGAAAATTGAAAAAATGAACTCTTTAAAAACAAACACATTATAGTCTGTAGCTACATGTCTCAAATAACACTCAACATATCCGGAGTCAACAATTCATTCATCACTTTACTAGAAATGCTGACAAAAATGTTGCTCCTTTGTTTGAAATCATAAAGAATAAAAATGCTGTCTGCAAATCATTAGAGATTTATAACAACTCATGAAAAATATGAGCCGTGTACTTTACGGCTCTACAACGAGAAATTTGCAGAAACTACACAACCCAAAAGCTAATGCGAAGGCAAATGCAGGGGGATGCACTGCACCCAGGTGCTGCCAGGTGGACCAAAACACTAACAGAAACTCCCCGCAGATGTTTTTTCGTAAAATTGTTGAAAGCTTATTGCAAAATATTTGATAAAGTTTACGAAGTTGGCCCATGGGGGAGTGGCTTGCGGGGCATGCAAATGAAATGGAAACACTTGAGTGGAGCAAAAACTATGAGCATAGTCAGAGCTCGGAGCTCGGAGCGAGTCAGTAGAGCTACAGAGAGCATTAATTTTTTATTTTTATTATTATCAAAGAATTGCATTTAAAGTTGCTTTGTCTGACAGGGCCAAAAGGTTTAAAGCCAGGCGAACAGCTGCTAACAAGAGTTCTACTCTAAAATATTGTGCATATAATAAATTGTCTATATACATATG
The DNA here is from genome assembly GCA_035041775.1 of Chymomyza caudatula. Classification (NCBI taxonomy): domain Eukaryota; kingdom Metazoa; phylum Arthropoda; class Insecta; order Diptera; family Drosophilidae; genus Chymomyza; species Chymomyza caudatula. The sequence goes on from JAWNKW010000150.1 coordinate 4,953,232, forward strand.
CATATGTGTGTATGCATATAGAATAGCAAAGTAAACAGGTAAAGCGCTTTTTCTACTCGTACAGCTGGTTACCCATGTATGCAGCACATAATCATGTCTCAGGTGTAAGAACTGTCTGGCACTGGTCTTTGTGTGTCCCAAACATACATACATAAGTGCATACTAGTATATAGCTTATTGGCTTAGTTGGCTTTTGTTGAGCAGAAAGGGCTAACAGAGCTAACGTTTAGTAAACGGCTTTATGTAGCTTTTGCACAAGTTTACACTGCAATGCATCACATAGACTGCAGACTAGAGATATAGATACTCTACTCAAAACTCTTCAATTGTAAATGTAAAGAATTTTAGACTATTGGCAAGCGTAGTTCTCAGTCGTCCTGGAACTTGAACACTGGACTTGAGAATTGGCATGATATTGCAAGTGGCAGGGCGCAAGATTCACTCAGTTCACAATCATCGATGTGATCATCGCGATCAAATGGCTAACTCTGCTGCTTACGATGACATTACTCAATGTGACGCAATTTCTTACCCCAGCTTTGAAATAGAATTAAATTATGAATGATGGAGCCCAAAATATTGTACTAAAATTTGTCATAGTTAATACAGTCGAGTTCTTCAATATGAATGGTGTAAATACTATAAGCCGTTGAGAGTATGGTCTTAAGAAATGAGCACACAAAGAGGTTTCTGCGAAAAGTGCCCGAGTTCGATAATGCAACTTATTCTAGAAGAACGCTACATTGTTTCTTCTTTTTTTTGATCAGAAAAAAACGTTTTTTATCAACTTTTAAGTTTCCGGTAGAGGTGGAAAGGATACTTAATAACTGGCGGTTAAAAGCCAAGAAGCTTGACAAACGAGACATTTAAATGCATTTGAACCTCAAACACAAAATAAATAGATTTAAACAGAATAAGCGATCACATTTAATTCAAACCATTTTTCGCTAACTTTAATGTACAGCGTTTTCAGTTGCGTTCATTCATTCATGAGTCAAAGAATTGACATGATTTCTGTTGCACTCTTTTGGATACTACACACATTGCTTTGAGTGAATGAGTTCATTCATACGTTCAAAACTTCTTCTTCTTCTTAACTGGCCATAACAACCCATAATCGAGTTACGGCCTGATGTACATACATTCTTTCATTGGAATTGTGTTTTTACGTGGTGGGTCCCAAACCCTTTGGGTCTACTGGTCTCGAAAGAACGTCGCCTCATACGACAAGCTGAGGTTCAAAAACCGTTCGAGACAACTAAAAACGGTTTCCGGATCTCAAATCAGCGACCCCAAATTTACCGAGAAAGGTATGTTTTACTCCAGGGTTTTTATATTGTTTTTTTTTGTACGGCAATTCTAAAGAATGGTCGATCGTGGCATTTTTTCGATATTCCTTAATAACTTTTCCAATTCGCTACCAATTTTACTCAAAATGTTCGCAAAGAATCAATTTATCGAATCTAAAAATAACCCATTCAAATTCTTTTTAGTTTTTGATTTAATTCATGTGAAGTAAAAAATAACGCAATTTATTAAAGATAGACCAAAACTAACAGAGAGACATTGATTTAAAATTACCTTCAATTCGAGTTACAATTCATCTCGGTCGGTAGAAAGGTTCCCAAAATATATGAGATTGAAAGAGCGATAATTCGAAAACGGTGCTACAAAATCCAAAATGATTTCCGGATTCGAAATCAGCGACCCAAAATTTAGCTGAAAAGGTATGTTGTAGTCATAGGCCTTTCATTGAGGTCAAATTTGTTGCATAGTGTAATCAAATATATGAATACTTATGAATTCAACTAGTTCATTCAACTACATGAACTTATGACTTCAACACTGAAAATCCAATGAATAAAAGCATATGAACTCAGCTAGTTCAGTTTTATGTTACGAATACATTCAATCAATTATGTGCCAAAGAATGCATTCATTCATGCATGAGACATATAGCGCAGACATACATTGCTTTGATTGATTGATTTCGTTAATTCGTTCAACACTAAGAATCAAATATATGAATGCATTCACTCATTCATGAGGTACACAAAGTAACCACGATTCTGTTGCATGCTTTTGGATACAATACAAAACACGTAATACTGCTTCGAGTGAATGAATATGTCATACGTTCAACACTAAAAATCAATTGAATCAATTCTGTGCAATGTAATTCAATCAGAGTACTTTGTGTGGACTTTGCCCAACAGTGTTCCACATTGAAAAACCCGAAATATCTGCATAATAGCTGAGCACTGAACTTCTACAAAAATATGTATTAATTCATCAATATCTTTTACCCTTGCAAGTAATCGCACTCAGATTTAATGCATTTCGACGCTTTTCCAGTCGCCGTAGCGCTTCTGATATGCGCTGTAAGCTCTTCATCTCCTCGATCGTGGCATGACGCCCTTCTTTTCAGTTTTGGGAACAGATAAAAGTTGCAGAAAGCCAACTCTGTTCACCAGTGGTTAATGCGCGATTACGGTGTTACTTTTGGCCTAAAAATCACGAAGTAGCCAAAATGTGTGAGCCATGAATTATTTTGACACAAAAACGACGCATACCTTCAATGATATATGACCGTACGACCTTGGGACTTTGGACCACCTTTTCACTTTAACAAAACTTAGTATAAAGGATTTCCAACGCTCTTAAAGACAACTCTGGCACTATTCACGATATTGATATTAACAAGCCAAAAGCTATACGTTGCTAGAAATAGTATCTTTAAAAGTTAAGACACAACCGTTTCGAGTTTTCTTGCATGTACCGAAATATTTGTCAAGGTTGCCACATATTTGCGTGCACGTGCATGTACGATAGAGCATGGGCAAGTCCATAAGTTTGTCAAGGTCTATACTCTGGTCTTTGGAAAATAAATGAACTGGACATGCAATTTGTCGAGCCAAAGAACTGTCGATTGAAAGTTGGGTGTGGTTTTAAAATGGCGTCCAGTTGTCAGTCGTTTTTTCATCTAAGCAAATGACAAATTCCAATGCCAAACGTTTCCAACACTCGGCAAAATTGAGCTATGTGGAATAGTAGAAACTCTGCCGCCTTTTGTTTATGGGTCGACTTGCATGGCAAGTGCTGCAGTTCGCATTGCCTGGGGGCAGCTCAGGCTCAGGCTGTGGCTCTCACGGTGCGTGCCACTACGCCAAGTGTTGGGGAAAAAATTAATGGAAAGTGGGGGGCGAAAGGGGGTATTGGGGGGACAAAGTCGAGTCGTCGCTTGCAGTTTGCAATGTCATAAATATTAGAGGCAGCCGGGAGACACGTCGCTCTCACGCTCTCAGTGTCTCACGCAGAAAGGCGCGTTACAAAGATACAAAGCGCAGATAGGCAAACAGATTGTCGCCTGAAGTGTCGTGTCAGAGCGGACAGAGAGGCAGGGAAGTAATGAATGAAACAGAGCACAAGAGAGAGAGTAAAAAGATGAATCGCAAGAAGAAGAAAAAAAGAAAGAAAAGAAAAAAAGAAAAGTGACCAGCACCCAAGTCATGCAAATGAAATGAAATAAAATGAAATGTGTATGTATGCCACAAAAACTGAACTGAACTGAAAAAAAAACACAAATATTGAATTTATGTCAAGTAAGTGGAAAAAAAATTGATTGCTCTCAATTCGATTTAGTTATTAGATAGTTTCAATTGATATTGATGATGACATACGTTTGAATTTGTTTGCATTTTGAGTTTAGTTTGACATTTATTTTTCCAAAGAGCAGTTTGCAAATTTCTTCGATTGTGCCAATGCTAGACAGCAGTTTTTAGATGGTTTGCCAGTAGAAGATGGCGTCGTGGTCCCCGGGCTATTGGGTAATATGACAGAGAGAAAATGGCCGTTGCATACAAAAAAATGAATGACTGCTTTTAATTAGTAGCCAATGCCAGTTTATTTTTGGAGCAGCCTAAAAGTATGCAATCGATTTTTTTGAACTCAACATTGGCAAGCATTGGAAAAGTAAGCTTAAATCTCTAAGCACTGAATAGAAGAAGTTGTCTTTATGGAGAGTAATTGTAATACCAGTAATACACGAAGACATGTAGTTATCAAGACGTGAAGATATGAAGATATGAAAATTTCAAAATACGAAGCTCTGAATATTTACAAATTTGAAGCTATGAAGATTTGAAAATATGAAGATTTGAAAATATGAAGATTTGAAGATATGGAGACATGAAGACATGAAGATATGAAGATATGAAGATATGAAGATATGAAGACATGAAGACATGAAGACATGAAGACATGAAGACATGAAGACATGAAGACATGAAGACATGAAGACATGAAGATATGAAGACATGAAGATATGAAGATATGAAGATAAGAAGATATGAAGAAATGAAGATATGAAGATATGATGATATGAAGATATGAAGATGTGAAAATGTGAAGATATGAAGATATGAAGATATGAAGATATGAAGATATAAAGATATGAAGATATGGAGATATGAAGATATGAAGATATGAAGATATGAAGATATGAAGATCTGAAGATATGAAGATATGAAGATATGAAGATATGAAGATATGAAGATATGAAGATATGAAGATATGAAGATATGAAGATATGAAGATATGAAGATATGAAGATATGAAGATATGAAGATATGAAGATATTAAGATATAAAGATATGAAGATATGAAGATATGGAGATATGGAGATATGAAGGTATGAAGATATGAAGATATGAAGATGTGAAAATGTGAAGATTTTAAGATTTTAAGATTTTAAGATTTTAAGATTTGGAGATTTGAAGATTTGAAGATTTGAAGATTTGAAGATATGAAGATATGAAGATATTAAGTAATGAAGCTATGTAGAGCGGGCGGGGGAATGTTTCAAGATAGAAAGTGGATTTTCATGTCTCATCATACAGGGTGTTCTGCAACTTTGGAGTTTCATAAAAATTATGCAGCTACAATTATTACAATAGTAAAGTGTCTTATATAATGTTAAACTGCTAAAACCACCCAAACTTTAATACTATCTCTCTCTCTCTCTTCTACTTGCAGTTAATCATTCAGAAACACAACAAAAATCAAGGCCCACACAATGGCACACTCAAAAGTCATATTGAAAATTCTGTTTTCGCTATGTGTCTGGTCCTTTGTGATCATAGGATTATTTAAAATGCATGGCACAAATCTGGTGCCACAGGAGTATCAACAGGGACCGCTAAATGGACGCATTTTGCTGCAAAAGGACATGCTGCGCTATGCGGAGACCACATCGACCACCACAGATCACTTTGATCCATCCGAGATACTCGTGGACAATCGCACAGGTAAGTGATTGTCAAGCAACTGACAAGATTAAAGATTGATTTTACCAACGCTTCTGCTTGATTTATGTCTATTTGCAGCCATGGACGATGATCAGCTGGTTCGCGACGTAGAATCTCGCATACCATCGCTGCCTATTGCCTATTGGAGCAAGAACAAGAACTTTCTGCAGCAGAAATCCTCCACCTGTGCCAAGTATCCCTCCATCTTTGAACTGGAGTTTAACAATATTTACTGGCAGACGCTGCGCACCACAAACGGCACCTTCCAGTTGTTCGGCGCCTACTATGACATACGCCGCACCTCTTTGCTGGGTCCCACAGTGCGCATATTGGGCATGATCGATCGCATAGAGCCCAAGGTAAAGACATACTGTCAGTTCTGGTTTGATGGCCAGAAGGAGCCGTTTATTGTAAAGACGTTCGAATACAAGTATATCTGGTACAACAAATGGGGCAACTACAAGCAGGGCATCTATCAGCCCTATTTGATTGCCTGTCAAATACCAAAGCCCTTTCATGGCGTAGTGCCCAGCTCTGTGTCCATGGTGGAGAAGGAATGCGATACGGCTACCAACAACTTGAGAGTTATATACAATCGTCCGCCAGATGATCAGAAAAAGGGTTTCGCTGTATGCGTCAAGGGATTGGACTTTTTGTACGATGATCTCAGCGTACGTCTCATCGAATGGATCGAAATGCTCAACATTTTGGGCGCCGACAAGATCTATTTCTATAACTTGCAGGTGCATCCGAACATCACCAAGGTGCTAAATCACTACGAGCAGGAGGGCAAGGTACAGGTCATACCTTTGACGCTACCCGGCGGTCAGCCGAATGTGCCTGGATTTCAGCATCTCTATCTGACCAAAAAGACCAACCACAAGCGCCAGAATGAGGTCATACCCTACAATGATTGTCTATACAAGAACTTGTATCTGTATAACTACATAGCACTGCTCGACATCGACGAGGTGATCATGCCCAAGGGCAATGCTGTGCTCTGGTCCGAGCTCATGGACAAAGTACGTCCAGAGTCGCTCAAAATCAAGCCGGACGGCTTTCATAGCTACAACTTTCGCAATGTCTACTTTCTGGATGACCAGCAGCACGAGCACGGCTGGCACAAGGACATACCCAAGTATATGCACATGCTGCAGCATGTGCATCGCGCCAAGAACTACACCAAGCCCAATCAGTATGTCAAGTGCTTCCATGATCCGGAACGCGTGCTCACGCTGCACAATCACTTTCCGCTGTCGTGTTTGGGCGGCGTGTGCAAGTCGTATCCGGTGGATACGCAACATGCACAGCTGCAGCACTATCGTGCCGACTGCGTCAAGACACTGAAGAAGAGCTGCGAGGAGTATCGCGAACACTCCGTGGAGGACAAAACCATTTGGAAGTACAAGGATGAGCTAATACGGCGCACCATCAAGACACTAGAGACGCTGGGCTTCTTTCGGCGCAGCGGTGGCAGCTCCTCGGTGGGCTTTGGCGGCAGCAGCAGCGGCCTGGGCGGTGGCGCCACTACACACTCTACGGAGCGGTGATTCCAGCTGCCGGGCTGGTGGCCCTGGTTACCAGGAGCCGCTTGGAGCAGCAGCAGTAGCAGCGCCGAGGCGCAGTACGTGGACACGGGCGGCAGCCCGTTGAATGGTGCCGCCGCAGGCAACGAGGAGTTTTTCGTTTAGTTTACTTTAGCGCCAACGACGGCCCAAGGGGCAGTTTAGGGTTAAGCGGCAAACAGTGTTTGCCAAACACACCCTAGGTTTTCGTACTGTATTATAGAGTTTCTTTCCTACTTTTTTTTTTTTTGTTTGTTTTTATTTGTATTACTTTTGCTATATGTATTTAGTTAGTTAAAGAGTTATTTTTTTATGTATATCGAAAGCAGAACCATTATATAACAGTTTTATATGGTTCGCTGCTTATGTAAAATTTAAAAAGCAGTTAAGAACGAAAAACTATTGAAATTGTGCCTTCAACTTGAATTGTAGTTGTAAAGTTTTAGAGCAGCGACAAGGCGGAGCAAGTAGCTCCAACCGAACCACATCCCTCCCTTTTCCACTCACTCTAACGTATGTTGAAAGTCAGTTGACTAGCAAATCGAAAGCTAGCAACGAAACTACTTAGAAGTCAATAGACGTACATGCATTGACTTAACCCTAGAAAGGCAGAAAGCGTAGAACTTGCTAAACCGACTAGACGCGAAATCTTAATTAGGAAACCAAACAGTCTTTACTTATGCTGCTATAAGGCTAGTCGGGTTAGACAATGCAGCGCTGTGCACACTGGCCGATCTGTCGGTCGAGTCTGGTCACACTGCAAAACCAAGATAGAGCGTGTGAACAGTGCGTTTAACATAATATTTTCTATAAACTTCAAAGGACGTCACAAAAAAACTAAATGCCTGAGTTGATAGCAAAAAGTTTAAAAGTTACATATAATGAAAATTATATATGAAATATGAAAATTAATATAATGAAAACTTAAACTAATTTCAAGACTGATGATGTTTATTATTGTAATAATTAGCAGCAATTGCAAACAAAATGAAATACTTCAAATTGAAAACGAAATTATGTGAACAAATTTCAAAAATTAATTCCAAATTAACTTAAAAAAAAATAAAAACAAACTATGATATGAATATTGTTATCAAAAGAAAGTGACTTTGTAAAAAGCATTACAATTAAATATACATGCCTATAAAAAAAAAATCCAAAATAAAATATCATTAAATGCTAAGCAAAAAATTTCAAAATAGAACAAAAAAAAAAAATTATATCAGACTCATTAATAAACGTGAGCAAGTGAAACACAAATTGTAATAATTTAAAATTGTACATAGCAAAAATTGTTAAATTAAATTAAAGTAGATTTTAAAAATTGTTTAAAAACAAAGCTAAAAACATTTGTAGAGCCACAAAACGACAGCTGAGGCTTTAAAAAACTAGCTTAAATTTCAATAACTTGTTTGCCAAGTGGAAAACAAGTTAGTGAAATTTAGACCAAAAAAATAAAAAACAAACATTTACTTTGATAAGCTTGAGGAAGTGCATCCCTTAGCGAACTACTTAATATAAGTTTTGTTTAAGTTTTGTCTAAACACACTATTTTCTATCCTATAATTTATAAGCCTTTCGGTTTGTAGGCTACCTTTGAAACAACCATATGCTAAGTGTACATAAATATTGCTATATCGTATTGTATGCTCAGTTTCCTTAAACAACAGCTTACTTTTCACTATTTTTTTTAAACAAAACTCACATATTATTATTAATATTATACTTATACTTTTCATTGGCAACTCGGTCAAATTGTGAAGCCAGCAAAACAGTTGAAAATTTGTGCAAATTTTTGAATGCGTCGTTGCATATACATAGATACATACACACAGTACATACTTAAATTATATACTAAAAGTTTAAAGTATATATATAGTAGCATAAAGCATTAAACTTAGCTATATGTATTAATGTTAGTTTATAATGATATTGATATGAATGAAACATTTTTTTTGCATAGATATTAGCTAATAACAATTGATATGAGAACAAGTGATTGAAGAATAAAATTTATAAAAATTGTAATGCTTGTTTGTACTTTTTGTTTTTGTAGTTTCAATTCGAACTTGGAATTTCAGCAGACGAGATAAATCTGACAATCTATAATTGTAACACAACAAAACAAACTTCTCTCAGCGTATTCCTATGAATTACCTTTTAACTGGCCATAACATCCCGTTACCGGGTTGCGCGCACCTTCTCCAATAGGTGATACCAAAAGTACCTAGTATGCTCTCTACCTGGTCCTTCCAACGAAGACAAGGTCTGCGCCTTTGTCGCCTCCGTGCAACAATCACATTGAAGACTTTTATCGCGGCAGCTTCTTCATCAGTACGCAAAACATAACCTAGTGCTCATAGAGTTCATCGTTCTATCGGATGCGAATACTTTCCAAAGGCATTATCATCAGGCTGCGTCATCACTCAAGCTTCAGCGCCATAAAGCAAAACGGGAGGGATGAGCTTCATATACACCTTATTAGTTTCGTCCCTACTACTCATTTACCCACTGAGACCAAAGTAGCTTCTATTCGCAAGAGTGATTCTCCGCTTGATCTCCATGCTAATGTCGTTTTAAATAGCAACGGTGGTGCCAAGGTAGACGAAATCCTTGAACAACAAAAGTATAGTTATACCAAAGACAATACAAACACAGGGCGCCTTGATCTTGCGACGTATATGCTCAAAAAGAGCCACAAATCGCACCTCCTCTTAAGTTCCTTAAGTTGCGGTAATTCCACCCATACACGTAGCAATCGGTTGGCCAACCGCAGTACCTGTTATCAAAGCACGCCAAATATCAGCACTACTATGAGCGATGCGCACCTTCAAATGTAGGTATTAGCCTTCCGGATGCTTCTCCCTGAATCCGTCAACCAGTCTGAAGTTTGCGCCATAGTCCGTTGTGCTGATATAAACCTAAACAGGAATTGCCAAAACTGAGAAAAGGCAATACTATCAGATAGTCGGGCTGCTATAAAGACGATTGCAGGAACGAGAATAAACTCCAATCGAATCAAACTAGACGTTCTGGAACAACGAAAGACATTCGCACTTCGATGGGTCTAAAAGGGCACCTCATTAAACTGGGCATTTGAAGATCCAATGCTTTTAGGTTTTAAGGAATCCTCCTAGCAAGTACCTGCCCTGGTGAGCAGAGGGACAGGCTTCAAATCTGGTTGCTTGATTAAACACGTTTGGAGTCATCAACGATAATTAGGTTTATCGCGGAGATAGGACTGGCAGGGGAACTATTAAGCTCAGTAGGGGACACAGTACTTATTTTGTGTGAAAAACTATTGTTTAGCATAAGTTATTTTAATGTAAATATACTTCGATTTTGAAAGAAAAAAAACAACTGAATGACAATAACAATACAAACACTTATTGTAATAGTTCCATTGAATGCACTGTACTATTTCAGAGCACCTCGATATCATCAATCTGCCAATCAGTCAATTTGTGATGCTGTTTATTATTAGTGCATACCCACTCGATAAATGCGATCCTGAAACTGTGTACCTCCAGCTGTGGATGGCAGTATATCTAAAGGCATCAAATGATTGGCACTTTTCACCATCTCCAGCGGTAAGCGTTAGCAGGCGACACACTTGGTGCTCTGCGATTTGTTGAACTACCATTTAGGGACAACATCTTCTTCTTGACTTGCTCTAAATTAGCGCTCCGCAGACTAAGCACTGCCTTTCTCTGACATACTAGAATGCCCTTGCCTTGGGTGAGCATCATACGCTTCTTCAATATATCCATAACTTTTTTAATTCTAGTAGATCGGCGCTGCAGCTTAAATATGGGATTATTGCGCTCATGAACCGCCGCAACCGTGTTCATGATGTGGAGAACGCCGTATAGGCCTTGACAGGTTCGCGTTCTTCACCATCTGTAAGAACATATCGCGTGCTTTTGCTGATCCATTAACTTGAGGAAGCATGAGGAACTTCGGTCAGCACATTCACGGCCGGGCAAATCCTGCAAGTAAAGTTCTGTTTACCAGTTTAAAAGCTTTATTACCTCTCTGTTGATTGGAAATACAGGCAATAGCCATATACCTGTAAAGGATCAACAGTAAACGCCTTTTGTGTGTTGAATTTAGCCAATCCCATTACATCCGTATGGGCTATCACCTTGGCTCTTGATTTCCGTATACTATGTCTTGCTGTGGCTTACGATTAGCGGCACTTGTTTGTCCACCTTTAATGGATGCATTCAAGAAGTGTGTTGCCCACCAAAGGTAATACTCGATTTGCAATACTCGTTCATTTGGAGCAATCTAAGATGAACCCCTGAACCTGAACAATTCGCAGAGCTCCAAGCGATTACTCTTGCCATCGGTTAAGGCTGGCGATGTTGGTTTACTTTTGATGCTTAGATTCAGGATCGCATTTATTGTTTGGGAATGTAATCATTTGAGTGCATGTGCCAGGATACTTAAGAACTGCTCATGAAGCAGCAGCAAGAGGCTCTGAAATATAACCATGCATTAAAATGAAGTATTACAATGTTTGTTTAATTTCGATGAAGCAACTTACTCAAAAAATGATTTTCAAGTTCCAAAGCAAACTTTGCAAACGACTGTTTATAGTTTCCGACAGGTAGATGAAATTTAAGCTCCGTGTAAACAGCAAATCAGTCGATTTATAATAAGAATTAATAACGACTTGCATGGTAGCGTATCCTCTCTAAGTTACAATCGAACTACTGTGCGCAGTGTTCTGCACCAGACACAGATTCGATTCGACAAAAGTCTATGGCGTGGACCTCTTTTGGCAGTCTTAAGCACATCTAAAACAGTCGCAGTTGATGGGAGACTCCACGGTATGCGCCAATTATTACCAATCACTCTTCTTTCCTTCATTTGTTAGCCCGTTGAAAGATCACGTATACGCCGTGACTTTAAAGCAGCTCCTTCAAGCTTGGAAAGAACCTTTGGCGACACCCTCTCCTGCGCCCTTCTATAAAAGTGCAGACATCACTGGTCGCATCAAGCGTTGTAAACCGAAACTTGTGCCTATATCGAAATTTTGTATACAACTGAATAAAAAGTATTTACTTGACGATACTAAATTGATTTTGTGGGCAAGGTAAGTAACCTTATAGTTTTCGTCTGAACATTATTTCACCCAGTTTCAGTGCCACAGGACGTGTGGCTCTGTGGCAGCTCAGCTAGCGCAGACGCTGACGTCGAGTTGATGGCAAAATGTATCACTTCTTGATTTTGGAGCTATGCAAATAGCCAGTACCAGTGTTGGACAGCAGCTTTGTTACAGTGTAGCCGCAGTTAATATTCTTATATCTCTGCCAAAACATGCCGCACAGTGGATCCAACTGACTTCTTTTTCGGCGAAAATCATAACTTTTGAGGAACTAAAGATATTTTCAAAATTTAAAACGCATATAACAGAGAGTTCCTTAAGCTGCGATATAATGCGGTAAATATGCTGTGAGGGAGGGAGCTTTAAAAAACGGTAGTAAAGTTCGATATTATATACTGCAAATTCTAAATTGTGCTTATTTTTCAACAAATCGTCCTTGTCGAAAGTTTGTCTATCTGGCGAGCATGTGTACACTAAGATCAAAATGGACTGCAAACCTCTTGCCAATTTATAGTTAGGATAAGACGTTTTTATCGAACTACCATTTTTTGAAGCTCCCACTCTTCACAGCATATTTACCGCATTGTATCACAGCTTAAGGAATTCTCTGTTATATGCGTTTTAAATTTTGAAAATATCTTTACTTCCTCAAAAGTTATGATTTTCGCCGAAAAAGAAGTCAGTTGTATCCACTGTGCGCCGGCTGTATATGAACGTGAAATGGTGATAAGTTGCATTGTATTATGACGTCGGCGGCGACCGGCCATATCCACGTATACGATAGTGGTTCATTAAGTCCCTCTGTGCGCATGGTGATAATAGGTTGCATTGTATCCACATGATCTGCTCTTGTCCATCCAGCATCACAAGATCAGGTTCATAAAGTCCATCTGTAAGCATGTGCAAAGGTATTACAAGCTCTTTTTTTTAAACGGTAGGCACTGCCTAACCTGTAAACTCCTTGGTGCCGACCATTGAATTCACCCAGTTGGTGACATCATGCATGCTAACGCCTACATGCGGCCCAATGACTGCCATATGCAACACAGTATGATGTGGAACATAATACGAGGCTTCAGAGCAGCGTTCCATGTACTCTTTGGCGAATATTTCCAGGGTCCAGATGATCACTCTAGTCAACTGAAGTCACTTTGGTCGCAGTGGACAAACGAGTAGTAGACACTATAAGAAGCTCATCCGTCGCGTTTCGCCTAACGGCGCTGAAGCATGGATGATGACGCTTTCTGATTTAGATGACCTTCGGGTTGTTTGAGCGAAAAGTAGTGGATGGACCGACGAACTCTATACGACGACATTGGCATAGTCAAGTGAATAAAAGCATCTAGCGGTTCATGACCAAGCCATGTTGCGCGTATAAACCAAGAAATTCCTGGGAGTAAGGTCGTCAGAGCGGCTGTTGAAGGAAGGCGACGAAGGATCTGGCCGTAATTCCGTTGCAAGGACCAGGTAGAGAGCACACTAACTACCTTTGGTATCACCGATGCGCGAAGCAGAGGCGTCCTTATTATGGCTAATCAAGAAGAAGAAGAAGTTTATATTTTTAAGAATATATATAGATTTGATAGAAACTAGATTACGTTCAACCCTCAGTTCTTTTAATTAACCTTTAATTTCTTGGCAGAAGAGGTGCTTGCTCCTAATGTTTAAATATAACAATAAGTGACTCATTAAGTTAAATTGAAAAACACGCCAAAAACGTAAACCAGCTAAACTCCAGATTCATTTCTTACAACAAATACTATCTCGAAATGCTGCTTATAAATTATAAGCGTCACGCGACTTTTAAGTTATTTTGGCTTTAACTTAAAATGCATAAAAACCAATTTAACTCCAACTCAGTTCGTATGTGTGCATAAATCCCAAAAATTAAGCCAACGGCTTAAAAATTATGCAAAATTAAAATGTGCAATTAATTCAATGAGTCACGCACGGCTTTAGTTTCTGGCGTTAAAAACTAAAACCACATTAATTCCATGCCCAGTGGGCTTAGAGAACCCTGCACATAAATTATACAAATGAGGCCCACAAAATGTGGCCTAGGTGCAAGTGCATTCACATTGAAATCGGGCCGAAAGCTATTTGAGGCACAGTGACAACTCTGGAAATAATAAATGGATAACAAGTCGTTCTCTCTTGCACTGACAGGGCCAGAGACTTTTTGTGGCATTAGAAGACACACCATCAAGCAACTTCCAGTTCCTCGGCTCTTATAACTAAAACAGGTTCAAGAAACATCCTCGCACATCACAGTTAGGAAAAACTTATATTAGAATTCTGACAGGTCTGCTTACCGGACATTGCAGGCTGAAGGGACACCTAACATAAGTAAGCTGGGCGACACCAGCAGCAACACCTGCAGGTTCTGTGAACTTGGGAAGAATCTTCGCAGCTGATTGTAATGCCCTGACGTAGAAGGTTTTGTTGAGGAATCCCTCAAACCTCTCACCAATGTAACCAGCAGTTTCTCGACCTCATCTATTAGAGCTTGGGGTAATTGTGAGTGACTCCCGCACCAAACGCTAAATGAAACGGTTAAATGCAATTTAGCCCGAGTATCTATCTTTTTCAATAGCATTCCATTCTGATGCTTATAAATAACACCTTAAACACACAAACACATACGGAAAAAGGCACCAACACGTACGGGCAAGGCTACCCAGCCGTAGTTCCAATGCGTTAACACTTGAATGGGTACAGCACCTTGGCGCCTCAGCTCAAAGCTCGTCCAGCGTGGTGGAACGTGGGACAACAAAACTTCTAAGAATGTAAACAACAAAGCATTTATTTTCGAGCACAAATGAATCCACTTACGCAGGAACGCGCCGGTTCCGTCTGAAACCGAACTGGAAGGAGCAGCCGCCTGCCACCAATAGCCACAATAAGGCATACCTTAAGCCAGTGTGCAAAGTTTCGCCTGGAAACGACGAAAGGAACAAAACTTAAAAAAATATATTATATGCATATACATAAAATACGTATGTTGGATACCAGGAAGAGCAGCTCAGCGTTGGAAGGGTTTAACGCTAACGCGCAAAATTTGTATAAACGCAACTTAAGTGAGCATTAAGCACGCTCCACTCAGCTTCGTAGCTCCAGGAGGAGGCGAAGGACGAAATGCAGGTTTGGCTGGACGGCAGCTGGCAACAACTTGCTGCTTAAGGCCTATACTCTATCGACAAGCGGCATATTAGGTTTGCGGCATAGAAAAAGGGCCGCTAAGGTCATTAGGCATAGTGGTGGCTTACCTTCATATTCAACACTCTATAACTTCTAAACCAGAGGGAATTAAGCTAAATTGAAGCTTTATGGTATTGAGTGTCTCTGGTCCACAATGGGATCCTGTACAGAAATTTGCATTTAGTTATGGTTTTATGGCTGGTTTCAGTTTTATATAAGGTTCATTAGGTTGGCCGGTCATAGAATACCACCTCAGTAGGTCAAAGCATGTCGTACGAGGCTACTTATGATGACACTGGGTTTTTTCGAGACCAGTAGAGCCACTGTTGTGCGTAGGGTTTAGGACCCACCACGTGAAACTACAATTCCAATTAAAAAAATACATGGGCCGTAACCCGGTAACGGTTTGTTATGGCAAGTTAAGGAGAATATTAGGTACATCCATAGTTAGGATTGTTGTAATGGTGATTCTCGATGAATCTCGAACGCTTTCTTCTTAAGAATCTGCACATTAGGTACTTTATATGAAGTAGAAATGTCAATCTAGGCTCTAGCCGGCATTCCAGAAAGTAATAGTTGGAAGCCTCCCCTCGCAGGCTGCGTCCAAATGTTTTCATGCCCATTCCAAAACATCGTTTATCCCAAAAAAACCATGTATTAAGCCTTATAATATGTTAATTATTATAAAAAAAAAACTCTCAGTTTTTGATGTAAAGCATCTACAGGCGCGCCTTGAGCATAAAAATGACATGTAATCAGTCAGGAAAACCGTTTATAACGCTCGCATGGTGTGAAACCCCAGTGTTACGCCTGCATGGTGTTACGCTTGTGTGAACTGTGATATCAGCGTCTAAAATAGAACAAAAAGGCTGCACGCTTGTTTTAAATATGGCTGAAGCTCAGTATAAATCAACTATTTTTTTTCTTGTGCTAATACAAGATCGAGCTGCGAATCCCATTCAAATCTGATCAGAACTTTCAAACTTGTCTTATCTTATGAAGCGCTTCAATTCAAGAATATTTGGTTTGTAAGTTAATTAACTTTATTATTAGCTTATTGCTTAAATCTTTAACGGCAGCGAACTGAAACATGACCCATGTTTTTCCTATAATTTTTCTATGGAGTCCTTAACAGGAAAATCAAAATTAAAAATAAAATTGTGCTTTTGTTTTGAGAGCACAAATTAGGTCAGTCCCTTTTTGTGTGTTCAAAGATGCAGTTATTTCAAAAAAACGTGCACAGGATTCCCATCTTTTGAAAACTTTTCGAATTCCATCTTTTTGACGCTAATCAAGTTTGGAGCCAATTTTCGTTTTCTTCAATAGACGTGAAACGTTATTCTGCCAATCGCATTGCAGCTTTGAGAACCACTAATAACACTAGACCTTTGACCCGAAATTTGACAATGAAAGGCCTTTGGGGCTGTTCATAAATGATATTACCAAGATTTTCAAGATTTTGTAACCCCCCCTTGTCGAAATAGTCACACACCTTCCAATGTAGGCATTCTTAAAAACTTGAAGAAGAATATCAACTGAATCATTACAGATAAGATGCACAGAGTATACGCTCCTCATATATTAGCAGAATTATTAATTTGATTGTGACGTCACATTTTTTGAATTAAAGGTATGTTAATGTCTGTTCAATTAGATTCGGACGGTTTTGGCCTATCTTGTCTTGATTGTGTGATTATAGGGCGATGAACTCAAAAGATAAGATCAACCAAAACTGTCCGAGGAACATTGAGCCGACCCTTAAGTACCTTCTTTTTGAGCTACAACTTATCTCGATTGGTAGTAAAGTTCTCGCGTATTATCGAGTTTTCCTGATTTCGCAACTCATGAAACTTTGATTCAAAGTTTTGTTCGGTTTTGGTGTTGATGTTAAGGTCGTTGGAAGCAATTGACCGGGATTGGTGTAGTATTTTTTTTATTTTTAGAGTTTTTTCAAGAGATCCGAAGGGTTGCAGCTTTACTTTTCTGTCAATTAAAATAGTCATATCGAACTTCCCGTAAGTGTTGCTAAGTTAACACAAATTTCGACTTTTTAAACGCTATAGAAAACAAGGGTTTTGTATGACAATTAATGTTAATCTTCTCCAGAACCAAGAAAATCGGATGATTCAATCATCATAGCAGCCGGATGCGTTTTTTTTTTCTTTGGAAAGAATTGCTCTATTCTTATTGAGATGTTTGAGAGAATTTAGTACAAGGCTAAAATTCATAGTTTTAATGATTTCCATACAATAAAGTTGGGTTTGACGAACTATTCTCAACTTGCCGGAATGTAGACTAATTATGTAAAAATGGTCAAAATGCTGTATCTTAAATTTGCACTGAAAAACTTACACTGCGCTATTTATGAATTTTCATCAAAAGTAAACTAATTATTGAGTTCAAGTCAAAACTCAGACAAATTCAAACTAGCCAAAACTTTCGACATAGATTTTGCCAAAAAACAAAGATTTTTTTAACTCATTTCAATCTCAATTGTAACTTTAAAATGAAGTTACCCGTAAATTGAATCCATACGATCCATACTCAAATTGATATAAACAGCTCCGAAAACTCAATTTATTAAAGAAACGCTATGATAAGCGGTAGAGCTGTGAAACTTTTGATACTGGTGCCATTTTATATTATTATTCGAAATTACAGGAAAGAGATTCGCCAGTAACGATAGTACCATTTCGAAAAGATTTGATACTATCTATATTACTATCGGTTTTTTTTCCTCCATCCTTCTCCCAATTCAGAAGGCTTCGTAATCGATTGTTGTTTTTGTTTTCAAGGCATTTTTGGCTAGCAATTGTGCAACTTCTAGCGGGAGCGTCTGTTTAAACTATCGATATTGAAGAAAACATCGATAGTGAGTCACAAAGTAATAGGCAGCTCAATTTTTAAATTTTGAATAACCTCTTTAATATATTCCACTTTGCTGACAAATTGTAGCAAAAATCCTCTTCAGTATGTAAAGTATGTACTTTGCAGGGTATCGTTAAGTCAGCACCCAACTGTACCTTCTCTTAGTTGGTATTTTCTTACTTTGCAAGCTGGCGAGTGTGGGCGTGGCATGTATAACTTGGCGCTTAAGTTGGTTAATAAACATTAGCAACGCCACAAAAACCATTATACGTGAACTATTAAAATTCCACAACATTTAAGTTCCCTTGTATCATGATTATGTTTATTTATATGATACTCCCACACACAGCCATAACATGCACATGCCATTGCGGTTATGTGAAAATAATAGAGTCTGCTGTCTAGTAAGGAGGAGACCGCATCCAAACCCGAGGCAACTTTGCATATGCACCAAGTCGTGAAATAAAATCTCTTTCCAAATCAGCTTATATATGTACATACATATATGTATCTTTTATGAATGCTAAATGCACACATGCACATAAAACAAGCACTTTGAATTGTTTACAATAGCGACACCTGGCCCGGCTTTATGGAGAAATCCTGTTTACATTAAGTACCAACAAACAGCTGCGTTAGTTGTCCCCGTAAACTTTTTATAGTCGAAAGTTGCCAATCCCATTGAGGTACTCAGACCCGTATGTATTGAGGGCCAAGCTGTGGCGAGAAAATCGGAGCCCCGAACAATCTAATCCAAATTTGTGAAAAATAATAACAAGAACTTTTGCCCCTAACGTGCCATAGTCAAGCGAATGAGCACTCAGTCATGTTCCGCGAATAGACGATGAAGCTCCTCGGAGAAATCTTTTCAATGCGGCTGTCGCAGGAAGGTGACGAGGTGACACTAACTACCTTTGGAATGCGCGAAGCAACTGCACCTGGAAACGTGCTCCAAATCAGGCCGTAACACGGTAATGAGTGAGAATTACGAGCAGTAGAGCAAAAGAAGTAGAATAATAGAATAGATATCATATTTGAAGGCATAGAAATTAAGATGCTGAAGCTGGAAGTTCACAATAGCCTAATGCTTTATGCTAATAAACAAATAAAATAATAACACTGTTTAACAGGACTTTTGGAACTGGGTTCTCCATGTCAGATTCAGATATGCATATTCGATTTAAGAAAACATAACAACTTTACCAAAAAAGTTAGCTCTACATACCGCCCTAACCCTTACTTCTATAGAAGTGAATTATCAGTCTTAAAGGTAATGAATTTTGCACCATAATATTCTATGCTAATTCGTGTGTTGGGCGAAATAAGAACTCATTTGTCAGCTCTATGTTTATAGCTTACTTGGCAAGTAACCATAACATTAAGATGATAGAGCATAAGTTCCTAGATCTGGGGCATACACATTTCGATTCTGACGTCGACCATGCAAGTCGTTAAAATGGGTGCGAGCTTTTACAATTTTAGATTACTTGCTGAAAATAAATTGAATTGGAGAAAAGCTAATGAAGATTCAGCTGTAAAGTGGCTTCGGTATAGAAAGAATCAGTTGAAACTAAACGTAGTGTTTAAATGACATAAAACGTGTCGTGAGCTCTTTATCACTTTCGGAACTAGAAAACATTACCAAGTCTCTTTTCTTTGGTTGTAATATAAAAATCTAAACGATGGAAATGTGCAAAATATAAATCCGGACATTGTCAAGATCGATACAATTGAAGATCTGCCGCAAATGGTTGAAAACCCTACTTCTTAATTCATATTGCATTGATATTTGTTACAGTGAGAGAAGTCAAAATTTAAAAGTTATACCCTTAAAACAATATACTATGTCTGCCAAAGAGGCTTTTGCCAGCGCAGCTGTAATAAATTAATTACACTATGCAACAAGTTTGATCTCAATGAAAGGCATTTGGCTAAAACATGCCTGATTGCAAATACGGACAACGTTTTAAATTATCTAGAACGGCTCTCGAAATATTTCTATTTCAAAATTCAAATCTCATATTAGTCGGAAGCCTTACTGCAGATCTAGATGGATTGTAACTTAAATTGAAGGTATTTAAGTGTCATTTCAATAGTCCTAGAACAGTTTTGGTCTATCTTATCGCGATTGTGGATTAAAGGGAAATAAATTTGAAAAAAAATTTATAACTTTTGAATAGTGCCTTGTAACTCGCAATCGAATGAACGTTGACCAACATCATCTTACCTTCAATTCAAATTATAGTTCATCTCTATCGGTGGTAAGATTCCCAAGTAACATGAGATTATCTGACTTCACAACTCTCGATATCTCGAATTTTAAACGGCGATATTTCGAAAACCGGTCTTGATATTTCAAAAAGCTTTCCGAATTTGAAATCAGCGACCCAAAATTTAACGGAAATGGTATGTTTTAATGTTAACTGATAACTTTGATTAGAAAAGCTCATGCTTCTAGTGCAAAACGCTTTCGCAATTCGAGCAATTGGCCCCAAATACCTTATTATGAGCAGAAAACACGGCAATGATACCTTAGCAAACGTCTCACCCTTCTTGACTAAAAAAGTATCACAACGGCGAAATAAACGAATGTAAATCTTTACGAAACGGTACAATATTAATAAAAACAAATAACCTCATACAAGCCATGAAGCTAATTACATTAACCTTGCTCAATAACTCAATCGAAGTGGAATTATCTGAACATTACTCCCTCAACAACTCTAAAGGCGTCATTTATTGTAATAGCTTAAGAGAAATAAGCGAAGAATATATTACAAACGAACTTCGGTCACAAAATGTTACCGTATGCAAAAAAATCATAAAAAAAAAGAAAATGACAAACTCGTGGAAACTGGACTAATTATTGTAAACTTTTCAATACAAAATCTGCCCACCGACCTACAAATTGGCTATCAGAAAACCAAAGTACGACCATACATCCCTCTACCAATGCGATGCCGCAATTGTGGAAGACTTGGACACTCCACCAAAGCAAAAGCTCTCAACTTTGGTTAAACTGCAGCCGAGACAACCACTTCGACCCCGAAGAATTGACGACCTGCCATAACCCCAACTGTTGTATAAACTTCAAAGAGAATAACATCCTCAATTACCACCACTCCTCGTTTGATCGAAAGTGCCCCACTTTTATTAAACATAAGGAGATACAAGCTATTCGAGTATTCGAAAAAACGGACACACTCCATCTATGACGAATTTTGCCGCTCAGGCAAGTCATATATATAATATATTTTTAATTCTATCTATCTAGCGTATCTAACAATACGCTTAAATCTTCTTTTAAGCCAAGCCAAAAAAATAAGCGCACTTTAAGCTAAAAACACAAATATGTAAATGACTCGGTATGCCCTGGCAACCAGTCTTCTGACGTCATGTTGAATCTAGGTATTACGACAGATTACCTAATCCAATATTATGTCACGGGAACAGTTGGCAGGGACGAAGCGATGTTTTTAACTAACCACCCAGGGTCAAGCACTATGTATCCTTTGTCCGCATACATGGAGTTTGACAGTATGACTGATCAAACCTAAGTATATATACATATATCTAGTATGTTTCTAATTTTGCTATGGAACTGTAATGGTTAAATGAACAATTATGGTTAGCTACAGCTTATACTATAAACATATAAACTGAAGGTAGTCTGTTTGCAAGAAACCCACATACACTCTTTCAATAACATTTTTTTCACACTTTACAAAAATTCATCAAATAACTCTTATGGCGGAGTAGCCTTACTCATCCACAAATCATTTCAGTACGAACCCATATTCCTCAATCAAGACTTTGACGCCGTCGGAGCAGTGATACACACAAAACTCAAAATAAATCTATTATCCACATACACACCTCCTTACAAAAGATTTAACATTCAGAACCTTAAATATATGTTCGGCAATCCCCAAGACCACACCATCATAACAGGTGACTTCATTAGTTGGCACAACTGATGGGGTTCCCCATCCAGCAATGTAAAGGGAAACACAATATTTAAATACATCACCCAATCGAATTTAATTATATTAAATGATGTGTCATGTAGACCTTACAATGAACACTCCTAACCTTGCAACTCATGCAAGATGGAGTACTGACCAAGACCTTTTTGGCAGCGATCACTTCCTCAGCCACATCTCCCTGTTCAACA
Organism: Chymomyza caudatula; assembly: GCA_035041775.1. Classification (NCBI taxonomy): domain Eukaryota; kingdom Metazoa; phylum Arthropoda; class Insecta; order Diptera; family Drosophilidae; genus Chymomyza; species Chymomyza caudatula. The sequence goes on from JAWNKW010000150.1 coordinate 4,975,456, forward strand.
ATAACCCAAATATAAACAATAGCAGACAACCTAAATTTAAGCTAGATTCCGCAGACTGGACGCTTTTTAATACCCTCACGGACAAATACAACAAAGAGAGACCCATTAGTAGTAACACCAACCAAGAGGCAGCTTATATTAAAAAAATTATTAGATAAAGCGCAAATATAGCAATACCCCAAACGAATCCAAACAGCAATAAAACACATACAGTTCCTTGGTGGAACAAATCACTCGAAAAACTAAAAAATATCTGAATCAAAGCATGGTACCAACTTAGAAGACACATAAACAACAAGAACATTATAAAATTCAAAAAAGCGAAAGCTATGCTTAGATTAGAGATAAAAAGAGCAAAACGTATTTCACTACACATATTCACATCAGCAATAAGTCCAAATTCCACGATCTCCAAAATTTGGTCTAACATCAACACTTTCTGTGGCAGAAAACTTCGCCTTGAAGCCCATAGCATCACATCACCATCTGATCCAAGCCAAAACATAAAACATAAATAAAGGTCAAAATGAAAATCAGGAGTGTCATACAGCGTCACAACAAAATCTGACATCTTAAAAATTACGCTACTACCCAACCACAGCTCGATATATACAGCAGAAATAGCCACTATATTAGCTGCATGTACCTTTGCAAAACAGAAAAAACACCTCCCTACAATCCATTGCAAACGTACACAATCAGAATTACTTCTTCTTGTTAACTGGCTATAACAACCCGTTATCGGGTTACGGCCTGATGTAAATACATTCTTTCATTAAAATTGTGGTTTTCGTGGTGGGTGCCAATCTCTAAGCACAACCCTTTTAAGGTCTACTGGTCTCGAAAGAATCCAGTGTCATTGTTAGACGCCTCATACGACAAGCTTTGACCTGTTGAGGTGGTATTCTCTAACCCGCTCACCACACGGGGGACCACCACACTAATTAGAGACATTCTCACCCAACAATACCCTAAAATTATATAGGTATGGATTCCAGGCCATACTAATATAATGGGGAATACAACAGACTCTGCACATTAAAATGCACATAAGTTTCCACTAATATTTGAAAACAATTACAACACAAGAGACTTATCAAAACAATTAAAAACTCTATTTGAATCTAACAAAAAATTCATTTGGCAGGATTCATCCCACCAAATGATCAACGCATACCACACTAAAAAGTTCAGATATGATAGAATTTGTAAGACTTCGCTTAGGACACTCCAAACTCACTCATGAATTTGTAATAAGTAAAGAACCCCAACCACAATGATTCCATGGCAACACAAACTTATCAATTCTACATATAATGACAGATTGTACACTTTTAAGTAAACTTAGACAAGATTACCTACATAACAACCCAATAGAAATACTATACAACCCAATCACCCAAAATATAGTAGCAATTACAAAGTTTTTAAAGGCAGCAAATATTTATCCACCACTTACTAAAACTTTAAGAGCATAATAAAAAAAAAAAATATGTAAATTTGTAGACTTCATTAATTTTAAGTACTTTAAAAAGAAATAATAATAATAAGAAAATAGCTACATTTAAGCCAAATTTGCTTAAAGCCATGTAGCTAAAGCTAAAAAAAATTGTTATTTCAATTCCTGAATTTGTGTGCCATCGCATGGTCCCTGCGCAGAAATGCGAATTTGTACGCACAAACTAGTGGATATTCGGAGCAGAACACGGAATAACCAATAACACACTTATTTTTGGAAGGTAATGCTAAGTGTATCTGACCTATGTAAAGTTTTAGTGGAAGTTAAATAAAATCAACTCACTCAACGCGACCAACAGCTTATTTGACGAGAAAACTGACAAGTCAAGAGAATACTTACTCCAAAAAGATGATGTATATGATTTCTATGGCGTTTGGGCTTCCATCTGCTGCGCTTCTATGCACCGCTTACAGCGCCCACTCTTGCAACGTTTCCAAGACTATTTTAGGTTGCAACAAGCTTAGATTTTCTTGCAACTCTGCAATTTGTGTTTTGTGAACTCTGACTGCACTCCTCGATAGCAGGCCCAAGTTCCACGTCGTTTTTATCAAATATGTCTGCCAATTGGAGGCGATAACTACATATTTATCGAATTGTTTTCAAGCCGCTTACCATTTGTATGTGCGAAATTTTGTTCAGTCAAAATAGAACAGCTGTTGGCGTTTCGTGCATGCCATGCGATTACCTAAACGTTATCGATTACAGCGTTGTATCGATTTTCAGTTGAAAAATATCATATCAAAAGTCAAAGAGCTCAGCCTAGCAGGTATGCCATTTGAGAATATTTTGTCAAAGAAACTTTTCTTATTTGTGACATTTACTTAGCCAAAAAATTTTGCAAATTGATTTATTCAACATTTCATCAAAATGTTTGTCACTCGTCGCAATCACTATAATAATGAGGACGCTCGCGGCAACGCAACTAATCGCTATATATCTCAGCAGCGTCATCGTAGTAAGAACTACACTAAGCGCGCCGGAAAACCCTATGTTCAGCATGACCTCCAACGCTCGGCCAATGTAAGCACCGGCCGCACACGTTTGGTCATCCGTAATTTGCACTACAGTATTTCGGATGAAGACGTTGAGCAGTTGTTTAATGAATGCGGACCGGTAGCAAAGACGGTGGTGCATTATGATTGTCACCGTCGTTCACTCGGCATAGCTGACGTAATCTTCGAGCATCGCGGAGATGCATTAACGGCATTTCGTGTGTGCCAGGGTTTGACACTACTAGGCCGTCGTATATCAATTCAACTTGGCGATTACACTGGTGAAGATACAGCTCCAGCTTCGCCAGTTACTATTTCAAAACGACGTGCTGTGACCGAAAAGGGTGTCAATCAACCGGAACGCGACGACTTCGAACATGGTCGTGGAGAAACTTTTCGTGCATCATCGTACGAGCGTATCCTTGCAGTGCGCATCGTTCAAGCTCAGGCACCAAATCGTAACAATACAAATCGAATTGTTAAAGCTCAATCTTCTGAACGAGCTGTCACTCCTGAAGGACGCGGTGTCTTCACACGTAAACTTGGAAAATCTGCTCGCTTTTCATAAAATGGCGCTTGCCACCCGAACCCGAACGCCATATTAAACCACAACGAATAAAATTGAAACATTTGACATTACTCTTTTCAGTTAATTTTACCATATTTAATAACAAATACAATTGTAGTCCAAAAGGCACTTAAATATTATTAAAGCCCTGCAAAGCAAAAGACGCTCCAATTTGTTATTTTGATTGATAGTTTATTGGTCATGTCCAACGACTGGTAGGAGAAGGAAATAAGGCTAATTGAATTGGAAGGTAATGCGATGTGTTTACTGCTGCCGACGGTCTGGGTATTGCCTGAGATGAGCAATCTGTGGACTCGCTGGGGGGCTACACTTGCCAGGGTAAAGCATTCCTTTAGCTAAATGGCTATCAGATTGATAAGCTGATCTCCAGCGATCGTAGATAGTTCCAAAGCAGAAGAGTGTACCTTACGCTGCTACCATTGTTGCACGTCCAATGGAGCGGGACGAAGAGCTGTAATTTGCATTCAACAGCAATTTATACTCCACGAGGAAGTTGCATTTTCCTGTGATTCGTTGCGCCGTAGACATGCAGCTCTATTGGCTCAACATTTCTAGATGGCTTAGGATTTAATAAATATGGGTTTGTTTTAATTATAATGCGTCTCACTTCTATTGTAAAGGTCGTAATTACACGGAGCTGTTTGTCGATGCCGTAAATCTATGTTTGGAAATATTTGTGTTCCGTATTTTATAATTCTTGTCTGCCATTAAAACCAGAGCTGATTAATCCATGCAGTGGGCCAGTCCAGGCTGCAATACTGACGACTTTTGCATAAGTTCATCTATTACTCTTTGGAATAGGAACACTGTCTTTTTGTTGCAACATTTAACATTTGGTTCTGATATGCAGTTTATTTGCTTTGCAAATAATCCGCTACTTCGCACTTCTTGGGGATAAATTAACAACAATTAAGCATCGGTGTTCAATTCTGCAATGAAAATAACACTTAATAAAGCAATCTATGAATTTAATTCTAACAAACTACTAAAGGATGCTGCATCTAGAACGTACCGTCTGAACATCAACAGCAGCTTCTTCTTCTGAAGTTGCTACTCGTTTTATTTACCGAGAAAACGCCATATTTTGTGGAAACATCTAGAACATATATCTCTAGTTCCAAAGTTATGCAGCATTTTCATAGATCTTCTTCTTCTTCTTGATTTGTCATAACAGCCCGCTGCCGGGAAACGGGCTGATGTAGATGTAGCCTTCTCCAATTGGGGATACCAATGCTATTAAGTGCGCCTCTATCTTAGTCAAGGCCCTACTTTCATCAACAACGGCATTAAGGACCCTTCTCGGGGGAGCTTCTTCCTCCGTTCGCACAACAAGACCGAGCCAGTGGAGCTGCTGGACCCTTCTTCGTGCCAACGAATGCGGCAGTAGTTGAAAACGCGACAACCGCCAAAGATTTTAACACTCCTGTAGTTCAATATTCAATGTTGTGCCACTGCAATGTACTTCGGCCTTTATTACAAAGTTGAAGAGGACGCAGGAAAGGGCATCACGGAGCTTCGGATACTGAGCTCAGACATTGGTGCATATATGCAATGCCTCAACGGGTTTTCAAATGCTGCTTTATAATCAACAAAAGATGGTGCGTGCCGATTTGGTATTCGTGAGTCTTTTCCGATTATGGACTTGCCACACTGATAAGTTCTAATCAGTTCTTTCGCAATAGCATTAGCCTCTTGCACAACAAGTTCGATGGGACCTTATATGTGATAGAAAGAAGGTAGTTGGCGCACAGGAGAGCCATGTTCTGTCGAAGAACTGGAGCATACACACTACCAACACTGCAGGCAGACCGTCTGCTCCAGCAACTTTGCTGTTCTTGAGCCAATTGATTGATTGATAGTAGATTTAAAAACCGTTCCAAAAAACCAAGGCCAAGAATGCAAATTATCGACTTGCCAAAATATTTCTCAGTGTCTGTAAGACAATAAAGTATATAAAAAAATGTGTAATAAGTAGTTATATGTAAAAAAAAACTTACTTAAAACATCAAACATATGACTGTTGTGTGCATTTTGGCGTTGGTTACTGGGTTTATTGCGCTGGAACGCTTCTGTGACCCACATTAAGGAGTCACCCACTCTCCAGAGTCAGTTTTGTTGTCTGGTGCTTAAACACAACTGAATATACAAAAAAAAAAATTTCTCAGCCTCTGTAAGATAATAAAATAATTAAAAAACTAATAAGTGGTTATAATTAAAAATAAAAACTTGCTATTGCATATGTTACAAATTTGCAACGTCGATCATTTTAAGAAGCCAATTATATCAAAGGATTCTTTCCACGTAATCAAAATGCCGCATTAAATTTGGTTTCCTTCACAAAAAGCAATGTAACTCTGCTGGAGAGTCTAGCATCTAGATGTTGTTTCCTTGGGATTTGTGACGCCTTTCCCCATGTAATGCTTCCAAGCAGAGTGTATACTCAAGCATGCATAAAATATATCGCCTTCTATATTAAAATTTGCCCAAAAGTTCCATTATGTAGTTGTTAAAGAGTTCACCACCAAGTTTAATGGGCTTCTATTTTGGATTTTCATAGCAAACAGCGGATTTGGACCCTCGCTCCAATATAGCTGCTTAGCGCGGCTTAAATCTTCTCACAAATGATATGTATCATAAGGATCTTTTAAAGACGCACCAAATGTGTCGACTCCAGGTTAAGTTGTCAGTAAATAGAGTCAACTTGTATCTGTGTGCTATGTGCCACCTCGAGATTCGCATATTTGTCAAGCAATTCAGGTGCCTCGTGACCTTCAGCGTTCATCTTTGGCTTGGAGTAGCCTATGAGCCGCGTCCAGAAGCAGAAGTGTTATAGTAGCCAAATGTCGCTTTTCATGGCGCATATGCTGCCAATTTTGATGCAGGGACTGTATTTCCAAAACGGTGATGAATCTGTAAAGTTAAAGCAGGCAGTCAGCGGGTTTCAATACTGTATGTTTATATGTACCTCCGAGGGTCCTCGAGCACTTGCACTTGTACTTGCTGGCACCAAAATGTTTAAGTGTTTTCTTAATAAGCAGTAGAATAATCTTTTCAGTACGTTAAATAAGGAATATAAATTCTCTTTCAATATGAAATATTATAAATTTATTTAATGTGTGTATCACACATGCAAAACCATATGATCGAAGCCAGCAGCACATTCAAACGGTAAAAGCATCTGCTGGTATTGCACATAACGGATTCTGCCATTAAATTCAAAGTTGCCAGAAAGTCGTTTTCTTTGCACGTATTGCAAAATAGAGCTGCCAATCGGTTGGAAATTGACTTGTTTATTTGATTGAAAGCAAGAGATACACTTAATGCATATTTATTTTAATTTATCTAAAAAAAAACAACAAAAATCACAATGCCAAATAATGCCGCACTTAGATGTAAGCAACGCCAATAATGCAACTTTGCGTATAGTTGCCAGACAAGTTAAAGGAGTTGCCACACTGCCAAAAGCTATCCGTTGTTTACTTAGTTGGTGCACGCTAGCGCCCACATCATATTTTTATTATTTTAACAATTTATTATTATAATTATTTAAATTTTATTTTATTTTCTAACTCAACGTGCAACAACACGCGCCGGAATCAAAAACGCGCCTTATCTGCGTCAATATGATATATTCAAATGTCTTGGACTGGGTAATCTGTGGCATCACAAGATTGTTGCTTGTTGCACTCAGCGAGGTTGCTAGTGAGAATGTAAAAAAATTTCTCTGTCGCTCGTTATTAGAATGCATTCTATTACGAAGGGTTTCAGGCAGGGTTTTCAATCGGTGCGAGAAACAAATCACACGGCCACGCTTGAAAATCTTGCTTTGTGTAAAAGGCGCCTAAATGCCTACGTCAGCAGCGCCAGGTTCAGTCCAGTATAATTAGAAGGTAAGATTAACCTGCCAACTTTATTGCCAAATTTAACCTTCCTCATTGACAGATTGAACGATTGGCACACAGAAAGACAACATCAGGCACACAGCAAGTGGGCGAGTGCTGGATGGACCTTACGTTATTTTTATACCATTGTCCAGGTTGCAAGGTGGTCAACTACAACACAACTGCAGTGTGCATCATGGTATTGGAAGGACTTGTTGCGCTCGGATACAGCTGCTTCGGATAATGCTGCTTCATAGCAACCTTGCTGTGTCCTGTTGGCAAGCAGTCACCTTTCTACGTTTCGTTTTCAAACCAACCAGATCCAAAGCTGCGACACATGTGGCTTGTGTCTTTCTTTTGCTTGACCCCGATGGCTGCTCATATAAAAATATCGGTGGGTTATCTTTATAACAAATTCATAGTTTAAAAAATTACCTATGCTTTTTTTCACTTTAGGATATCTACTGTGACTGCGATGACTCCTTTTCATAGCTGCAATATAGCAAAATGCTTTACTCCCGCCAAAGGAGTCTTTAAAAAGACTACGCGCGAGCTGAGCAACAATGGTATACTAAGCATACCCTTCCTGGAGTCTCATGAAACATATCAAACTTTGCAACCATTTTTTGAAGCAGAATATTTTACATTTGTAAAATATCTTTACTCCCTCAAAATCTATGATTCAAGCCGAAAAAGAAGTCAGTTGGCTCCACTGTGCGCCGGGCGTTTGTTTCATAAGCTGTTAAAATGTACACCTTTGGCTGGAACTGAAGCATGTCCAATCCCAGAGCGATGGGATTGTGCCTCGTATGCAGTTAGTCGTAAACTGTTGTGATACTTTACAAAATACACTTCTGCTTCTGGACGCGGCTCATAGGCTACTCCAAGCCAAAGATGAACGCTGAAGGTCACGAGGCACCTGAATTGCTTGACAAATATGCGAATCTCGAGGTGGCACATAGCACACAGATACAAGTTGACTCTATTTACTGACAACTTAACCTGGAGTCGACGTATTTGGTGCGTCTTTAAAAGATCCTTATGATACATATCATTTATGAGAAGATTTAAGCCGCGCTAAGCAGCTATAACTTTGTTACATGAGCAAGGGTCCAAATCCGCTGTTTGCTATGAAAATCCAAAACAGAAGCCCATTAAACTTGGTGGTGAACTCTTTAACAACTACATAATGGAACTTTTGGGCAAATTTTGAAAGCTGACGCTGCGCTATAGAAGGCGATATAGTTTATGCATGCTTGAGTATACACGCTGCCTGGAGGCATTACATGGGGAAAGCCGGGGCTCACAGATCCCAAGGAAACAGCATCTAGATGCTAGACTCTCCAGCAGAGTTACATTGCTTTTTGTGAAGGAAACCAAATTTAATGCGGCATTTCGATTACGTGGAAAGAATCCTTTGATATAATTGGCTTCTTAAAATGATCGACATATGCAGCTGCAATAGCAAGTTTTTATTTTTAATTATAACCACTTATTAGTTTTTTAATTGTTTTATTATCTTACAGAGGCTGAGAAATTTTTTTTTTTGTAAATTCAGTTGTGTTTAAGCACCAGACAACAAAACTGACTCTGGAGAGTGGGTGACTCCTGAATGTGGGTCACAGAAGCGGCACTTTTTAGAAGTGTTCCAGCGCAATAAACCCAGTAACCAATGACAAAATGCACACAACAGTCATACATATGTGTGAGACGCCGGACACAGCTCCGATGTCGGCTTGGAAATCGGACAAAATTGTACATTGTTGTGGTAAATTTGCTGCCACGATACATATATGTACATATATATAAGGCAGTCTCCGCCTTGAGCAATCGGCGAAATAATAAATTTGGACTAGCAACACAGAAGTAAAGAAACCGGCAGTTTTTTGTAAAATATGGCAACTCTTAGAATCGTTTCATTGAAGCAAAACCAAGCCAAACAATTTTATAATTTTACAACCTATTTTTTATACATAAGTAGCATTATTTCTATGTTAATCATGGTACATTGGTGACGTCACGTGTTTATCTGCTATAGTTTCCAATGTCATGGCTTTCAGCAGCTCAGCACATTCGTTTTGCTCCACTTGGGCCGCCTTTGGCTCCTCTGGCTTCTGCTCCGGCTTGGTGTACTTACGCTCCAGTAAATTATCTATGCGCACTCGTGCAACGATCCATTTCTTCAGGCCAAGACGTAGGCTGGGACGTGGAATCATTGCAAAACGATAGTTACACCAAAACTGACTTCCTCTAACAAGGGTTAAACGCTTGGTGGATTGTCCGTTCCTGAAACGCTTTGCTTTCCGCTTGCGTTTCAGTTGCTCATCTAAACGCACGCGTTCCATTAGCCATTTCTTAAAGCCATGAGTTATATTGGGACCTGGAACCATTGCAAAATGATAGTTATACAAAGCAGGCCTTATAAAAATGGTTAATCTTACGCTGAACCCGCATTTTACTTATTATAAACGGTCAATTTCTGTCGTCTAAAGCAAAGGCAGTTGATGATTTGAACAATGGCGATGCTAATTTGCGATGGCAATTTATAACTATCGATACATAGCGATGTGTAAATCAACGCGATGTTTGGAACTGATATAAAAGAAAACAAGTTGGTAATCGAAAATGTTTGGTTGTGTTGCCAACGGTTTTGCGCTTTTCAAATGTTTTTTATCTTTAAAAACATTATAATTAAATGGAAATGCAGATTGTAACAATAGAACAATAAAGTGGGAAAAGTACCTCCTTCGATCACGACTGTTGTGAGCCAGTCAAGAAATGATTCCTTGTTCCCCATAGGAATCTTTGAAAACCCGATGTTTTCGTTTTTATGAAAATTAGGAGAGCACAGCACCATCGCATTGTTCGCTCACGCATTGAGCTGGACAAGCAGAGTTGGTTAAGAGTGCATTTTTTGCCAATATTCCTGGTGCCGTTCGAATGGTTAGATAGCTGAGTCATTTTCTGAGGAGTCCAGTTTTTGTGCTTGCCATTGCCGCTTTCCTTCGAGGAGAAATGCGTGTCTAACAGAAAGATCAGTAAGCTAAAAGAGAAGAAATTCGTTAAGTTGATGGCAAAGTGGTTAAGGCTCTACCCAGCAAGGGAGTACTCTTTCTGCTTTGGCTTTTTAGTGCCATATTTCGGATCCATCACTTGCCTTCCCAGTGAAAGTATTCGATTATAAATATGGTGCCAAAGCCTGGCAAGACGGATAACCTTGTTTCGTCTTATTTCCGGATTAGCTTGCTGACTACTTTCTTCAAATATGTGAGAGATTATGCATTGGCTGCCATTTCTGACAATAAGTTTGGATTCAGGCACCATTATGGTACTCGTGAATAGGTACATCGGGTTGCGCAACATGAGTCTTTTTGCACATACAGCAAGAGTTTCTCCGCGTTTCGAATGAAGGTAGGAGGGATCTTCAAGGTCAAATGTCTCTGCGCAGTTCAACCTATTAAGGTCGAATCTTCAGGTGCGTTGCTTTATGGTTGAGGTGCAAGATTAACGTTCGAGCATTGTGCCGCTTCTATACACTTGGTACAGTGCGAACTTGACAATGCCGGTCATAGCAGACTCGATATATGTCACACATGCTGATGACACTCTTGTTGCGTCCAGCTCGGATTGTCCCAGTGAAGCAGCGGCGGTCACACAGGAGTTTCTGGATGACTTTGGCAGATGGTCCTGCAGATACAATTTTGCGGTGAATAGCACCAAGAGTGAGAACTGTGCCCTTACGCTCTGGCAAGGCGTTTAAACTTCTGTCAGCCATCAAGACGCGGTTATGCCTCAGGTGGCTTGTGTCTGTTACTTGGACAGTAAGCATATTGTAGTGACCACAACTCTAGGCTTAGAAAGCTCAACTGGGTTTCACGTCCTACGAGCCAGTTGACGCTTAACAAAAAGGTGATTGTTTACATGTCTATTATGGTGCCTACGTGGACTTATGGTGGACCCAATTGGGATGTAGTGGCATATATATACGATGCGAACCCGGGCTCCTAGGTGCATCACTGGGCCGACGTAGTATATGGACAATTCCACAATTCATCGTGATTTACGACTGTCCACGATGATGGACGATTAAATCGACAATCTAGCCGGCATAATAACCGACTGAATGCCCTCCGTAACACGTTGGTAGGGGTGTTGGCCACTAACACTTGCAGAAGGAGATTGAGACGCCTCTACCCTAGCGATATTTGGCTAAAAAGCACCAATAAAGAAAATAACCCAGATTAGAAATTCTGGGACATTCCTCACTTATAATTCAGATAAAGATTTGAAAAATTAAATTAAAAAAACGGTGCGACAGTGAAAACACACTGACAAACGACATAGTTTAGGTTGTATATCTGGTCAAATAATACTCTAATATAAATCTTGTGAAGCATAAAAGCCGATTTGCGTAATTTAATATGTTTTGGTAAGGGCAACGACATGTCTTTGAAAATCATAACGAATGGTAGTTCGTGCTGTGACGAAAGCAATATATATATCACTAGCTATAAATTACAGAATGTTGTGAGCTTCTGCCTAGTGCATCTGATCCGGTCGAACCATATAGCGTTGTCTAGGTATTAAAGCGTAGATTAACCTTTTCATAGAGTGCTTTTTGATTTAGCTATTGGTTTGCAGGATATAGTGGTTAAAAAAAAATGTTCCCTAGCTCTAGATACGGAATCTAGACGTGAATGCAAATTCAAAAAGAAAAAATGAATTTAATCGAATGTACCCGTCAATAGCTGCAGCCTTTTAAAAATTGTGTCGAAATCTGAAATGCCAAAAAATGTTTGTCTGTTTCTTCCCTTTATCGCAGCGTTCTGATATTTGGTACAAATAAAGTACATTTATTCGGGAGTTTTCTTCTCTTCCCCCAATTTGGAAAGAAAAAAAATTTGCTGCATTTATTCAATCAATCAGAAGCCAACCAAATAAAAACATACATTCTAAGTTATTCTTTATAAAACAACGTAATATTTATAATTAATTAAGGATGCACTTTTAAATCGTATAATCATAAAAAGAAATATAAATCGCAAAATTCAATATATTTATTAAACAAAAAACAATGAAAAGCTGAAAAAATCTGGGGAACCCTTTAAAAAAAACGCGTCAACAACCCTACCTCTGTGGTAGTGTGGAAATGGGTTTTAATTACAAATAGGTATGTAAAATTTTGTACCAAAAAACATTATAAAACAACTGGCATTAAAAAAAATTTAAAAAATAGTAAAAACCATGCGACGAAATATTTGGTACTTGTATGCAAATCATAATGTATATGATATAATTTATGTGACGAGATAAAAACAAACGAAATGCTGACTATTTTTTTATCAAATTTTTTAATACATAATTTTCAAGAACCATTAAAAATGTGCTTTAAAATTCCATTATCAATGAAAAATATTGTAATATACAGTGTCTTTTATCTCGTCACATAAATTATATCATACGCTTGGTCGCAGAATTCTGCGTAGAGTGCAAAAAAATTTGAAAGTTCAATATTGACCCCATTTATTTCAATTTATAGGGTATGTACCGCGTTATATTTTTCATTATTTTATAGAGGGATCAATTTGCGTTTTAAAACTGCATTTTATAAACCTCAATTGCAACAAACAGTTTCAGGAAGTTAATTGATCCCTATATAAAATTAAAAAATAAAAAATATTTTTGTGCATACCCTATAAATTGAAATAAATGGAGTCAAAGTTGAATTTTCTAATTTTTTTGCACTTTAGATAATATATTATGATTTGGATAAAAGTAACAACGATTTCGACACATGTTTTTTGCTTCCAAGATAGATTTTTTTCTAAGGTATACAAATATAAACATTTAATACGAAAAAAACGGCAAATGTCTGCCAAAGTTAGAAAAATTAGATTTTTTTTTTTTGCGAATTTCACATATAATTTAAAACTACGTATTTTAGTGTATTTCGGATCTGTTCACTTGCCAAAACATATTAAGTTTTGCAAAGCTGAAAAAAGAGCGAACGGAATTTTGTGGTACTGTTTTCTGACATTAAATTTCATCGCGTACCAAATAAAATGCAGCTGCTGCAATTGCTTTTTAGAAATGCCAAAAACTACAAGCTGATTTTGAAAAACTTGTTCACAAATTTGGCAACTGTTCATATTTGCAGTTAGATATATAGAGCGCTAATCAGGTCAAAATTAAATGTTAGACAGTGCTACTAGCACGACGGCTTGTAAAGCTCCAAAGCCATAATTGCTGCCAAACAGACGTTACGCATAACGTTACAGTAAAAGCTCGCATAACGAAACTGCGTTTGGAACACGAAGAATGGATTTTCAATTACTCTGCTTGAAAATTTTCATAAAAGGTCCGGCGTTAACTTGCCAAAGTTCATAATCACAGCTGACGGTCTAGATTTGCCGTTGTCTAACCACGACGAAGTTAGGGTTGCTTTCAAGCGGTTCAAGAACTACAAGGTTTTTGCCCATATCGAGCGATATGTAATGGCAACTGGGAAAATATTCGTATAGATGTATGTGTGTGTGCTCAACACATTGACAACTTTTCACTGCCGACACACAAATACCATTGCAGCAACTTGAATTCTTCTGAAGACTCTGCTGGCGTGGCCGAAGACTGTAGATGCATTCGCAAGAGCAACGATCATCACCGAAAAAACCTCATCAGTGCAGCTTTCAGTCTAGTGATTCCACACTTGACCAGATCCTGGAAAGCGCTCACTAATATCAAATTAACATCGACCATCTCTATGTCGTTTGTAAAAAGAAATTTGATAGCCCGCAGAGGTATTGCGTATACGCAGCATTGTCCCAGCTCGGTAAACCTGTATAGTTGGTGCGACTTTGCAGAATCACGTTAAGCATAACAAGCAGCTTCCTTAAAGCAGCAAACCTCTTGTTGTTGTTTTTTTAACGCGGTGTGCCGGTAGCATTGTGCAGCAAAATTTGGCTATTTTTAACTGTTTGTAGTAATTTGGTTGCCAAGCGAAAGGAGGAGCCTTAGTATGCTTTTAAATCGTTAGTGTGGAACTGAAGTACCTCCTATGTTAGACCTAGAGTACTACACCAACTGTCAGCATAAACACTAGCCCTAACCGTAACCGTTAATAAAATCAGACGTGTATCTGTCAACATGATCGATATGCTTTTGGTTAGATGGGGTTTCATTGATTGATTGTCTGAATTTTCCATGTTGCAGATGTTAATTAAGGATGTATAGCCAGTAATGCCAGCTTTCACTGTAGCCGTGTATATTTGGCTCATGTTAGTGTGTGGGTGTGAGCCCTTGATTTTTGGCTGCAATGCGGCGCGTAATTATGCCAGAGTATGCACGTCCTGTAAGGACATAGATGCATGCATACATATATAAACCGACAAACCAAACAGGAAATGCTAATTACATGTAAGTGTAAAATGTACCAGTGTGTGTGTGAATGTGTGTGTGTCCGTTAATTTTAGCACTGTGTGCTGGCCAATGTACGTATATGTATATGAATACGGCGGCAACTAATCAGTCGATTCGTAGCGCCAAAATCCGAGCTTCGACGCCGACTCCGTTTGCGAGTTCAGTCAGTTTCAACGGAGTCGCTATGCTACAATATTATTGCACACAATCTAATTAACCGCAGCGAATCGCACGTATGAAGGCCAGAAACCGTGCTCGAACCACCCAACAAACCCAACAAACCAAAACCTGAAACTGCGCCCCAAACTGCCACACATAATGCCAATATTTGTGCCTCATTTTGGCTGCTGTGTGTGTGTGTGTGTGTGTGTGTGTGTGTGTGTTGGCTTAAAGCTGTCCCTTTATGTTGCACACACACAGACACACAATGGAAATTATACGCTTAATTGACACCGGAATTCACGCTAATTCAATTCGTTTTGGCCAAGTTGCTTAGTTGCCACTGCCACATGCACATACATATATTTGTTCATAGTTAATTCAGCTGTGTGTGTGTGTGTGTGTGAGCGTGGGAATTCTGTGGCATTTTAAAGTCTCGTTAGTGTGTATTAAAAAATAAATTAAATTCTCGCTCTTTTCATATCCCGACACAGTTTTCCACTTAGCAATTTGCTTCCTTTACAGCTTTAATGCTCTGATCACATCTCCAATCACCGTGCCCCCCCCTCCTTCTACAGGACACACTCGCTGCTCGGCTTCTTTCTGTTCAGCTGTCGATTAGTCAATTATAGACAAATGGCCTGGGAGTTGCACCAGAGCGCGAGCTGCCCCAACAGTGGAGCACTATGTAAACAAGCCATCAATACCAAAGCGTACAACATGCAACATGCCACACACACACACACACACACACACACACACGGAGAGAGAGACACAAGCAGTGCACCCGAGATAAAAGAATTATGTATAAGCGGCGTGGCACACAAAAGGCGCAGAATGTAAGCAAAGGCGGTAGCAGCAGTGGGCGTGGCACACAACAGAAAGGAAACCACAAAATACATAAAAATTGAAATAGAAATGGGCAAAAATTGAAGCCAAGGAAGTACATAGCCAGCCGGCTAAAGATGCAACTCAAATGCTCTAACCAAGTGAAAGTTCTTAGAAAGTGCAAAACGTTTCAAAGCGGAAATTTACAGGTTAATTGAAAACCTCAGCTTTTTTTTTTTGCTTATAACTGGTCTTTTTGTTTCTCTTCGGCAGAAATTACGATGATTGGAACACTTATGCCGAAAATTTCCGCGCATACAAGGCACTTATTGCTGCCGAGTATTTTAAGTTTGGTGAATGCCACAAATCGGCGGAATTCCTGAAGAAGTTTCCAAGCGGCAAGGTGTCAGCATTTGAATGCCGTTCATGGCAAAATACCTGAGCGAATCGAATGCCATTGCATACTTTGTGGCCAACGATCAGTAGTGCAAGCTCACGTTCAGCAGTGAATCTCCTTTGCTGACAACGAAACAGTTCCTACCTGGGTGTAGGAAGGATGCCGCCTGTTGGGCATCTTGCTTCTGCAGAAGAACAGCACTGCCAAACCCGATGCGCTCATCGTGCTGGAGCTGCGATTGTCCTCTGTTCTAAAGCCAAACTTGCGTCAGTCGTATGGAAACTTGAACCATTGGTGCATTACCATACTGAACCAGCCAGTCTATATTAAGGCTGTTGTCAAAGATTTCAAGCTCTGCGAAAAGTCGTTGGTCTTTGATATCAAGAAATATGCCGAATTCCAGGCCACGACCGGCGACAAGCAGCAGCAGCAGCATCAGCAGCCAAAACAAAAGGATGAGAAGAAGCCAAAGTAGGAAAAGAAGGCTGCACCCAAGAAGGCCGAATCTGAGGAACTGAATGCCGCTGGCTTAGGAGCCCAAACTCAAGGATCCTTTCGATGCCGTGCCAAAGAGTACCTTTAACTTTGATGACTCCTTGACTCCAACGAGGATGAGGCCAAGTCCATTCCCTACTTCTTTGAGAAGTTCGACACAGAAAACGACTGAACTTTCCAAGGTGTAAATGTCGTGCAATCTTATTCAGGCCATATTCCAGTGTTTGGATAAGATGCTTCAGCCTTTTCGGCGATGACAACAACAGCACCATTTCCACTGTCGCCCGACTGGCAAATAGACTATGAGGTCTATGACTGGACAAAACTTTATGCCAAGAGTGGAGAGAGCAAGAATTGTCCAAAAGTACTACTCCTGGACTGAAACCGACAAGGATCTAATTATTGTAACAGAAACAAATTTATAAAATGAAATTAATATAAAAATTACCTTGGACCAACTCGTACAAGCGTTTCCAATTGCAATACAAATTTCGCCAAACTACGTGAGTCAAGCACTTGTGTAACTAACATTTGACGTCAATTTGGAACTGCTAGAGAGAAAGCAGAAATGCAATGGGTGCTAAGATAGTCAACCTGTAAAGAATTACCCTATATCATTTTTTCGATTAAAGTGCGGTACATGCCGTGATTTGTAAAATAATAGTTTTGCTGTAGCAGCTGCAGTTACGGTTCTGAACACGGCTTCCTTAACTTTTACCTAATAAAGAGTATCAAAATGTTAACCAGACAAAATTTTTGGTGCGAAAAAAAGGAAATTTATTATAGATGTGAGCTGGTCAGGTTGGCTGGAAACTAACAGTTAGTTGGCTTGCCAGATCTATGCACTGGCATCGGTACTTGGATGCCCCCGGCAGAGCACCACAAAACGGAAATCGAGAAAATAGTACACAATAGGGTAGTAGCTCCTACTGTGGCACACATTTGCCCACTTTGGCTTTGTTGACCATTTGGCGGTGCTAAGCCGATGAGTTTCTATGTGCCATGGCCGAAACATTCTGAGATAAACAAAAGTTGTTGGATTCTGGCTTGGCCAGGCGAAGCCACACATTTGGCGTTATTCGGACTCTTTGGTGTGGACTCGGAGTGGGCTGAGGACAGCGTCGATGCCACAAACAAGCCAACAACAAACACACAGAAAAACTAAAAATAAAATGGCTAAGAATGCAAAAAGTTTAAATTGTGTCTGCGTCTGCATTGGCCACAATGACAATCATGGCAAACACACACAGACACATAGACCTACAACATGGCCAACACTTAACAAACATTGAATTACTTGCACAGTGACACAAATATGTTTGCGCACACAGTTTTAGTTTCAACAAGCAACGGCTGTTAAACGTACTATGCCAAATTCGAATTCGAAACTGGTTAGGTTGAACCTTGAAATTATATGTTTGCTGACACTTTGGTTCGCCGCAGTTCCAGAACAGTTTTAAGTTGGATTCTTGATACGAGAACTGACTAATCTAGTTAGAGAAACTGTTCACTAACAGGTTTATACATGACTTGAATCGAGATTTACGTAATTTCCCGCTAATAAAGTTCGAATTTCAAAGTAGGTCAGGTTGAGCCAATTGATCACCATAAAGTGGTGATTCAATATAACACAAAATATCGTTTACTTGAAAGTAATAATTACTCCCTTCTCAGTTGGCCCAGATCGAGAGGTTTCTTAAGTTGGGTTCATGATTCAAAAACTAATTCGACTCTGTGTTTTAAGTAAAAGCATAAAATGTATACCAAAAGTGCCATATAAAATGTCCTGGATTGAGATCGATGTATAGCATGCATCTTTAAAAGTCAGGGAATCGAACGAAAATATATACTGGTTAAAGCTTTAGTTACAAATTTCCATCGGTTTACTGTTGATGATTCGATGATCGGCTCAATATTAAGAAATCACAAAAAACTACTGTTCGGAACGATCCAGGAATCCACTCTATTCCTTTCACGTTCTTTGGTTTTTGTGGATGAACCGGTATAATCAGTTAACCGAATCGAAACCGATATAATTGAAAAAAGAAAACCGAAATAACACCGATTACCGGATCAGGACTTCCGGTACTACCGTAATCGTAACCGTATCCGAAATAAATTTCGGTGTGAATCCCTTAGAAGAGGTGATGGGACTACTGAGCTACTTCATCGCGCCACTGATTACATCCAGAAGGCATTTGATACACGTGTGTCATTATGGCAATTTCCTACGGCATCGTCCGTAAGAAAGACATCAAACGAGTCTGTCTATGACCGCTGCCCAGCCCATGACATTAAAATCGTATTTGGCGATTTTAATGTAAAGGTTGGAAGGAAACGCATCTTTTGTACCTACAACGGTCTAAGGCTTATTGACTTCGCCGCCGTGCGAAACATGTTAGAAGTACCAGATTTCAGTATCCTGATATCCATGATATTGATCGCCTGATCAATATACACGCAACCAGATGGATCATTTTGTGATTGATGGAAGGCATGCATCCAGGGTGCTTGATGTTCTTAAGTTCAGAGAAGTCAACATCAACTCTGACCATTACCTTGCCGCAGTCAAGATTCGCATGCAGCTAAGCGAAGCGAAGAACGTGCGATTCAGCGCACAACGATGCGTAATTCGCTTAAAACAATGAAACTCGCAGACATAATAATATTATTCAGGGGCGTGCTAGAAATCTCTTTTAACCGAATTTCAGCTAAATAGCCATTTATCGGTACGCCAAATATCTTTCAGTTCATATGTGTCAGAAATACCTTTAAGACCATCATCTGACCGACGGATTTTTGAAGTAAACACCCCTGTTTAATTGGTTCTGAAGTGAAAGTTATAAAAGTGTCTAAATTTGTTTCGTCACAAGGTAAATAACATGTATTTTATGATTTGCCTACAAACACGTACGTCACAAGTATTTTACTCCGAAAAGCTTTCTTATGGGAAAAGTGCATTTCACACTTTAAACAAAATAAACTGTGTTTGGAATATGGAAATCGTTGAATGCTCTAAATCTGACTGGCACACATTCGAACAAACCAAAACCTTCTGCCAACTAATGAGCTTACGCTTAGACCCACTGTGCGTGCAGAGCCACAGTAGGCTTGGCAGCTTTGTGTTGTGGGTAGCATAGACACGCCCCCTTTTCAACCACACGATTTCCGCTAAATGCCAGTTAGAAAATAAATGCCGCATCCTTGTTTTTTTGGCCAAAGCCCTTCGGTTAACCCTTTTAGCCATCTCCGCAGTAGCGTTGGAACTGCTCTGTTTTGGCCTGGTTTATTCTAGCTGCTGTTGTTCTGGCCATGACGTTTGCATTGGTCATCAATAACAACAACAACAACACCAAAAATGTAGTTAATTGGGTAAAATGTTGTGCGGAAATTGAAAGCAAAAACACTACGGGGCCAACAGCATCGTCAGCATCAAGCGTCTCATTATCATTATGCTCACCATCAACATCATCATCGTCATAATTGTCAGCACTGTTGTTGTTATTGCGGAAATGATAAGCTTTTGGTTTTTGATTTTGATTTTGATTTCGATTTTGAATTTGTTTTTGGCTGTGGCTCTGGCTCTGTCACTGATTCCGGCGATGTCAGTGAGTGGGACAGCAGGAGAGCTCGACAAAAATGCAATAAATTTCTAAACTGCTGCATTACATTTTCTATATCAGCTTTATTTATCGATTTATGCAAATTTATGCGTGTATTTTATCAATAAACAATAATAATTTAAAATCAACAATCATGAAAAACAGCAACAGTAGGAGTAATACCAGGATAGAGCATTCTCGGTCCACATAGACGCTACGGGAGACAAACAGACAAAGCGCCAGTCCAAATTGAAAACGAAATTTATAAATGCAAATTGTCAACGACAAATGGAAAATGTCCCAACAAAAACAACAAATGCACAATTTCTACTGTGAACATGCAGACAAATTTACGCGCGGGTTCTTAAAAAATCAAAAACGGCTGTGCCGACGAACAGATACACTAACTACTACTAAATTATAGATTTACCATCAAATTTAAAGCAGAACAGTGCATTTTGAGAGACTCGTTACGTGACTTACAATAAATAAAACTAAATAAACAGTTGGTAACTAACTCAGACTTTTCCGCACGTTTATCAAAACAACCAATTAGCTAAGACAAATTTAAACAAAAAAATGAAAAAAAAAATTTCGAAAATTTTTTACTCTTATTATTCTTCTGGCGACCCAACTATAGCGACTAGAGTGCTCAAATTCAATAGGAAACCCTTCGAAGACATGCACAACACGATAAGAAATATTTAGCTCAGTAATGTGAAAATTATTAAAATTATTGGAAAAACAAACTTTTTTAAATTGTCATCTCTTATTAGTCCTCTGGAACCATTTAAAGACATGCCCAACACAAAAACATCGCCAAATCGCCAGAAAAGTTGCCAGAGTGCTTAAAGCGTAGAAAACCATAAA
The DNA here is from genome assembly GCA_035041775.1 of Chymomyza caudatula. Classification (NCBI taxonomy): domain Eukaryota; kingdom Metazoa; phylum Arthropoda; class Insecta; order Diptera; family Drosophilidae; genus Chymomyza; species Chymomyza caudatula. The sequence continues at coordinate 4,996,204 of JAWNKW010000150.1, forward strand.
ATTTGAGATTTTAGTTTTTTGGCCAATCCCAATAGTTTTTTGCGGAAAAGCAATGCCGATTACAAGGGACTGAAAAATAGTACACCAAAAAAGAGCGAGAGTCGGCAGACGACTCATACCTTGTAGTTCTTGTACTATGGTTATGGTTACTTATTTTTCCCCCACACATTTGCAAAGTAGTTAATCTAGTTGAGAGAGCGAAGTTAACGTACCTGGGTAAGTATACCTTAACTCGTTGAGTGCCTTTCGCTGTTGCAACTGTTCGTTTGTTAATCTGTTCGCTTTTAAAGATTCCTAACACCAAAACGTTTCGCTAAAGCAGTTTTATTTGCAAAGATTTTCTCAATAAGAACTGTAACCGCATTTTATAAAGTGGTTTGTCCAATTTAGCCAAAAACTGCGCCATCAGATAGCATCGATAAAAGACAACTCGTCAAATAGCTTTGTCTGCTGTGATACGTTACAAATTGTACAACTAAGTTAATATGCCCCGTTAATACCGCGCCATGTAGTGCCATATATTCCATATATACGCTTATATGAAAATTTGTTGCCGTTTGCAATCAAAAATGAAATGGCGCAACAAAAAAAAAACTAAAAGAGGCCAATACAATGCATAGCAAATGGAGCGCGAACAAATGATGAACAAACCCCAATGAGAAATTCTCTTCATCAGACTGAAAAGCTGATAGTGATTTTACTTGATATTTATTAAATAGCTTTTTGGGTGTTTTCCTTTTGAAACAGCCGAAACAGAAATCTCGCCATTCTCTAAAGGAATTTGATCCAAGATAGACTGAAAAGTAAGGTGGCCTTATAAGGGCGCAGGTATGCCCTCGTATAAGCCAAATGCTGTCTATCCATTGCCAGCAAACTTTGTGTTAGCAATCTTCAGAGAGGGTTTCCGGCCCCCAAGTGAAAGTTAAAAGTTAAAGTTTCGTTTGTACTGCCAATCTATTAGGAGCCCCTTTGAGAGCTTCAGGACCATGGGAAAAGTACGCGAACCGCCCTCCAGCAACGAATTTTTTTTAAACAGATGTATCGATGTTATCCAAGTTTTATTTTAGCTTACGATGCATCGGCAAACAAATCGCTCGCAGTGTTTGGTACCTCGATTTTGAGCTCATAAAGTTGATGTTTTTCAGAATAACAAATTGAAGATTTTGCTGGTCGTTCTTAATAACATAGATCAGAATACAGCTCCAGCGCAATTGCATTTTTTGTCCAAATTTTTTAAAAAATGTTCCACTGTATATCAAATATCGATCTTCAAAGTGATACAAATCATAAAATACACATTCAATACAAAAAATGCAGGTTTACTACCATTTTTGCGTTACTATTTTTTAAAACATCGAGTAAACTTCGATGCATCGCAATTTAGAACTGATATTTCGGCACGTTATTCCGAAATATTGAAAAACTTCGACATTGATTTTTTAATCTGAATTTATATGCCTAGTTAAAAAAGATTTGTAAATGTTTTGGCAAATAGGCGTGTCAAGTCGCCTATTTATTGAAATGTTAGCATATTTATCGGCTTGGCAATATATCAAGCTTTAACATCGATAACATGCAAAAAAGTGCAACCTTGTAACACTACTTAAGTTTTGCGACGTTCACAACACTACTTTCAAACTTATTGATAATAAAACATATCAATTATATTATATTTAATACCTAATTGCAATGAAACGCAAACTGTTCATGAATTATAACGCTGTGTCGCGACCAACTTCGGTGGACAACATTACACTTAATCCGGGGCATAAACCGGGTAAGGGCTTAAAACAAACTGCGTTTTTTAGCTAAATGTTTTTGTATTGTTTTCCAGAGCCGCTTTGCCCGGCATACAACCAAAAAACTTACATCCACTCTTGCCTTAAGCTACAGGAAGCCGAAAACGGTCCATTTCGCGCATGTAACTCTGAACCTATGCCCAATATACGGGAACAATATGAGCGTTGGAAGCGTCTGGAAATGCTGGCACCTAGAGCGCTTGATGAAATCGTGGGATATAGCAATGAAACGCTTCCTGACAACTTCAGCCAAACGTAGGCGTAACGTGACGCTCTGACAGTCGGCTGCCATGCATAACTACGTAATTGTACCTTTTTAGCAACTCATTACGATATAGTTTAGAGTACAGTATAAACAGCGTTACAAATTTATCTCGCAGCTTTAATAAATGCATATTTATTATATTACATGGAACTGTGTTACATTTGTAGACTGGAACTGATAGCTCTGTCTTAAGCTCCAGGTTTCTGCCATCTGGAAAACAAAGGCGACAGAGGTAAGCTTACGTCAAACACTTAAAACTACAAGTATCGGCTGGATCAGCAGCAGGCTGCAGAGTAACCTAACCTGCTCCATGGCCTTCGCGCGCAGGAGCACAAGTCGGCTTGATATTACAGTTAGGCGTTTTAGTCTAAGAAATCCTTTGAAACCCGCAGCAAAACAAGTCAACCAGTTTCCACTGGGCCCGCAGTAAACAGCGCGCTCCCTTTCTGCTGCTGGCGCCCTACTCGTGGTACGGTTTTTGCATACGCTTTGGACAGGCATGCCCCATTGAGTCAGAGCTGTGTGCCACATGCTGATATTACGCCGGACAAGGCCTGAACTCAAACCAGGCAACTGGACTGCGTTTGCTGCATTGATGATTTATGGGTCTTATGATTTTATTGATATTTTATTTATTTGCAGGAAAGTCATTTATGTGCGCTCTATGTGTTGGCCTAGAGAGCAGGTCAAGAGCTTCGACTGACTGACTAGCTAAAATGCCAAGTGATTTATGTGGATTTTGGTCTTTTGGCCATTTTAGGTTAGTTGGCTGTCTCGTTGAGTTACCAATGCAGCGCTTTGCCGTTCAGTTGCTCTGCAAACACATCCTTTGAGGTTATTTTATAGTAAGTTAACAAAACATTACCGGGCGACAGTCTGGTGTTATGGCAAAGGTAGTAAGTGTGCTCTTTACTTTCCTTTCTCGCAGCAGCTTCTTCATCCACCCAGCCTCTGGAAGGTAGTTCGCTTGACTATGTCGTATAGCTAATAGCATGCTTCGTCTCATCGAAAGTAGATTCGAGATCTTACGGAGTACTTGATGCTCAAACACTTGAAGGGCATCTACATCAGACTGCGTCATCAGCCATGCCTCAGCGCCATAAAGCACAACGGCACAATTGCTAGCTTAGTTCTACCAATAATGTCAATGTAGGCACAAGACATGGACGCTCTAATAGAATTTAGTCCCGATATAATGTACTTCGGCCTTTGGCAACACACACTACCTTACAAAGTTGAAGAGGCCGCAGCAGAGTTAGTATCAGAATGTACGGAGAGGTTATTTTCCACCTAGACGAAGCCACTTGAGCTGCTCAACGTCATTCTGCTTTGGAGGAATGCCGACATCAGACAATGATCAATCCTACAACAGCCTATAAAATTTAGCTAAAATTGAAGTTTTTAAATATTGTTTGCCGTCGACATTGAATACAAGACAGCGCCCTAAGACTCGAAAAACTTGCACTCCAAAGGTATAAAGTGAAATAAGTAAGAGTAACTAGGAGTTGCATCCGTTGTTGGGTTACTCGACCGAAGAGCCCGTGGCCGTGGCAGCAACTGGCTTTGTTTCTTCGACCTTGTCGAAATTATACGCTATTATTTTATGAGAGTAAAGAAATTAAGAACGCTGAATACTTTTTTTTGCTTTTTAATAAGTGTACGCATATTTATATTTAATTACTCGAAGAATATATATATATTTATTTATATTTAATTACGAAAAATATGAAGTGCAATAAGTAAGGGTAAGTAGAAGGTGCTAGTTGTCTCCAGTAATATTCCAAATAGTGCCGTTGTCAGAGTCCACGTCAGCCGCGTTGTCATCGTCATTCATTGCGCCGGAGCTGGTAATTATTTCACCGCTATCATCAGCAGTAATGTGCACAATAGTGTAGTTATTTGAGCCAGAGTCCTCAGTTGTGTCAGCGCTATCATCACCATTAATGTGCACAATAGTGTAGCTGGCAGAGTCAATGTCAGCCAAGTTGTCATCTTCACTCATTGAGATGGAGCTAACAGATAATACCGTGCTATCATCTTCACTCATTGAGATGGAGCTAACAGATAAAACCGTGATATCACCATCATTAATATGCGCAATAGTGTAGTTGTCGTCTTCCATTCTATCCACGTTGTCATCTTCACTCATTGACATGGAGCTAACAGATGATACCGTGCTATCATCTTCACTCATTGAGATGGAGCTAACAGATAATACCGTGATATCACCATCAGTAATCTGCGCAATAGTGCCGTTGTCGTCTTCCATTCTATCCACGTTGTCATCTTCACTCATTGAGATGGAGCTAACAGATGATACCGTGATAACATCATCAGTAATATGGTCACTGGTGTAGCTTTCAGAGTCCATGCTATCCATGTTGTCATCGTCATTCGTTGAGCTGGAGCTAGTCAAATGTTCCTGACGATCCTCTTGTGTCACAGGCGTGCTTGAAGCCAATATCCTAAATGAAAGGTCTATTTTCATACCGTTATATTCAGTCACATCATCACCAATCTGTTTAAAAGCATAGTTACCCATGTTATCCACGTTGTTATAGTCACTCGTTGAGCCGGAGCTAGTAGTTGCTTCCGTAGTTATTCTAGCGCTAGTCAAATGTTCCTGACGATCCTCTTGTGTCACATGGGCATCATTATCACTAATCTGCGTTAAAGTAAAGTTGTCCATATCACCCATGCTGACATTATCATTCGTTGAGTCGGCTGCCAAATAAGGAAGAACCACAGCAAAAGAATTCGGGTAAGGCACTTCTTGGGTCAGAGGCGGTGCCGCGTCAGTATCTGCTTCTGTTTCAGAATCAGTGCCATGAATGTAGTAAATCGCCTCAGTCGAGACGGCACTTTTGGCTTCAGTCAAAGGCCACACTGGTTGCATCGTTTTGGTATTCTCAGCTGAATCTCTGTGATTTCCTTTAACTGTTTGCAAGTCAGATGATACCGTGCCTATTGAGATGGAGCTAACAGATGATACCGTGCTATCATCTTCACTCATTGAGATGGAGCTAACAGATAATACCGTGATATCACCATCAGTATCATCATTGTCGTCTTCCATTCTATCCACGTTGTCATCTTCACTCATTGAGATGGAGCTTACAGATGATACCGTGATAACATCATCAGTAATATGGTCACTAGTGTAGCTTTCAGAGTCCATGCTATCCACGTTGTCATCGTCATTCGTTGAGCTGGAGCTAGTCAAATGTTCCTGACGATCCTCTTGTGTCACATGGGCATCATTATCACTAATCTGCGTTAAAGTAAAGTTGTCCATATCACCCATGCTGACATTAACATTCGTTGAGTCGGCTGCCATATAAGGAAGAACCACAGCAAAAGAATTCGGGTAAGGCACTTCTTGGGTCAGAGGCGGTGCCGCGTCAGTATCTGCTTCTGTTTCAGAATCAGTGCCATGAATGTAGTAAATCGCCTCAGTCGAGACGGCACTTTTGGCTTCAGTCAAAGGCCACACTGGTTGCATCGTTTTGGTATTCTCAGCTGAATCTCTGTGATTTCCTTTAACTGTTTGCAAGTCAGATGATACCGTGCCTATTGAGATGGAGCTAACAGATGATACCGTGCTATCATCTTCACTCATTGAGATGGAGCTAACAGATAATACCGTGATATCACCATCAGTATCATCATTGTCGTCTTCCATTCTATCCACGTTGTCATCTTCACTCATTGAGATGGAGCTTACAGATGATACCGTGATAACATCATCAGTAATATGGTCACTAGTGTAGCTTTCAGAGTCCATGCTATCCACTTTGTCATCGTCATTCGTTGAGCTGGAGCTAGTCAAATGTTCCTGACGATCCTCTTGTGTCACATGGGCATCATTATCACTAATCTGCGTTAAAGTAAAGTTGTCCATATCACCCATGCTGACATTAACATTCGTTGAGTCGGCTGCCATATAAGGAAGAACCACAGCAAAAGAATTCGGGTAAGGCACTTCTTGGGTCAGAGGCGGTGCCGCGTCAGTATCTGCTTCTGTTTCAGAATCAGTGCCATGAATGTAGTATATCGCCTCAGTCGAGACGGCACTTTTGGCTTCAGTCAAAGGCCACACTGGTTGCATCGTTTTGGTATTCTCAGCTGAATCTCTGTGATTTCCTTTAACTGTTTGCAAGTCAGCTTTAATCAATTGGCGGCAAAAAAGGCATCTTTTATGTTTGTCTGCCATTAGCAAGGTTGCCATATAGCTCATCAAATCGAATTTACCAAAGGTTAGTTGCACTGAAAGTGTTCGAAAATGCGTTATGCAAATTCCTTAAATAGTAATGCACAAAATTATTATATGCACAAGTAAGTCTCTCCTCAACTGAGAGTATGGCAGCTCTGTCTATGACTTATCCGGCAGCGCGTTATTATTAAACGATGTCTGGCAGCCTTCAATTGGCGAGCAGTTGCATTGCCTGCTTATCACTGTTTGTTTACTAAATTACGAAGTAACTCTGGCAATATTATTTTTAATGCAAATTTTTGGTAATTTAATAAGTAAATTTTGATGTCGCAAAGCGGTGCAGAGCTCGGTGAGATTAACAACGATCTCGGGGTCAGCCGAAACAGGCGTTTGTAACAAATTGACATTTATTTGGCGTCTTCATTAAAAGGCATTCTTAGCGCCAATCTGCATACCAAACAGATGATGGCGTTATATAGATACTATCCATAACAACACGTAACGTGTTACGACCTGATGTAGAGCACGTCTCCAGGCAACTCTGCTTCGCGCGCGCCTTCTCAAATCGCTGATGCCAATGGTAGTTAGCGCGCTCTGTACCTGATGATTCCAACGGAGACACGGCCTGACTCTTCGTTGCCTGCCTTCAACAGCCACATTGAAGACCACACTCGAAGAAACTTATTCATACGTGAGCACAACATGATCCAGCCAGCGGAGCCTTCTTCTTCTTAACTGGCCATAACAACCCGTTATCGGGTTCCATCCTGATGTAAATACATTCTTACATTGGAATTGTGGTTTTACGTGGTGGGTCCCAAACCCTACGCACAAACCTTTTAAGGCCTGTGGTGCCTCTACTGGTCTCTAAAGAACCCAGTGTCATTGTTAGTCGCCTCATACGACAAGCATTGACCTGCTGAGGTGGTATTCTCTAACCCGCTCACCACATCGGAGTCGCTGGATGTTAATTCTCTTGACTATGTCAATGTCGTCGAAGAGCTCATAGAGTTCGTCGTTCCAATGCGTAAAGTGCTGATATCCATCTGCATCAGACTGCGTCATCATTCATCATCCATCAAGATATACGGAAAGTATGAGCGTCCTATGGAGCGCTAGTCTACTACTCATTTTCCGAGTGAGGCCCAAGTAGCATCTATTGGCAAGAGTGATCATCAGGACCCTGAAAATATTCTCTGAAGAGGATGCGCCGACTTTTGATCTACATCACACTGTGTGCATGTGACCGGATGTTGGAGTACCGTCTACAGGTGATGCAGTACCATTTAAAACAAGATCTTGTAATACTTGTGCACATGCTTACAGGGGGACCGCTGGCATTGGCACCACTGTTCCAGAGCTGCTGTCCAACAATGCAACTGGCTATTTGCATAACTCCAAAATCAAGAAGTGGTACATTTCGCCAACAACTCGACGTCAACGTCTGCACTAGCTGTGCTGCCACAGACTACCACGTCCTGTGCTCTATCGTGTGGCACTGGAACTGGGTGAAATAATGTTCAGACGAAAATTATAAGGTAAGTAGGCCTTGCTCACAAAATCAATATAGTCTCGTCAAGTAAATACTTTTTATTCAGTTGTATACAAAATTTCGATACAGACACAAGTTTCGGTAAGCAGGCCACATTTCATTCTGATGAGTCGATTAAGTATGGCACCAATATTGTGGGCTGTGTGTCTCCAAGCACTTGGAGAAGCCCGTTTTTAAAAGCGTAAAGGAGGCCGTAAAGGAAGTAAAACCGGATGCTACCATCATTTTTATACCGCCACCCAGTGCTGGTGCTAGCATATGCAAGGCCATTGAAAATGAGATTGGTTTGATCGTGGCTATTACGGAGGGCATACCACAGCCATGACATGACCAGGATTATACAAATCCTAAGCTCCCAAGAGAAAACCAGACTGCTGGGACCCGGAACTGTGCAAAATGGGTATTATGCCCGGTCATATACACAAACGCGGCATCGCACAGTGGATCCAACTGACTTCTTCTTCGGCGAAAATCATAACTTTTGAGGAAGTAAAGATATTTTCAAAATTTAAAATGCATAGAACAGATAAGCCGTTAAGCTTCTGCGATAAACTGGGATAAATAAGATGTGTAAAGAGGGAGCTTTCGAAAACGGTAGTACAATTCGATATTATATACTGCAAATGTCACAGCATATTTATCGCAGTGAATCGCAGAAGCTTAAGGAATTTTCTGTTCTATGCATTTTAAATTTTGAAAATATCTTCACTTCCTTAAAAGTTATGATTGTTGCCGCACAAGAAGTCGGTTGCGATCCACTGTGCGTCGTCGGCATTTTTTCACGCTCTGGTACCTATGAGGCAGTGCATCAGACAACGAGGACGGGCTTAGGTCAGACGCTGTGCATTAGCTGCGGTGGTGATCCCTTTTATGGCACCAACTTTATTGATGGTCTAAGAATCTTTTTGGCCGACAAGGAGACCAAGGGCATTGTGAAATCGGTGGGTCGGCTCAGCAGGATGCGGTCGAATATTTGATCAAGAATAATTCCGGCTGTGAAGCTAAGCCTGTGGTAGTATTCATTGCTGGGCAAACAGCTCCACCCGGTGGTCGCATGGAACATGCAGGCGCCATCATTGCCGGCGGCAAGGGCAAGGCCACGGACAAGGTCACGGCTATGAAAAAAGCTGGTGCGCTCATTGCCGACAATCCCACGCACATGGGATTTTACAATGAAATGGTGCCAAAGGGTGACAAGAGCGCCAAGGAGTAAGCCAAGCCTTCAAAGGAATTCAACTTGTATATGCTTGCAATTGTAACAATTTATAACAATAGAATATAATAACAAATCTATGAGTTTGTGCTATCCTTTCATAGTTTTGGAGCTACGCTAACTGGGCCAGCCAGCTCGAGCCCCAAAACAAAAGTTGAATGGCTTGTCTAATGGCGCCCAGCAACACATGTGGTAAATATGGGTCAACCATGGTTTTGATTGGCCCCGTGCCCGTTGCAATGTGTTGCCCCTTCCAAAAATAAATAAAAATAGTTGCCACAAGAGTACAAAAGGCAATTATCGTATTTTGTATTTTGTTCGTTCAACACAAAGTTCACTCAACTTTACTGTTATTGTTGCGCTAATTTTGTTCGAAGAGTGTTCCGGATTTCGGTTTGTATGTTAGTGGTCACGCACACTTCCAGCGGGTATATGCACTTGGGCAGCAGCTTTGCAACGCATGACAGGCTTTAGTTATGTTAGGCAAAGGTGAGAGCTTGGCTGAACACTTCCAAAAAATAGTGAAAGTTCGAGAATTCTTAATCTCTAAGAGTGACTTGCAGCAACATTTGGGTTTGATGTTTGGATGATGTTGTTCCCGTGGCCTGTGCACTATCTCCAATTCACTTTACGTAGATGTTCATTGGTTGCTCCCCAATTGTGTTGAAGAAATTTGAACTTGTTGTACACTAATATAAACAAGCATCCTTTCCAAAAACAAACGTCTAGATTATCGAACAGATGGATGTCCCAAATCTAATCAGTGAATTTGGATGCACTTTTTTTAATTATACTAGGCTTTCTATCGCATATAAGACCCTCACGAGCGTATTGTGTGAGAGACTAAAGCCATTCGCGAAAGCAATAATGGGACCTTATCAGCATGGGCCTAGTAAGTCCACCATCAGTCATGGATAATGCCCACGAATATCAAATCGACACCCACCATCTCTTTGTCAATTATAAAGCAGCATTTGATAGCCCGTTGAGGGATTGCGTATACGCAATGTAGCTCCTTCCAGGTAGGAACGAGCTTCTCCGAACCTTTTCATACCGAACGAAGTATGCTCTTCAACTTTGTGATGGAGATTATGTTGCGAAATGCCGAAGTACATCGGATCGGCACTATACTTTATAAGGGTGTCCAGTTTTTGTGTCTACGCAGTTCACATTGACATCATTGGAAGGGCTTAGAGAGCAGTTACTGGAGCATTTACGGCTATTGAAAGACAATCTGGCAGAGTGGCTCTGGTTGTAAAGGAGAGCAAGACAAAACATATATTTTCTTCGAATAAGGTTATGTGATGGTTGGACTTTCAGATTGTTGAAAACACTTTTGATGTTGTAAAAGATTTCATCTACCTTGGCAAAACCGTCACAACGAAGAACTATGTCAGCAGCGAGATCAAGCTGAGAATCACTCTTGCCAATAGATGCTACTTTGGTTTCAGACCAAATTCAGAACAAAAAAAGTGTCCTATCATCCACAACTGTTTCGCAATAGGATAACAATTTGAAATAATTTTATAGGATGTTTAACAACCTTACCAATCGAATTTATAGTCACGGTTGCCAGGGCATAGCATTTTCTATGAAATTTTGAGTTTTTTGAACGATTCGGGTTGAGTTTTAGGTCGAAAGTTAAGTGGTCGAGGATTTCAATTTTAAAATGCCATATTTTAAGCTACCAAACAGTATAAAACTAATGAAGCAGAATCCTCGATCAGAATACCAGAATTCTCGATGCTATTGAAAAAACAAAGACACCTTTTAATCTCTTTAGCCGTACATAATTTATTTTGTCCGTCTACTATCCTGCTCGATTCTCATACGTGGTTGCTTAGCGTGAATAACCGGAGCACTAGCAGATTCGGGAGCCGATGATTAATTTGGTAAAGCTGATCGATCAATTGCTCAAAAGCAGGATTGTACAGTCTTCTCTACGTACGTCGACTCAAGCCAGGTTTCTTAGTGGAGACACTTCTCAAGCAGGCGTAGTATCCCCCCTTCTATGGTTCATAAGGCTGTAAAGTTATGAGTGGTAGGCGAAAGATGTTGTAATTTGTTTCCACAAATTTCTTTAAACCAACTATCCAGCGTCACTATGCTGTGTACCATATGAGATACCAAGCACTCCCTTTAATATCCTTATACCGGACAGGAATGAATGGTTCCTGTTTCAGCCTGGACCTCCCAATGCTATCTTCTTATTTATGGCTTCCTTAAGCTCCTTATCATCAAATTCGATATCGCTAGAAAAGTTTCTTCTTAATCTGATTTGGGTTTCGGGACGCCGTGACATAGCACCTTTCTGAAAGGAAGGGAATGGAGATCCCTATGGCTACCTGTAAGTTAGAGAAACAAACTTGGCCAGAAATAAGTATTAAAAGAACTGCTGAGCTCTGCTCTCTTAGCTGTTAGAAATGCTCAACCGTGGCTCGAGCCACCATCTAGTTGGTGTTCAAGTAGCTGGGCTTCTTACTTTCTACAATGATCTCTGTAGAAGCAGCGGGACGATTAAGCACTTCTTTCGCTCTCGTCCGGCCCTCTCCAAAAGACGATTCTAGCACCTGGGTGGATGCCTTGTAAATGGCTTATCAGAGCTGCCGGATAGCGGGATTCATATCAGCAGCTGATTGGTGCGATTAAGCGTGTCTCTCAAAAGGATAAATAGATCCGTCGATATCAGAATTGAGCCAGATTGAAATCTGGTTCAGGCACTCTACAAGTTGTGTTAGAAGACTCAGCGTGTTAAGATATTAAAGATCAAAGATCACAAACATTGAGGCTCCAAACCAATAGACCGATTGGAGTGTATCTTAACTTTGATGTAACAGAATGAGCTTTACTGGCTGTAAGTTGCTGTTGTTGGTTTTGTTCTACTTGCCCCAATGTTGTTCGTTGTCTGTTTTTGCAGCCCCCAATTTGGTTTTGTTGTTGTTTGTTGCATGTTATGCAGCAATTTTTCCGTGTTCACCGTGTTCTAACTGCCGGCTATAAACTAATTAGCACACACATTTTTTTTTTTTTTGTTTTCTGTAGTTGTGTTTTGATATTTTTGTGGTTTTTTTGTTTTTTTGTTGTAGAACTCTGTTATAGTGAAAATTTGAAATGTTACGTGAAGCAGCCATTGAAGACTTGACGCAATTTAAGGCGCAATACGTGGCGTATGCGTAACATTTGAAATGCAGATAGTCAGTCAGATAGGAGACACGTATACGTGCAGATAGTGCTGCATACAGTTACAGCTGCTGATACACAGCAAAAGATATCTTGACAAATATTTAAATCATTTGCTGTCAGCAAAAGTAGCGCTGCGTGTGTGCAGCTGTAGTTGTAACTGTGTATCTATGTATCTCTGTATCTATGTATCTATGTATCTTTGTATCTGTAGCCTGCTTCAAGCTGCGCATAATTTAACTAAAACCACTTCAACGCAACGAGCACAAAGCAAGTGAAGCCAAGTGTGGCAACTCCAACAACTGTTAAATACCAAAGGCAGCAGACAGCCGCCCACAGAGCCACGCCCATGCCGCACGGAGGCAGCTCAAGTGCCAAACACACACACACACACACACACACACACACACATTGGAAGTTGAGAATATACGGTAAAAGTTTTAGCTCTGCAGTCGGAAAACTCTGTTTTGGCTTGGCGTTCTGCCTAAAGTATCTGCTAGATATCTTCCAGCTGCTTAGGTGTCAACGCTGCACTTGAGTAACGTGTATTTTTGTGAGTTATTTCTTTTCCAAGCTATTTGCAAAATGCCACACAGCAGACGGACAGACAGACAGACAGACAGACATTCAGACAGTGAGTCAGTTGGTCCATCGTGCAACCCACTAACCAAGTCAGTAGTCACAGCCAACGAAGCAACCAACTGCAGCACCACTTCCTTGGCCAAGTGTGCAGCACTAATGCATTTTCCTTATTAAAAGCAGCTCCAGTTGTGTGTGTGTGTGTGTGTGTGCGTGTGCTTTTCATTTAAATTACATGTATGAAAAACGCAAAAGCACATTTTCATTTTTCACCTGGTCCCAAAACTTGAAATTGTTTGTGCACGAGTCAACGAGCTCTTTGGCTCAGCTTTCAGTGTCTGATTTTCACAGATTTTTCTCACCGCTATCAAGTGTGGGCGTGGCACTTGGTCAAAGGGCAGCCATTCAACCGCAGAACAGTAAAAAGCAATTAAGGTAAGACAAGACAATGAAAAGCAAAGCCAAATATACATTAAGTTTTCATTCAATGTTTACATTTTTCTTTTTTTTTTTTTTTTTTTTAAGTGCGGCTGTCCTCTGGCCAACCAATCTTGGTAAGCGCTCTCCAAGCACTTGAACTATGCAAAAAGAGTAAAATCGCCAAATGCCACTTGGTTTTGCTCTAGCTAAGAATGCCTTTAAATGCATTTCGTTCGGATTGTCTTTATGTTTAAGAGAATTGTTTTAGAGCACATCAAATACGAAGTGTAATTGAAATTAAAGTCAGAAAATTTTCACGCTAGAATAGATACAGGGAGAGTTACAAGAAACCGGAAATTCAAAGCTCCTTGTCATTGCCTGGTGAAGCTTTGGCGGAAATGCAGCTTAACAAGCCAAGTGAGTAGCTCTAACAATTCATTGCAGTAACACAAAATGTTAGCATGCCGAGAGGAGCCGAAGCTATAGGCTTATAGAGAACGCACATTTATTTGTGAAGTCGAACCTTTGGCTAAGATACAAGGACCACTAAAAATAATATTGCAGTTCATAGCAGGAAGGGCCTGTAAGGCTTGGGTCAGACGGGCCGACAATCGGCATGCCGATTCATGCCCTGACTAGATACAATATATTTCGCACATTCCGGCACAGCTGATTTGTTGCAGCAGACGTCGTCGGACAGATTGTTGGGCGGTCAGACATGTTAAATACAAATTTGCACGATTTTTGCGTGTTGGCATGCCAATTATCGGCACCATGTAAAACCCCAATTCCAATGAAAGAAATACATCAGGCAGTAACCCGATAACGGATTGTTAGGGTCAGTTAAGAAGAAGATTAACGTAGATTAACTTTTTCATAGGTTGACCTTACCAATTGTGCCCTAAAGGAAAGTTGAAAAAAGAGAAAGAGAACGAAACAAGGAGAGGCTTGACTAGAAGTTCCCTATTGACTGAATCTATCCGACATCGGTAGGAAGTCGTGAATAGTGCGAAAGGGGAGAGTATACACCTCACATCGTACCAAAGAAAGAAAAAAAAGCCAGGTGAACCGTACTTAATCCAACCGTGGCTCGCAAATCTTTTCTCTTCTGACGAAGAGCATTCCTGGTAGCCTCTGGATTGGGTTCTTTAACAAAATGTTTTGTTATGTGGCATCCAGTGGTGGATTTGCATATTTGGTCTGTGTGGACCGATATCCATCCTCCCAATTCAGCCGCATTGACAGGAATGATTGGCTCAGGCCTCATTGGCTGTGCCGCCGAGCCTTTGTTTGCCAGCTGATCTAACATACCATTGCCCTGTATACCTCGTTGTCCAGGAACCTAGTATAGACTGACTTTGTCATGACGTGAAATCATGTTAAGTCTATTCTTGCATTTACTGACCTGGATTCTCCTGAGAGCTGAGCACATCCTGACTATCACTACAGATCGCCAACACCGACGGCAAACTACCTGTCGCGCTTAAGCAACTTGAATTTTCACCAAGATACCAGCACCAGTCCCATCTTTCGTTTGGAAATCGTTTGTGTAGTAGACATGAGTGTTCGCCCTTAGTGGGAGGCCTGGGTTGCTCCATTCCTGTCATAGTATTATGGGTAAATTATACTGTAGTTGGCACCGCCGTACCCTTCCAACATCAGTAATGATGCACAGCACGGAAAATAAACGACAACATTTGTTTAACTTTATCATCATTTTCGTGGGTCGCTCTTACCTAGGCCACTGCCTCCACCAAAGTCAACTCTTTTCATACAGTTCTGACACACACCAATACTCCCACAAATACGTTAATGTCAAGTGTCAAATGTCAGAATCCTTAAACGTTAAATGCTGATAGGTTCAATTGTATTATAATATCAATCAATTAACAATAATAAGTAATACAGTTGTTAAATGCCACCGGTTGTATAATTGGCTGGTTTTGGATAGTTTATCGACAAATCCCCTTTAAAATGATTTTTGTCTTGTTGTTACATAACGAATCAAACTGAGAATATTAACTGATAAAATGCCAATTGCCATAATTGCTGATTCAATGACAGCTTTGGGCCAGCACCAGGAACAGGACGTTGCAATATAAAGCCAATAAAGATGTCTGAGTGTGTGTGTGTGTGGGTGTGTGTGTGTGTGTTAACAACAAATGCTACAACAAAATGCTGACAAGAGCAACAAAAGCAATGATGGCTTAAAGGCAAACACGTAAAGTGTGTAGAAATTCATTTGTTTGCATTTTGCAACAAATTCAAAAATACAACAAAAAGACACAAAAAAAAAGAAGATGTAAGATGCTGCTGATGAAATCTCCTGACTATACGATACCCTGCAACCTTCTTCTTCTTCTTAACTGGCTATAACAACCCGTTACGAAATAAAGCACTCCTCCAGGCGTCTCTGCTTTGCGCGTGCCTCTACCTGGCCCTTCCAACAGAGACATGTCTGCCTCTTCGACGCCTCCATTCAACCAAGCCGCATTGAAGACCTCTTTGGCAATAGCTTTTTCATCCATAAGCACAACAAGGCCTAGCCAGACGTTAGTTTGCAAGTTCCTCGTTCCATCGAAGTTGTCAGACGTAGCTAACGCTTAGAGGGCCAAAGATCTTACGAAGTACTTTCCACTCAAACACCCTAAGGGCATTTTCGTAAGACTGCGTCATCATCAAAACGGTATGGATGAGCGTCTTATAGAGTTTGGTCGCTAGTACTCATTTGCCTACCGAGACCGACTTTCCTTAAGTGTCGGCTTGTCAATCAGTATCAGATTACTCTCATACTTACGAAGGTAGGTTGAACCGTTGCGAGCAGATTATAGCTCCTTAACGTAGAGTCTATATTGTGTTTAAATCGACCAATCGTGTCAGATATTAAGGGTTCCAAGCAGTTGAAACGCATTCCAAGCGATGTGAATAGCCTTTTGCTGATAAAGTTGAGCATAAGCTCTTTGTTTGTGTTTCAAATTAGAAGGATAACAATGTGCGACAGTGAAAAAAATAAAGTATAGGTTGTAAAACTAGTCGTGTAGAACTTAAAACAACTTACTTTTTTCTGTGGAACCCTCCAACGTTTTTTTAGATTGGCAAATCTAACGATTGAAATAGGAAAATTGCTAAAAAAAATTAAGTAAGTAGTTAATAATCTGTTAGGATAAGTAATTTGCCAATTACAACATCAATAATATTAGATCATAGTTTAAAAAAAAACTGATTTCTAATAAAACAAATAATTGAAATTTTAACTTTAAATTTAAATTTTCCCAACTTTGTTTCAAGTGACTTGGACTCGAACATAGCATTTTCAAACAAAACAAATCATTAGATATGAAAAAAAAGGAACGTAACTGTTATAAGTTATATTTTAAAAATTATTTCTTAAGTTTTACTTTTTACACAGAAAATACAACTTTTTTTTTGAGTTTTCTTTTTTGCTCGGAAAATAATAATTATTTTTGAGTTGTATTTTAATTTTTTGGTAGAAAAATAACACTTATTTCTTAAGTTATGTTTTTTGGTCGGAATAAATAAAATTAATGAAAAGTAAATTTGAAGCCTTTCCGAGTTCGTGCCAAACTGGATTTGTTTTTCAATTCAATAACAATTGCTTATCAGCTATAACAGCTGTGTTTGTGAGCACAGTTTTTACTTATTCAATATTAATTCTTAACACAACTCACTTTATAGATCGAATCTTGCAACTTTGACTCCACCGATTACATCAAAGAACTACACGAGAGCGTACTCAAAGAATACATTGGCATTATACTGGGTCTCAAGGGCCTAGAGCAACCATCTAACAATATGTTTCATATTCATCGCATATCATTGACCTTATCAAGTGGATCGCTGCGCAAGATGATGTATCCGATTCAATGATGGCCCGTGCAGCCGGTCGCATTGGCATTCTTTGTTGGATCCTATTATAGCACAACTTCTGTTGCAGGGCAAAAGTTACAAGAAGCAGAATACAAAAATGCTGTGTATTCGGGCCTCTGTGGAGATTCAGAAATGTATCCGGATTTTCAACACTTCTCATGCTTAACAATTCCTTTGAATGTCAGTAGGCGAACTGGTAAGTAGTAAAAAAAACACTAAAACTTAAGAACACAGCTCGTTTTTGTGGAAAGATTAACTGTAAAGCTATCCATTTATTGAACACTAACAATAACTCATACTCACAGAGAAATTGTTAGAAGCTAAGCTTAAACTACAATGTGATCAAAAAAAAAATCAAGTTATAATGGCGATTTTTGCGAAATTTCCGACTCCTGGAGAAACTGAAAACGGTTGAGGGAAAGTAGCTTAAAAATGTACACATATAAGAGCTCTTGGATACTAATTATTTGTATACTAGTTCAGTTAGGGAGTTTATATGGAAATTTGTTGATTTTTATTATTATTATTTCTCTATTTCAGCTCAAAAGAAGTTACTGTAAGAAAGAGAAATGCCGAAAAAATGAGGAACGAAGAAGGATGGAGGACTGCGTGTTAAAGTGTGCTTGGAAAGAACTAAGACATGTATGAGGGAAGATTTGTTTCCGGAGTAAAACTGCATCAGAAAGAACAAAGAGCCAGAGAGAGAGAGACCGAGGGAGCGCCAAAAAGTAATTCGAAAACTATGAAATAATTAATGTCTATAACAAATCGTACTAGACTTTAACTTTTTATGCATTTGAAAATTAAAGAAAAATATAGAAAATATTATAGAATGTCTTATTTTTTGACGTTGCTGCTTATTTAGCAGCTAAAGTTTACAATGATTGCTCTTTTTTAAAGTAAACATTCTATAGAAACTAGAATCGCTAATCTCTCAGCATTAGAAACATACAATTGGTATGCCAGAAATTTCAAAAAAGTTTTGCTTAAAGTAACAATAAAGTTTTCTTAAAAAATCCGTTGACAAGATGCTGAATTATTAGATTTCCCATCAGTGTTCTGGCACATTGACTAATTGCTTTTTGATTGAAATTCGGTATAAATTGCTTTGAAAAAATTAAATTCGGTTGAAAGAGATTTCGGGCACACCCCGTATTATTTTTTTTACTTTCATGCTCTTTGATTTGATTCGTTCGCAGCGTTGTTCTTGGAGCTAGTTCATTCGGATTGACAAAAGTGCAGTTGGTTCAATAGTTCGTGGTTAGCTCATAAGTTTGCAATTTAAGAAGCAGCACCTAAAAGTATGCCACAGATTTGCGTTCCTTTTTAAACACTTAAATCTGTAACCTAAAGCTCATTGCTTTCTCCAGCTTAACAAGTTTTAAAAATATCCTAAGTTTCACATAACAATTTGATGTACACGTTATAAAAAAAGTAAAAATTCTTATTGAAATTTACTCAAGTGAATGGCAATCAACTATTTCTGTCTTTCTGCAGTTTTTCAACACTGCCACTAGTGTTAAAAGTGCCACAGTGACGAAGTGGTTTAGAAGAAAAATTGCAATCGACTGCAAAACACAAATAAGTACTACATCAAAAGAAACATGCGTTCTGTTAAAAGTAACCATAAAGAAATGATGGCTTCCACTCATAATAGTTTGGTCACCAATTTCGAAAAAATAAAAATCTCTACTAAAAACAGCGGTAGCAAAATGCCGCATCCTGTATTTCAACGAAAAAATGATGAAGTAATTGCGCCTACAAAACAGGAAGAGCAAGTAGTGATGAAGCCAGAACACGAGGAATTGGTGCAGTATGTCAGCGACTCCTGGAACACTTTGATAGCAGAAAACCCCAACGTGTCCAACAAAAAGTCCAATGCTAAGAAGAAGAATAAAGGTAAAGCCAAAGCCAAAGCCAAAGCCAATAATAATAAGGCAGGCAGCGGCCAACGCAACAATGGAAACGGAGTTACAGCTGCCGATAGCCCCATCGTCTGGGTGGAACCAGCCAGCGAAGAACTACGTGATTTCAAACCCTTCAATATGGATGAGTGGATGGCTCAACGCTTATTCGATGATTTAATGAAAGAGTCCTAAATATTGAACGTACAGCAGCACTTTACAAACAAATGTGTACTGAGGAGGCGAAACTAACACTAGAAACAAGTAAACACCGAACATCTAACACAATCACATAAAGGTCTTCAACCACTTTGTTTTTTCTTGAAAATATATATGTGCAACAGCTAAGTACCATACAAAAATGTTTCATTTGTTAAGAAAGTGTTTTAAGTTATTTAGGAGTTTTCAAGTGTCCAGCAAAATCAGTGGACGCTCTTAAAGTTGGAGATGAGAACAACAGCTGGTGGATTATACCGGATGTCCTGGTCATAGCTGCTGCCATTGGATAGCTGTGCGCTGCTACTAACTTCTTATGGGACTCTGCTATCGGCACCCAGTCTTCTTTGTGTGAACCGTCTTGTCGGCAATGTTTACTTTTGGTCCAAGCACTTAGAGCTCGAAGTCAACTAGGCTCTGCAGATGTTCAACTTGGAATCGAAGTGAATGCTGTCCCTGCAGTGCCTCTGAATGTTTCGGGTATACTTGTAATTGAATATTTTGCAAATGCAAGTGATATCAAATTTGAAGAATATTCTAAACTTAATAGTTGGGAAAAAGCACACCTGCTGCCGTGATCATTAGGCGTTGTTTTGTAAAAAATCGGTAAAAATAGACCCGACAAAAGAAAAGACATACCTTTCTAAATATATATAGAGTAAGGTTGATTTTTTGTAACTAAATACGGATTTTTTCTAATTCAATCTAAAGTTAAAAAAAAAAAACTAGTTATTCAAACTTTGACCGATATTTACCGCATTTTTGTCACGAGAAAAGGTTATATATTAATACCTTATTTCGAAAGTACATTTAAATCAGGTTCAAAAAAGAGTTTATTTATGAAAATCGTTCAAGAATTATCAATATCGCATCACAATCAAAACACATATAATTTTTAGATTTTAGATTAGTTTTCAAGTTACAGTCTTTTTTAGTTTTAGCTGCTTTTTTTGGCTTTAAAATATGAATTTTCCAATGTTTTTGCATTGACTCTTGCATTTAATACGCGATGTGTTGTATTAATAAGTTGGTAAATTTTGACCGATTTTCGTAAGGAAACTGTTGTTTAACACGGAATTGAATGTACTTTTGTAATAAAATATAAAAACATAACCCTATTATTTTTAAAATCTGCTGCAAATAGCTGCCAAAGTAAGAATAATGTGTAATACTAGGAAAAATTTTAGATTAAATTGAAAAAATCTCTACTTAGTTTCAAAAAACCAGCCATATAGATTCGGAAAGATACATTTTTACATACTATATTAAGGGAATCGATAGGAAAATGGGGAAGTAATAAATAGATTCATGTGTAAAGCCAAAAAAAATAAACAGTTGGTAACTTAGGCTTTTCCGCACGTTTATCAAAACAACCAAAAACATCGCTAAATAGCCGGAAAAGTTGTCAGAGTGCTTAAACCGTCGAAAAACATAAAATTAGAGATAAAATCAGATCTTCAAACTACATCTTATTATTTGTCGGATGTGTTTTTTTTATTTTGTCCCACAGTGCAATTAAAAGCTCTCTATAACGTGGCAAACAAGATTATTCTTATTAATGTAAAGCAATTTTAGCCGCGCTATGAGGGTAAAAAGCCGACACCACCACGACGTGTAACCCGATTTGTGCGGCCTGATACATCTAGTCTTATTTCTACGACAGAATTCGTGAGCAAGAAATCAATTTGAGAGATCAGAGAGCAAAGAATTTCAATTAACACTCAAAGCACACAAAACTAGAGATTTCTGGCACACCTCTTAATCAGATAAGTTTATAGTTCCTTTTGAGCAGTCGAAACATCAGATAAATATTGAATTTTCAGGGAATTTTTGTCATAGTTCATAAAAAAAGTCTTTGCTTATACAAAAACATTTTCAAAAGTTGCATATTGCTCCATTTCTAAGGCAATTTTCAGATCATTTAGCATAACTTATATAATTCCAGAGTACTTCAGACACATTTCTGTGCTCCGTAATTGTGCCACTGGTACAACATTCTCAGGCTTAATTGCTTGAAAGTTCTCGAAGACCAGGCGACTGGTTCGACATAAGTAGACCAAATCTGTTGGTCCTGCGGCATAGCTGACCGATGACAATTGGCTTAAGTATCCATTTCAGAAATCGAGTTTTATGTCAAAAAGACGGTGAATTCTCAAAGCATATATGCTCTGTAAATGTTTGGCACTGCGGTTTCTTAAGCCAGCATAAACGTCATATGCACCTTAACCAGCGGCTGTAGTGTATAAAAGAAACACACATCGTAGTATAAAAGGGAAAATCAAAACAAACTTAAATTCAAATAGGTTAACGGGTGATAGAGGGCATGAAAGAGAGAGGGAGCGAGAGAAAGGGAAGTTCTGCTGCATGTTCTGCATAAATTGACAAAAATCGTTTGGATAGCTGGAGATGATGCTGAGGCAACGTACACATACCATGTTGTATAGTGTTATATGTGCTCTTATTTTTTTTTAATTTTCAATTTGGATTTGTATGTACTTATGTACATACATATGTATGTAGAGCGGAATGCTGAAACGTGCTAGAAGAATTTACTTAGAAAATAAACCAATTTGGTTTTTGGATGATGAAGCAGCAGTTGCCATAGCAGCGCTTAAGGAGCCATAGAAGTGGGCGAACTTCTATTAAAGTAGCAGCTAAATGTGGGCGGCAGCAGCGCATGTGGGCATGGCTGAACAAAGTTTCTAATAGTTGCAATTAAGTGCAACATTTTGAGGTTAGGTTTCTTGCCTCGCCAACCCCAAAACTTTGCACGTGTGTGTCAGTGTATGTGTGTGTGTGTGTGTGTCTCTTAAGGTTAGTTTTGCTTAAATACATACATAAACATACATAGTATGTCTATTTGATACCACTCTGTGTATAAAGGAGAAAAAGTTTATCCTTAGGGCTTAGTTTTTCAATTACTTAGTCTGATATGCCAACTACTTAGCAACAACTGCGGTGTTGGCTCAAACTTGATAAAAACTGTTAGATTCGTTAATAGGTATCGATTAAAAATAAAGTCCTGCTTTTAAGCTGCGTTTGCATCAAGAACCTCGAAAAGTCACATAAAATCTTTGGCTGCCTCATCAGTCTAGATTTTACAAGCCCAAAACAAAAGCTCCATTTTTTTTTAAGTTAAGCCATATAATTTGTAGGTAAACGCCGAAAGTTGCTCAATCCTAAACTGTCAGCAACTTTCAATGCGTTTTTTGTAATTTCCTTTCTGAGTGTAAACCTAACAGAAACACCTTTGTATTAGGAAGTTAATGCTAACTTTGGCACTACTACGGCCAAAATGTGACTTTTGGCCCGTTCATATATTAAGTTATCACGTTTTTGCCCATGGTGCAGTCTAATTGGATTTCCTACAAACACAGCTTGTCGAGATGCTGCCTATTTTTTAAATCAAAATTTCTTATAACATCATTTTCAATTCCCTTATCATTAAAAACTATTGCAATATACAGTGTACTATTAACCTGGCAACATACCAGGTGATACCTGCTCTGTCTTAGCCAAGTTGACGCACAACTTGCACGTGGTAATCCCTGGTTATCTGGCCTAATCGCCATCCGGTGTCGGGCTAGCGAACTAAAATAAAAGATAACGTTGGCGTTTTTACTTTATGTTCATGATCTGAACTGCCTATTGCCGTCTTTCGTGGTGGTATTTATACAATTTAAAGCCGTTTGAAAAAAGTCCGAGGTACGTAGGTTGCGTGGTCGCAGAGTGGCTGGCGAGGATTCGGAGAAGCACATGGTCTGAATGCTAACCAACGGACCGCTAACCAAGAGGATGTGGAAGTATACATACGGAGCACTTAATTTTAATGCTTCCCAAAGTGCCGCTATCCAAGATCAAATCGAAGGAAATGGGTGGAATAACCAATATTGATGCTTGCTAAAGGGCCACTACCAAGATTAGGTGGTGGCGCACATGTTATGGCTGCTGCCCAACGGGTCATGTGACAGGGAGTGAGTGGAATATCCAATCTTGGTAGTTCCACACGGTCCGCTACCCCTATTAGGTGGAAGCGCACATGGTCTGGATGGTCTGAAGCCCAACGGGCCAAGATCATGTGGAAGACGACTATCAGATATTCTACTTCTACTTAGCTTCTTTGGTGTGAACTTGTATGCAGCAAACTACTGTGTTGGCAGCCAATCACAGCTCGCGCCTATTTCTGCCAATGCAGTTCCGTTGTCCTAACGTGATCTGTTGATTGATTAGTTTAGATAGTTTGACGTAAATCTACAGTTTTTCCTTCTGCATTTTTCTTCCATAATGTAACGGCTTTCAATAACTCTGCCATTGATGAATTGCTTGCGAACTTTTTTCTGTCATCGTTTGTGCCTAAAGTCAGTAAAAAGGTTCTAAGGTTCTGTAAATCCTTAAAATCCTCTTTTGTTCTAGGTCCTGACAACATCCCGAGCTGCACTCTTAAAGAGTGTGCCAATTTTTTTTGAAGGCCTCTACATAAATTAATTTCTCTATCTTCAAATACGGCATGTTTCCCGGTTCTGTGGAAATAGTCGGATTTAATCCTACTGCACAAAAAGGTTAATAAATGTAACATCTCAATCTAAAGAGATATTGATAAATTCTAAATCTGTTATCTCACCTTGTCAGCATGGTTTTATGAAAGGCCGTTTTACTATGACCAATCTTCTTGGGTTTACGTGTTATATAAATAAAGGTTTTCCTAACCGGTTGCAGACTGATGTTATCTTTATTGATCTTAGATGTTCAGTTCACATCACTTATCGGCCATCAATTTCTAAATTTGTTTACGTTCCTAATTACTTGTTGTTCTCATTCTTGGCTGGGCTAAGGAATTCAGTGACCCTTATATAACCAAACTCCTTTTTACGGCTCTTGTTCGCCCTTGCTGGAATACTGCTCTGATGTATAGAACCCTCAATATATTGCACACCAAGCACGCATTGTATCTGTCCAAAAGTAATTCCTTCATTTTGCGCTTCGTTGACTTAATTGGGATCCTAGTATTACCTTACCTTCTTACCGTAGTAGTTTGCTTCTGATTCATTTGCCTACCTTGTCAAATCGCAGGAAAACACTTGGGGCTATTTCTCCTCCCAAGCTAATTATTGGAGACGTTGACTCCCCAAACTTAGTCAGTCAGCTTAGGTTTGTTGTTCCTCGCCGCACTACGAGAAATTTCAGTAGTAACTTTGCTCTTTACGAACCGATTCGTGTTCTATGCGCATCTTACAATGACCTACACCAACTATCTACTCTAAAGCTTACTACAGTTACGATCAAGTTCGGCCGGGTTACAGCTTGCCATCCGGCTTATGAAAATTCCCCTTTCTGGTCAGGGGTTAGGTATCGCTTAGGACAGGATGTCTGCTTCTAAACTGTCTGCGACTATAAAATGACTGTGTATTTCAGTTTTCAGATTAGTCTTACCTTGTAATTATTATACCATGCAAGCATCCTCAGATAGCTATTTTTGTTTCATTTTGCTGCATATGCGCCAGTTTTGCTCTGCTTTACTTTTGCTGCTTGCTTTATTGGCTGCTTAAATGCTAGTTTCATTACCAAGCCCTTGCGTCACTGAAGCATTTGTGTTGAAATGCGCGAGAGATGCTTATGAAGTAGTTGAAAAGTCAGCAAAACATTTTTTAGATGCTTTTGCAGCTCTCTTAAATATGCACACCTGCTCAAACAACTTAGTTATCGATTCATATTTAGGCTCGTATATGGCTTCTACTGTCACCCATAACACATGCCATAAATGATTCAAATAATTGCAAACAAACCAAGGCTTAGGGACAAAATGTGTAATTATTATGCCCCAAGCCATAGATTTTCAATTAAAGTAAATTAAATTTACTAAAAAATAAATCGAAATTGAAACTAAAATGCAGTCAATCAAGCCATAAATCGATAACGCAAGTGCTGAAATCTAAAACGCACAGCGTTTCATGATAACTCATTCAATTATGTCCTTGAAGGCATATGAATATATATGTTTGTGGTGACTGTACCGCTGAAAATACGCCAACTAAAACGCGAAATGCAACAAAATAAAACAGACTTGAGCTATAAATTTGATTAAAACCAAGCATTTGATTTGTTGACAGCAGCAAAGCCATGCTTGTCGTAGTGCTTGCCGCTGTCATCCTGTGACACACACACAGACACACACACACACACACACACACACACACACACACACACACACACACACACACAGAGAGAAAAAAGCGCTGATGACATTAAAGTCACCGTTATGTGGTTGTCTAAAAATTATGCAAAGACGGCACTCGAGCTGGGAGGGAGCTCATAGGGCTCATGGAGCGTGCGCTGCCAGCTGCTGTCACACGCTGCGTATACGCAACGTCAGCCAAATTGCAAAAATTTAAACTGTCGCCTCACTGTTGTTGTTGTTGTTGCTGCTGGCACTGTTAGTTGGGCTTTTTTTTCGCGGGTTTTTGTTCGACGCAAACTTTATTAATTGCGACAGTAAAGTTTGTAACCGCAACCCGGCAGCCAATCCCCAACGAACCCAGCGCAAGAGAGACACACATACCGAGCCGGACCCGGAGTTGCCATCGGTTACGCTGCAGACGCACGGCGGGGAGAGTGCTTCGCTTTGGCAACTATTAAAACGCGCTGCTAGCTTATGTTGCTGTTAAGTTTTTTATGCATACGATAAAATATTTGATTTATTTTTAGCATATTTAATTGAATTTCTCATATGGAGTTTACACTCATTTTTTTTTTTTTTTTTTTTTTGTGTCTACCCCCTTTTTATATGTTTTTCTATACACCCCGTTTTCATTTTCATTTTCCCTGCTTTTTTTTGCTTTTGTTTTTGTTGCTGTCAGCGAACTTTTCTAATTATTAACGCGCCAAGTACAAAATTGGCGTTTTTCGTATAGTTTCTAGGATAGTTGTGCGCAGTAAATAACTTACTTTAACGTATATACGATATATAGAAGTCGATTAGACAAGCAAATACCAATTGGCAAAGTTAGGGAGCCGTAGAGAGCAAATCCGGGCCCGCTGCTAGTGCCGTGGCAAAGTTGTTAACTCAAATAGTTTGCGAAATAATGTTAGTTCAGCTAATTGAAACAATGTAAAATGTAAAATACCAACGAACTTCGTGTTAATTATCGGGCTCAACACACATGACGTAATGAGTTCCCTTTCGTTTTGATTGAATGAATTCGTATAGACATATAAGAAGTCCCAAAATCAACGATCAAGATTTGAATTTGCCGCCATTTGTGCGATAAATTCGTGGCAACACTCGAAAAACTAACATCTGCTGGTTTAACATTAGTCATCTTCTTAACTGGCCATAGCCGTTACGGGGTTACGGCCTGATGTAGAGCACTATTCCGGGCGATACAAAAGGAACTGGACTGGCCCCATTTCTTCGTCGCCTCCCTTCAACAGCCGCATTGAAGAACTTTCTCGCAGAAGCATGACCTAGCCAGCGAAGTTATGGATGTTAATGCACAAGGTTCTGCCCGCGATTTAGGTGTCAACCGAGTGGGCCGACCTCAATGAGCAGCCTTGGAAAAACTGCTCAACGCGTGGTACCCAAAGTAAGGGCTCGGTTGGTACCAGAAGGTCACTAAAGACAGAGGCAGTTCTCCTTAGCAGCAGACAAAAAGTTAAGACTGCAACAGTCCGAGTCGGAGGTGCCGACATATGTTTCAAGTCGTGCATTCGGTACTTGGGTCTGATGCTGACGTTCAAGCACCACTTCCAGCAAGCAGGCGACAAAGCAGTGAAAGCCATTAATATGTTACTTGCCAAAACCAGCTGACAGGCATTGATTTGATATTCCTTCCAATTCATCTCGATCGGCAGTAATCCTAGTAATATGAGATTTTCTGACTTCGAAACTCTAAAAAAAATCTCGTATTTTTTGTAAAAGCGATAATTTGCTAGATTATACAAAATGATTTCCCGACTCGAAATCAGCGACACAAAGTTTACCGGAAAAGGTATGCTTTAGACATACGCTTTTTTTTGTTGCATAGTGTAATCTATAAAAATGTGATTTAAAACTCTACTATGTATTGGCTATTTACTGTCTCGTCACATGATTTATATTGGGTATTTTATGATTTTCGTAGTGTACTCACGCTTTCGTCACAAGTTTTTTGCCGCGAAGCTTTTTTTTTCTAACAATGCCGATTTGAGAGTGTATTTTTTTAATTCGCTGCTTCGGTTTTGGATGTACTTAAAAGTAGAGTGTTCCGTTTCCTAGCTGCTACGAAAAAAGTTTTTTTTGTAACAACTTATACATTTTTTAGTCAAACAATATTCATATATGTGTTTTCTTTTTTTATGTTTTTTGAACTGAGTTCAGGTCAACATATACACAATTTTGGGCCGTGAAAAAAAGTTTGAAAAAATCGACCCTTATTTGAAAGCAGATGATAAGAACGTCGCAAAATAAACAAAACTTTATTGCTGATTCACACTAAAAACAAAAATTGGCCATCAAATAACAATGTTGTGAAAAGTATATATATATATATTCTGGGTGTACCGAAAAAAACAAAATTTGTTTGTTTTGAATTACAAAAGTTTTCAAAAAGGGGTTGGTTTTTTGAATTTTTTTTTTTGGGAACATTGCTGTGCGCGTATGTAGTAGCAAAGGATCTTTTGAACAATTTTAATTACATTAAATTAGGTCCATATTTATATCTTAAATCAAACAAATAATTCATATAAAAAATGTAAAAAATTAATGTGTATGAAAAGTATGTAGGCTGTAAATAAGAAGTTGTTCAATAGCAATAATCACAACTGGTTAAATTAAGTAAGCTTATAATTTTACTAAAAAGTCTTCCTTTGTTATATTGTTTAACTTATGAACTACTTTTCAGGTTCCGGATTCTGTGGAATTTTAGTTATTATATATAACTAAACACACACATTGTGCCAAACTCTGTCGAAGTCTTGTTTAATTTCCAAGTACGCTGCCACCACGTAGTCCTTCGCCTCGAAGCCCTCGATGAAGAAGTATGAAATTTGCTACCCTACGCAATTGTAGGGTATCAAAATTCTGGCTGAAGTCCGCTGTTGACCAATGAATTTACGGAGGAACGTAGAGAGAAGAGACTACCAATTTACCTGAGATTGTAGCAAGTTGAATGGTAGCCATTTGAAAGTGTGTCGTCCTCACAGGCATATGATATGTCCTGTTTGACTAAGACCGACGCTGAAATGTTATATTTTTTATTTTAGTGTTTAATAAGAGCATTGAAAAAAATCGAAAATGAATTTAATAAATACAGTTCTTATAATTAAATAAATTTAGTTTAGTTCTTCTCCATAGCAAATAATTATACGTGCATTTGTCATTTTTTATATAAAAACACTAAATAACACTATTTCTTACAAAATAAACTAATGCTAATATATATATACATATATATATATACATATTTATAGACATATTGGGCTGTCGTTATGTCCGTTGAGTAGTTTTAGCCTGCGGGGCAATGAGCCCATCCTACTTTTAAGGACTGAGAAGTTCATTTTGTTCAATTCCGTTGCGATGGCACGGATTCCTCCTCCTTAAAGCTTCTTTTAAAATTCATACTGACTATACTTGCAAACGATTTTACAAAAAGTATCTCCCAGACATCCTGAATAGGATACAGCTCGGAATCGTACTCGGCCACGACAGGAAGGGACTAAGAGTACGATTTTGTTAGCTGGCTATCATGGTTTGAACCGTTGTTTTGCTGATTTATCCAGTTTTGGCCAGGGAAAACGTCTCGAAACGGGACTAGCTCGTATAATTTATAATATGCCAGTGAAAAATTTCAACCCGGAAATCTTATATTGGGTATTGGACATACCACTGAACTTAGCCCATACCATAAGGGATTTTCTGCCATGGTCTAGTTTTTGAAAACGATATCCCAACTCTCCTAATATTTTGTAATAGCCATTTAACCATCCAAGTTAAACTTTTTTCCATCTTTAAACTTTTTTCATCGCTAAAAATAACGGTTCCAAATCCCACGACCTAAAACTTGTATTTCTCATACATTGTAATTCGCCCCTTTTTTGTACTGCTCTGTTAGGCTTGGTTTGTTATCCTTGGCACGATGTGCCCAAACGCTGTCTAGTAACATTTAGTCTTGATTCCGACTTAATTTAGTTGGACAACATCATGCCACGAGTATCAAACTTCCGAGTGTGCCACATAGTTCGCACATCGATGATAGGTATCGGATTCCTCTGATAGTCGATTAAGTAATTTGTTGGATTTTTTTGCCGTTTTTAATGGTATTGCGGTGCCTACATGTAATAACAACAATTTGGTCCATTCCCATCCCTGCTTCACGCATCCCTTTCCATCTTTGTCTTGGACATTGGGGTATCACAAAGCATTTACATCTAAAAATCTGCATACCAAAATTTAATGTTCCGTTATCTATATGTGAGTAAGAGCGAAATATTTTTTTGCTCATATAATTATTTTACGGGCTGTATCTCTTGTGTAGTTTGATTAAGATAATTAGATATGTTTAAACTGCACAGCAGCCATTTCATTTTTGCCAGTTTTGTCCTACATCTCGTGGTGGTCTTCGACATGTGATGACCCCAGGTCGAATTGAATTCCAAGGTAGGAATGCGTGGTTTAATTGGGATAATATTCCCATTTAGTGATAATGGGGGGACTGTCTCTCTCCTCAGCGTGTACAGTGCAACGGTCGATTTTTCACCGTTTATCTGAATTTTTCCATCGACAGAGGAATGATGAGCGCCACTTTGAGGGAGTCCGGTTTTCATTGAGCCCTCTTTGGAGAGGTTTTCCTTTGTAGAGACCTTGAAGAGGCGGTTTTCGGTTAATACCTTGCCTACCCTGTATTGAAGGATAGGTAGGACTTTTGAGTCTGCAGTGTACCCTCGTGCCAGGCACGATCGATAACCTGCGTCACGTTTAAAAATGATTTAATGCAACACTGCCGGTGTTTAAATGAGTCGAGAAGCCGCTGTACAACTCTGTGCACTTGTTCGGACGAGTCTTTTGCGGAATCCGAATTGGTGACTCGGGAGGATTGTCGGCGCATTTTCATTTCCTGCTTCTTTTTCCTTAATATTGTAAATATTGTATCCTATTAGAGTTATGGTATTAATTAAGTAAATGACATAATTGAATATAATTTAATATATTATATATATATATATATTTAATATTGTTATTTATTTCCTCTGTTAGTTGTTCGAATTTTTTACAGTCGCCTTGTTTTGTTTTGAAATGTGATCTACTAGTATTTTTTGTTGTTTTATTGTAAAACATTGAGATGAGTATTGGGAAATGGTCGCTACCTTTACTACTACTTAAGTGTATTGGAGATTTATAGTTTAGGAGCGAAAAATGTGGATTGTCTAAAAATGTTGGTATTATTTTTTTTCCTTTAGTGTTGTTGTCCCTTCGGGTGGGCCAACTAGTATAATCTCCCGTAATAATACTAGGAGAGTTATTTATATTTAGTACGTTAGTTAAGTCGCGAGCGGGTTAGAGAATACCACCTCAGTAGGTCAAAGCTTGTCGTATGAGGCGACTACAATGACACTGGGTTCTTTCGGAACCCACCACCTGAAACCACAATTCCAATGAAAGAATGTATTTACATCAGGCCGTAACCCGATAACGGGTTGTTATTGCCAGTTAAGAAGAAGATTTTTGTTGGTGTGATGTACGTTGATAAGTTTTTGTTTTGTTCCTATTTCTATAGCTATTGCTTCAAAGTCAATATTTAAATTTATTTCCCTATGTTGTATTGCTTTGTGTATTAAGAGGGCGACTCCTCCAAACCTATTAGTTGATATGTTAATAATTATACAGTAGTTCATTGGTATGCGTATGTGTTTGTTGGAATGTGTGTGTAGTGAGTTAATTTTTGGTAAGTATTCGTTTATTAGAATATAGTGATCACTGTAGTTGTTCAAGTAACCTTATGTTCCATTGGAGAATGAAAAAAAAAATATATTTGTTAGTTTTTTTGTATTCTATATTTTATTGGACTAATTTGAATGTACGCTCTAATCCAATATCTTTGATAAATCATTTTAACAAAATAATTAGATTAAGAATTAAACAATATTACAAGATAACTAACGTTAAGGTAACTTTCAGAGTACAGCCTCCTTTTAATATATGTATATAATGTTTAACTTAAACTTTTTAGCAGAAATATTCTGTGTATTCAACAAACAGTCAAAATAACATTTGGGATCTTCTTCTTAACTTGCCACAACAGCCCGTTATCGGGTTACGGCCTGATGTGAATACATTTTTTCATTGGAATTGTGGTTTTACGTGTTGGGTCCCAAACCCTACGCACAACCCCTTTAAGACCTGGGGTAGCTCAGTATCCCAGTGTCATTGTTAGTCGCCTCATACGACAAGCTTTGACCTGCTGAGGTGGTGTTCTCTAACCCGCTCACCACTAGGGGGGGAATATTAGGGGTATACCTTAAAAATGCTGTTTAAATCAGTATAAAAGCTATTGACTGAAAGGTTATAACAATGAGTAAAGTGTTATATTGAATATATTTGCTTTTTGTTATGCTGCGCCGTTGCTTTAAAATGACTTTAACTGGCAATATAAAAAAATATATGTATGGCTGTTTAAGTACGCTTATACTGTGCCAAAATGGCGGCCGGAAGTGCACCTATGTATGTATGCAGTGGTGCCAACTTTATGCAATTAAAAGCATATCAATGCTGCGTCCGGCTGCCTTTGCGCGCAGTTGGCATCTTTGCTGCAAGGTTCTTCTTTTTTTGCGCTGCTCGCTCATTTTCGGAGAACAATGAGTACACGGAGAGTACAAGAAGTACAAGTAGAACTACAGCAACTAGTACAAAGTGCATTGGTTACGGCGGCAGTAACACTCAGACTTTGTGGCGCGCTGAGACTTTGCGGTTTATTGCCGACTCGTAAAATGCCAAGACGCACCCATGTGTGAGTGCACACATACATACAAACATATCTCTGTCTATGTGTGTGTGTGTGTGTGTGTGTGTGCGTGTGTGTGTGTTCACCGCTGTTAAGGTGTTTGGCAAAAGTTTTGTCGACATCTTAATTTCTCACTTGTAAATTGAGCTGCGCCAGCAACCGCAAATTAGACCCCAAAGTATACGTACTTTGTGGATACGTAATACACACACACACACACACACACACACATAGATGTGTATACTCACACACAAACACGCATACAAACATTCATGTGTAAAACCAACATGCACGCATGACGACACGCACACACACACACACACACACACACACACACACACACACACACACACACACATACACACACACATACACGCAGGCAGGCGTACAATAAGAAGAAAGAGAAAGGGTAGCGATAGCAGCAATGGCGGAGGCATGCACTATGCGGATGTGTGTGTGTGTGTGTGTGTGTGTGTGTGTGTGTCTGGGTGTGTGTGTGTGTATGTTACTAAGTTGAAGTGTGCGTCTTGTGACGCATTGAAACAGCAGCAATACCTGTAGAAACTTTAGAAACACTTTTGAAACTTGCTTATATTACACTATGCAACAAAAAAAGCTTATATCTAATAGCTTTTTCGATAAATTTTAGGTCGCTGACTTCGAATCCGGAAACCATTTTGAATTTTCTAGGACGGTTTTGGAATTATTGCTATTTGAAAAAATTCGAGAAATCTCATATAGTCATATTACTCGGTAACCATCGAGATGAACTATAATTTAAATTGAAGGTAATTAACTATTGACTTAATTAGTTCCATATGGTGTTGGTCTACTTAGTCGATTACGAGTTACAAGGCAAAAAACTGAAAGTTTTTGTTTTGGTTTTTTGAGTCCAGTGCCTTGTAATCCATAATCAAGATAAGATAGACCAAAACTGACCAAGGAACATTGAGTCGACACTTAAATAGCTTTTATTCAAGTTACTGTTCATTTCGATCGGCAGTTAGCCTCCCGAGTAACATCGCCACTTTCGAAATTATTTGAATTTTGAAAAAGCGATATGCTAGATAATTCAAAATGGTTTCCAGATTTGACATCAGCGACCCCAAATTTGCCGGAAAATGTTTGTTTTACTTGTGGGTTTTTGTTTTAATTTTTTTTTAGCCCAAAATCTTGATTATGTAATTATTTCGATATTCCCTAATAACTTCGCCATTTCGATACCAATTTAGCTCAAATTGAAATGTTCCCAAAGAATCAATTCATCGAATCCAAAATGGCACATTACAATTTTTGTTTAGCTTTTCATTTAATTCATTTGGAATATTAAAGAAAAAAAAAATTTTAGATTTTCCCAAAAAAAAAAATTGAGCTCCTTGTCCTGTTTCTTACAATCGAAACAAGTTAGACCAAAACCGTTTGAAAGACATTGATTTGATATTAAATTACTTCAATTTGAGTTACAATTCATCTCGATTGGTAGTAAGGTTCCCGAGTATTATGAGATTTCCTGACTTCGCAACTCTCGAAATATCGAAATTTTTTACCCCAAATTAACCGGAAAAGGTATGTTGAAAGCGATAGGACTATCGCTTTCATTGACTTCAAATTTGATGCATCGAAAGTTCAAGAATTCCCAGCTGTCATAAGTTGTCATTAAATTACCTTCAATTTGACTTACAACTCATCTCGATGGGTTGCAAGGTTCCCGAGTATTATGAGATTTCCTGACTTCGCAACTCTCGAAATATCGAAATTTTTAAAATAACGATAATTCAAAAACCGTGATAAAAAATCTAAAATCGTTTTCGGATTCGAAATACGCGATCTAAAATTTACCAGAAAATGTATGTTTTAGCCATAGACCTTTAGTTGAGCCTAAATTTGTTGCATAGTGTTATCGCCCAGTCGAAATTCTAGCAGATTCTTAGAACTAACATTTCTTTCGGTTTTTTTAGTCTTCTTCGATGCAGTTACTCGAGAGGCGAACGTCTCGAAATTGCGCAAAGTGAATATCTGTGCCAAGTGTTGTTTCAATACTCTGAGAGGTATGGTCGGAATTCAGGCAAAGCAATTGCTGCTTGTGTTGGGGGTTTTTTTGGTTAAAAGTCAACATTTATTGGGCTCACATGAGTCTACATACCAAGCTTGGTGCATATAGCTTATAAATTAGCATCTATACATGAAAACTGGTGGCTATATGTGGTCGTACGTCGGATTTTGATATGTTTTACATAATTTTCAAAAAAATATGATGTAGAATTTTATTTAAAAAAAAATGATACACCATCAGTTTACGGATGTAAAACCAAGTTAACGAAAATAGGTGCATTGTTTGTCCTGTCTTCCCGACTTTATGGCCGGCCAGTCAGCCCGTTACCTGATTTTAGACTGCGATTTGCATGTACTTTTTCGCACTAGGTAAGTCTGGAATCTACCTATTTGTATTACGAGGTTTGGTGTGCGGAGCCATCTAGTATCTACATAAAGTGTAACTTGGTTTATCATAGTAGTAGCCTAAAATTTGTACATCCATGCGTGTATTTTTGAAAGTTTTCATTCGACTAAGAGTTTTTCGTGCACCACACAACTCTTCTATGCGGGAAAACTGTCACATGACGACAATAAATCCTATTGCTGTCACTTCCCGATCTCGAAACTTTGTTGTATGCGATTTCATTTGCCAGCTAATGTACAATCCTTATAATATATTATATTATTATACAAGTACTTTAAGTTCGACTGAGCTTGAAAACTAAACAACTGTACTGTTCTCATCAAATTGTGCTATGTGGAAACTTTATGTGTGTCATTACTGACATATGTACGTACAATATGTATACATTTTGATAATTGGGTATTTCATTTGTCAATGGACAAAATGTCAACTTCTTTCAAGAACTAAGTTCTATTTAATATGCACAATCGTACATATTAAATACGCAAATTACCATATAAGAATGTTGGATTTCTCCCTTTATTTTCATACCAAACAAGCCACTCAATAATCAATATTGTTCTGTTCTACATTCAAATTAGTATTTACAATGGAAAAAACTTGATACATTTCCAATTGTCATCATAAACAAAAATTTTCACTTCTTATAGGTTTAAGTATGTTATTGGCCAACTATATTTAGTATATAAAAAAACTATAAATTACTAAATTCCCATGTGTAGTTCATAGTCTGAACTTAAATCTATGCTAAAACTATACCAAAGCAACACCCACCATCCCTTTATTGATTATAAAGCACCATTTTATAGCCAGTTGGGGGATCACGTATACGCCGCATTGTCTATGATCGGTTTACCTTCGTACTAGGTGCCATACACGCAGCTCGGTTAAGATGAGAAAGAACTGAGAGAACCTTGTGATACAGTGCGTGGCTTAAGAAAAGGCGACTTCCTCTCCTGCGAACTGCTCAACTTTGGAGAGTGTGTTGCAAAGGCCGCAGTATATCGGAACAAGACCATTTTCTATAAGTGTATCCCATAGTTCACCTACGCAAATGATTTGACATTATTGGTCGTACTGAGCGAAGAGTTACCGAAGCCTTTGCGGCAGTTCAAAGATAATCTGCATGGTTAAGTCGGGTGTTACTTGAGAGCCGAATAAAGTAATCATATGTTTTCTTCAAGTAGAGACGCGGCGTTTCTAATTTTAGATTTCTTTTGAAAACTATACTTTTCGTATCAAGGCACCATGTCAGCATGGAGTTAAAGCTCTTCTCAGTAGATGTCACTTTTGTCCCATTAGACAACACTCTATCCAGACGAAAAAAACACTCTATAAAACGTTTATCCTTTCAAGTTTGCTTTGAAAAGTTGGGGATTGAATCTGTTGCGAAAAATATTTCATAACAACTTTGGCCCTTTACGATCGGTCATTCAATGGGTCGCCGAACTTTAAGAGACATAGTTTAGTGCATAGGATCCAGTGGATCCGCTGGTTCTGTCATTTTGTGCGTATGGCCAAAGAAGCTCCAGAGAGAAAGATTTTCAAAGCAGCTTTTGATAGAAAACGAATTAAAAGGGCCAGAACTACCTTTGGTAAGAAGGCGCGGAGATGGCCTGGAGGGCAAGCCGTAATTAGATAACTGTTTGATATGGTCAGTCAAAGATAACTGTAAACTTATCTGTAGTTTTGCTTAGCTTGTATTTATGTAACGGACGATTTCACAATCTTAAGAAGATAAAGTAAGGCTCAAAAGGTGTTCCGAAAAAGTAACGCCAAAATCAAAATGTTTATGAAATCTGAAAAAATCTTTATATTTACATGCAATGTTTTCTTTTCTTTCGAATTTAAACATATCCATCAAATATCTTGTATCAAATTTTTCAAACATTTTCCTAACGCTTTTATAACAGCAGCGTATACTCTGTGCATCCTATCTGCAATGATATTCTATTCCGAGTTTCTAGGAATGCTCAAAGTTGATTTTTGGTTGTGACGTCACATAAGGAGGACGGGGGTTGCCTAAATGTGACTTTTTGTGGCAAGGGAGGTTGGATTCATAAACTTCAAAATTTTGGTGTCGTCATTTATGAACAGCCCTTAAGGAGCTCCAAGGTACAACTTATGAGCCGCAGGAACAGTTAGACTTAGTTAGACATATTCGTGCCTGTTGCCAATTTCGATTTCAATTTGCCAAATTCGCTATGCAGCTTAAAGTAATTCTCATACATATATGTTGTGACCTAAAAACATTCATTTATACAATCGAAAAAAGTTGTTTTTCTAAGAACCCTTAAATTTCAAATATACATGTTTTGAACTAATTACCGTTATTCTAACCGTTATAATTGTCGTTATTAATGGCTTAGTTCGCTGTATTTACTTCTGTGCCGACACATTATTCTTCTCTCAATTTTGGCGGTCGCCTTACTGACCCCTCACCCTCGGCACGCCTCTAGTAGCAAGTATTTAAAATATTCAGTTAATTGTTGCACCACAATTAAGAGAATCGCAGCTTCACATATTTGAATTGGGAATTTTCCACTGGGCATTCCGCATTTGGAACTTCGCATACAATAACTACTATGTAGCAAGTAAGTATTTCCCAGACAATGCGACGCGCTTTTCACACCGCACACGTAGACAAACATTTGCAAATGAGCGTTGAAGCGTGGCAGACCCGGACCGCAGTTACCGCAGAAGTTGCTCTCCGGCTGAGGTTGAGGGCGGTTGGTGCGGCGTGGGTAAGAGCGGCAGCGGGGGAGAGACGTAAGCGCAGTGCGTGCACAATTAGAGATTAGACTCGATGTTGAGCTCTTCACAAAATTGAAATATTTAATTTAATTTTGGCACAGCAAGTGAGTCCCGGGTGGGTAGTACCAGTAACTGGTATATGGCACCAATAAACCACAGCTCCGGGCAACTCTGAACTCATTTGTCAGTTTACCTGGCTGCATTTCCTTGTTGTGCTCTATTCTCTTGTTGAATTCCAAAGTTGATTTTGTTGGGGCCACTTTGTTATCGCGCTGAGAGCCAATAATTTGGCCAATGACGTGCAATTATTTGCCAGGCAACTTTTGTCCCCAAACTGCTACACTCCAGCAATGCCGCGCTCTTTCTCCCTGAGATTGCATGAGCCAACACTTTGGCAATTTCTCGCCTGGCACGTACATAGTTTGTCTACTCCGTGAATGCGAATGATTCATGGTGGCTGCAATTTAGCTGCCAACTCGCGAAAAGTACCGGAAACGCATTCATTTTCCGCATTTTTCACATCAATAATAAAGTGCCCGGCCAACTGAACTGAATGGCTGGATAGCTGGATAGCTGTTTGGCTGCCTGGATTGGACAGAGTTGGGTTAAAAGTCGTATAGCCAGCATGGAATTGCTTTTCAAGCACAGCGAACAAAGCCAACTAAAAGCCTTAATTAAGTTTGTAACATTTATGACTTGTTAGCTGCAGGCTAGTTAGTAGCTGACTCAATGACGGACTGACGGAATGATTGAATGACTGAATGGGCTGACCAACCCAACAACAGCATACCAAAACTTAACTTCTTCCCTTCCTTCAGGTTTCCGACTACACTCGAAAAACTTTTCTCGTCACTTTGCATTAACGCGTCGAAGATGGATCTTGACTTTCTACAAATTGATGAGGAAACTGTTAGGACTGTAACGCGTACAGCTTTGGTAACAAGCCACTGAAAGATTCATGAATAGGAAGCCAATGGAGAATGGGAGGCGTTGAGATCCACGCACGTCTGTGCCGACTTCAAGCAAACATTAACTGAACTGGACAAACATCAACATAAAGTATCTGAGCGC
This sequence comes from Chymomyza caudatula, assembly GCA_035041775.1. Taxonomy (NCBI): domain Eukaryota; kingdom Metazoa; phylum Arthropoda; class Insecta; order Diptera; family Drosophilidae; genus Chymomyza; species Chymomyza caudatula. The sequence goes on from JAWNKW010000150.1 coordinate 5,034,687, forward strand.
TCCAAAATGGACTTTGTAGTCTGTGCACTGTGATGAAACAGAAAATCCGGCATCCTGCATACTTCCTTATCCGGAAAGCAGCGTAAGTGGTTCATTCTTTTTGCTTGGGTTCAATTCTTCAGTGAAATTAGATGTTTTAAGCAAGTAGCTCTTAGATAATCTAAGCCTCTTTAAATTGTGTTGACTGCCAGCTTCCAGGAGAGGTCCAAGTTCCTCGATAGAATATACTTATAAAGGTACTGTCATCGCTGCGACGCACAATGGGACATTGCTTGAAAAAAATGGAAATAAATCAAAATTTTGATGCAAGAAATTTGAAAAATTAATAAATGCGTCTGATAGAGAAATGACCAGAGATTCAGAATATAATAAATTTAGTCAATTTGGATAATTGGTTTGGTTGCTAGAGCCACTTAAACTAGATATTTTTTTCTGTCCGCATCAAATTCGAAATTTTTTAAAATAAAGTTCACCTTTGAGTTTGATTATTGGGTAAACTATACCGATTGTTATTTTTTTGGATTTTTTTAAGAAGTACATTAAATTTAAAGAGAAATAGAGAAAATTAATTTTCTTCCTGTTTCCTCACTTTTATGAATAAAGCTGTTTCGACTATTCACTAAATTATGACTTTTTTTAACCTTTAGCAGAGAATAAAAAAAAATTTGGATTTATAGAAATTTTTTCTAGTCTATTTTTGCATAGCCTGTAGCCCTTTTTTTTAACACCTGCGACCTTTCTCCTTTTAAAATATTATGTCATAAGCACAATTGTATTTGTGGGTACTACAGGTATGTAAGAAGTAATTTTTGGGTAGTGATGCAACCTTTGTACCTTACCCTTATTTTTGAATTTTCAGTGGGTGGAAACTTTATAAACATTAACTACCTGTTTAACTTAACGAACTATTCTTCAAATCACGGAAGGAAAAGCCATCACCATCAATCATGAATTTTTACTCACTATGGTTGATGGAAAAGTTTTGAATGAGCTGACGCATCTTCAACATTGAGATCTGCATTTTGCAAACACAATCAAAAAGATTTTCAAAATTTTGTTGATTCTATGAGCAATGAGCTCAAATTAGAATATGGAATTTCTCCATTACATGCAAGGATAAGATGTTTGGAGTTTATTTTGAAGCTAGCTTATACACTTCCACGAGATGGAGAAACTTTCGACGAGATCGCAACAACGAAAGAAATACATAATAGCAGGAAGGCACACTGACAAGCTTTCACTAACAGTACACTTCCCAAAGCCCGGATACGGAAATACGAACGATGGAAATATGTCTAGGACGTTTTTTGAAAATCGTGAGGTAGCAGCTCAAATCACTGGAGTTGATAATACAATTATCAAACGATTGGGTATCATCCTTAATGTTATAAACTGGAAGGAAAACATTTGTGGCGAAAAATTTGGTGAATATGCGCCAGTAACTGCCAATCTCCTGGCTAAAATATACCCAGAGAAAAAGCTTACTCCCACGGTTCATAAAATTTTGGCGCATGGCAAAGAGTTTATAGAATACCAGTGTTTGCCAAGTGGAGAATTGTCCAAAGAAGCCCAAAAAGCAAAAAACAAAGATTACACCAAATTTCTATATACGAACAACACTTGCAAAACATCGCAAATAAGACAAAATGAGGATCTTTTTAATATGTTGGCGGCATCTTCAGATCCTTTTCTTGCATCTTGAAGACACGCCAGAATAAGAAAGGGAATTTAATCAAATAATTATAGTCCAGAAATGTTAAGCCTTTTCGAAATGCCACCCAATTTTGATGACTTTTTTGAAGAAAATTTATATTAATATAAAATATCATATGAGGGATATATATTTATTTTTTAACCTTTTAACCCAAATTATAATATAAAATGTATATTTGTGATAGAATTAAAAATCAATTATATTCTCTGAACATGTTACTCGTGCATTGTTTATAAAATCGAACTTTGAAACCGTTTATTGAGGCACCCTGTATTGTCAGAACCTGGTTTGTGCATTCATATTAAAGCTTAGGAAATTCTCTGTAACATGCATTTTAAATTTTGACAATATCTTTACTCCTTCAAAAGTTATGATTTTCGCCGATTTCGAAATCAAATTATTAATTAAATTATTTCATTTAAAAAGAACATTTGACAAACTTTTTGTAATTTTTGATTGAATAACTTTAAAATAACAAAAAACAAAAACACAATTTATAATTTCGAAAAAATAAATTTGAGCTTGTTGCGCGGTACAAAATCGAATCAAACTATTTCAAAAGCGTTTGAAAGACATTGCACAGATATTTAATTCGAATTAAAGTTCGATTGTTAGTAAGGGTCCCGAGTAAAATGAGTTTTGCGGAATTTTCGACCCTCGAAATCTCGAATTTTTTTTAAATAGCCATAAAAAACGAAAATGGTGTGAGCAAATCCGAAAAGGTTTTCGGAATCGAAATCAGCGACAACAAATTAACCGGCAAAGGTATGTTGAATTGACTTCAAATTTGATGCATTGAAAGTTCAAGAGTTCCCAGCTGTCATACTGAAAGTTGTCATATCGATAGTGTATGTGGATCGAATCCGTGTTTCCAACTTTTCACAAGCATAAAAAACTACATAAATAAAACAAAAAAAAACCAAAAAATGCTAATTCACTATATTGATAATAACTTTGTAATAAATACAGATCAAAAGATCTGACGTCATTTATGACCAGTACCATATCAGATTATCTTCTTCAGATTACCCACATAACATTAAAGTAAAAAAGCCCCTACGAAGAATTTTAGGACCTTTTGCTTTTTGGCAAAAATAGACCCAGATCTCACCTACGATAAAAAGAACTTAGCTTATAGTTCCCGATCAAACCTACAACTATTCGTAGACAGTTGAAAGCAAGCTCACAGTTTGGAGTTACTAAGAGAACTTACAAAAGCTCTTTAATTTTTTGGAATACTCAAAGTATAATAATGACAAGGTAAGTATCATCTGCCGGCTGGTGGTTAAAATTTTACTTGTACAAGACTTTTCTCATTGACGTTTGCAAAAGGCTGAAATTTACTACACCAAAAGGGAGCGAGAGTCGGCAGACGACACTTATAACTTATAACTTTTATACCATGGAGACCCACAGATACCATTTTTTTTTTAAATCGGCAGAAATCCTTGACAATGGTATCTTCACTTGGAAGGAACTTCTAACGAACTTCTAAGGTGCACGATAGACAATTCACGTGTTTTTCCGGCAATGTATGCGTTGCTGCCAGTTTTATATCTTGATTTCACACACATTTTTATTTGTTTAAAAACTTAAACTTAATGGCGAGAGACACGCTCGAGTTTTTATCCAAGTGTACTCATAAGTAGTCTGAAGCCAAAACTCCTTCGTTCATTTCATGCTTCGGTTAGTATGAAATGCTGCCCTGGCGCAGAGTTATTGACCCGATTCGCTTTTGGCCGCACTCGTCTGTGAAATGATGACAGTTGCGGTTTCATTTTTTGTTTTTTATTTGCCGCCATTGCTGTGCTTATTCTAGTTGCTGTCCGCCTTAGATTTATACGGCATTTTTTATGATTTACGAGCCAGCGTTTAGGTAACTTTTGTTGGCCATTTCGCTAAGACCAAATCAATTTGGTGGCAAAGCAGCGCATAGTGTCTCGAATGCGGCCAAAAATTGTGTCACATTGTAGTTTTGCGGGCAAACAATCGATTGGCAACCAGTGTGTGCAAATTGTAGCAGCTGCATTTGCTCACGGACCTCATTGTTTTTAGGCATTCAAGAAGAGTTGACTGGTATCGCAGACAGACAGACAAAAACAGTCGCATAGAATACTCGCCTGATAACGCACACCCACGGACTTAACAGACCCGGGGCCCTGCCCAATTTGACCCCGGCCACAAAGCGCTCGGACGAGCGCCGCCTGCCAGCTGGGCGATAAGCACGCTCTGATCTGGCCGCACAATATGGCCGTGGTCTTGGCCCGGCTATAAACGTGGCACTCTCGTTGTTACACGGTTTTTTCCTTTCTCTGTTTTAGCTCTGATTACTCTTTTATACACTTTGTTAGTTAGTGTGTTCATTTTGTTGAGTTGTTTGCAACGCACAAAAGAACGGGATATGACAGACTGCGAAGTGCATCAAATTCAAAGACAAAAATTTGGTATAGAAAAAAAATCAGAATTTTCTCAACGTTTTGCAAGCATTTTGTTTAACTTTGAAATTGGGTTTGAAAAACAACGGAGTTTGTTTTCTAAATTCGGAATTCAGACCCGTTCTCCTCTTGATCCGTCACAGAACGCCCATGCAGGCATGAAACATTCAGCTATGAGGTCTCTACAAATACACGCGTAACACCTGCCAAGCGTCACTGCACACGAGCGTAACACCAACCGAGCTTAAGAACTGATCTTCGTGACGTGAAGTAATGTTTCACATTTAAAATATTTTGTATTTTGCATCCATGACCTGTTTGGCTCCGATACTCAGATTGGGCAAGAATATTCGGATTCAATGAATGTTGGGCTCTTAAATTCGATTGGAAAACGCTTAGAACCTATAAGTTTCCCCAATGATTATTGAACAGGTTGCGAAATCGCCAAAACAAGATGTAACAATTCGCTCAAAAAAGTGAGCACGGGAATAGGCCTGCTAGTGAAACTCGCTTTTGGTTACCTCATGGCCTGTGTCATAAATGACGTCACCTCCACCACATTAAGTCAAATACATTTTGCATAATTTGGAAATTCCTCCGTTGCATATCACTTAGTAAGGAAGCTTTGGAGAAGCCTTTGTAAATTGGCAAAGATTGCCGTATTGTAGACCAGAAAGATTGTGGAGGTATTAATCTATAAGGATAGCATAGACTTCAGAGATATTATTGAGCTCGAGGTTGACTTTTTGGATGCAGGTGGTGAAAAGTGTGGCGCTGAGGCTGTGGTCAGCGAACAAATTGCGGGAGGTATTCATTGATACGCTCTTCTATTACTTTTACGTCGCAATGAGAGGCTACTCTTCTCTAGTTCTTCCGTGTGGTGAGCGGGTTAGAGAAAAGCTTGTCGTATGAGGCGACTTATAATGACACTGGGTTCTTTCGAGACCAGTAGAGCCACCCCAGACCTTAAAAGGGTTGTGCTTAGGTTTTGGGACCCACCATGTTAAACCCCAATTCCAATGAAAGCAATACATCAGGCCGTAACCCGGTAACGGATTGTTATGGCCAGTTAAGAAGAAGAATGAGAGGCTACAATGAAGCATAGGTGTACGAAACCAGTTGAATCCCTTTGAGGAGAGCTCCTTCTTGCCTTGCCCACATTTCCTATAGGTTGATGAAGCTCTACAGCTGTAGATGAAAAGCCAGCGTTTTTAAGTTAGCGGGCAAAAGTGAAAAAAGAATATACTGGAAAAGAATTCGGTGGTTGACGGTATCAAATGGCTTAGATAGATGCAGCGCGACCAGGTTGAATCTTTTGTGTGGACGTTGGCTGTTGAAATCCTTGGCGAGTAGATGAGTCACATAGATCCGAGTTGCTGCTACGACCAGTGTGAATGGCCTGCATGGAAAAGTTGCGGAGGAAACCCAAATTGTGTTCTTTATTATCACATATCTAATATATGCCTAGGGCTAAGTACCTTAGGAGCACATTGCATCTAACGTCATCTAAGTTGACGATAATGTAAGCAGCAGCAATATCCAAGACTCTCTTCCCAAATTCTATGATCCACAACAAAGAAGTGTATAACGAATTCGGTTCAGCAAATAGAAATTCGCTGGCTTTTCGCTTTTGTGTAATTTCATATTTTACGCTTTTTGGCCTTAAGCGCCATGGTCATTTTTTGGGTTTTTGCTTCAGCCCTTTTTTTTTTTTTGGTTTGTTCTGTTATATTTTTGTTTTCGTTTTTGCAGCTTAACACTTTCTGCATTAAAAATGAATCCGCTAAGCGGCTTACTTGGAAGCATTGCGCATACGCCGTGTATTGCCAAGGCAGCTACTATTTATTAAGCATAATTATTAAATACAACAACAACAACAGCTGCTATTAAATTAATTCGCTTGGCTTAAGAGTCGGCCGAGCCAGAGAGTGAGCGCCAAATAGAGTAGAGAAGCGCCAGCCGGCAAAGAGACAGCCGCGTCTCTAGCTGAGATTGTCCCATTGCTGGTAAGAGCAGCGGCACGTTGTCGCAAATGCAGCTCAATCTCCGCCTGGCACTGCGACTCCTTGCGCACATAGCGAAAAAGCGACTCCACAATATTGGATGGCGTTATGGTACTACACAGCTCCAGTTTGGCCAGGACACAGCGCTCAAAGTCATGCAGATCTATGCACTGTTTGGGTCCCAGCAGTAAGTCGGGCAGCACCATATTTTGAGTCAGCTGCTCGGGCAAATAGCCCGCCAAGCTGGCATTCAAGCAGCCGGCAATATGCTCCTTGCTCTGCTCCAAGCACTCGGGTCCCTCCTCGGCTATGAAGAGCGCTATCTGATCGCCATTCTTGTAGCAGACAAAGCTCATAAGCTGCTGCATAATCTTGAGCAGCACCACGTTCTGCACACGCTCCTCGCGCGATAAGCAAGGCAGCAAGGCGCTGTTAAAGTCACGCAAACAGCTCTCGGCCTGCGGCAAACGCATACAATATTTCTCAAAGACCACATCCAGATCGCCGCGTGGACGCGCCAGCTCAACTTCCTCCATGATTTGTGTAAGATTAACCAGACTGTTGGCACATTGCAGCAGCCGGCTGGCCGCTGTCTCAATGCCCACGCTTAAGGCAGTCGCATTCAACTCTGGTCGCGATTTGCTCAGCTCCGCATTGGCCTTTTCGCACTTTTGGCGCAGCAGACGCTGTGCATCGGCTAGCGTAAAGTTGGCCTTGGCATAGGCAGCGGGCAGATACTGAGCACGCAGCTCGCTAAGATTCTCCAGGCCAACTGCCGTTATATTCGACTGGGCAACGCAGCACAGCGTTAATCCGTGCAGCAGCAGCAGCAACAGCGTACGCTTCGGCATTGCTGGACAACTGTTGGAACGCTGTCAGCGTTTAAGTTGTGCTCCGGGTCTCTACTCCGACTGCTTATCGCCCCGTAAAAAGGCTTATCTTATCTTAAGCCGACGCTCTCGACACTTTTTCGGCTCGCTGGCTGCAGATTAGAGCGCTTCGGTCAATGTCTGCGATTAAGTCTCACGCACAGCGTAACCTAAAAATAAAACAAAAACGAAAAACCAAATGCAGTCGAGACATTGACCGACAGTGGAATACCCTGTACATAGAGCAACTTCTTCCGCTTCGGAATCTGGCAAGCTTTTAACTCCGAGTTACAGACGGACATGGCATTATCGACACCCGAGTTGACGCTGATCTTTTGGTATAAGTAACTTTCAAGCCTTCTTCTTTCCTGTCACAAACATATCACAGTTTTATGTTACTCTTTACAGGGTATAAAAACAAGCAATAACAATGCTAAAACAATAAATAAATATATAATTGTTTATTTGCTATAATCTTTAAAGCGGGTTATTAATCAAAGGCTGTGTGTATGTGTGTGTGAGCGTTACACAGCCAAGAAAAAATGTTAGATGCCTGACATAAATCGTAGACACGGAAATGGGCATGGAGCTCAGATTGCGCCTGGTATAGAGAAAAAACAAGGAAATGAAAATGACTGCTAGAATTGTTTATATACTTTACAGTCTCGGATGAAGGGAAGCTACCCTGGCAGGGCTTCATGCCATTTAGCATGGCTGATACAGAAAATGAAAAAGTAAGTCCAAGCAGGCTAGACGCATACGCAGTGGATCGCCTACTCAAAATTCGGACAGTGACACAGAATATACTTCGTCGAATCGAAAAATGCTGCCCAAATAAAGTGAGATAGAGGGGCTCTCAGTTTTCAGATAGCTGGTGACCTTCAGTTGGACTTAATCAAAACTACGTTATTATCTAGTGTAGACTGGCGGTATTATGACATCAAACGAAATTGAGCCTGTCCTTAAACTAGCTTTGACATCAACGAAGTTTTGGGGATACACAAAAGAGCAGCTTGATAGACATGGCGCATTCCCTTAAGTTGTTTGTCCTAACCACCACACTTCGTAGGCAAACAGGCTGACTTTGGCTAAAACCATATTACTTCGCCATGAAAACACAAATGTCTATGAGACCTGATAATACTCAACTATTTAAAGCATCCAACAGCCAACAGCCAATATGGCTGAAAGAATGGGAAATGTCGTCACCTCTTTGAAACCCTTGAAACTTGGGTACAGCTTCTAATACTATTACTTCTTTTGTAGCTTTGTTCACAAGATATTCTTAATTTTTTTGTATAATCGAAGAATCTTCTTAGCATTGTTCCGACTTTTGGATTTGAAGTAAGGAGGTTTATAGTTTCAAGTCGTCTGTACCAAAAGACATAAGTTAACAATCGGAGTAAGTTGGATTTTGCAAATTCAAATGGGTATAGCTTTCCGAGATAGAGCCCAGCTATTTGAATTAATCGCATTACAACTTGTGATTATTCTCAGATGAAACTGTAATTATATCCCGGATACTAGAAGCGATAGAGCGAAGTTGAGCGGGGATTTGAATCACTCTCATTACAAAGTGCAATTGGTAGCAGTGGAGACTAGAACTATCTTTCGAAAAGTACATGAATTGCAGCATCTTCTTGTATGAAACGATTCTTTATTTCGGCCAAAACATTATGAATCGTTTCAAAAAACGTTGAATTCGGAGTTTTTGTCCGCTCGTTCCGCTGCCCTAGGTTGTGTAATAACCTGTCGCTTGAAAGTAGAGCTTCTCAAAAGCTTTCTGGGGTTCTCATTTTGTTTGAACAGCTCTGATTTATTTACAGTATCAATCTTTATCTTTTAGTTTATCTACAATATCAATTAACTACCGTACCTCAAATACGCAGCAATTACACCTTAAATTTCGTTAAAATTTAGTCGAAAGCTATTGTAAACATGTCCGCATAAGACCCACTGTAGCCTAGGCTGGAAAACTTTCAACAGCAACAGCTGCTTGCGAAATGCTCAAACACCGAAATGCAACAGCAACTTGCAACAAGAACAACAAACAATTTATCTTCGTTTGTAACGGAAGTTGCAGTGCAATAAACAACACGTAGAGAAGCAGAAGCGTGCCGCTAGTATTCGTAGCAGAAAAATAGCCAAAAAGTGTTTGGATTTGGTGGGTCTTAAACTACGAATTTTTGGTCAAAAACTAAAATCAACTATTTTGCATGAAAGTTTCTTTGAAATGTTTATATGAATGTGAACACAAAAAAATGATATTAAGCTACCATAACAAAAAATCAAAATGAAGTTAATCAATTTTGGTCTATTGTTTTTGAATATAGCTGATGGACGCCCTTGCGTCTGATGAGCGAATGTCTTAACATGAGATTGATAGAGCCAAATACGATGATTTGGCTAAAGACTACCTTTGAGTCTAACTCTCTGGAGTTTAACGTTTTAAATTCAATGCACACACACACACACACACACACACACGCGCGCACACACAGTGGCATATTGCCAACTAATTGCAGCTGTCAATAATTGGCAACTCTTTGCCTGACAACAACTACAACAGCAGCTACAAAAAGCTGCTGCAACAGTAACGAGCTATCAAATGAGGAAGAGGAAGATGACGACGACGCCATTTGCCAATTGCTTTATCAACGTTTCCGTTTCCGTATTTGCAATGCGTGTGATGCGTTTAGCTGATGATGTTGTTATTCTTACACGCACAGCACCCATCTGTGTTGGTATTAGTGCATGTGTGTGCAAATATTTCATTTTCATAATCAAGCGCTGCATGTGCGGCAATTCAAAGCATATGTGCTTCAATCCTATTATATATCTATATGTATTCTATATCTGACAAACACACACACACACACTGCTACAGCTAAACATTGACGCAAAAGGTCTACGGCTTAATAACAAACGCACTGACTGCATAATTAATTACCCAGCTCGAGGTTATATGCTGCACTTCTGTCATCTGTGCGAACATTATATCTATTCGTGTCTATTCGTATGTGTATGTGTATGTGCCTGTATCTGTGTGTGTATCTGTGTGTGTGCACTTAAATGTGCCCCTATCTATGTACATATAAACTCAACTATCTAACTGCGCTAATTACCATTGTTATGTTGCCCTGCATTCGCTCACTTCGTTGCTTTAAACAAATTATATGTTACCTTGTATTTTGCCTCACATTCATTGAGCCACGCCTGTTTTCGCCCTTTTTTTGCTGGTCTTTTAATTGCCATGAAGCTTTATTTGGTAAGCATTATTATTTTATTACCTGCACTTAATGTAAAATTTGAATTTTGCATTTAAAAGTTTAAAACAATATTGGCTTGAATCTTAAGGTTTCATCACATTTCCCATGGGAATGCTACTAACGACTCGTCAAAAACGGCGTCAATAGGCGACAGGAGTAAGTTCACTTATTGCTGTGTTCCTGAACTCAAGAGCATTTGCACGGAACGATTTTGTTACACACAACAAAATCTAATGAATATTGTCGAATAGAATCTCCCCATTACACAAAATACAATACACTAACTTTTATGTAAAAGAAGAATATATGAAGATATGAAGATATGAAGATATGAAGATATGAAAATATGAAGATATGTAGATATGAAGATATGAAGATATGAAGATATGAAGATATGAAGATATGAAGATATGAAGATATGAAGATATGAAGATATGAAGATATGAAGATATGAAGATATGAAGATATGAAGATATGAAGATATGAAGATATGAAGATATGAAGATATGAAGATATGAAGATATGAAGATATGAAGATATGAAGATATGAAGATATAAATATAGGAAGACATAAAGACATGAAGATATGAAAATATGCAGATATGAGTTAATCCTTTTCTCTTGATTCTGCCCAAAACCCTCAGCAAACCGATAAAAAACAACATAGTTTTTTACCTTCAGCGCTCCGAGTGCTCCGTTATATACACCATTTTTTCGCCCATTCATTAAACAAAATCCTAATGCTCAATGAAAGGGGCTGTGATTTATGTGACGGCAGAGCACGCAAAGATAGCTCGTTCGATTCGATCTGACAGCCCTGCTTTTGACCATAGGCAACTCTTATATGGAGAACATAATTGACAGACGTTGTGACCAGAATTTTAGGTAATTACTTACCGATATATGTGGCCACTGAATGCCATCAGGCTGTCCGGAGAATCTATTAAGTAACTGTTCAACATTTGCTATTAATTATTACATACAAACACTCACACACTCGCACGTAGGAATGCCACAAAACGCAAATGGCAAACTAACTGCATAACTGCGTCTGTGTGTGTTTGTGTGTGTGTGTGTGTGTGTGTGTGTGTGTGTGTGTGTGTGTGTGTGTGTGTGTGTGTGTGTGTGTGTGTGTGTGGGTTGCATTATGCCATATGGTGGTCCTCGAGCGAATAGCGCCAAGCAATACGTACAACTTAATGACATGTAAATGGCGTTCTAACCGCAAAGGTAAAAACAAAAGCAAAAATAAAACCAAACCGCATCAAACTTTAACCACAAAAAGTAAATACTATTGGCCCCCTCACACACACACACACACACACACACACACTCAGATACACGCACACATATGCATACATTGCACAGTTAGAGTTTGGCCAAAAGCGGTAACAACCACAACAAAACGAACTCTGGAATGATGAGTGCGCGTGACGTGACGCGAAATCAATAAACGAACAAACGGTGTCAAAAAATTGACTCTCATAGCTTATGCTCTATATGACAATGCTAAGAGTGTACATTAACTAGCTGACAAGGAATGGAACTGCTATTGGAAAACCAAATACAGATTTTGGTGTTTTCAAGCGGCGGAAAAAAGCGGCTAAAGCCCATGGCATGCTTGTGGAAGGTTATGGTGTAACTGCTACAACTTATAAATCAGCTTGGAGATTTTAGACTGCAAAAACCACACAGTTTTGGAGCAATTGCATACTCAATGAAGTTCAAAATCAAACGCAAAAGTAGCTTTCAGAATCCTAGCGAATTAAAAGCCAAGCGAAAGATTCAAAATTGAAGACGAGAGGTTTTAAAACGCGTTTGTGTTCTTGCGAGCAGCTGAAAGGTGAAAAAAGGTTTTTCGCATGAGATTGTTACTGCAGATGAGAAGATGATGTTCTACGACAACCCGCAGAAGAGAAAAAAATAACAACTAAACAGCAAAATGTTTAAATATATTTGAAGAAGCCCAAATCGCAAGTGCTGTATAACGATTGTAACCTCCGTAATCGTCTTCTTGCCATATGACCTCATTTTTTGCGCCGCTTGAGAAGGTGCCTTGCTGTTAGCATGCATGTTTTTACCTGCAGGATGCGGATTTTTTCTAGATGTCACTTCGCAGCAGCCATGTTTAGCTTGCTTTTTAGGGATAGTTTTTCGCTGGTTAGCAGCCATCAGAGCATGCTAATTCTGTTTTTAAAGGAAGCTGGAGATATGTTTGCCGAAGGTCAGGCGCGGATCCAAGTATTTGTAACTTCTGTGATGCTCCTGGTTAGCGCTTAGCTATATAGGTAATGCTGTAGAACATACTCTGCTTCTAGGCACAGTTGTTTCTGGCCTGGATGGCCATCCCTTCAGTACAAGTGGCTATAAGCATTTCCTGTGGCTCTTCTAAGCCGACTTCGGAGCTAGATGTCGTGTGTGAAAAGGGTGTAAAGCGTGTGCCCCAACAAACTTCCCTGTAGAACCACAGCTCTAGCTTCTACACCATCCAGCATCACTGAGAAGGAATGATGCGTTAAATAGCTACGCACTATCCAGAGAAGTTGAGGCGGCTATACAGTCGCTCTGTCGAAGACATGCTTAACGTCGAAGTAGGTTGTCACCACGTACTTCTTGGCCTCAAAGCCGTCAAGGATAAAACTCTATGCAATTGTTCTAGTGCTTCATGTGACCATATGTCCTGGTGATTCCGAGGGATCAATGCGATTGTGCAATTTGGATTTCTGCTGTTGCAGAACCCGAAAATGGGTTTACAGCTTGGAGCGTCTGATTTTAACTGTACTGGAGCTCGAAAACTACCTGAGAGATTAGTAAACGCAGCAAGGGGCTGTTTATCAATGACGTCACTTCTCCCACAAATCGTCACAATTTGATGACCCACTAATGTGACGTCACAAATCGCTCTAGCATAAAAACAAAAATTCATTTTTAGTCGCAGTTTTTGGCTTTGTAACTTGTATTTTGTTATTGCGTTCAACTGCTGGTATCACAGGTTATTGGTGTATACATTATGTTACTGCGAAAAGGAACAGTTACCAAAGTTAATATACCCTTAAAATTATTAACCAGGACTTTAACAGGGTTGTGTGTAGGGCTTGGGATTCACCACGTAAAATTTCCATCCCAATGGAAGATGTGATGCCTCGAGAAGCATCAACAGTTAATTCTTCTGCAAAAATATTTGACTATTTTGAAGTGTATCTTGTTGTTATGTTGATGTAACAGCCAGCCAGAGTTGGATTCGATTCCCTTTCGCTTCCTTTCCTTTCTCTTCGATTTTCAGAGATCCAAAAGATCGCTGTGCAATACTGTCAATTAATTAAATTTCGTGTGTCAAAAATTCTCACAGTAAAAGTAATGTGTTCACAGCAAAAAAAAGCACAGTGCACACAGTAATATTAGCATGTTACTATAAACTACATAAAATGTACTGTGCCTACAGCACAAATAGCTAGTTTACTTACAACTTCAGCGAATTTCACTGTTTGGCGTCATTTTCGGCTTGATTTGCTACGAAAATTCAGTTACTTTGGCCAATTTTATAGTTCAGCTGAGCGCCACTGTACAATTTTGCGTTTACGGATCACGCTCATTCTGTAAGGGTATTCAAAGTTTGCCTAGCCAAAGGGCTCAATCTCTCTTTCCTTTTTTTTGCTGGTTTTTTGCTGCATTTGTTTGTTGACCATAAAAAGCCTGCCGGTTATAACAACGACAACGACAACAAGCAACAACAATACCATTTTACTGCGGCTCAATGGCAACTTCAAATGCTACATGAGTAGGTTGAAGTTGAAGTGGTTCGTTTTGGAAATTCCACCGGATGGGCTTGCCCGAATGACCGATTGACTGTTCGAATGGCCGCCATCGCCTGGCCGCAATGCTCTGGCATTGGGCGCTTTTGCTCACTGCAGCTGTATGTGTGTGTGTGTGTGTGTGTGTGTGTGTGTGTGTGTGTGTGTGTGTGTGTGTGTGTGCGTATCATGCACTGCACAAATGTCAACATGTCAGCGTGTCAATTGCCATACAACTTGACATCTGTCAAATTGCATGGATTTTTCGAATAAACTTTTTCGAGTGTGCTTCGCTATCTCTCTGTGTGTGTGTGTGTGTGTGTGTGTGTGTGCACCGCAACGACAACAACAATAACAACAACAAAGCTCAAGTCAAAGGCAATCATTATAACGGCGCTGGCAGTCCCGTTCGCTTTCCCGTTACCGTTTCAGTTCCCGTTTGTTGCCACCATCATTGACATTGTTCTTATTGTTGCTCCAGACATTGTCGCTGTTGTTGTTGTTGATCGATAACATATCGATTTTGTTATTGCTGCCGATTACATGGCTTACAAAATGTTTACAAATTTTACTCTATGCTCTACGTGACGATAGGCGCCTCTCGAAAGTGTCACGTTTAATGCCAGACAACGCGCTGTCAAGATACGCCATACGCCAAAGCTGACAAGCTTTATTTAGTACGGTACATACATATACATATATATTTATAGTCTGGCTTTGTCGCAACAGTAAACTCAAGTTAAACGTAATAATCTTACCGAAACACAGGCTCAATTTCAATAAACAATGAACTTACAACAATTTTTAACAGAACGTTGAAAAATGTGAGTTTCCAATATTCATCAAAATATATAAATTGTATGTGTTTTGTCAAAAGATGTATGTCATATACCTTAGACCGTTTATTATAAATGTATTGATTTCAGGGCGGTTTCCAATTGTCCTACAAGGCTCCAATATAAAATTTGGTGACGATCGAATAACGCTAAGATCTGCCCAAAGTTCATTGCAATATGAAAACGCACATTGTATGGGGTAATATGGGTTTTTTAATAAAAAAAATTATTTTATTTTTATGACAATTTCATTCTAAGCAGCCATAAACGACCAAAATCGGCGGAAAAACAATACAAAACAAGTCTATATTAGATCCGACTTTTTGTGTGAGTGATATTTGTGACGATATGCTTCGATGCACTGCAAAATAACTACTAGACTTTGTTCTTCGTCTTTAATAACAATCCTATTGTAATCGTTCATAAATTGCACACTGCGTTCAACGAACAGATCACGACAAACATTGACAGCATCTTGATAATCATCGTTCGCTTCCCAAATGGACGTATCTTGCTGCATATGGATACGGGGCTCAATCCGATGCGAAATTGATCAAATTATTATACAGCAAATTTTGGGTCGGGAAATTTTCGATCATCCTCCAATTTTACAATTGGTTCATGTTCTTTGCCCTTTGAGTGAAACATTCGAAACAAACGCTAAGGCCACTGTGGCTTTTCCTTTTATGGGTAAAAATTTCTCAAGTGGGCCCTTAAAATTCGTCATGCCGAAATCATACTTAAAGTTATATGAGATGTGTAGTGTACTGAAAAAGGAAATTTTCCTCATACTATCGAGTTATGGATAAATGAATATTTGGGTAGTCCTCTTTTAATTAATTGATATCTCGTAAACGAATAGATATAAATGAATATTTTTTTTTAAATGATATGAAAAATTTGGGGTTCGTAAGGCATTCGTGACATACTTCTTCTTAACTGGCCATAACAACCCGTTATCGGGTTACGCCCTGATGTAAATACATTCTTTCATTGGAATTGTGGTTTTACGTGGTGGGTTCCAAACCCTACGCACATCCCTTTTAAGGCCTACTGGTTTCGAAAGAACCATATAATAGCCTAGATGATTCTTGTTTTTTCAAAGTGAACCGTTCCCGAAAAAGCTATAATTTCAAGGTGTAAATGCCTTTTTTCAAGTATCTTGATATTGGACCACATGTTCGAAAGCATCTTCCGTCTTCAACAAGGAACATAGTTGTTAATTGTAGTAGTACCTTGTAATTCGCGCGAATTTGTGTATGATTTAGCTGTTGATTGCAGAAATTCTTAATGACTTCGCAATCAGCATGACTAATTTTTGACATTTTGACAAACAATTTGTTTTCAAGATTTTCCCAAATGGCAGCAAAACGAATAAAAATAGGCACTTCAGGACCACTAGTCACGGAATGTTTAATTTCAAAGACATATTTCAATATGATTTCCAACATGTGAAGGCGACATGCGAACTTAATTAATTGGTGTCAAATCCTATCCTCTATGGGATCTTACTTGAATATATCTTTCAACAGTTTGCCATTCCAGTCTATAATGAAGGACTACACCTTATTGATCAAACAGAACACTTTTTGTATAACTACTTTAATTTATTATATATAAGTTTAGTAATAAACTAAATTACGGTTGCAATGAATTCTGTTTGAGCCTTCTCCGATTCTCGTTTACGATTTTTCTTTCGTACTCATTTATGGCTGCTTAGAATAAAAATTGTATTTAAAAACGACTTCAAAACTTTTGATTAAAATACCCTTTCAATGAACTTTGGGCAGACCTTAGCTTTCGTCGTCTATGCTCGGTCTAATATTCGTATTTATTTCCTTTTTTACAGAGGGATTGGGTAACTTTTTCAGACAACCAACATCCGTGCCTCGCTCGAGGTAGATCATCCTCCCATTCCCCTTACCGTTCCCATTTCCGTTGTTCTTCACCTTCATATTCCCCTTCCTATTTCCGTTCTCCTTTCCGTTCATCTTCCTCCTTCTTTCTCACTCTCTCTCTTTCTTTATCTTCCTCATACTAAGTCCATCTGCGGATTTTTAAACCAATACCTATTCCACTTCCTCTTTCTCCCACACTTCCTCACCAACTTTTTCACATATTCTTCCTCTTTTAGGAAGGAAAATTAAACTTTTTCAGCATTTTTTTGATAAAAATCCTTATTCCAAGAGCTTTAAAGTGGATCAACCCCATTTACGTTTCACCAAGACGTTTGTCGTAACTTCGGCAACATACACAATTTTGGATTCATTTCTATATATAGTATATAGATTGGCTTAAACCAAAAATATCCGTTCCGAACCGGTTCGGTGCAAAGCTGGTTGTTCGCCCTAGTCGAAAAGCAAGGGCAGTAAACATGGCACAAAACAATGCGACAATGCATATAAATACACAATATAAAGCTCGGGCTTTGTTTATCTGTGTTTATATTAAAAGTTTATGTATTTCAGGCATTTCAGTAGCAATCGTTTGACTGCTGTCAACTGATAAAACTCAAATTATATGTGCATTATACAGAAGGCTCTTAAAACACCTTAACTAAAGCAAGTAGTCCAAAAGCTGATGAAGCTTGATCAGCCGTAAGCCCAAAAGGCAGCCATGCCTAAAAAATACACACAGACGCACTTGCATATACCATACAGCGTGTTACGGCCTTTTTTTTCGTGGCGTCGCACAGTGGCACCTCCGGCCCAAAAACATGCCAAAAATTTGAATGGAAGCAACACACAAAATTAACTTAAACAAGAAATGCCAATTCAAGAAGTAAATAGAAAAAAATTTGTCTTCTTGGATACACTCTTTTCTACACTGACAAAAAAACTCGTTCTTAAAGTAGGGAATTCGATCACAATAATCTGTTGTGTCCGCTTTTTCTTGAAAAATGAACGTCAGTCTGCTGCATAAGTGTAAACGAACATATAGAAACGTGTTGTTTCAGTATCTCCGAAGTTGTATTTTTGTTGTACTATCCAATACACAATGGTTCATATTTCAAGAACGACGTTCTTATTGTGGTACAATTAGAAAAAGCTTTCTTCATTTTGGAACACAATCAATAACAAGCGGTTTTTGAAGAGCAAAAAGTTCGGAACAAAGAAAAAGAAGACCATTCGTTCTTAATTTTGGAACGTGATTTTTTTATCAATACATATATATAATAATAATGAATCAAAAAATCTATCTGGGGCCGATGTTTCGACAACTTAATAACTATTTTAAGAAATAAGAATGGTATTTACAAAAAAAAAAAAAAACAAAAAGTTTTATTTTGGTAACACCTACTACTGGCAAGTCAGCCAATAGATGAGACACTTATCAACTGAGGTTGATGCTTAAGCTTATGCTTAATCGACCATCCGCTAACCGATGTAAACTAAAGACAACGGAAAGTTAAGTAAAAGAAAGGAGAATGGAGAAAGGAAGAAAGCGAAACAGGACCGGGTAGAAGAATATGAACTACCTCGAGCTTTACTGCAAACCTATTGATAGGGCCAGAGCCATTCTATGCCAGTGTGTTCTGTTTATCAAGCACTAAGAGCAGAGGAAGAAATGCGACGAACGACCTCAGGCAGGTCAAACAGTTCCTCGGCTCCTAAAACTTAAGTAGGTTCAAGTAAATCTCAAAAAACATGACAAAAACTGCGTTAGAATTCTAGCTGGTCTGCTTAATGGACAGACTTTTTGAGCTTGAGAAAGAATACGTACTGCGAACTAATTACGCGTGATGCGCTGGCCAGAAGAAAGATGTCACTCTTAGGCGTTTATAGAAATACGATGCCCGACGCAAACGGGTTGTAGCCAGTTGTAACTCATAGCTAAGACAGACAGGACAGCTATAAACTGACTATATCCTAAGGCTTACATTATTAGCATTACAACTTTAAAAGTTATAATTTGTGTACCCAAAAAGCACAGTTGAGCCCACTGTACGTCGCAAACACTTGAAGATTGACAGGCGATTTTGATGCTGTTGCTGATATGCTCCCGATATGCGCCTGCTGTGTGTTTGTATTTGTATTGTATGAGTGTGAGAGCGTGTGTGTTTGATTGTGTGTGAGTTTGTGTGCCAGATATTCATATATGCAGTCAATTCTTTCCGGCTTTTCTCGTTTGCATTTTTTCACTTTAACTTTTCACTTTGATTGCGTTTGAATTTCCGTTTCGCACAGGTTGTCCCGCCTCAAACACACACACGCACACACGTACAAATCGCGCACGCACACACGCTGTGCCAAGGTTTTACTTTTTTTTTATTTGAAATTCAATGAATTTGAGGAATATTTTTCAAAGCGCTGCCACTGCGTCTTTGACACAGCCAGCAAACCAAACAAAACCAACAAAACCAACAAAATAAACAAACAAACAAACATTCAGACAGAGAGACCAACAGGCAAACCGACAGACAAATAAACCGACTCACAGTCAGGCAAATATGTTTGCATTTCAAATCCAAGCGCGAGTTCTTTTCATTTTGCTTGCATTTGTTGTATACAAAAAAAATTGTAGCACACTCTATGGGGCCTAGTCGAAATACACCCACACACACACACACACACACACACACACACACACACACACACACACACGCACACACACATACTACACAGCGCAGCCATGTTTGCTCATGTAAATCGAACACGGTCCACACTCCGCGCCGTAAGTTTATTAACATGGCCGCGCGTAAGAGTAAAGAGAATGTAGTCAAATTGCGGCAGAGACGACAGAGGGCGCTCGCGTAGCGCAGCCAACATTTTCGACTCAATGACAGCAAACATTTACATTTTCACTGTTGTCATCGGCATCGACGCTTGTCGGTTTGGGTTTGGGTTTGGGTTTGGCTCTGGGTCTGGGCCTTGGGTATTTGTTAGGTTGGTTCGGGTTCGGGTTTGGGTTTGGGTTCGCTTTTGCACGTTACGCGGCTTAGGCACCGGGATTTGTTGGCTCTTTCGCCTTGGCAAGGTTCTCTTCGCTGTTTTTTTTTTTGTGCCTTCTGTTTGCCCACCCTTTTTGTTGTCACTCATGTCGCTGTTTCTGTTGTTGTTGGGTTCGCTTGTCATTGATAAGTCGTCTAGGTTTATTTTTGATGGTAGGCCAACTTTTTATGCTTTCCGGTTTATCTAGTTAATATTTATTTATGGCCAAGTCAAGCGGCAAGTTTCAAGCACAACTCAAGCATATTCTATGGCTGCCAAGTACTATGCTACAGTCTCAGCATCACAATTATGTATATGTCTAGTCACCGTAAAATCGACGCTCTATGATAATTCACAGTTTGGTTGCAACTGTTTTAAAAACGTTGTAAGAGATGGCGATAGAAGCGAGCAGAAAGCGAGCCTAAGCTTTAACTGCAGTGCAGCTCGAACTGACCAAAACTCCTGATTGGGTTAGCCTGCATCCCTGAATGGCAGGCGCAGTGGTTGGTATCGTTTGAGCCTTCTAGTGGCGTCACTGTTGTTCAGTTAGTTTATGGACGTTTTGACAGCCTCTCTGGTTGGGCCTGGACTCTGGTGGAACCTGATCCCCAGGCTTATACGTATATCTGCCTAATTAAAGCACAACCTCTAAGTGGTACACCATGTTTAGCTGCACACACGCTAATCGATGTTAGGGTAGTGAGCTAATATGCGCAGCGAAGCCTTCCCTTGACTTAAACAGAGTTGTATAGCGTTTGAGAGCCACCAAGCTTCGGATAAAGTAACCACGAAAGTTGACGTCACCAGCAGACGTATAAAGGACTATGATTTGAGGGTATGCATCTAGAATGTCCGGACCCTTAATTGGAATCGTGCCTCTGCCCAGCTAGCGGTTTCTCTTGAGCTATGCAAAGCTGTCATAACTGGAAAGGACTAGTCTGCGCCATTTACTTCGTTGGCCAGCCATCACAAGACTTTGTGTTTTAATACACTTGGTCTCGGATAATACTGGTCAAGAGTGAATTGAAGTGTTCTGCATTGACAAGTCTTAACTGTTGGGAGTTTCAATGTGTTCAAACGCTTGCCCTGCCAAGAGCAAATGGCCAGTACAACTTAACTCAACTTTAAACATAAAACATATAGACCTCGAACCACTGTACAGTAAACCCATAAAACAAGACGTAAACAAGTCCCTGTTACACGCAAGGAACTACAAGAACAAAACACAATATAGGAGAACAAACAAACCAGCAACAGACCACAGTAGAAAAACGGGACTAAGACAAACACGGCTAACATTACAGCAATCAGCACAGGTTCTTTTGTTTGCCGATCTCCAAACCTGCAGCAACACTGGTAAGTGCCTACAAGTAGTTACAAGTAGTAGTTGTAGTGCCCTTCCGAACACCTAGTAGGACACAATAGGCCTCCTTCCCACTACCACATGGCCTGCTAGGGCAGCAACCATATAACCATTTGCTCCTACACCTTATCTTTATAGCGACCCGCTTGTGAAGCCTCAACTGGGTGCTCCGTCGTACCACTTCCCACTTGGTTAGCAACCAAAACCATGGGCTCCTCCCAATCCTATCCAGCCACTCTGCCACCACGCAACGTACGCACTTCGTACTCTTTCCAAACTGCCTAAAATAGTGTAAGTAGCGCCATACAAGACGGCAAATAGAGAGTTCAGCTCAGACACTCGTGGAGTGCAGGCTTGCGAGCTTAGTCTCCCTCTAGACTTAAGTTTTATATTTGTATTACCCTCTAATAATAAATATAATAAAACTCATAAGAACTTTATCTTCTTAGTTATGAACTTCAACAGTGCACCAGTGGCTCTAGAACAAATCAATTTCGGTAGCATATCGCCTCGGTACACCGGTGAGATTTAGCCCAGCCTGAGACATCTTTACAGTGTAATATCCTCACGTATGAAAGCTTTCTTCTTCTTACTTCTTCTTATAAATACATTGTTTCTTTGGTGTCATTGTTAGTCGCCTCATACGACAAGCTTTTACCTGCTGAGTTGGTATTCTCTAACCCGCTCACCACACTTTCTTAAAAAAAAAATACAATTTAAAATTTTTTTTTTTCAAAAAAAGTAATGACTTAAAAAAAAATTATTTTTATTGCCCTTATTAATAAGTATTATCGTGGAAATTTTGGTTTTTTTAAATTAAGCTGTAACGCATTAATTTTCCGATCTGAAATTTTTGTAGATTTTTTCTTTCCACCTGCAAATCGATCTGCATCATTAGTTTTTAAATATCGCTGGTGGCACTTTTTGGTACCTTAACCGGCTAGACCCTTTCATCTTTTCGGTATAAATGCGCATCTTTTGGTAAATTTTTGTGCCTCTACCTTTTATAGTGTTCAGACACTATATATATAAATATACTATATATCGAGATATCAGTATCTCGACGTTCATACGGAAGGACGGACAGACGGACATGTCTATATCGACTCGACAACTCGCTACAAACAATATAGTGCCGAGGAAGTTTAGACGCATATATGTCAACATCTCCTTGGATGCCAATATCCATCCAGCAACTTTATTTGAATGTGTGTGCGTAATTGTGCTATTTATTTTGCAGATTACTCAAAAAGGGAGCGTTATTACAAGATCGAAAAATAACATAAACCAAATTATTTTACAAAAGTACCGTATAACTTCATAGCATGAAGATTTGTAAAACACAACAGAAAAAGTGCCAAAATCCACTCACAGAAGCTTCGGGTCCGTGGCAATTTCCCGATTCGAGTTAAGATAGACTTAGGGACATTTGGCCGATATACAATAATCTGTTATTTAAGTTCCAGCTCATCTCGATGGAATATAAAAGTCTCGAGTAAAATCGAAACTCGAAAACCGAAACGCCAAAACGGTTACTGGACTCGAAAGTCCGAAAGCTAGCGAAATTGCAATTTTCAGCAACGCAGCGGTCACTACGTCCGAGTCTATGAATATTTTCGAAGTGTGGTTCGAATTTTAAGCAAATCGAAGTAAAGGCACGCGTCATGCTCAGCAATGTACCGTTGTATATACCAGAAACGTATTTTTTTTTGGCACATTAGCAAGAAAATTTCAGGAAACTCGCAGGGAAATTCAGTGTATTTGTGCAGCTCCATTTTAAGTGTTTTCACATTGATTTCTTATATTCACGCAGAAATTTAAAGAATATAAGAATTTTGGCTTAAAGAGTTAATACAGCGTATTGGCTTGCGTTTCAATTGTTTTTTCAAAGCAAATCTTAAGTAACGGTACAAAAGCAGGTAAAACTGCAAATTAAAAACGTAAAATGTGAAAATGAATTTGTTTTAAATTCCAATTGAAATTGCAAATATTTAACATTTATTATAAAGGATTTATTGCTGCGGGTTCTCTGTCTCGCAAAAAGCTAACTTTCTAAATGCCAAAAATTTGCAAATGCTCTTTTTCTTTATATATATGTGTGTGTGTGTGTGTGTGTGTGTGTGTGTGTGTGTGTGTGTGTGTGTGTGTGTGTAAGTGCTGCAACTGATTGTTTGCAAGCCAAAAAACTTTTGTGGCAACACATGCAACGGACAACTTAACACTTTGCGGCTCACTCCACTTGGGGTCTTGTGGAGGAGGTCTTCCCAGACCTCGTGCTTAGTTGTTGTTGCCGTTTTGTTTTTATGGCAATTGGATGAGCTTTAAGTGTTTTTTTTTTTACTTAATACCCTTGCAAGTGGCGTACATAACATTTGGTTCAAGGTTTGTCACGCCGTGCTGGTTTTTTGCTCTGAATACATGAGAAGGAACATTGTGTCATTTTTGTACACAGAGCATAAAATATCATGTCCAGAAGCAGGGTGGTGGGAGCGGGTGTTAACAATTGCAGAAGAAAGCGTATTTTTGGTGTAAAGTAAACCTCTAGTTCACACCCTTTCTCTTATTTCAACTGTCTTTCTCTCTCCTAACTTCCTCTGTCGGTCATGGCACAATGGGCAAGGCTGCCTGAGTGCTAGGGATGGTTTCAACTCTCTCTGATGAGCTATCGCACCCACCACAAGTCTTATCTAATCTAATCTAAACCTCTAGTTTGTCTAGAAAAACAGCTAGTATAACTCTGCGGATTCTGCGTTACAACGAATTTGTGACCGCTGAGACTTCTAATTAATAAGAAAACCAACTGATCTTAGTCTTAGTTATAAAGAGCCCGACCTTGAGGGTACACTTAGCACAGTGAGTCTAGTACAATGCGCTCCTCAATGAACATCAGCCTAAGCTAATGATTTTTCAATGCCGATTAAATGCATGCACTCCCTTGGGTAGGAGCGATATGTATCTATTGTCTCATCTGCTATATGGGCAGCAGCACCCGGCTGAAACTGCCGAACATCCACGATTTATGTGTCAACCATAGCCACCATTAGACTCCCACAAGGGGGCCGACCTCAATGGTCAGCTTTGGAGGCTGATCAAAACCTACGATATGTATGTATTAACTCACTTAAAACTAGCAACAGATGCTCTCTAAAATTTGCCATGATTATAAGTTAGCTATCTTTGGTATCAATCGGAATCATTTGGAGAATAAGCGCGCAAAGCAGAGGCTTTACATCAGAAGTAGAAAAAGAATATGTAAGCCAACAATATAATACAACTTTTTTGTCATTCAGACGCGCCAGTTGTGCCCCGAATGGAGTTCTATTACTATTAGCCAATTTGTTCTTTTGATGTGGAATGTCAAACTGATGTCACGGCTCCCACAAAAGCGTAACTTTTACTATTAACTAACTATATATACCATCAGCTCTATCACACACAATACTGCTCACCTATTGCTTAGAATATCGCAGTGGGCACCGTCCGCCGCCTAGAAGTGCTTGAGGAACCACCAGGTGCGTTACACCTAGTACACCTCGAAGGAACACTAACTAACGAACGAACACCAGCTGGTCAGGTATATCTGCACTTCAACGAACCCAACTCGGACGTTAAACGGGCTCAACTTATGCGTAAACAGAACAGAACTTTTACCGGTCTCGACTGTAGTGACTGTCCTGGCAGTCGT
Source organism: Chymomyza caudatula (assembly GCA_035041775.1). Lineage (NCBI taxonomy): Eukaryota > Metazoa > Arthropoda > Insecta > Diptera > Drosophilidae > Chymomyza > Chymomyza caudatula. The sequence goes on from JAWNKW010000150.1 coordinate 5,059,583, forward strand.
ACTCTGTTTATCTAACTATTCCCTATTGAGCATAAGACAAAATTCACTCCCGCCCAACTGTATGACACTCCTACTACCCCTATACATCTAGTTGCATATGCACATCGGACATACTTTCACTCTCTCTCTCTCTCTCTCTCTCTCTCTATCTCTCTCTCTCTCTCACTCTCTACCTCCCCCCCTCCCACACTCTCTCTCTCTCTCCCTCTACCTCCCTCCCTCTCTCTCTCTCTCTCTCTATATATATATATGTATACACGCTGCGAATTTGTGGTCTCATATGAACTAGCTCTGTAATTGGTATGGAACTATCTACATACAGAATAGTTGCGTACCCATTCGGTGTGCATTGTCAAAAGCTATTTCTTATAATTAGGCAGAAGAATACAATTTTCGTTACAAAATGTCATTCAATATTGTTATGTAAAACTTTTGGAAATTAAAAAAGTCGTCAACATGTATAGATAGAACAGTTAAAATGAGACAATGAATTTAAAATGAACATTTGACAACATTTTCAGTTTGGTGTTAATTACTTTTAGTTACAAAAAAAACAACTAAATTTGAATATTTGAAAAAAATTATTTAGTTTATTGTCTTGTCATCCATAACTGTCTGAGAGATATTGAATCGATGTAAAATGACTGTCACTTTAAGTTACGAATCATCTAGAAGTAACATTCTCGAGCAAAATGCGACTTTTTGTCCCCGTAATTAAAAAAAAAAATATTTTTAATCTATATATAAATACGCTAAGCAAAAATTCAATTTGGTACCGATTGCTTCTCAAAAACGCAACTTTTTTAGGCGAACCCTATATTATTCGAAAGATAAAATGCTTGAGATCCGCCGAATATATGTTTCATCTGGATACGTTTCGTTTTAGACAGGTAAAAATCGATTTGAAGTAAAAAAACAAACGTTGTTATTTCGTGTTTTCTTTTTCGTAATCAACTGTTAGGAGAGCGTGTATTAAGTCGTAAAATGTCGACGACAAGGCGAATACTAGCAGCAATAATTCGAATACCGTGCTAGAAAAACCGAAACCGATAAGTCTTAGCTAAGAACCTTAAATAGATGGGCAACAGCCCAGTGCCATTGGTGGTTCTAAAAGAAGCTAAAGAGCAACGCACAGTGGATCCAACTGACTTCTTTTTCGGTAAAAATCATAACTTTTGCGGGAGCAAAGATATTTTCAAAATTTAAAAGCATATTTAGGCTTCTGCGGTACATTGCGATTAATATGCTGTGAAGAAAGGGAGCTTCAAAAAAATGTTATAAAGTTCGATATCATATACCCCAAACGGCTTATCCTTGCAGCTATAAAATGTTCTTATTGCTTAATAAATAAGATGTTTGGAGTGCAAGCTCTTAGCAGTGCTGCCGTATACCTCACTCTGAATCAATTACAAAAATTTGAATTTGCGCTAACATTCCATTAAAAGTCAGACCAGCCACAAACCCCTCTACTTTTCAAAGACAGTAAGCTTATATTAGCATGCTTTGATTGCATATTAAAAATAGCTATCAACTAGCCCAAAGCAACTTTTCTCTGTTTTTCTTGGCAAATAATCACTATTTAACAATAAACTTTCCTACGAAAACTAGTTCATCTTGTGACGTATATGCGCAGAGTGAGCCGAAAAGCACATTACTTCATGGGCCTGTAAGCTGTAAGGCCTGAAGCACACAGAGAGCGAACCTGACCTGAACTTATCACTTATTAACTACACTGAGAAGTTCCGCTCTGCTCTTGATGAGCGCACTTGTAGCTTAGAAATTAGAGCTCAAGTTCAGCTCTATATATGGTTGGGACTCAAAGTAGGTTTATACCAAGTGTAATCGCAACAATGATCGCAGCAGAGATAATGGCTATATGTGAGAGCATGCACGCTTCGATTCGCTGTAACTGAAATATAACTAAACGTGTGATGTTTTTTTATACCCTGTACACATAGTGTACTAGGGTATTATAGATTTGTGCAATGTATGTAACAGGCAGAAGGAGGCGTGGCATACCATAAGTTCCATAAGTGCAAGTTTGTCGAATTATGTCGATATCTCACCCCCTTCATGACAGATTTTCGCGGTTTTAACCCACACCATAAAAGCTAACCAATTGAAACTTGGCACAGGTATGCACACTATTACTGTGCATGTTAAGTGTAAAAATTCATATCGGGTAAGAACTTTAGAAGATATAGCTAATAATGTGCCAATTTAAGGCCCCCTCTCCTATGAACTGTAACAGAATTTCACTTTTTACAGAAATGTTAAAGTTAACATTTATGTTAACCAAATGTAATACGGCGTGATGTCGCAGTCTGATGAAAACGCCCTAGGAGTGTTTGAGCGGAAAGTACTCCGTAAGATCTTTGGCCCTCTACGCGTTGGGAACAACTACCGCATACGATGGAATGACGAACTCTATGAGCTCTACGACGACATTGACATAGTCAAGCAAATTAAGATCCAGCGGCTCCGCTGGCTAGGTCATGTTGAGCGTATGCATGAAGAAGCTCCTGCGAGAAGAGTCTGCAATACGGTTGTCGAAGGGAAGCGACGAAAGGGCAGACCATGTCTCCGTTGGAAGGACCAGGTAGAGAGTACGCTAGCTACCTTTGGTATTACCAATTGGAAAAGGCTCGCGCAAAGCAGAGACGCCTGGAGGAGAGCTTTACATCAGGCCGTAACCCTATAATGGGTTGTTATGGCCAGTTAAGTAAGTAAGTAAGTAAATGTAATACGTTAGGCTTATGAACCAAACGATTTTGACCTTTTCAGCAGCATCCCCTCTACCCTCGTAGTACAGTTACCGTTATAACGCCCATGCCCTTCAACGCATCGATACACAAATTTGGATGAAATTTGTTTTGCATAGAAAATATGGGTAAGGGTATCCCACTGTCGGCCTTGACTGTCTGTATGAAATTTTTTTTGTTTATAATTTTGTTACTAAACTCTGCTCAATTATCACAAAGTGCCAGCAACGCAAGCCAGTTGTCATCAAAATAAACCAAACAAAAAGCAATACATATATACAGACATATATGAAAAACAAAAGCACACAAATTAAAATAAAGCAAATAAAAATAAAACAAAAAATTAACAAGCGCAATCAATAAACAACGCTTCAATGAGTGAGTCAACATTTAATTCAGATAATTAGTGTCATATGAGAATATCAGAGCGTAACTCTAGGAAGAGGCTAGTAGCTGCCTCTGCCGCATTCGTTCTTGGGTATGCAGGTGCCTTTGGCATTCCGCGCATAGCCATCAATGCAGTAGCAGCCATCCGGGCAGCGAATATGACGTATCAGGCAGGGTTGGCCCAAGGTGGCGCACTCGCTCTGGCAGCTGGGGCCGCAGGACAAATAATTCTCATAGGCGGGGCAGTCACGTGGCGCTGCAACACGCCCAAATAGTTGTTATAAGCTTAAGTATTCGGTTTTAACTTGTATTTAACTTACTGCCGAATTTCTGAGCATTGGCCAGGGCCAGAAGACAGCTTAGGAGCAGACACCATTTGATAGCTGCTAACATGTTTTGCGTTTGTTCTGTACTTGTTGTTTTTATCTTGGGAATTCTAGAAGACGTGCTATTGATAAGCACGATGTTGCCGTGCACAGTAGTAGCAAAAAACTAAACTGGTTCGGCTGTTGCGCGCGCGCTTTTATGGCATTGGCAATGGAGCCGCCGCTGAAAACTACTAAGAAGAGACCCCCGCCGGGGAAGCACACAGAACACACCGATTATATTGGGCATTCAAACAGCTTATAAGCCGCTGACATACAAGGTCGAAAAGGCCAAATAGCTATATAAATATATGAAATATTTAATTGTACTTTTATTCAATATATATAAATTAACAATAAAAAGTTTTACCTTAAACAATAAAGCGCAGCTTTCTAAGTTAAGAACATTTATTTTGAAGCAGCGCCCCACCTACAACCTTGTAATGTGAATTCGATAATAAAAATCCATAGGTGGCGCCACTTAACAATTACAGCAATGTAATCTTATAATGCTCGCAAACGAGTTTTGTTTTGAGGCACATAGATGGCGTTCATACTGCTTGTTATGCCTTTTTACAGCTACAACAATATTTTGCACGTGAGTGAGTTTGGTTTTAAAAAAGCCTAGATGGCAGCAGTGTTTGCTTTCAAATTACAAAGTTGCTGTTTTTTTCATTTTTCTTTACGCTAGATGGCTCTTCTTGGTCGAAATTTTGAAAAGTAGACAAAAAAGTTGACGTGATATCTGTTTTATTAGTTAATGTAGAAAGAAAAAGTTCAAACCATTATTTAATTTGATTGGAAATTAAACATCTATAGCAGTAAAGCACAAAAGTATACATTTTTTGTTAAAGAAGTAAGTGGTAACTGTTTCACATTTGCCGTATTCGATTCGACGAAGTAGAACCTTTGTGTATTTTATATAAGAAGAACCATCTAGGGTTAAGAAAATTATAACATTATGCATTAAGTTAAGGAATTTTCTGACAATTAATAACGCCAAAACAAAACGATTGAAAAATATTTAAATACCAAATAGGCTGCTCTATGCTGACTATCTCATATCGAAGTCGCTTGCCAACAAAAAACATACCTCAATCGTCACTCTTGACTTTTCAAGAGCGTTTAATCGAATTGTGGTACATACAATAATACACCAACTAAAAGAATGGAAAGCAGGTCCTAAAATTCTGAAATACATAGAACATTTTATGACAAATATAAAAATCATAGTCAGAGTCGGATCAAACGTATCCAGCATATACCCATTACATAATGGTATCCCCCAAGGATCTCCCATCTCAATAATATTTTTGCTCATAGCCTATAACACACTCGCACGTACAATAGCACTTCACAACAATTGAATTTAACCCATACGCTGATGACTTCTTCCTTATAGTTAACTTTAGCAAACAAAAAAACATAAACCACGACTTAGACACACTCTTTCAAAACATTCTAACCTGGTGCTCATATTCAGATGCTTCTTTATCTCTACCAAAATACCAACACCTCCACATTTGCCAAAAAAACAACTGCACTTGCAATATAAAGTGCAACAACACACAAATTCCAACAGTAACATCTTTAAAAATTATCGGATTAACTTTTAAAAACAAATATAACTGGAACTCACACGTAAATTCACTTGTCCCATCCCTATCTAAAAAACTCGCCCTTATAAAATGTTTAGCCAGCAACAAGTTCAACTGCAACCCCGATACCTTATTAATGGTCACAAAATCCATCCTAATTTCAAAAACAGACTACGGATTAAACATATATATACGGTCACTCACCCAAAAGCACCCTGAACAAACTAAGGACCACATTTGACACATTCAACCGGTTAGCACTCGGAGCTTTCAGTACTACATCTATTCATAACATGCTTTTCGGAACCAAGGGACTTCTTAACAGCAAAACTTTTCAAAAACTTACTAAACTCCACAGATACACCAATACCAATACACCAATAGTTCTATTCCCAAAAATCCATAAAATTAAGCCCACAGTGGCTACTACCCAAAAATCTCATAGACATATCCCTTAAAATACGCATCAAACCTAATACACCATCATACATCCACAAAACTTTGTTCAGGCAAATCAAAGAGCAACACAAAACACACACCTTCATCTACACCTATGGGTCAAAAAAAATATATGTAACACCATCACTAATCCCATAACAACCGAAATTGACGTACTAAAACAAGGCAGTCTGCCCCATTACACTTGGGTATACAGCGCCTAAATTATAGCAATATTAGACACTATCAAGCTCACAGTGAAAAAACGAGGGAAATACATAATATGCTCCCATTCCATTTCATCAATGGAAGCAATCTCAATTCATATTCATATCAAATCCGATCCCAACCAATTGCCAATGCAACGGACTTGCAGACCGGGCAGCTAAATCGGCATTACTTATGCACTAATTCACTGACACAGAACTATAACACTAACGACACAAACAAATTCATAAAACCGCAACTTGATATAAAGGTAAAAAATACCATCGCTAACAATACTCATACATACTATAACCTCCACACAACACAAATGACGAGAGTTGATTAAATTAAAATATTCTCTATACTGTGCCCCCTTTACCAATCAGCAATCGACCTAAAACACATCCTAAAATATTGCCCACATCTAACCCACATCTAACCCACATCCAAAAGATAATATTTTAAAACAATAATCCTCAACATTATCTAAAAAATCGAAATCCTGAAAACGTTAATAAAATCCTACATTTTCTAAAAGAAACCAACATGCACCACAAAATTTAAAATTACTCAAAACCAAAATACCCGGGAATTCGTTTATAAATCAAAAAATCTTTATTTAATCTTCAAAATTCATTTCATCCCCCTTAAAGTAGTCCCCCGGCTGCAATACACTGGTGCCAACGTTTTTTCCAATTTTCGAAACATGCCGCAAAGTCCTCTTCCGGTATAGCCTTCAATTCCTTCTTCGTTTTGGTTTCTGGCTCAACTATCGACTCGAAGCGATGTCCACGGAGTGGTCTCTTGAGTTTAGCGAATAGCCAGAAGTCACATGGTGCTAGGTCAGGCGAATACGGTGGTTGCGCAACAATATGGGTCGAGTTTATCGTGATGCAAAAACCAAGAATTGCTTCTTCATAAATCCGGTCTTTTTAGGAACACAGCTTTACGCAAACGACGCATAACACCCAAATAGTATTCTTTGTTGACAGTTTGGCCGGTTGGAAGGAATTCATAATGCACTGTCAAAACTGTGAATATGACCTTGATTTTTGGGCGACTTTCACCCGATTGATGGGCTGTTTCCAGTTCGTAGGCATAGATCCATGTCTCATCTCCCGTAATCATGCATTTCATCTTGTCGGAAAACATTGTTTCACACACTTCAACGCGGCGCTGTTTTTCCATGAAATTCTGCATTTTTGGCACCAATCGAGATTCCGACCATTCTGAAATGGTCACTCAAAATGGTTTTCACTGATCCTTTCGAAATTCCAACAAGGCTAGTAAGGTTTCCGAATGTCAATCGACGATTTTCGAGCAGCAATTCCTTGATTTTGTTAACGTGTTGCTCATCAGTTGATGTTGATGGTCGTCCTGGCCGTGTCTCGTCTTCAACGCTTTCTCGACCCTCTTTGAACATTTTGTACCTTTCATAAACTCTTGTTTTTCGATAGAGCTTGCTCACCATATTGTTATGACTCTATTCTTCTTCTTAAACCGTTACCAGGTTACCGCCTGATGTATTTCTTTTACTGCCACTTAATATTTAAAAAATATTGACCAGTATTTAAATAACGACGATCTTGTCCAATAACACAAGTCAACAATTTTAATGATTATTTTCGGAACTGATAAGTTAAAGTAAGATTTTCTAATTTCCTAATCAAGTAAAGACCCAGCGAGAAAAAAAGGTACATTCATGACCTTTAAACCAGATAAGGTTTCACGTCTTTAGAAGAAACGGTATAGCTGTTTTTTGTCAGCTCCCCGTTTGTAATCTTAGCGCATTGTACATTGTATTATCGGTTTTTATTAGATATCTATGGATATGGACACGAGACATTTGCATTCAATTATATTGTAACAGGCTTAGAACATTTTTCAAAATATATAATGTTACAAATAAGCTTTAAGAAACGATAATTTTGCTGATCTTAAGAAGTAAATAAAGACAATTGCGCTTGCCCTTTAATTTGATATTGATTAGTCCTTTCCCATTGGGCGTTATGATCAGAAATAAAATGTCAGTGCTTCACGATTTTCAAAATTTCAGAAAATGACGTACAATGCTGACATTCGCTCTGAAACTTGAATTTGCTAAGTCTACTTATTTTTTAATATTCCAAAAACTATTGAAGTTTACCATTTGATCGACAATTTTGTTGCAACGTTAAAAAACTAGATGACACTTCACATTTTTGGTACAAACTTTAAATTTCAACTAACCGGACTCGACAGAAATATGCGTAAATAAAAATTTAAAAACAAAAAACTTGAGCCGGCAAAAAACCTCTTTAAAAGATCAGGGCGCTAATTTCATACATTAATTACAAAACTTAAAACTAATAAAAGCAATCAGTTTCTTCAATGTTATTTGTTAATTAAGCAAGAGATAAAAAGGTGAAGTTTGCGGTCTTCACAAGCGATTTTTTGCATATCAGACAAGATAACTTGACACATTTCAATTAAAAAAAATGTATAGAGTGCACAAATTCTTCGTAAGTACTTCTTTTAGAAGGAAAATGGCTAATGAAATCAATGTAAGCCAATTATTCATGGTGACATGGTGATTATGTCGCATTTTGTACTGATTTTGTTACCAAAAAGTCACACAAAGCTTCAACTTCGTCGAATCGTCGAAGCAATTTTCAAAAACTTATGCTGTATTATTCTAGGGTTAAAATCAAACTTAGCCGAGTTAAAAATGTGGTACGCAATTTGCTGTTAAGTAGCTATTTTTTTATTTCAAATTTAATAGTATTATTAACAGCTGCTTTGTTTAGACAATTGGTTTGGAAACTCACTACATTACGCTGTCGGTGGCAACAACAATAATGGTCTGCAGCTTACATGCTAGCGCCATCTAGCGGTCAGCGGCCAAACGAACACATATAAAGCATGTACTCTAGCGCACATATTTAGTCAAGATGAGAACCACATTTGCCTAAGGATATGCTGTAGATTTTCCAGCACTGACAAGCAGCCATACTGCCGTACTGTTTTTGCAGCAATGGCGTAAGGCTGCCGTACTATCTTAAGCCATGCAATTCAGTCAGCTTTATCCTCTTTTTACGGAACAGCGCAGGAACAGTAGCCAGACACGTCGCACAATAGCGGAAAGGACACCGCGTAACACGACGTAACACTTCAGCAGCAGCCACAACAACAACAGCAACAGAACAAACACTACAATTAGTTTAAATTAAGCAAAGTGCAAACGTTTTAATAGTTCAAAAAAATCGACAAATAAAAAGCTTAACGCAATGTTTGCAAAAGAGCAACAAAAATCAAAATAATAATCAAAAAAACAACGAAAATAACAACAAGGCGTTTGTAACAGGAATAACAACAACGGCAAATGTGCGGGTACTTTTTACGCCCCAAACCTACGAATTCGCTAACTGCCGTACACACAACAACGACAACTACTACTATACTACTTATTTAATTAACGTAATTCCGTATAATATATGTACTTATAATTAGGCAGAGCAAAATTCATGCTCTCACAAACAGCTGTGTGTGCGTGTGTGTGTGTGTGTGTGTGTGTGCCACTGATAAGCCGACATGCTGCTAAATTCCCGTTAATAGCCATTTAAAGTGCTCACTAAGACTACAACAACAACAAAATCTACTACTACTACTTTCTGCTTCTACTACTATTATACACTACTTTGCAAGCCGTGTTGTGGTGTTGTTATATAAAAAAAAAAAAAATGACAGAATTAGTCATTTGCTAATTTATTGATTCGCGTTGCGTTCCAAAAAAAAAAAAAAAAAGAGCAGCAACAGCAACTGTGGCGCCTACTACTATTTAAGCGTAGTTTAGTAAACGTTCGACTGTGTAGTGTTTTTGTGTGTTGTTTTTTTGTTGTTGAAAACTCGCACGACAGACGACAGACGACAACAAAAAATCAATAAACAACAGCAACAACAACAACAACAACAACGACGACGACGCTGTGACAAAACAACAAAAGTCACACACAAAAAAAGTTCAAAGCGCACACACACACTCACACACTACTTTTTAGTAGGTAAGTAAAAGGGGAGCAAAACCAAAAATAGTAGTAGCAGTAGTAGTAGTAGTAGTAGTTGCTGCTAGCGTCGACGCGCGCGTCTGCGTCGGCGTCGGCGTCGACAATGTAATAAACTTTAAGTTGCAAGTGTCACAAATGGGCAGCACTTGCCAGTCTATGTGCGTGTATATGTATGAGTTTATGAGTAGAAAAAGTGCAGTTAATTACACTGCGCGCTCGACAATAGCAACAACTTTGCCATCAAGCGCTCTGGGAGTTCGATTATTTCCCAGCTATTTGTTAGCGCAATTTAATTAAAAGTGTTGTCTGCAGCAACTTTTTCCTTATTGCCAGGCTAAAAGGGGCAACTATTACACATTATGTAAGCCAAGCTAACGCTGCCCAACACTTTTGTTGCCACTTAATTAACTTTTATTGTGTTGCACAAACACAATGGACACACACACACACACACATTGAACTACGACAAGCTTTTGTCGATTTTAAGTTTTGATGACTAATTGGCAACATGGGGCAGTTGTGGCAGCGGCAACTTAATGGAATATCGATCGTCAGTACCTATTATTATCGATAAATGAGAAACGTTATAACAATTGGCTAAGACAGCTATTACTTACGTTTCTATGCGTTCTATTACTTTTTTTGCAGCAAATTCAGCTCAAGGCAACACTGTATGTGTGTGTGTGTGCGTGTGTGTGTCGGGTTTGGGGTCATGCCATTTCTATTCTAACTTCTCTGGTCTTTGGCTTTGCCAGTTTTTACAGTTGACTGAAGCAGTGACTCGCAGCAGCAGCATTACCGTTAGACAGCGCAAAATGTTGCTGCCGCTGCAATTGCCGCTGCTGCTGCTTATCGTTGGCTGCTGCCTGCAAAGCCACAATCAGGCGGTGGCTCTCATGGAGAACGTGACCGCTGCCATTGCCGTTGCCAATGCCTCGGCCACAATGGCTGCTGTGGTTACGCAAACCGTTCTACCGCCGACAACAACGTCGTCCACGCCGTCGCCGTTGCTCATCAACGACTATGAGAACCTGACGAGAACAGCAGCTGACAGCGTTAGCCCCAGCACCAGCACCAGCACCAACACCAACTCCCATAACAACAACAACAACAACAACAACGATGCCAGCTATGAGGAGAGCTACATAAAGTTCTACAGCAATACGTCCAAAGCTGCAACAGTTGATACAGTAGCCACAACAACAACTATAGCAACCGTTGCAGCACAGCCACCGTTGCAGCAGCAGGATATCATAGCGACAACGGCTTTGGGCGAAACCATTGCCATCAGCAATGGCAATGGCAGTACACTGGAGCCAACGCTGCTGCCACACGAGATCATTGGCTCAGCCAGTCCTACCAAGGCCGAGCAGGAGGCCATATTGCGCGCCCTGGATTGGCTTAAGGAGAAGCGCGCTTTGGACTATGGCTGGGGCAATGACACGCATGTGGTCATATTAGCCAAAGAGCTGTCCGGCGGTCGTGATCCGAATGACAGCGCCGATGCGCATATGCAGGTTATCGAGGAATTAGAAGATACACTATCGGTCAAGGAAATGGAAATTGAAATCTTGGCCATGCTCGATCGTCATCATACGCTACCCAAGCCGCTTAATTTGGACAAACTGGCGCGTTATGTGCTAGCACTGGGCTCACTCTGTAAGGATCCTAAGCACTTTCATGGCCACGATCTGGTGGCCACGCTGCAGCATCATGAACCGGGCCAGGACATTGAGTTCGCACTGACAACGCTGTCGGCGTGCAGTTCAGCTGCACATGTGCGCAAGCGACAAATACGCCGCCTGCTGGACATCGCCAGCGGCGTGACGGACCAGAGCGTCGATGCCATAGCGATGGTCATACTGGCACTGCGCTGCATTGTGACCGATCATAGGCATCGACATTTGCAGCACTTTGTACGACGGCCGGCACGTGGTCTGGCCAGTCTACAGGATCAGCGCGGCAGCTTTGGTTCGCTGCGCAGCACGGCGCTGGCCATGCAGGCGTTGCAGGACTTAGAGTATGATCCGGCGGGCCATTGGAATCGTACGGCTGCATCGCGTTATATACTTAATCGACAGCGCGGTGATGGCGGCTGGAGTGAGGAGCCAGTGCAGGATGGTCAGGAGCCGGACATAGGCGTAGGTCTGACGGCGGACATCATTTTGGCGCTGGGCTGGAAGGGTCTGGGAGCAGTGCGTGCACTGCAGTGCGACCATGTGATACGCGAGAGCAGCGATCCAATGGGTAAGCTAAATGCAAGTATCTATCGTTACAACATCAGCATTACATTATCGACAGAAAATGGCGAGCCCAAACTGGCTGTGCCCTTCGGTCTGAGCTCCTCGGCTGAGGAATCGGATGCCAAGAACATTTCGTATACTTATACGCTCTGGGTGGGCTCCAACGTAAGCGAGGCATTCTCGCTGTCGCTGATATCGCCCAAGAATACGAGTTTCTTCAAAGCCATGACTCAAGCGGCCGAAATTGATCCAAGGTGAAAAAGCATTTAATGTAATTATATATGTATATATATGATTTATATGGTTCTTGTTCCGTTGACAGATTCATTTTCGAGGCACGCGAATGGCCCAATGGTCACTATGTGCACACGCTTTATGGCAAAAAGGAGGAGCCACGAGGGTAAGCTGGGATACATTTGTGCAAATTTTGCCTAAGTCGTCTCACAAAACTGCAATTTCCCTCATGAGTTTAATGCTGCAATCCATCCTTTCAAATTCGTGTCTTTGGCGTTGATTTAAGACAGTTAGGGGCAAGGATAAATCCTGCGAATCACCATGTAACGATATCGTTACACCCTGTGCGCATAGGTTCGAGAGTGTTTGTAGACTTATGCAATGAATTTAGTAGGGAGAAGGAGTTATAAGTTCAATTGTGTTCAAATTAGTCGAGGCGTTAAACCCATGTCTGTATGAACGCCTAGATCTCGGATACCGTACAAGGCAGCAAAAGATGACCAATCCATAAGAGTTAAAGTCGTTAGTAGTGAATGTGCTATTTTTTGCTCGCCGTCTATTTTGTGAACTGAGCGTAATACCAGGGTGCTACAAAATAGAAATATATGAAAGAACTCTTTAAGTGACTTTTCATGACTTATAGGTCTTGTCTACTAGAACTTGAAAACATAAGTATTTCGAATCTTGTAAACACTCTCCTGTTTGTGTATGCCTTTAACATAACATAGTTAATGCATAACCTTCTGACTCCATAAAGTCAAACAGCCATAACTTCGGAAAAAAAATATCGTCGTTACTCTTAAATATAAGAATAATGAAAGTACCATATAATTTCACGCAAACATTGTGCACCCTTTACATAGCCTCAAAAAAAACCCATCGTTTTTGAGTACATAACCTCAATTATCTCAAAATCCTGACGTAATAGTATTCTGAAATTACCCCTAGCAACTTGCGAAACAAAAATACGGTTTACTACTTACGATATACTTACTGGTTCCAACTTGCATTCCCTATTCTATAAACTAATATATACGTATAATACGAGGTCAGTTTGATAAGTCAGTGACTTTTTAAGTGAAAAAGAGCGCCTTATTTGTCAATAGAGAGTCTTTTAGATCAATTCATATAGTTCAACGTATTTCCGAGCTCTTTATGCCTTCCAATTTTAATAGGTTTTCTCAAGGACCTCAAAATAAGCGTTTTTTCAGCAGAGACTTCAACATTCGACCAAAATCTCTTACCGTCGAGCCATTTTTTCAGGTTTGGAAAGAGTAAAGATATTTTTTGCGTTTTGCTTCAAAACAAAATCGGATCTGTTCAACAGCTCTAAAAACTAATCTTCGTTGATCGTTTTCTCTTTTTCAAGATAATCGATATGAGTGATACCGCGTGCATCCCAAGAAACATACGCCACAAACAGTTGCATACGTTTTGGCTCAAGTTCAGCAGAAAAAATCCACTACTTTTACTGTTCTTCAGTCTTTGGTGTTGTGATGAACGGCGTATGAATAGGTTAGGATTGCGTTTGAACATCGCCAGACATTTCTCGAAAGGGGTTGCACGGAGTAAGCAAGCACGGCACCCTTAGCGCGAAAAGCTTCTTTTATGTCCAAACATTCATGTAAAGAGATTGAGGTGCCTACAGCCTTAGCCACTTTATCCACTATCATTATCCAATCGTCCAATATCATTGAATGGATTTGGATACAATGCAGTCTTAGTGCAATATTAATCTATTGTTCCTCAACCATTCCAAATGCAAAACAACTTATTCTTTGTACTCTTCTGTTCTAGAATGTATTTTAATTGTCTGAGATCTCGGGACTCTAAGGAGGCTCTCGCTCTTCTTAAAAACGATTATCTAAATAGCTTGTGGTTCCTCATACCACTAAACTCTTTTATACAACTCTTATCCTGCCGATCCTCGAATATTACTCCTGCACTTGGTACCCTTAGTACCATCTTTATCAATTGAGGATTGAGCCTGTACAACAGCAGTTTCTTCTTTTTTTTTCATTTTATCAAAGGATTGTAGTGACATTTATTACCTTTGAATACAATAAAGAAACAAGTTGATACTTCATTTGATAATAGAGATATAGCGGTTTGAGTGGAACTTTCTGAAAAATACCGATATTCGCGAAATTCTCAAAACCTCAGGGTAACCGCAAAAAACTGAGTACGAAGCGATATTGAGGAAAGGTAATGTTATTGGGCAATAAAGCACCCTGACTTTTAAGATCTATTGTACCCCCTACTGAGCTTACAGCTCCCCAGTCAGTCCTGTCTCTGATATAAACTTAATTATATGGGATGGTTTCAACTGGGCTGTGTCGGTCAGCGAAATCCTGTATTCACCTAGGAGCGACAACCCTCTTCTGGCCAGGGCATCACACTCTCTTCATTCCTCCTCAAGTTCACAAAACCTGCAGGTACTGAAGCTGGTGATGCCTAGCTTCCTCAGGTGTCCTTTCAGCCTGCAGTGTCCGGTAAGCAGACCTATCAGAATTCTAATAGAGGTTTTTCCTGACTGTGATTGTTGCTTGAACCTTTTTAAGTTATTAGATCCGAGTAATTGAGAATCGAGTAAAAAAAAAACTCTGACCCTGTGAATAAGCTCGCAGCACCGTCTCTTGCCAGCATGTCCGCAAGATCATTCCCGGAATGCTGGTGTCATCGAAGTGACAGTGTGGTTCATTTTCGCAGAAGGTCCACATTCATTCGGGTTTCCCGAACCAGCTTGGAGTTTATTCTGGCTCCTGCAACCGCCGTTATGGCGGTCTGACTGTCCGATTCTGTCGCTATTTTCCTATTCAGGTAATTTGTGTCAACCTGAATGATGAATGCTGGTATGAATGCCCATAGGTTCAGACAGATGAGTTCACGATGCCGCGACCTCTAGTCCTGTGCCTTCATCAAAGATCTATAGTGTGCCCTCCCATAAGATCCATCTTCGCTGGGGTTGTCCAGGCTCGTTTGTTGCTTATGGTAAAACTGAATTCTCGTTTCAAATAGCACTCAGTGCCCATTTTATCCCTAGGCTGTAGGAGCAACGCAGGGAAGGTAGTTTAAACATAATCACCCATCAGAGTTCTAACTTATTAAAAAAGTTTGAATTTTGTAGACTAGTGTTATTGATCTTATCATTGATTCTTCTCAACTTTGTACCCAAAGTGTAAATGATATTATTTTTCTATGTCTTCAAGAGCCACTCGCGACTTCCTTCTTCTACACTTGCAGGTTTATTGGTTCTCGCATGATTTCTTCCGGGTTCTAATCTTATTTATAATGAACTATATAAAATAATTTTTTATTGTTTTTTGTTTGTGTATGATTTTGATGGAAGGTCCTTAAAAAATATACCAACAGGCTTTTAGGTATTTATGTTTTCCTTACGCTTTTTCTTTCTTTTAAATTGTAAGAGAAACAAGCTCTGATTAATAGTTTCAGATATTGATAACTTTTGAACAACATCGAGATCGAGTATTTCAATATTGACACTATTGTCTAGCATCAGATTTCCACGAATAAAACCAATTTTTGAAGTTTCCGGCTAAATTTGCCGCCCACACGTGCCTGTATGGTAAATCTGGCCCTGGGTTGGAATTTCGGATTAGTTATATTTTTCGTTTTAACTATCTTTCTATACTCTTTCGTTTTTAATGCCGAATTTGTAATTCGGCAGTTATTTGTTTTGAAACATTCTATAAATAAATAGATAATTTAATATTAACTTCTTATAGGTATCACTACTGGCTGCTTTATCGACTGCCTGAAATACCTGATCCGAATAATACGCCTGGGAATCAGCTTATTGCGCCTGTTGGTATGTGATGCTCGCTATCTTTAACAAACCTCAAATATATGTGTATAATTTCTCGATAACACATTCCACAACAGGTGTCGATGAGTTAATGGTGGAGGATGGCGAACATTACCTCTATTGGTATAAGAAACTCTAAGCACATGGAACGCAATGCCGGCCTTAGTCAAAGCTAAAACAAAAACAACAACAAAATACAAAAAAATGCTATAGAGCTATAGCTATAACTACTTATATATATAAATATATATAAACGTCTCTCTCTTTCTATATAAATATAACATGCATATATGTATAACTGAATAATCAAAAGTGCATACACAAATGCACACAAACTCTCACACACACATACACTGACATAGGGGCTAAACACATGATACAGCAACAAAATGCATACTAAGTATATATAAAAGTCATACTATACATAACATAACTAAGTGTAAGCCAGGCATCGGCAGCAGCAGCAAAGTAGTTGCCTGCAGTTGATAATGGTCAACATATTGACAACTATTCACTGCTGACACACAAATACTATACAGAAATTCTGCCAACATCTCTGCCGCCAATGCCGATCCCTGCTTTAAACTAATGCATGTGTTTAGGTTATGTGTCAAGAAAATCGAATCACACAAAAATGAATGACAAAAAGCTTCAAATTTATGCACAAAGACAACAACAACAACTACTACTTAACACAAATCAAACAGCAGCAAGTCCTAATAACCTTCTACCACTGAAAGTTGCACGAGAAAAACAACAATCGATTACTAAGCCATTGAGTCGTTGTTATCGGCAATTGTCGTGCAACTTCCAGTGAGAGCAGGCTAAAATAGTGTTCAAGTGAATTGAAACAGCAAGAAAAGCAAACGCAATTGCTCCCAAAAGCAATCAATCACTATAAATATGTTACATGGAATCAAACCGTAAAAAAGTTTCGATACTCTTGCTACGGTTAACGGCTGTAGTTCGGCTTTCTTTTTTCAATATTATAAAGTTCTTCTTCTTAACTTCTTTACATTTTTTTCATTGGAATTGAGGTTTTACGTGGTGGGTCTAAAACCCTTCGCACAACCCTTTAAAAGCCTGGGGTAGCTCTACTGGTCTCGAAAGAACCCAGTGTCATTGTTAGTCGCCTCATACGGCAAGCGTTGAGCTGCTGAGGTGGTATTCTCTCACCCGCTCGCCACACGGGGAATCAATTTCGATTAGCTACGCCTATTCACAATTTTTCGACTCTTAATTTCAGACTTGAAAACAATCTTTTTCACACAGCAAAAACAACTTGTGAATTCAGAAATTTCTAGCCATCATTTAAGAACATCATTTTTGCCAAGTTGACGATTTTGTTTTAGGAAAAACTTGTGCCGTATCAGAAGGCCCTTTATGAACAAATTCGTCAGTGCTGTGCCAGAAATCTCTTTCAACACAAACAGCAATCCGTTTGCTGAAACTTCAATCTGTTTCATTCGTATTTCAACTTTATATTAATCGAGAACATTGAACATTTATCGTAACAACGCTTTTAGCAATTTGTTAAATATTTCAAATGAAGTATGCTTCAAAACCGTCTAGAGATTCTAGGCATGCCTCTGATTATGACTAGTATCCATTCTAGTGCATGTGCAGAAAAAACAACCGAAATCGTACCGGCATAAATATATCGGTTTCAATTCGGTTATTTCGGAAAAATAATAACGGCTAAAGCTTAGCATTCCATTTCGTTTACGGTTTCAAAATTCGATCAATCGCAATCCTTGAATACCATGCATTTTTATCATTACGTCACCTTCAGTAGCTATTATTTTTCGGATAACGGTAGCTGCTTCAACATTTTTACACTTTTCCGAAAGTTTATTTAAATATCTTTTATTTCGTATCCACTATAATCAAATTTTCTTAACTATTTAGAAGCACTTTATTGCTGTACCAAAATATCTCGCTAATTCTATTTTTAAAGACTCTCTTGATTTTTCAAGGAATTAACTAAATTTTGCTGCTCATCCCATGTAATTGAGAACTGAGAGTGCGCTGTGAAGTGCTGTATGTCCAAGTTTCCTATTCATTAGACGCAATAGTCACGTTCTATTGGATTTAGAAGAAGAACTTCAATTGCACTTTGTTGATGTCAAGTTTTAGTTCTTTTAGTGGTATATGATTTTGCCACATTCTGAACTATCTTTGCTGCTACAGTTATGAGATGATTCAGATGTAATTTTCATTATTTATATTTAAATTCAGTTTAGATTTTGCATATAAACGATTATTTCATATATGCATTAATCGGATATATGCAAAATATTTTATATAAGTAAACTTCTCTTTGCCAGCTGCAAAGCTATTTCATTCATTAAGAATGTTTAGTTTTGGCTGTTAAGTTATAGTAACACGTTTTTATGGGCACACATAAATCGATTACACCATTATCAGCCGATTAAATCAAATGCACTGTTGAAAAACTTTACTTATTAAGTGCAAAGAGTCTAAAAGCAATAGCATTTTTTTGAAAAGCGACCATTTTAAGCACAGCGTACGTGTGAGGCTGCTTGTGTTGCTGTTTCTGTTAGACCAACTCACTCAAGTTAAGAAAGAGAAAGAGCAAAAAAACGCACATTCTTGGGAATGGTCGCTTTTCAGCCAGTCGACTCAATGTAACGGTCAAGGATTTCACTCTTTTATTCTCATGCTCTTTGAGTTAAGTGTCTGTATACAGCCGATAACTTTTCTACCGAAAATGCATGTTTTTGTATAAAAATTGTAAATTCACAAGTTTTGCACACAAGTAATCATTTCATATAAGCGATACGTTATATAATCGAAAAATACTGTAACTCCCTTCTAAAATCATCAAAAACACGACAGGGACTATTTTTGAAAGGTGAGTTGGTGAATGAGTTGCAAAAAAAAATTAAACGTAACTGTCACAATCAGGGATCGTAACTGTTATAAGTTATATTTTAAAAATTGCATTTTAAAAATTATTTCTTAAGTTACGTAAAACTTATTTTTGAGTTTTAAACCTAAACCACGAGCTCAAGCACATAACTCACTTTTAAAAAATTTTTTAAAATCATAGCATACCTTAAGGGGCTACCTTTGCTAATTACGTAGAAAGATGTATATTTCTAAAATTAAATATATCCAAAATGACATGATGAAATGCGTTATTTCCTTTTTTATGTGGCTGTGCACTATGCAACAAATATGACCTCAATAAAAGGCCTATGACGAAAACATAACTTTTCCGGTAAACCTGGATAAAAAACCAGGCCGATTTCGAATCCGTAAAACGTTTTAAATTTTCTAGCACGGTATTCGTGCTGTCGCCAATTCATTCAGACATATCGAGATTACGAAAGTTGCGAAATCAGCCCATCTCATATTACTCGGGAACCTTTCTACCGATCGAGATGAACTGTATGTCGAATTGAAGATAATTAAATATTTATTCAATGTCTTTTTTTTATGATTTTAAAGTGATCAAATCAAAAACTACAAAAAGTTCGATAAATTGAGTGTTTGCAAACCTTTCAGCAGCAATTTGAGCAAAATCGGTTGAATTTCATTTAAAAAAAAAACAAAAAAGGAACTCTTGGCTAATACCTTTCCGGTAAAGGGTCTAGCCGGTTAAGGTACCCAAAAGTGCCCCCCGCGATTTTTAAATACTAATGATGCAGATCGATTTATACGTGGAAAAAAAATTCTACAAAAAATTTCAGATCGAAAATTTAATGCGTTACTGCTTAATTTAAAAAAACGTGATTTTCACTTTTTGAATTATTGCGACTAAACTACTAAATATTTTTAAACCAAAATTTCCACGATAATACTTATTAATAAGGGCAATGAAAATAATTTTTTTATTTTTTTTTTTGGTCTTTACTTTTTCTTAAAAAAAAAATTAAAAATTTTATTATTTTTTTTTAAGAAAAGAAAAAAAACACAATCTTGATTTTTTTTCACAAAAATCCTTTAATACTCTTCTATATACAGTAAAAATTTGAACTAAATCGGTTTGGTGGAACAATGTTAAAAAAAATAAAACCTAAAATTTTTAATTTTTTTCCCTTATTTTAGATAAAAAAAAAAATATTTTTTTTCCCAAAAGACTTCAATAATTATTTTATAAGTTTCTAAAATTATTAAGACTTTGTATTTAATGATCATTTAACGAAAAAAAATTGTCATCTTCATTAGCTTCATTCGAGTATTAACATGACAAAAAAAATAAAATTTATGAATTTTTATTATATATTTATATATTGTCGATTAAAATATATCTCCTGTGGTTAAACAAAAGTTTCTAATCGAAATTTACCATTTCTACCATCAAAAAAGTACACATAATGAACACCAAATTCGTTGTGTAAAAAAACAAGAAATACTACAAAAACAACGAATTCAGTAAAGAAATATGATGTCTAGTTTATGATTTTAAAGCCTAAACTTTTATTAAATATCACCGTGTAACTCTTCAACTACCCAATTAACCATAGTTACTTATGATAGTAGAAACATTTTGAATAGCCCTGAGTGGCTCGAGGATATCTATAACAAAACCATTTGCAGTGCATACAGTGAATGGTTTGCAAAAAATCACTTTTTTTTGACAGTAATATGCTTTAATATAATAAACATTATTATATCATTTCATTTTAATATTTCACAGCACAGCTGCTGTTATAGTAGAAGTTATAAAACTGATAAAACTTCTTAAATAAATTGCTTAAGGTTACAGTTTATGATTATCTTAATTATATAGCAAATTATATACTAACTCAAAAATAACAATTTTTTTATGTTAAAAGTGGTTAATTTTGATTCGCAACTTATGTTTAGAACAATCGATATATTTTAATAGACAATATATCATTGTTTATCAAAAATTCATAATTTATATTTTTTTTGGCCATGTTAATACTCGAATGAAGCTAATGCAGATGAACATTTTTTTCGTTATATCAACATTAAATATGAAGTCCTAATAATTTTTGAAAATTATAACATAATTAATTATTGAAGTCTTTTGGGAAAAAAAAATTATTTTTTTTATCTAAAATAAAGAAAAAAAAATTCAAATTTTTTGTTTATTTTTTTAACATTGTTCCACTAAACCGATTTAGTTAAAATTTTTACTGTATACAGAAGAGTATTAAAGGATTTTTGTAAAAAATCGTGGTTGTGTATTTTTTCTTTTTTCTTAACAAAAAAAAAATAATAAAATTTTAAATTTTTTTTTAAGAAAAAGTACTTAAAAAAAAAATTCTTTTCATAGTTCAAAAATATTTAGTAGTTTAGTCTCAACAATTCAAAAAGTGAAAATCACGTTTTTTTAAATTAAGCGGTAACGCATTGATTTTTCGATCTCAAATTTTTCGTAGAATTTTTTTTCCCACGTACGAATCGATCTGCATCATTAGTTTTTAAAAGTCGCTGGGGGCACTTTTGGGTACCTTAACCGGCTAGACCCTTTGGGTCGCTTATTTCGAATACTGAAACAAAATTAATAATTATAATTAATATTATCTAATACGGTTTTCGAATTATTGCTATTTGAAAAAATTCGAGAGTTGCGAAGTCAGCAAATCTATTATTGGTCGGGAACCTTATTACCGATCGAGTTGAACTATTATTTAAATCAAAGGTATTTGACTATTAATTTAATCGATTTCAGATAGTTTTGGTCTACCTTGAGTCGATTACAAGTTACAAAGCAAAAAACTGAAAAAATATTTTGAAAATTTTTTTCACAATCGAGATAAGATAGACCAAAACTGTCCGAGAACCTTTGAAGCAACACTGAAATACCTTTAACTCAAGTTACTGTTCAACTCGATCGGCAGTACGCCTCCGGATTAATATGAGATTTACTGACATCGCCACTTTCGAAATCTGTAATTTGAATTTAAATTTTGCAATAGCGATATTTTGAAAACCGTTCTAGATATATCAAAACGGTTTCCGGATTTAAAATCAGTAACCAGAAAAGGTATGTTTTACTAATAGATTTTCCTTTTGATTTTTTTTACGGAAATTCCAAATAATTTTCGATAATGGCAATTTTTCGATATTCCCCAATAACTTCGCCATTTCGATACTGATTTTGCTCAAATTGTTGTTGAAATTTGTTATATATGTTATATAATAGTCCATTAAAAAAATTTTGTAGTTTTTGATTTAATTCATTTGGACTAAAAAAAAAGTATTTTGCATTTTCAAACAAATATTTTGCACTGTTACTTGCAATCGAATCAAGTTAGATCAAAACCGTCGGGGACACATTGATTTGATATTAAATTATATTCAATTCGAGTTACAATTCAACTCGATCGGAGTAATATGAGATTTGCTAACTTCACAACTATCGAAATTTCGAATTTTTTTGGAATTACGATAGTTCGAAAACGGTGCTAGGAAATCCAAAATGGTTTCAGGATTCGAAATCAGCGACCCAAAATTTAATGTTTTACCCATAGGACTTAAATTGAGGCTAAATTTGTTGCATAGTGTAGTCAGCACATGGGCTATAAATATATTATATTATAAAATATGCAAAGAAATGTTTGAAAATCCAATATTTTTGTGCTCAGGATGACTAAACATATTCCTTTTGTAGCCAAGTGTAATGGAATAGTTTTCTTATTGCTAAACAAGTTCAAACTCAAACAAAAAGTCGTCACCAACTTTCCAAGTGAATGGATGTTAGTTAAAGCACAAATGCTTGGAAACGCTTGGATTTGTTGCTGTTTGATTCAAACATAATCCGACAGATTCCTACATACAAAACGCTTTATATGTTGCTTAAGTAAACGAACAAACAACAAAAACAAAACACTTTATTCAAAACAAGTCAAACAATTTTGCCAAATTTCTCTTAAAGCATTGCCAGCAGCAAATAATTGTTGTGCAAACTTTGCTAACGACAAATTTTAGCAGAAAGTTTGCAAATTGCGACACAGACACTCTCACTCACTCACTCACTCACTCACTCACTCACTCACTCACTCACTCACTCACTCACACACTCACTCACACAAGCATGCAACAATGCATAGCAGTTTATAGCAAACACCGTACGTAACAATAAGTGATTGAAAATCATCCTTAGACATACATAACATATACATGGAATTAAAAACTAAAATAAAAAACTAGTTTTATATGAAAAGTTAAGTTAAAAACAAAAGCCGATAGCAGATATATATATAAAATATTATATATTATTACTATATGAAAGTGAACGAAAGTAACTAACACTAGCTAACAGCATATATACATAATAAAGACTCATAAATAGCTATACTCATACTATGCTCATCTTACATTTAAAGTCATATACTATCTACTATTACTCACAGAATTCGCTATCGAAAGGCCATCTCCACACTCATTCATCAGGCGACTCATTCACACGCTTGCATTTATCGTCAACTCTTGCGCGCTCATTACGACTGTTCAACTTAACCTCAAACTAACCTAACCTAACCTAACCTAACCTAACTTAATCCTAACTAAATTACAATATGTACTACTAAGCTAAAACTTTCTAAACAGCAGCAAAGTAATCCAAACCAAACAAAAACCAATACAGCAATGGTTTATCTTATAAGCAAATTGAGCTTTTTGTTTATGCAAATCCCTCGAAGAAACCCACTAAAAAAGGAATTGCCCCCTACCTAGCAACAACCGTTACACAATGTTGCATTTGCAGTTACAGTTATTCTAAGCTCAGTAGCCTTAGTTCTATACATTCAATGTTTGTTAAGCACCAGTCCCTGCACGACTCTCTATATAAAATTGTACCAAGTCCGCAATAAAACTTGCAATATTTGTAATGTTTTTTTTTTCTTCTTGTTTTTGTGAGCGCAGCAGCAATAAAAGCTAACAACGATAGAGAAAGCAACAAGAACAAAAAGCGTGAATAAAGATAATTGAAAATTAAAACTAAAACTAAAACCATTGTTTTTTCCTATTTTTAAGAGATTCAGCAGCCGAAAGAACTATGGTCGGCGGGATAAACGACAGTGGAACACTTTGTACCCTTTTTATACCCTGTACCATAAGTTCCACGGGCAAAAATGATCAGGAGCAATAGTCGAGTCGATATAGACATGTCCGCCTGTCCGTGTTGGACCAGATTTCTCCAGATGTGCATTTTCTCAACGCTGAGGGAGTTTGTCGAATCAAGTCGATATCTTACCCCATTCCCCCGTGACAAATTCGCGCGGTTTACAGCCGCTCCGTTGAATCTATCAACTCAAAACTGTTCAGTGCATCTATGTTTCAAAAATTTTCGAAATCGGATAAATACATCAAAAGTTATATAAAAATATGCTAATTTCACCCCCCACCGCCTATAAACTGATTCAAAATTCCACTACATGTATAGATATGGATACATGAGAGCTAGAGTTACACAATTTGGTGTGGAGGCTCGTGTGACCCTTATCGTTAAAACTGCAACCATATTTTTTCAATGGAATTCCCCACATTCGATTTACCTTAATTACTTCCACACCCCCCAATATATTGATTTAAAAATTGTCACAGACATTTATGTATTTTTGACCTATGTTACAAAATTCAACGAAATTGACCCAAGAACACTGGAGTTATGGGTATAAAAGTAATTTTTGCCCCCATAATAGCCAGCTTGCCAATAGGAAAACTTGTCAATTGGAACTTCCCAATAGGAAAATGTTTAGAGGCATATTGATCTTATGAAAATAGATATAAAAGTGGATACTTCCGTTCCAATTTGACCGTATTTAGTGTTTATAAAGAAAAAAGGGTACAGGGTATTCCTCTGTCGGGTGCCGTCCCGACTGTCTGCATCAAATTGCTTCCTTACAAACAGTGAGCAATGGGCACTAAAGTATCGTAACAGCCATCATCTACTTTACTTTCCCAACTGGCCGTAGCTCGTTACCAGGTTACGGACCGATGTATGCCGATAATGTTAAACTTTATTCCTGAATACCAGACGAGAGCGCCATAAAATAAAACGGGAAGGATCAGCGTCTGGCGGGATTAGTCTCTACTACTCATTTGCCTACTGAGACTAAAGTAACATCTATTGGAAAGAGTGATTCTCCGCTTGATCTCCATGGTGCCAAGGTAGACGAAGTCCTTGACAATATCAAAGGTATTCTTTTTCAACATCAAAAAGTGCCTCTCTACTCGAAGAAAACATATACAGTGCAGACTCGAAAGAGTGAACACCCGCACCCGCAAGAGTGAACAAATTTTTTTTAACATTGACTACTCTAAAGAATGAACAAGTGTAAAAATTCGAAAGAGTGAACAGTTATTTTATGTTTTAATTTTCTAAATGTAGGAAAATATATTCCATTATTAAGGTGAGCGAATTTTCTAGGCTAACAATCCTGCTATGCATTTTTTATTTCATTTTTAATTAATTATAAGCAAATTTTAAGTCGAATACCGAAAAGCTAAACGAGTAAAACAAAATCAAGATCTTAAAAAGTAATTTATAAGCACATAACACATTATTCATCTTGGTATTTACATAATAAGTTAGTATCATCTCCTATTTTACACAAATCGCATCCTCTAACTGATTAAGTTTTTTAGATTGCTTTCCATTGAGATAAACCTTTTAAGAAAGAATACCCCAAAGCTTCTCTTTAGGTCCAGGATTTTAATGAACAATTCAACAATGAAATGATTAGCAATAATCACCCTAATGAAAATTTTCATTTAATGATACGCATTGATTTAAGAACGCTCTTTAGATGTGAAATGGCTATTTCGAGAATCGATGAAAACTTACTCTTTGTGATGTATTCAAATGGTTTATAAGTAGGAGCGACTGGTGCTAAACCGTCTTAACAAAAAATAGCATAGAAAATGTATTTGATTCCCGGAATGTAATACCAGTAAACAGATATTTATTTTATGTTGTGTGTAAACGAAAGTTTGAACCTTTATTGATATGTTTTGAAGTGTTTCTTTCGTACAAAAGAATTCTTATTTTATTTAAAATTATCAATTTTTTAAAGGTATATTGAAAATGGAGGAATGCAATTTTTTCAACACGCTTTCAGACAGTCTTTGGCCGTACCGATACGATGCTTGGTTTTCGCGACTATCCGATTTAGCCGCAGTCTCCCCTACAAATAACCAAATTCACATTTTCTGTAAACGTTACAAGTAGTCAGAGACAAAGGAAACTAAACTGTCCCGTTGAATTATTTCGTTTTGATAGAAGGCAACCTTATGTCCATTAAGATTTTATATTATTGACAAATGGATGCAATTTCTTACTACGAATTAAGGTACCCTTTCATTTGTAGGCAAATGACTCAAAACTTTTCAAAAAACTTTAAACTAGATAGATGGTAACAGTAATCAAAATTGGTTTTATGTGGTATACATGTAAGTATGTGATGAAATAATAAACAATGAAGGCTCTTTTAAGCATTCTAATTATTACAAAATAATTGTTTTTTTTTTTGTTTTATAAATAAATAAAGGGACATCCTGACTATAATTGTGCATTGTATTATTTAAATACATTATAAAATGTTCGAATCGATGGAGTGAACGAATTCGGTATTGTGAACACCCTTCACTGTATCGCGACTGCGCGATACCAGTTAGGCCCAACCTGGTGGATTCTCTTTCAATAGATGCAAGGCTCCGGTTATGGCTCGTTTAGTACGACCAATAATATCGATACCATCTGCGTAAGCGGACTGGACACTCTTATAGTTCAATATTGTCCAGTTTCGATGTACTTCGGCCTTTCGCAACACATTCCCCATCACAAAGTTGAAGGGAATCCTCGCTCGTTATGAAACGGTTCGGAGCGGTTCTTTACTACTTTGGCAGAGCTGCGTGAGTGAAAAGTGAGTAACTTTTCAAAGCTTCGAAAACCGTGATCCCGAATTTAACGAAAAAGTTATGTTTTAGCGATCCTTTTAATAAAGTATGCAAACATTTATGCAGCTCGGCATATTTTTTACTTGTATTAATTATAAACACAAATACGCCGTAATTCATTTAAATAGTTTTTTAAAACTGCATTTTATTTCATTTGAGTTTCAACATTTAGCTGAATTCTGTTTTAAAAGCATAAAGTATACAATTATATTTTTTAGTAAATATAATTCTTTATAACAATAATTGCGCAGAAATTGTTTGTTTAGTTACATATTCGAATTTTCGCATTTGCATAAATTATGTTTTTAATTTTAATATTGCTAAAACATTTAGTTTTTGTTTTTTGTTAAATATATACGACAATTGTTTTTTGGTGTTTTTTATATTCTTTTTAATACCTATATGATAAAATTCATCGAAAATTGTTAGATTTTTTTATTTTTTTGCTTTCAATTTGTGTTTTGGTTTTAAGAAAAATTCCAATTTAAAATGTTAGTTGTAGTAAATGTTAATTTGTTTCATTAGGCAAAAATTTGGTTTAAAAGTAAATCGAAGAATGCCTGAAGTTTTGGAAATCTGAAAAATCGCATATTTAACTTCTTCTATATGTTTTAACTATTATTTTAGTCTTTTACTTTTAGCAAACAAACGAACCTAAGCATAAGCCTTATATAGAATGTGGAATACGGCCGTATATGATAAAGGCAAAAAAGTTATATAAAAAACTTTAAAGTAAATGATTTGCTTTCGTCAGCAGCTTAGATATTTCTTCAATACAATTAACGATTAGGTTTTATAAAAAAAAAAAAAAAAATCAACTTCAGTTTAACAATAAATATGCCATGTTGGCTTTACATAGTTCGTACAATACATGCATATAGCTTAAGTATGCATGTATTTAGTTAATTATATTTATTATATATTATATATGTTTTTGTAGTTAATGCTTATTACATTTGAAAGAAGGCCGCATAGAGCACAAAGGCAACAGATTTACAACATCAAACACTTTACAATATACATATAAACACACATATATGTACATATGTATTGTATTTACTATATGCAGAGTAGTGTATATTATGTATGTAGAGTATACAAGTTATAAACTCTAATGCATGTATATATGTAGTACAAATAGTAGGCAGACATGTTAAATCACACAGGCACACACACACGCATTGATTAATAACTATATAGAACTAGCGGGATCTCAATAGGCAACAAATATAAATAGATCAAAATTTTACATAGATACATACATATCGTTATATATTGTATAAGAGATTTATGGAATTTCATTGATGGTTACATTACTTTTTATCATACCCTTGCAGCAGTGGGCATATTAAGTTTGTCATGGCAAATTTCAAGTTTTCTATACAGATTTCTTAGAATTCTTGAATTACAACAGTTTCTTTCAGAGTCTAACATCAACAAACTTAACTAAATTCTTACAATTATTCAATTCGGCAAAGCATATAGATTACATTTGTTCTCAAATTATGTTTAAACTGCAAGAGTATGTAAACTTTGGCTGGCCATAGTTGCATTTTCTTTCTAGCTTTTCTTCAAATTCAGCAAGTTTCTTATTTTTGTTATTGTTGCAGCTACAACTTACATGCAGACTCAGTTTGTAGTTTCAATATATGTATGGAAACACACAGTGCGCGCAGGTTCGTAACATTTAAATGTAGTATAAAAAAGAAAAATTTGTTCATTTCATAATTTCAATTGATTGCAGATTGTGTTTGTTTGGCTATAGTTGAGGATAGGTGTCTATGGGAAGTTGACGATTATAATAACAACAAATTATGTATTTAGTGTAGAAGGCTGTCAGCTAGCTGCATCTCTTTCTAGCTATATATCTGACTCTGTTTATATGGCAAAGCTCAATTGCAAGGCATTGCGCAACTCATTCAGCACCATCGAACCGATGACCATTTTCTCGCAGTTAACCAACAAGGTCAGCGCATCATCCTGCTGCCATTCCAATGTCAGCAGCACCAGACTCTTGGAGGCCAGCGTCTGTCCGGCAAAGCAATGCAGCTGCGACGTGGCCGAGCTATGCGTATGCGCTAAATTGATGCACTCGAAAACTTTTTGCTTTAGCGCAGATACATCCACCAGCTCACGCTGCACGCCACGCAGTTCGCACTGGTGCTCATTCATGCCACGCAGCTTGTTGCGTTCCTCTTTATGATAGCTTTCACTGATCTGGACGGCACGCACGAGCTCTCCAATCGGCGGCTTCAGCGTAACACGCGAGCTGCCCGCACTGGAATGCAGCTCAAAGTCAATGGCATGCGTGGAGTCATTGAAATCCATGCCCAGCAAACCTGTGGCCATTTGCTGCGGCTGCAGTTGGGCTATGGGCGCAAAGTCACTAAGCTGCATACCCGCTGGCAGCGTTTGCTGGCCCATGCGTATGTTGGTAATCTCTTCCGCGGCACGATTTTGGAATTGCAGCTCAATCGAGCACATGGCTGCCGAGTAGAGATGTGGAGCACGTGTGAAACGATAGGCTAGTTGCAAGCCATGACCGGTAACCTTGTTAAGCAGCTCCTTGTGCTTAAATTCGATGTAAGAGGGACCAACCAGCTCAATGCGACTGCGCGCGTTTTGTGTCTGCAGCGCAGGCAGCATGGGCGTGCCTGTAAGTAATACACATATAAGTAAATTGTGCTTTCTCATAGATGCAAGTTCAGCGCAGAATGTTCGAAATTTCCAATTTCGCACTTTAAAAGATTTTGTTTAACAATGTGGTCTTACCTGGTGTTAGAAAACCGCCCAGTGAAGGCGTCATTACCGGACCAATTGGCGGTATATCATCCAAATCGAGCAGCAAGTCTAAATTGCTCTTGCTTTGCTCAACCGTTGGCTTTGCAACGACCGAAGCAGCAGTGGTTGTCTCTCGCTTCTTCTCATGATCGCCCTCCGCGTCTGATTCGCTACCGCTGCTGCTGCTGCCGCTATAGGAAGATGATTCGGCGCTGTCCGAAGTGCCCGAATTGGCATTATTGTTGTTATTGCTAGTGGTAGCTGCAGCATTACCGCTGTCATTTACCAGCGTCGAAGTCGTCCGCTCAGGAGTTGGAGTTTTGTCATCACTTTGTGGGTTCTTGCTTTCCTTTTCGCCCTCGCTGCTTGCGGATGACTCACTGCCCGATTCACTGCCACTGCTGGCACTAGTGCTAGATTCTGAATAGGCGGAAGATTTGTCCTCCGATTCGGATAAGAAGTTCTTCTCTCCTTTGCCAGCCTTGCCAGCAGTTGCCTTTTCATTGGCTGTGCCCGAGGGACTATCGCCTGGCAATTTCTCCTGCATGTAGCCAGCGATATTACGAACACTGGAGTCGGGCGCCTCCAACGGAAAGACGGGTAACTCCTTATAACCCGTTGCACGCATATTTAGATAGTGCGACAATGAGCCCAGCTGATAGTTGTTTGTGTCACGATACTTGCTCTCCGGCACAGGCGCCGGCTTGGCGGTGAGAAAGATTTTGCGTGCATGCTGCGTGAGTATGGAGCTAGTACCGCTAGCGGGAAAGATGACCTGACGCAGATAACGAGCACGATCACGCACATCATAGTTGGAGTCATATCGCGCCAAGGTGAAGACATACTGACAAAGCAAAGACGTCTGCTGCGGATTTGTTAGGTACAGCTTAACGCCAAGGTTCAGCACCTGCAGTTTGACCACATCCTGCTCGTCCACAAAAGATTTGGCCATTTTACGTAAGACATCGGGCGCTATCTGCGGCACCTTTTCGTTGTATTCACCAATTAGCCAGATAATAGAGGCGCGAGCGGCAGCTACCGTTATATAATCAATCAACTTGGCCATTTGTGTAATGATTTCAAAGTGCTCGGCAGCCTTGGTTTGCAACAGCTTCTTGATGACCACCACGCTTTCGGCCACGACGTGTTCTATATATTTAAAGCAAATGTGTTTATTGGTTAATAGCTTACCGCCAAGGGTTTAATACTTGTTTATATAATACTAACCATCATGGTTGGACAAAAGATGCACCAGGCCACTGAGACATGTTTCAGTTACTTCTTTAATGCTGGCCGCACATCGTCCAATGGCCTGGATTGTTGCAGCCACAAACGAGCGATCAACACTAGATATATAGGTCTGAAATTCTCGTAGTATCAACGATATGCTTGACGCTGAGGCCAGATTCGTTAGTATGTCCAGCTTAAGCAACTTAAGATGTGTGGGGTCACTGGTGCGCACAAAGAACGACTTGACATGGGGCTCAAAGATGGCCTTCCGTTTTGTGGACATGGATGCAATACAAGTGAGCACCACGCTCTGCACCTCCTTATGCGAACGCAGCAGACGTATCAAAGCCTTGGCAATTAGCTGCACCTCATTTCTAGGCGCCACATGATGATATAGCTGTGCTACAGCCATAACCACGGAAGCATTGCGAGACTGTAGCAGCGGCTTAGTTTGACGCAGCAGCAGGCGATGATCCAGATCAATATGATAACTATTGCTGGGCGAATTTGGTGCGCTGCGTTTGCTGCCATTGTTGTTGTTGTTATTGTTGCTGTGCGTTTTAGTTTTAGATTCATCATTATCGTTGTCTTCGTCGCTGCTGCTGCCGCTGGCACTGTTCCCACTGGCATTGCTGGATTCATCATAGAAACGCTCATTGGTAGATGCATCGGCTTGTTGGTAGTCCTCCTCATCCGCATTAGGGTCAACGAACTGTGTGCGCGCATAACGCGTCAGCATATTGATAATAATGACCTGACCCCATTCGTCCACATCGACAAGCAGATTACACAGCTTGCGATAGTTCTTGTGTATGAGATCCACGCGTTCGGGGCACACCTAAAACAGAAATAAATATATATATATATATATACATATATAAATTTAGCATAATAAACATGTGGCGCAGTTC
Organism: Chymomyza caudatula; assembly: GCA_035041775.1. Classification (NCBI taxonomy): domain Eukaryota; kingdom Metazoa; phylum Arthropoda; class Insecta; order Diptera; family Drosophilidae; genus Chymomyza; species Chymomyza caudatula. Next base: position 5,091,510 of record JAWNKW010000150.1, read on the forward strand.
TACCTCATCGAAGGCCATCACAGCAGAGCCCACCACCAGTGTTGTGCGATCCGACAGCAGCTTTTCAATTACCATCACCAACTCATCCTTTTGCTCGGCATCTAATGAGTACAGCTTGGGTATGGCATGCGCTGCAGTTTTGCGCACATATGGACTTAAATCGGCAGCGCTATCGCGTATAGCCAACATGACTATTGGCACAATCATGCTGACGCGTATGGAAGAAAGTACGCGCAAAGCAGAGGCACGGATTAATTGATTTGGATCCTTTAACGCACGCTGGAATGTTGATATGGAAAGCAAAGCCAAATCTTGCTGCTCTTCGGCATAGCGAACCAGGTACACATAGACAAGTTTCTTGACCTCAATATTTTTGGACACAACATTCTTAACAACAGCCGGAAAAAGGTCACTAGCATCACGTCCACGCGCTATCATGCCTATAATGCGTTTCATGGCCTCTAGCTTAAGGCCATCTTTGTTGCTATCCAACATCTGTTTAAGATCGTCATGTTTGCGGCCATCACTTTGGAAAAACGCAGCGCCACTGGCTGGATCGGTACCGAATTCCACATCCAGACCCATTTGTGGGCGCTCGACATAGGCGTTCACCGAAAATGGACTGGTTGAAGCGTTTTGCTGCATAATTAAAGGCTATAAGTGGACTTCTTCTACTACTGCTGATTGTATTATGCGTGGGAGTGCTGCAAAAATGGTGAAAGCGTCTTCGTTGTCTGCGTCGATGAGGCAGGCTCCTCTGCTGCTGGTACTATGAAAACCGCTTCAGGGCACTTGGCAAATTATTTAAAACAAGCACTATGTATGCATAACTGTTGAAAATTATTTATAAGTTATGCTTTTTTTTGTCGTATCAGCCGGTTTTTTGTAGGTTGGCTTTTATAATTTCTAAGAACTTTTCATTTTTGGCTGCCAACAGCTGCCACCTTGCAGAAATGTGAATTTGCTGGTTTTGCAATAGGCAAAGTTATTTTGGTTCGCGCGGTCTGGCAACACGCTAAAATAAAATTGATGACGTGCGCGCAGTGCGCAACAACGCACATGGACATTTTTGCAAAAATTTTGTTCGAATGCAGTGCATAAATTAAATACAATTTCTGACTAACTAAATATAAATAAAATGCTAAATTTGCATTACGCCTAAAATACAGTCATTAGCTGTGCAACATTTTTCAACACTAGATCGCGTCTATTTACTTGTGCTGCTGTTGTTGTTGTTACGCCGCTGTAAGGTGAAGTTGTCAAACAGCAGAGAGACAGGGCAAAATCACATTATTTAATGGGCGGCCGCTGGTTTTACAAAAAAATCAAATTTAACGAGCAATTTAAATAGACCAAATTAAGATGAACTTTCCGTTAACCAATGCAAATAAAGACAATTTGCGCGCAGCCTGCAAAAAATGCGGCTATGCAGGTCACCTGACTTATCAATGCCGCAATTTTCTCAAGGTAAGCAATGCCGCATATACACTACAATTAACTAATTTATGTGTATTGTTACATAGGTTGATCCCAATAAAGAGATACTCCTGGATGTAGAAAGCACCAGCTCGGACTCTGAGCTGGACTACATGACGCCACTCACTGAGCTGCGTGCAAAAGAGCTGAAAGGCGGCGCTGAGGCTGTTGCCCCGGCAAATAATGTTGTCGCTACAACAGCGACAAAGACGGCGGACAAAAAAAAACACGATAAGAAACGCACTAGCAACCATAGCAGCAGCAAGGCAACCAGCAAACACACAAAATCCACCAGGCACAAGAAACGTAAAAAGAAAAGCAAGAAGCACAAAAAGAGTCTGACCGAAAGTAGCAGCAGCGCCAAAACAAAGTCAGCCGGCTCCAAAGAACTGGCCAAAAAGCATAGCAGCAGCGGTGGCAGCAGGAAAAAATCAAAGCGTCGTCGTGCTTCCACTACCAGCAGCAGCAGCAGCAGCTCATCCAGCTCTTCATCATCGTCAAGCGAATCTTCTGATTCATCCAGCAGTGACACCGAATCTGACTCCAGCGACAATGAAGAATCCAGCACTAGCGAATCCGATGAGTATGGTAGGAAGAAGAAACGCCAGGGAAAATATAAACGCAAGGCAGAGACAGCAGCGTTGCGGCGCAAGAAGTCCAAGGTTAAGCGCAAGCGTCATCGTGCTGGCGGCTCCAGTGCCACAGGCGGTGGCAGCTATATGAGCAGCCTCAGCGATAGCAGCACCTATTGATCCATTTAGTTTGATCTTATCTAGTTGTTAGGATAAACACGTTGAAATATCAATTGGAAGATACTTAGGCTAAACTAGATAGTCACTATTTTATGTAGGTACACACAAAGACACACACACGCAACTTTTGCAACACACGCATGTAAAGTCAATTAGTTAAGCGCATTTTAATGCTCAACACAGCGCTTCCCTAATAGAACAACACCGACTGCCCGCCAGATACACTAAAACACATATACACACCAACATCATTCTAGAGTCGTCTTAATTGTAAGCTCCATTCGAAACACGTGCCCACACCTGCCATGACGGGGCTGTGCGTAAAAAAGAAATCATTGGCAAGCTATAACCATAATACATCTCATATGTTTATAAAATGAATTGAATATAAGATGAGAGGCAATATTTATAAGATTTGCCGTCAATGTGTACAACAAATAAATGTATACAAAACGTTTAATGGCTTTCAGTATTTATGTATGTATGTAAGTGCACATGTTTTGCAGAAGGGGGAGTACATCTTATGGGTGGGTACAATATTGTATGTATAGTTTAAAAGTACGAATAAAGTTGTGGTTGTCAACTTAAAACATCATTTAATGCCATCAATTCGTATGCGAGTTACCACTATCTTCACATTGGTGTGCTGCTTAACCTAACCTAACTCCTAAGAAGTTTAAATTTTATAACTCAATAAATCTCGAAATCTGTCACACAAAACTATAGACGTTGACTTTGTATATAGGCAATACTTTCTAAGCGCTACACAAGACCAATATGAACTATAAAAAATACCATGCTGAATGCAGACCAATGGGCTTATATCTCAAAGACATGGAGACTATGTAGCTTACATTATTATATACAGTCGATCGGATTGAATTATCGTACTGCGTAAAACAGAGGGAGATTGAAATACAAGTTAACTCACTCGTTTACGCTAATCATGATGATTTGTCATACTATAAATCGTGTCTCTTCTTTATCCATTAAACATATAAAAAAAAAAACACTGATACAAGTAATTTTTCTTATGGTTTTTAATTTTTTAGGCTTTAATTAACTTATAATACATTTTGGAGTACACATTCCGGAATGTCTATTGCAAAAAGATTGCACCAATATAAATTATCAAAATTCAAATAATTTGGTAAGAACGCAAACTGTTCATAAATCTAAATTGCTAATACAATAAAATACCTAACTATTTTAAATAAACATGTGGCTTTAAAATATAATACAAATAACACTATAGAGTTGCAATACGCATTGATGTCCATGTCCAAGTCTGCAATTTGGTTTTTAAGCTCGGCTATTCTCACAAGCTATCCGTATTGCACTTGTTTTGACGTAACAAAGTTTGCAGCTGTAAGATATGTTTCTCTTGTTCAGAAATTCTGACTGCAGATTGCTCGCAATTTGCGCATTGGCGCTCTTTGCCAGAATTCACCTGATCATCCATAGCTCTGAATAAAGCCATATTTTGAACTTCCAATTCCTTGATCTGCTGCAACAGCTCCTTGCACCGCGTGCAGAAAGTTGAGGAGCGATATTCGCTCAAAGCCTGTTCCTTTGATTTAAGGCTCTTCTTTAGCATACGATTTTCCTTTTTCAGATTAAGCACTTTTTGCTCGAGTTCCAGCAATTCATCTTCATTGTCGTGCAGCGGTGAAGTAGAATGTGGCTTTGTTTCTGGATTATCAAAAATTGGTTTATTACCCAAATACGACATGGCTTTTATTATGGCGTCCATTTTCTGTTCGATCGATCCCCCCATGTGTTGCTCGTTTAAATTTCCATCTGTCTTGCTGCTGCTATTGTATTGGTTGCTGCATTTATTGGTATCCAGTTTCGAAGCCACGTTATCCAAAAATGTTACCATCCCCTCACGATTTACTGCTGTAGTGGGCGAAAATGATGCCTCCGATGAAATGCCCATGCCTGGAGTTGTAATGCCATTCTGGAATGTTTCCTCGCTGCTGCTCTCATAGGTCGGTGCTTGATCGCGAAATTGACGTGGACGTGGCTGAGGTTGCGGCGGTTCTGATGTACTTTGAGCAATTGCAAGAGGGCTGACCTCCAGCGCCTCAGTTTCAGTCATTTTATCTACATCAAGTTTGATCACAGGCGCCTCATTTTCAGTAATTTTAGCTTGCACAAGTTTCTTTTCATTGCTGATGCGGTCCACATCTAGACCTAAATCAAGCATGGCTTTGGTAAAGTCCTCTTCGTCCTTATAGGATTCAAAACTCACGCTCCAAAATCGCTGCTCATTGTCATAGAATTGCATGTACGACTCGCGCAATATCACATTTTTCATTTTGGTGCCTATCAGCAGTGTAGTCAGAATGTGATGCTTGTTTTTGTATAAGATCAGCTTGATTTCACCAAAGTTGGAACGTGACAAGGCCACTCCTACTCGACCAACATTTTCGCTGCCATTGTAGCAGTACGCTACCTTGGCTATTACTGTGCTCCACATTTCGGCTGGCTTTGAATCGTCCTTGCTGTCACTGTGAGTCCCAATGCTTTTTGTTAGCTGTTTTTTGGAATCTGGTTGATAGCGCAAGGTAGTTTTCGACTCCTTGCGTAAAGGTATGCTATCATCCTCAAATATTTGCTGCAGATTCCGCGCACCTTCATTGCTGTGTATAAAAAGAGAGTATTTAATGGAATGCCTTTTTTTCATGCAAGTCCTGTGTTCACTTGTGTAACTTATCGAAAAACTCCTGATTAGAATTCGGCTGATATTGCAATTTTGTGTCCTTGCGTAAAGGTTTGTTGTCGTCGTCAAATATCTGCTGGAGATTGCGCGGACCACCATGGCTGTGTAAATAATAAATGTTTTTTTTTTTTTGGATTAGCTCTTTGTTAATACAATCGCTGTGTGCACCCACTTGTGTATGTTATCCAGATATGAATTATCGCCTAGGTCCATACTTATTTATGGTTATATTTTATTTTTAAATAAATTCATATACTAATAAATGCTGCCTATATATTGCTTCCATATAACTGGGCTATCACAAAAAAATTAGCTTTGTTTAAAAATATTCCTAATAAGCGATAAATACGAAACAGCTGTGCGTGCATATGTTTTAATGGTATCGATATCGATTGTAGAAATCGTTGCGTAGCCGCTGCGTTTACCAACACTGTATGGCATTTTAAAGCACTGACTAAGACCAATGGCGCGCCATTTAAATTCAGTCCACTTGCGTTTTATAGTTATTGTTATAGTATTTATTTACACCTTTCTATGTCTTATCTCACCCACTTAGCTGTTGTTTTACTATTTGTGTTTATTTACGATTTTGTTTACGCACTATTATGCCAATGTGCCAAACTGAGCGTGGGTCATTGCTGCTGCGGCTGTTACACCGCTGCGCTAAGTGTACTGAAAGTAATCATTTAAATCGGCTGGTTATCAATAGCCAAGTTGAAGCTTCTGAATGCTCATTGTTGCATATGAAAAACACAAGGACACGAAACATACGATACTGATGACGCCGTTGGTGCCAAGAATCGGTAGAGTGGAGCCGCCTCAATGTGTACATTACCGGCTCGTCCGTTACTGTGGGCATGCGTAAATCGCATATACCACGCGACCCAATGATGCACCCCACCTATTACCCCAAATAGGCAAAGCATAAGTCTATATGCATACATTTTATGTACGCCAATTTCTGTAAAATCAGAGAAATCACATTCATGGCTAATTCTTCTACTTAACTGGCCACAACAACCCGTTATCGGGTTACGGCCTGATGTAAATACATTCTTTCATTGGAATTGTGGTTTAACGTGGTGGGTCCCAAACCCTACTGGTCTCGAAAGAACCCGGTGTCATTGTTAGTCGCCTCATACGACAAATTCTCTAATCCGCTCACCACACGGCGCAAAAATTGGCTAATTACCCAAGCCATAAATATACAAAATAATTGAACACATGGTTGTTTTGATTTTTGGCTATTTCATTTACTTTGTGTTGTTTGTTGTGCAAGGTCATAGATCTTATAAGGGCATACAATTACTTATTACTTATCGGGTCCGCCGCTGCAGGACCCTACGCACTACTCTTTTTAGAGTGCAGGGAAAACAGATTGGCTGTATACCCTAACATCGAAACCAGGTCCGCCATACGCTCTACGACACCAAAGACGAAGAAGCTCCAGGTTGTGCGGTGTTCAATGCCGGATTTTAAGGTGTAAAAGAACACATGGTGGGCGCACTTGCTGGTTTTGGTAGTCAGTGTAAAAAATACAATTTTTAAATAATTTACGTTTAGTCTTTACTGCTGTTTACCTTTTTTTTTATAATCTTTACGAAACTAAAAAATGCCGCCGTTTTACCGAATTTATCACGCTGCTTACAAAATGTTGAAAACAACAAACACGTGATTGTAAATAGTGTTTTCTTTGTTTATCAAAAATATTTAACAACAACAAAAGGAAACGCCCGCTGATTTCGATAAGCTGCTAATTGAAATTTTCTTTACGAAATAAATGCGTGATTTCTTATTATTTCTGTGCGGCTCCGTAACCTACGACAACAAAAAGGATAAAATGTGCGCGTTACAAAACGCACGTAGGCAAAAACAACAACAACAACAACAACCTCTTAGCCTAGAAAGTCAGCTAGCTGTATCAGCTGATACACGCACACACACTCACGCACGCACACACACACACGCACGCACACACACACGCACACACACACACAAATGCAAGCAAAGCGAAGCGCAATAACATTTTATGCCCCGCCACTGTTAGAAGAAGAAGAAGCAAAACGAGTAGAAAACTCTTTTTTGCGCATGCGCATGTTGTATGTTGCTGCATTTCCATTTATACAGTAAACGCGCGATAACGTGAACTAATTACAGTGGAGTCACTATAGAATGAAGACTCGGTTATGTGAACACTCGTAGAGTGAACAAATTACTTCTTACATTGACTACTCTAAAGAGTCTAAAAACCTAGTTTTTAACCGAAATCTCAGCATTCTTTAAAAAATTTTATACGCAATGCATTATCTTTTTAGTTTATTGAATTTTATGTTATGCTTTTCAATCAAAATGAATTTTATGTACTAAATTAGTTAACTTATGATATGTGATGAAATATGACCCATGAAGGCTGTTTTATGTTCAAATTACAAATTAATGGTTTTTTTTTGGGTTTTTTAACTAAATAAAAGAATATCCCGACTAGATTTGTGCATAATGTAATTTAAACACATCATAAAATGTTCGAATCGATAGAGTGAGTGGGGTTTTAATTAGTTCACTGTATCGCGACTACACTGTATAACAAAGAGAACAAAGACAAAAAACCTTAATAATAACAATACATATGTACCAATGAAATGAGAACTTACTGCATTTTTGGAAAAATAAAACCTGTTTATATTCATACATTACTTACTTAACTGGCCATAACAACCCGTTACCGGGTTACTGCCTGACTTAAAGCTCACCTCCAAGCATCTCTGCTTTGCGCGAGCTTGGTCCAATTGGTGATACCAAAGATAGCTCCTTGCAACGGAGACATGGTCTGCCCTTTCGTCGCTTCCCTTCGACAACCGCATTGAAGACTCTTCTCGCAGGAGCTTCTTCGTGCATACGCACAACAAGACCTAGCCAGCGAAGCCGCTGTATCTTAATTCGCTTGACTATGTCAATGTCGTCGTAGAGCTCATAGAGTTCGTCGTTCCATCGGGTGCGGTAGTCGTTGCCAACGCGTAAAGGGCGTCATACAGAGCATGGAGTTTTCACGGTTTTTGGCGTCTACTGCAACTTTTTTGCGCATAAATACATACATATGTACATATATGTGGACGTGCCAAAATACGCATACAAAGTATAAGCCGGCTCAGCTGTTGCATGTGCAACAATGATAACCCCCGCGATGCTGATGGGGATGAGAGTGGGAGTTGTTTTTTTTTGGTTTTGTAGCTCCAATGCGCTGGCGCACGAAGAAAACAACACGTACGCCAAAAAAATAATGGCGTTGCGGAAAAAACTTAACTTGGAAACCTTGAAAAGCGCGACAGACTAGAAGAGCCAGACCGGCTTTTCAGCAAGAAAAAACAACGCGAATCGAAAAACAATGTTAAGCGCTTTAAAACAACAACACGCACATGTACATACTATATACATCTTTAAGCATCACTTCAAAATGACTGCTTACGATTTACATAAATTATGACATACATACATATGTAAACAGTTCATATAAATGAATAAACAAACATTTACATATGTAAATATGTTGTAAACAGCTGCTTCACATAACAACATTCATGCATGTGCATGCATACATATGTACATATATGTACAGTCAAGCCTGCTTAAGTTGGCCACTCGCGGTTCAAGAATTTTTGGCCAACTTATGCAGGTTGCTAACTTATGAGGAGGGTGTATGTTTTATAGTGGTTTTTTCAACTTTATATTATAGATTATGATTGTTTTTAACATAAACATTTGTTTAATCGTGTATGTTTATGCACTTTGACCATAAACTCTACTTATAATAATATGTACAACATAATTCAAAGTTTAAATTCATAGTTGCAAAGCAGTCGAAGTTTGTTTCAAGCACTGTTCATTCTTTAAATACAATATTGCACTTAAATTCTAATGCAACTTAAGAGAATCTTTTAAATTAGCTTATTTATACATAAGCTTTTGACCTTCTGTCTTTTGATTTTCAACAAATGAATTGTTTCATCTGAAAGGATTTCATTCAAATTTCTATAAGCAACGAGTTTACTGCAACCAATTTCGTTCAGTTGTAAATTTTGCCATTGATTTGGATTATTTTTATGATTCGAAAATGCAGCCTTCTTATTTTCATACATAATATTGCTGTGGTTTTAAGGTGGCCATGTTTCCAGGTTCAATTGCACTGATAAAATTCAAAAATAGCTCAAAATGTGACCAACTTACAAGATATGCAGCTAGGCAGGTAAACATTTGAGTTTTTGTACTAATATGTTGTGGTTTCGCTGAAAAGTGTCCAACTTAAGGAGGTGGCCAACTTGGCAGGCTTGACTGTATACTAGTTTACACACAGTAGCCAATTGTGCTAATATGTGATAAACTAATTATTTCAAATGTACATACATATGTATGTATGTAAGCCTCCATATGTTCAAATGCCGCACAAATTGCATTTGCATGTGACCCTCTTTTTGTGTGCATTGAACTGGCGCTCAGTTCGTACGTGACACTTTGACAGCAACGATGTTCTTCTGCACACGTACGCAAATGCAGGCCACCCAAAACATACACACATGTACACATGATATCCACGGAGTGCAGTGCACTCTCTCTTATGCTCGTTTCCACTCACCCATTCTTTTGATTCATGAGCTGAGTTGTTTGGGTGCATGAAAAGCTACAGCCAGGCCCGGTTTCAGAGCGTAGCATTTTAGAAAATCTGTAGAATTATATATTACACTAATATTTATACTAATAGAACAATAAGACTACAGACGCTTCTGTTTAATTTTACTGTTAAAGCTTACTTTTTATCTATTCGTCTACACTATTCATCAGTTGGATAAATTTAAGGGAAGTTGAGAAAATTTATTTTTGTAAAAGCCTGAATCTGTGTAACGCTAAATTTACAACTAGTCAGTGAAGCTGTTCTCTTTATCTGATTGTTTTTTTTTTGTTACCTGACTTTAAGAGTGACAGTACCAATGTATTGACCCAAAAGAAAAACATAATAAGAGGATTCGTGTGAATGACCACTGGCCGGGATTTTCCCTCACCTGACCTGCTCTAATCAGGCATGTGCCTTAGATTTCTAGAAGGTTTTACCTGAAAGTTAATTGAAATTCTCTTGAAATCCGTCTGTTAGATGCTTTATTGTTAAAACGAAATTACATTTCGCTATGTAATAGATTTAAAGGTATCCAATCTGTTGCATAAATATGGTTGCATTTGAATATACTAAACTCTTTTATATTTTCTTTCACCTGCTTTACTACAGTTTTTAGTTTGAATTTAGCTTTGCGCAGTCGACGTTTGCATACCCTTGTGACAAATTCGAAAACTGATTCAAGAAGCATCGATATTATGAAGGGTATCCAACTTTATAAATTTGCAAACGTACTTCCTATATTGCTATCAAAAGTTGTATTAGAAATAGCCTGTTGGTTCAATTAGAATCTACTGTTGTATTTCTTTAGAAGCATAAAAGGATGTGATAAAGTATTGTCTAACGAAAGAAACGCCTTAATTGAGCACAGAAATGGCTATAACATTTAAGGAAATGTACCTATTTCGGGGTTTTTTTAATGAACGTTTTAGCTTTTGCCCACAACAAAGGAGGTACGAAAATATGTAAATCTAGGTTCAAAATTCTGGTCGTAAAAATGAAATCAGTTCAACTCGAAACAAACTCGGAAAATTTTATGCAGACAGTCGTGACGGTGCCCGCCCGTGGGATACCCTGTACCCATTTTTTTCATGAAAATCAAATTTCTTGCAAATTTTTGTATCTATGCGTTAAAGGCTATGGGCGTAATAACGGTAAAGGGGGTAGGGGGGATAATCCTAACGTACCACATTTGGTTAACATAAATGTTAACATTTCTGTAAAAAGTGAAAATTTGTTACATTTGTTATATCTTCTAAAGTTCTTATCCGATATAAATCCTTTTTAAACTACACATGCACAGTAATAGTGTGCCAAGTTTTAACTGGATAGCTTTTATACGGGGACAGGGGGTAAAATATCGACATAGTGCGACAAACTCGTATTTTTCTCGGTATATGCGCATCTTTTGGTAAACAAATTTTAGCTCTAACTCTCATAGTCTTCGAAAACGTTTTTTGGTCTCGTTTTGCCTGCTACATACATTGCGCAAATCTAAGATACCCTTTTACATTTTGTGTACAGGGTATAAATATACCCAAAAACTAAAGAGTATCAGAATGTTACCAAATTCAATATCACTGGTAGACGACGCATTAAACAACAAACAAACAGCTATATACATATGTATGTACATAAATGCTATATACAAATGTTGTAAATATTTACATGCGTGTGTGTGTAAGTGCGTAAACATGCGTTCGGTAAGGCAGTGAAGAGAGCAGAACTAGAACTCTGTACGCGAGTGTAAGCGCTGGACAGACTGATAGTTTGTCAAACGACCTAAATACGGTTTTTCAGTTTTCATTTACTTTATCAATAGAAATTTAGTGGCCAGTTCATCAAGAGTGTGTGTGAAAGAGAGTGTTAAGCTGAAGAACCGGAACGCTTATCAAAACTTTTATGTTTACATAATTTAGGCTATATCTATTTGTACTGTAGTAGAGAGTATCTAGAAGTCTTCTTTTGTGCACATAGCTTTAGTTTTACATAACGAAGTTTCCTTCTATAATAAAAAAGTACAACTTTCAAATACAAAACATCGGAAAGCCATCGATGCATCGATGTTTTAAGTGCGATGCATCGACCTACATCGATGTTTTGGTCTGGATTTACATCACTTTAACTAATAAATATGATGCAGTTACGCCCAGTTTTATGTTGATTGTAAAATAAACTGTAAATAAATGTTGAAAAGAAAACATTTCAAAGTTTTGGAGTCATTGGCCTCAAGCAGATGTTGCTACTTCAGCCGGCTTACATGCATCGCTTACATACAAGGGTGTTTCATATGTATGTATATGTTTGTATGTATGTATGTATTGGTATCTTCTAGTAACTTCTCTTCTCTGCCCCGCACGTAACTTCAGCATGTTTGTTGTACGTGTAACAGGCAGCGCGCAGACCGAAATGCCGTTGCCGCTGCCGCAGTCGCTGCCGCTGCCGCTGCTGCTGCTGTTGCTTTGTTTCTTCGTCGCAGCAAAGGCTGCTTTCAAAACGAATTTGAACGTGCCAGCGAACGGTTGTGTGGTAAATAAAACTCGAAAACTTCAAGAAGTACAAGAGCAAAAGACTAAAGTGAACAAAGCAAGACGCAAATAAAGCGACAGTGTTTTATTTTGAATTGCATTTTTTTTTTTATAGCAATTTGTTATAAATTGTGTTGATTTAACAACAACAACAACAACAAAAAACGTTGCTAAATGCAAGCTGCAGTATTAACATTTACAACAAATATAAAAACAACAGCCTTAAAGGAACTGCAGCGTCAATTTGCGCATTTCTTTCTACTTGACTAACATTCAAGTCCAGTGCAGCTCAAACTGTAAGCAGCACAAAGCAGAATAAAACAAAATGGCATTTTCCATTGTAAGCCGCGGCCTCTTGCGCACCTCGAGAGAAATTCTGGAGCGCAATATGGCCGTTACGGTGGGTGCACTGCAGCAGCATCCTCACCAGCTATCTACTGCGGCGCCCTCGACTACGTCCTCACACTTTGTTGTTGTTGGCGGTGATTACAATAATGTAAGTGTGTGTTGGTTGTAGTTGCATCTTGTTTTTTAAGTGAATTCAATTTATTTATAAAAGAGAGCTCGCAACTTAAAAAAAAATAAGTGCGGCGTGGGGAGGGGTCAAGGGGCATTGGCTGCCAACTTAAGTATTGAGGCCATGCCAGTAGCGTTCAAACTGTGAGCTATGCCAGTAATACTCAAACTGAGCAGCGCTTAGGTTTGACAAGCAGTGTATAAGCTTTAAAATGTAAAATTTTGAGCTCAAAATAAAATAAAAACAAAAGTTTAAAATAACTACACTATTTGAAAGCAGCACGCAAACACAATTTGTCTTTTCTGAATACCCTAAAATTGCTAAATTGAATTTCTTACCCTGTAAGCAATGTCAAGGCTATATTATAGGTTTGTGCAATGTATGCAAGAGAGAGAAGGTTCCTTTTTCAAAAATTCGTATATATTCATAAAGTCAAGTCGATAGAGCCGCCATGTACGTCTGTCCGTGTGATATAGATTTTTGAGACCAGTTGTTTCAAGTTTTTATTTTCGACACGCTTAAACATAAATGATTTGAAGTTTTAATCAGCAAGCGTAATTGGCTCAATTAGGCAAAGCATGTCAAACTGTGAAAGACCATCTTTTGAGCACTTGAATATATATGACTACTGACTTTATTGATGCAAAAGATTGCAAGTTTCTTAAATATATAATTTAGTGACGCATTTTGCTCTAGAACAATTGAAAACAAGATTTTACAAGCCAACGAAAGACACACACACTTCTTTCGGCACAAACAAATATAACAAATAATAACAACAACAACATGCAAAATATGCCGCTGTTGAGTGAGAACAACAATCCTCAAAAAATCAAAAATGCAAAGCCAAAAACTGCGATGTTCCATAAGATTCTAGTACAATACAACAACGACGACTTCACTGTCCATTTACACAGCCAGTGGCGTAGGTGATGGTGTTTTGGGGGATCATTCTACCTTATGAATTTAGAAAACACAAGCCTCTATAGCATATTTGATGTTTAGTTAAAGTTAAAGTTATGGATTTGTGCAATGTATGTAACAGGCAAAAGGAGGCGTGGCAGACTATATGTTCCATGGGTAAAAATGGCCAGGAGCAATAGTCGAGTCGATATAGACATGTCCGTCTGTCTGTGTTGTCGCACCGTTCTCGGAGACTATAAGAGCTAGAGCAAAATTTTTTTTACCAAAAGATGCGCATATGCCGGGAAAAATACGAGCTTGTCGAATTATGTCGATATCTTACCCCCTTCCCTAGCGACAGATTTTCTCGGTTTTAACACACACCATTAAAGCTATCCAGTTAAAACTTGGCACACTATTACTCTGCATGTGTAGTTTAAAAAGGATTTATATCGGATAAGAACTTTAGAAGATATAGCTAAAAATGTGCCAATTTTTGGCCCCCTATCCTATGAACTGTAACAGAATTTAACTTTTTACAGAAATGCTAACATTTATATTAACCAAATGTGGTACGTTAGGATTATAAACCAAACAATGTTGACCTTTTTCCGCACCATCCCTCCTACCCCTGTAGTACCCTTACCGTTATTACGCCCATATCCTTCAACGCATCAATACAAAAATTTGCATGACATTTGATTTTCATGGAAAAAATGGGCATCAAATTTTGTAGTTTCTAATTTTGTTGCTATACAGGTTCAAGCCCATAGAAATTTAAAGGCATACCACCAAAACTCGAAATTCTTGTGTAATTTTTAGTATGTACCTTAGAATGTAAGCACATCTTCTTGTTTTTGTACAACACAAAAGACAATGTCGATGAAGCAAAATATAACTTTCCAAGAAATACCTATGGAATTCACTTAAATACCAAGTCGTAGTTCACCTTGCGTAGGGTTTGGGACCCACCACGTAAAACCACAATTCCAATGAAAGGATGTATTTACATCAGGCCGTAACCCGATAACGGGTTGTTATGGCCAGTTAAGAAGAAGAAGTTCACCTTGCGTAATAATCTAACTACGCCACTGATTTTTACAGTTTTGCAGTGTTTGCGCCCCTCCCCCACAAGGCAAAGGCGGCAATTCAAGGACTGCATCATATCAGTTTTTGTTTCCGGCTTACGGTACAGTTTCCAGTTGTTTTCGTTTGCTTCTGGCGTTTTCGCACTGCCCGTTTTCAACATTGACCTGTTGCTCGAGTTCGAGTTCGCTTTATATAAGATATAATATTTATTTAAATGTATACATTGGGCTCTTGTTTTGGTCTTTTGCTGTTTGCGCTTCACGCGCAAAGGCCGAAACTTGTTCCATTTGTTTTTGAAATTTTGTTTAAAACCTCACAGACAAAATGAATTTATTTTGGTTTTTTTTTTAACCCAAAAGAGAGAGGCTCGTGTTTGCGTTTATTAGGCGTGTTTTCTTATGTTTGTGTTTTAAACTTGTTTTTCATTTCTCGAACAAACATAAAGTTCATATGATAGCAAGTATATAAATTATTAAAGATCTTCCGATTGGATAGCCTACATTTGTATGTAGTAGGTAGGGAATCAGGCAGTATACAAAATTTCTACGTGCTTTCAGGGAAATTGCTAGCGGTCTTTATTGTAATTAAAATTTTGCTACCAAAATTGTTATCAAAATTGAAAGCAACTACAAGGTATCTCATTAAAATGAACATGCCAGCGTGCTACCTTTAAATTCGTTTACTTTTTTGCCTTTTCGCAGCTCTTCATTTTGTTTATTTCTGGCATTTGGAAAACATGTAAAGCTCAGTTTAATTTCCGTTCCGCACTTAGGCTCATAGAAGTACTGTGTTTGGGGCCTGGCACTGTGTGGCTTCAACACTCATTGACAAACAAGAACTCTGTAGAGCAATAAATTTACTAAGTTTGGAGGCCACTAATGAGTTCTTCTTTGTATTTGATACACTCGCCCACATCCCATAAAAATTCAAAGCCCGTAGCAGTCAAAACTTTTTGCGCTTACCACTCGAGTGGAACACACGCACATCTAAACCTAGCTTAGCAGCGGACAGCAGTTAAAGCATCCCAAGGTCAGACACTATGAACATAGAGGCTTGGTCGTGACAGTAAATAACCCAAAGTTAGGACCAGGTTTAGGAAAATTGAGCGAGAATTTAAAATTCTGTTAGGGGAAGTGCAATTGACTTTGATCGTTTTTTATGTGTTTTTTTTTATAAAAAGATACAGTAAAGCTTTTATCTTTTATTTTTTGTATGAATGAAGAGTATCCCTATTAACCCTATTGCATCCTATAGCCGAAGCTTAAAAAATCAGCACGACAAAAGAAATTGATATACATTTTGAAGACCAAAAGATTTTGTTACAAAATGCGTCTTATGTTCTATTTTTTTCAATTGCATTCACTTTTTGTTATATTTGGCGTCCACCTTTTTTAAAGTAACTTTCTTGAAACTCAACAAGAACCTTTACTTTGTAATTATCAATCGTGCAAATTTGCTCTAAAATCAATTGGGAACTGATTGGAGTTAATCGCAAAAGTGTCCAAATTTTAACCCCTTTCGCCTATAAGCTTTAAAAAAGGTGCTATAAGACTCATGTATTTGCTAGGGATATAACGCTCAAATCCCTCGCTATAGTTTTTGACTCTTTTAAGCTTGGAAAGTTGAAACTTGACATATTAATTATCATTTCTAAACATGAAAATTGTGTTAATGCAATTCAATAAATATGTGAGTTGTTTAGGGTAAAGTTAATATTATAGTCGAAAGGCCCCGAATATAGCCGGCATGTAACTAATGAAATTTTTTCGTTGAATTTATTTTCAAGACCATTATCTGGGAGTGTCTACTGTACTACAAAAAAGAATTAAAAAAAAAACCAAAACTTTTATGTCTTAAGAGTCTTAAGAGACATAAAGACGTGCGTGCCACGTGGTTGGGCTTAGTAGGCTTTCAAACTATCGATGGCTCTAAAACCGCAGCTTAATCTTAAACATTCATAGAGAGAACCGGTTCAGCTCATAAACGACAAAAACAAATAAAACTGACCTTATCAAGAACAAGAAACCAAATAGAGGCTGCTATAAACATAATTATTTATATGTTTACACATATGTATATGTGTTCGATGTAGCATAAAAGTTTGTTTTGTTTGTGTAATGAGGGGCACAGCTTGAGTTTGTTAAATGTTGTATGTGCCAAGTGAATTATAAAAACAACAAATAAAGCAGCTGCTGATATGCTTATGTGCCTTAATTTAATATATTCTACATATCTGCAAATGCAATATGTATTAAAAATAACAAGATACATACTATAGATACAAGCCAGAAGATACTTAGTAGTCAAACAATGTTTCTAAAACTGTAATGCATGCAAAGCTTAGAACAATGTTCATCAAACTGCAGTGTGCATTGCTTTAGTTTTTGTCCACTTGTGCAGCAAAGCTGCAAAGCTTTTAAACAAGAACTCTAAAACTGTAGCTTGAATCATAGCTGTAAAACTGCAGCAAAGCTTTGAAGTTGTGCAACCAAACAAGTACTCTAAAACTGTAGCTTGAATCATTAGAACTAAGGAGTTTATTGCATCCCAACTGTGTCCTGAAGTGCAACTTTTTCTAATCGAATGCTTATTTATATATTTTTCAGCGCCTGCTACACTGCAATGGCGGCGCATCACATTTGCCATGGCATCAAATGCCTGCAACTATGGTCCAGGCCGTACGTAAATATTCGAAGAAGAACGCCAATGCAGCCACATTGCGTCGCGAGGAGAGCGACAGTGATTCGGATGATGAGTTTGAGCGCCGCCGCGCAAATTCAAATTTTAAGCGCAGTGAACGGGTGAGTGAACTTGTTTGTACATACTTAGAAGTAATTGTTTTTTTTTCGGTTGTATAGTTACAACAGCCACGTGTAAGTTGTAAAACGAGTCTATTTTTTGGGCAGCTCAAAATCAAGGTAGTTTTTTGAACCGGATAGATACCGGTTTTACGTTTAACATTACAATTGCGTTAAAAGCTTTTGTCGCTGAATTGCTTGGTTCGTGTACAGGATAAGCGCAAGCAGTGTCATGTAACAAGCAGTGCGCGCTCAAGCAAGAAAGTCGCAAAGCAGTTGTGCTGCGAAAGCAAGCAGTGTTTCCGTTTGATTTCAGTGTAATACAAATTAAGTATTTTGTATTTCATATTTTGAGTTTCTTGTTTTAAAGGTCTTGCCATATAACAAGCTTTTACAAGCTGCATATCGGCTTTAACGTAATGTATCCTTCATTAAGTTTCTGGTTTAAAGATCCATAGGGGCAACATTTAAACAATGTTTTCTGAAAATTACATTTACAAATTCATGATAATTTTATCTGACATTAAACAAAAACAACTAAGAACTACGTAGCCTTTCACCCATATCGGTGATATCCAGTCTTTTTAGTATGATCTTGCGACATACAGTTGTGTTCATGAAAATAGTAGTGCTGCACCGGACAACAGTCAAATCAATTTTTTTGACTTGTTAATCTATCAAAATGAACATTTGTAGATATTTACTTTAGAATAGGATATAAACGACAGAAAAACGAAAAAGTCCCGTTACCTTTGCATTTCTTCTTCTTATTTTCGATGACTTTAGGCAAATAGGCATAAAATCCGCTGTTCATTAAAATAGTAGTGCTGGGAGTTTGTACATCAAAAAATTAAAAGTTAAGGAAATTAACAAAAAAAAACGATGCAATTAGTTAGTGTTATTTACTAAGTGAATATTTTGATGAAGGAAATTTATGGTAATTCCAATACTTTTATTTTTAGTGGGTAGGGGAAAGCATTGCTCAGTCGAGAAAAGAGACCTCATAGTTAGTCTAAAAAATAAAGGCAAGACTTATAAAGAAACTGAAAATTAAGTTGGATATACTGCTACCATGGTATTTAACGCCATTAACTACAAGAAGAAGCCTGAAAATCGCGGTGGTAAGCGAAGGACTACAGTTTTAGAGGATAGACGAATTGTGCGATACTGCAAGATGAAGCCTACAGCGGCCTCAAATATGATAAAAAATGATTTAAATCTGTCAGTCAGTGATGTGACAGTTCGTCGTCGACTTATTCAAAATAATTTAAATCCAAGAAGTCCAAGAAAGGTTCCCCTTTTAGCCCTAAAGCACGTGGCCGCAAGGATTGAGTTTGCCAAAATCCGTTTAAATTGGCCCGCTGAAAAGTGGGCCATAACAGTAATATAAACAATATGTTACTGTGGACTGACGAGACCAAGATAGTTTTATTTGGTGGAACAGGGTCCCGGAAGTATGTTCGTCGTCCACCAAACACAGAATACTAGCCAAAATACGCAAATAAGACGGTTAAGCATGGTGGGCTGAGTATTATGGTATGGGCTTGCTTTTCTTATGGAGGCGTTGGTCCTATCCATATGATTAATGGTATCATGGGCAAAACGGTATACGTCGAAATATTGAAAAATACAATGTTGCCATATGCCAGTTGGGAAATGCTATTAAAATGGACGTTTCAACAGGACAATGATCCGAAGCACACTAGCAAACTCGCTAAAGACTGGTCTTCCAACGAAGAGATCGATGTAATGCGATGGCCAGCTCAGTCACCGGACCTTAATCCCATTGAAAATTTATGGGGAGACGTGAAGAGAATTGTGGGAAAAGCAAATGCTTCGAGCAGATATTAGCTGTGGCCAGTGGTGCAAGAAGGATATGCTCAAATACCTTTGAATCGTTGCAGGGATCTGATTGATTCCATGCCACGTCCGTGCAAGGCTGTAATTAGCAATAAGGGGTTTACAACCAAATATTAAGCATTACCAAACATGTAGAACATGTAATATTAAGGTTATTTTAAGTTTCGATGTTTTTTTAAATCTTTGTATTAAACACTACTATTTTCATGAACAGCCCAATTTTGGCCATTTTGTTTTAATTAGCGCAAGTAGGAGAAAGAAGAAGAGTTTTTGACTAAAAAAAACTTTTGATATTCTCTAAAATATATACACTTTCTTATTTGATTAGCTATTTATGGGAATTTTGTATTTATCATTTGATTTAACCGGATAATAACAAAGGTTCAGCTGCACTACTATTTTCGTGAACACAGCTGTACTTCTAACTGACGACAAAAGAAGTTATTTCGCGATAAGAAAAAATTTTTATTGTAATATCCTTGAGTTGAAATTAAGCCATTTTCGTCTAAAAGCTTCACTAAAATCAAAAAAACAATAAAACTTTTAATAGAAATATATTTTAGTACTGAATTTTATTTGAAAAAGACTTTTCCGCTTGTGTTTTTTTCAGGGCGACTCTGAGTTCTGGCGCCGCAAAATGCGCACATTGCATCGCATAATGGATGTTAATCATGATGGAGTTATTTCCTATGATGACTTTAAATTGCTGGCCAAGCGTTTCAATGATTTGGGTCATTTAACGCCCGAGGTGGCTGCCGAATTCAATGAGGTTATCAAACAAACCTGGGAGGAGCAATTTGGCGAGATAACACCATATAATTTGGTTACAGCTGAGCAATTTTTAACCGATTTGCATCATCGTCTTAACGATAAGAAAATGTCCAAACGCATTGGACGCTTTTTACCTTATCTATTTAAGGTAAGTCTTTTAATTTGCTGCTACGTCAAAACAGTGATTAATCTTTTTGTCTAACCCGCAGGCCGTTGACTTTGATCATACCGGTCATTTGGATCTCGAACAATACAAGCTCTTCTTCCGTTGTCTAGGACTATCTGAAGATGATGCTGCCGTTAGCTTTGCTGTGATAGACAAGAATGGCGATGGCCAATTGTCGTTGAAGGAGTTTGTACACTTGGGTCGTCAATACTTTATGACTGAGGACGATACGAAGATATCGAAAATGTTCTGGGGCCCGCTTACTGCCGACCATTGACACGTTCCAGTCACATCTGTAGATCAAACTGTTTGCAATATAGCAAAGCCAATGCTGCCAATAATAACAACAACAACATGCAGAACATTTAGAACTACAACTAGTCTGAGAACAACATCGACCCATACGCAGGAGGCGCAAGGCCGTTGGCTGTATCTACAGCATGTGGCGCCGTATTTAACAAAAAAACTTGGCCTGAAGACGACAACCCGGAACCCTACGACTTTTACCAACATTTATGCCTATCTTAGGAACTGCTATCGCAGCCGCTATGATCCTGACAATGTTTACAAAAAACTGCGAAAACACAACTTTTATAGCTACAAAAACGAGAAAAGCGATCATCAGCAGTGGGAAGGAGCAGATGGCAAGCAGCGTTACAAACAACAACAACATGGCCATTATCAACGTCAGCATTCGAATGGCCCAAATTCAAATATGAATAATTATGATATAAAATTTTTTTTCTATATTAATTCGCTAATCGTATTCACCATGTCCTGTCATCAATATGAGGGCGATAAGTTCAAACAATTTATTGTTAATAACATCAGAGAGTTTAATATAATGCGCAAAAAGGCTAAAAAGCGACGAAAGCGCAAAATTAAGACAACTGTAACAGCAGCATAATTAATTGGTAATAAGACTTTCTTAAGTCAAAAAAAAAAAAACGCGATTTTGAAGTAATTCTTTTGTCTTGTATAATTCTATGTTTTAAGTATATTGAAAACATTTCAGTGTTTTCTGCAAAATCGCATTTTTTTTTTGTAGTTACGACCGTCTGCTATTTAATGAGCGAAATGATGTTTAAGCCTGATATGGAAAGTGCATGGTGATTTTAGCCAGCATTTATTATTAACTTACACTACATAAATATATACATACACATTACATATATATACTATATATGATATAAAAAATAAATGTTTACAATTAAAGATGTCATTTTTTTCGGTTTTTAAATGTAAAAATTAACTCTGTTTATAACAAAGTAGCTGTCTCATGATATGAGACATGTTTGTGATAAATTTCATTTTGAAAAGTCTACAAATGGTATTGAATCTTATGATTTGCACATTCACTCTGCGGATTTCGAATTGACAGAAAAGTTTTCATTAATAGGCCTGTTATATGTTTGCATGTGTAAAGCCATTACAACTTATCTGCCGATCTTCTTAAAAGTGAATAAGTAAACCGAAACAGAAGAGTTAATCTGAAGAGCATAAAGTTGTTTTAATAAGTTGAGCAACTTAAATTAATTGAGTTATATAACGTGACTTAAGCACTATCGAAAAACATGCATCAAAGAATTTTTATTAAATTTTGCGACAAATATAAACTTAAGTGCTTCAGCGCCTTTGAAATGTTGAGTGAGGCATTTTGCGAGTGGTAAGTGGTACAAGCTCTTCACAAAAGATTGAGAAGAGGACCCTGGAAGCCCCAGCACGTCATAAATGGATAAAAACTTCGAAGCAGTAAAGCAAATTGTTATGGATAATCGAAGATTCATTAGAGAAGTAAATGACAAGGTCGACATATCGTTGAGCTCATATGAAATTTCAATGGATGTTTTGGACAAGAAATGTGTGGCAGCCACAATTTGTGTCAAAATTGCTAAATTTTGATCAAAGCAAGTGTCGGAGAAGCTGTTCAATGACTTCAACGACGATCCAGATTTGCTCCAAAGTGTTTTTACTACTGATGAATGGTTATGACGTCATAGCCGAATAATTCCAGAAGAGCTACAACTGAAAAAAGCCCGCCAAGTGCGATCAAATGTGATGGGTTCGTTCACTGTTTAATTCGATTAAACTGGCGTGGTGCATCGTGAGTTCTTGCCAGAAGTTCGTATGTTTAATAAGAAATATTAACTAAAGTTATGCGCCGTTTACATGACGTAATACGGAAAAAGCGTACGGATTTGTGGTCAAGGTTAGGTTAGGACGGCTGTCAGGCCACTTCCCTGACACACTAAGGCCCATTGTAGGCTCGAAACAACACTCCTTCCCTACTCACAAGCAGACACAGAATTAGAATGCGGACCATTTGGATGCAGTGATAAAATCTCACATCCGTTTGGTCCTAATTTCAGACAGATCTTAAATGCTAATCAAAGAGTAACTGCTTAGACTCATGAAAGAGCTGGTGGGCATGAGAAGAAAAAAAGTCATGAAAAAGCCATTAAAATTGGCAGAAGCCTAGTTGGCGCTATTTCATATTTTCGACAGTTTCAGGAGAAAGATTCTAACGATAGTACCATCGGTTCGAAACGATTTGATACCATCGATGGTACTACTGGAATTTTTTCCTTACTACCTTTTTGATAGTGAAAAAAAACATCGATAGTGAGCAGAAAGGAAAAAGTTCGATATTTTGATGCAGCTCTAATGGACACCCACGAACCAGTGCCTGGTAATAGCGCGCACAACGGTAGATCATCTCTCCCGGTCAAAGGAACAGAGCTCCGCTGAGGATATATTGTTGTCTTCTGGTCATTTGTCAGTTTTCCGCGAGTGACTTACAAGTGGCCATAGGCCATATACTTGTGCCTTCTCCATCAAGGAGAAGGGGAGCGTTAGTGCCTTGTCTGGCAAGCTCGTCAGCTATATAGTTGCCCTTAAAAGTGGACAATATTGAACTGAGTTAGCCCCTTGGCTATCAAGGACTGTGAAGTGACCACAGCTAGCTTTAGTCCGGCAGAGAAAGTTCCTCAATGCGGCAGTTGAAGGGAGGTGACGAAGAGGCAGACCATGTCTCTGTAGGAAGAACCAGATAGAAAGCACACTAGCTACTTTTGGTGTCACCGCTTGGCAAAGGCGCGCGCAAAGCAGAGGTGCTTGGAGGAGCGCTCTACGGCTCAGGCCGTAACCCGATAACGCGTTGTCATGGCCAGTTAAGAAGAATGGTATCAGAATAGAATAGTATCAAGGGAAACACTAGGCGTCTCCATTAGGATGGTTTTTCTTTGTGGCAAAACAATTCATGCTTTTTGCATCGCGATAATGCACCTTATCGAACATAAGCGCTTGTTCGTGATTTCTTGGCCAAAAACAAAACCGTAATTGCACCTCAGCCACCGTATTTACCAGACTTAGCATCCTGTGACATTTTTCTGTTACCAAAACAAGAAAGTTCCGTGAATATGACCGCAAAGTTGAAAGTTCTGTAATATTCAGCTTGTCGTGTTTTTTTTGTTGTTTATTATCGCAACTTTTTGAGTGCAGCCTAAAAGCAGGCAATGGATTCCTGGACAAGAACAAAATTTCGGAGTTAAATAATAGTAGTATAAATATATTGATTTTTGTGGGGGAGGTATAAAATAGGTACAATATAATTGCTATTATTATGCACTAGTGTTAGTCGCTATTTGGTGTTCTATTGTTCATCAGTAATTTCACGAATCGAACAAATTCTGTCTGACTTTGTCGTAGAATTGCCACGATGTCTCACAGACTTTTCAATAGAACTGCTTTTCTGCGAGGCAAATCTACGAAAATGTTTCGATTGCCAACTAGAGCATCTTTTTTAAAAACATTATTATAGAATGCGAGAAACCTTGACAAGCACAAAAGCTTCAAGAGAACGGAAAAACTTGAATGAATCTATCCCAAATCTAATAGACGAGAGAACTGGACTTCATTATTTAAATTTTTTTGTACAAATCTTTTAGAGTGTAAAAAACATGATTTCAACATCGGAATTGTTATCCAAGCGCTTGGGAATACTTTTTGGGCACGATAATCGCGCTTCTTCGATATAAATTTGTTAAGCATTTCATTTGTTTCATCAAATTTTTCATCTGTTAATGGACTCGATGACACTTAGTTTCAGACAGCTGATTTTCATCCAACAACAAAAATGTTTATCTAGTTGTTCAATAGATAGTCGATAGCAACGATTTTTTGCGCATCATCTTCTGATTCGTCGATTTGTATCTAACAGAGCACATCATATTGGCGAATCTCTGAAATAATTGATGTCCTTCAGCAGCCCAATGAAGTTCCTTGCTGAAATGTCTTTGTTCAATGCATTCTTCACAACAAGATTTGAATTGTGCGCGTTGCAATGAATAAATATTGCGGCGAGAAACATTCACAGCCCCATCAAAGCATTGACCTAGAAATTTGGTGATTGAAGTTCCGAATCGGTTAAAAAAATCTACTACTCTTGTTTCCAGATCATCAGACGTCACTCTAACGTAAATAGAAATCTGACGCGTGTTCAAAATGTCGCGAGTTTCGTCGATTTGACATGCATAACATTTTGCTTGCTTTATCTCCTCGATATTTTCCGAGAGAACTTCAATCAGTTCCAGAATTTCATTCTGTACGTCGCTGTGGAGCCGTTTATTTCCGGTTCATTGTATCCTTCTTCGAACTGGCCATAACAACCCTTTATCGGGTTACGGCCTGATGTAAATACATTCGCTCATTGGAATTGTGGTTTTACGTGGTGGATCCCAAACCCTACGCACAACCCTTTTAAAGCCTGGGGTGGCTCTACAGGTCTTGAAAGAACACAGTGTCATTGTTAGTCGCCTAATACGACAAGCTTTGACCTGCTGATGTGGTATTCTCGAACTCGCTGTTTTTCACGTTTGAAAAATTCCCGTGTTGAATTCCACATGGGGAATTTCGACGCGTCTCGAGCTATAAATACACACAACAGATCTTCCGGCGCCCCTGGGTTCTTTGCTGCTCAGCTTAAACACGTATGATGCTTCAAATCCTAAGATTGATGTTGATGTTTTTATAAGTGATTCTAGCACTTATATTTGTGTTAAGCTGTTGACATGGCTGTTTTTGGTTCTTCTCCGGACGAAATTACATCTTCCTCGGCAGTGGGCGTTGGAATCGAAGGACGTTCTCCGCGGTGGAACACAAGGAGTGGGATATATGCTTCCAGATTCGCTTGGCGCTATTAGATAGATTAGATTAGATCAGATAAATATACTTATTGCGTCTTGAAGATTAGACTAAGCTTTGGAACATTTAGATCAATGTTGGAAAGCGTCTTAATGTTTGTTTTACCTTAATATTTGTACAATTTTGCTTGATATCCTTATCTAGAGGCTGTCGTGTAGACGCGCATCACTGCTTTAGGGCTGACTTAACGTAACTGTAATGTGGTAGTAAATTTGTAGCCAGAACTCAGTTAGTTGCATTAAAGCCAACTCAACGTTTGTCTTCAAGAAGACTAACTAGTGTACTTAACTCTTAAGCTGCCTCCCTCTCCAGCTTTTTTTGCTGTGGTCACTTGCAACATTTGCGTCGAAATCAGCGCAAACAGCATGCAAATGCAACACAGGAAACACGGAAAACAAAAAAAGACCAAAAAATATTGTCCGTAACGCCTCCAACTCTGTTACGTTTGGGGCCACATATCATTATGTAAAGCGCTGCGTCGCTGCTTTGCTCAAGGATTTGCGATATCAACTGAAAAGTGGTTAGGTTAGGAGTTAGAGACCGGTTCCAAAAAAAAACGACGGCAGCTGTGCAAAAAAAAACCCGTGCAAAAACACACACACACATAGAAAAAAAAAAATGTCGCGCTTGTAAATCTATGCAATGCACTCGGTCCATGTTCAAAATTTTTTGGGTAGTCACGCTCTCTCCTTAGGTCCATAGCTCCATAGCTTTGCTGCTCATTATGCGCATTTGTTGCAATTTTTTCCATTTGTAGCTAATAATTTTAATTTTATTCAAAATTATGTTAGGGCCGGCTAGCATATAAGGGGGGACGCGTCCGAAAAAAAAAATGTGAAACCATTTTAGGGGGAGGCCCTCACACAGACTGCTTATAAATTTCATTTGTATCTAAAAGGACATTAATTCTGTGTGTGTCCGTAAAGTGCTGCCGCTGCTGCAGCTTCCTCCGACTACGGAGGAACCCTTTCACCAGTGTATCTGTGTGTGTGTGTGTGTGTGTGTGTGTGTGTGATTGTCCTTTGCGCATTTCTTACTCGCTTCAATATTTTATAATTTCATTTTTTTCCCATACGCCAAGCCACGCACATGACGCTGACGCTGACGCTGACGCTGACGCTGTCCACTACGACGTCGACATCGGCGTCGCTGCTTATCCCTTTTGGCCAGCACACACACACACACACACACACACACACACACACACACACACACACACACACACACGCACACACATTGCAACATCTTTCATTATGTAAATGCACGCTTTATACATTTTTTTTGCTTGCTGCCATGCCACTCTGTTGGCTTGGTTTGGTTTCGGTTTCAGTTTTTTTTTTATATACAATAGTTATGTTCCAGCTGCGAGTATATTGACTTTGTCAGTAAGTTTGACCAACACCTTATTCTTCTTCTTCTTCTTAACTGGGCATAACAACCCATTATGGGGTTACGGCCTGATGTAACAGTTGGGCTGAAAAGTTCGTAGGCTAACATAGTAAAACACATTATTTTGGCAAAATTAGTTTTTTTTATTCAAGATAGTTTCCTTCAATGGCGATACAGCGATTATAGCGGTCTTCCAACTTTTCAATACCATTTTTATAGTACTCGGTGTCTTTACCCTCGAAAAATGCTTCAGTTTCGGCAATTACTTCTTCGTTGGTCTTATATTTCTTCCCGGCGAGCATTCTTTTGAGTTCAGAGAATAGGAAAAAGTCAGATGGTGCCAAATCTGGCGAATAAGCTGGATGCGGTAAGAGTTCAAACCCTAATTCGTGTAGTTTTGCCATTGTTTTGATCGATTTGTGACATGGAGCATCTTGGTGAAAGATGACTTTTTAACGGTTCATTTGAGGCCTTTTTTTTGGCAATTTCTCCCTTCAACCGCTCCAATAACGCTATATAATAGTCGCTGTTGATGGTTTGTCCCTTTTGGAGATAATCGATGAAAATAATACCGTGCATCGTCTTCGGTGCTCATTTCACCACGTTTAAATTTTCCATACCACTTCTCAACGGTTGATTTACCCGGAGAAGAGTCCAAATAATGTTTATCAAGCCAAGCTTTGGCCTGAACGGTGTTTTTTTTCACCAAAAAGCAATGCTTTATTAGCACACGAAATTCTTTTTTATCCATTTTTTTCACAATAACAAAAGTAGCTTCACTCTCAAGGCTATAACTCACGAACCAGTTGTCAGATCGCTGTCAAATTTTTACACGGTTCATGTGAAGTTTGGTACTAACTAAAAATGGTATGGATTTGATATTTGTGTCGCACTCTCTATGTCAGCCTACGAACTTTTCAGCCCAACTGTTATTTCTTTCATTGGGATTGCGGTTTTACATGGTGGGCTCCAAACCCTACGCACAACCCTTTTAAGGGTTGGGCTGGCTCTGCTGGTCTCGAAACAACCCAGTGTCATTGTTAGGCTTTGACCTGCTCAGCTGATATTCTCTAACCCGCTCACCACACGGGGTCAGCTTAAGCTTATTTTACAACATCTAAACGCGTTGTGTTCTTCTTTTTCTTATCGATAACTTTATGGCGTAGCTTAATACGCCAAAGACCCAGGCTAACATATAAGTACTTAGGCGAACTTAGAAATAAAATCTCTTGCTAAACTTACATGATCACAGAATGCAATCTAATATGAAGCAAGTCGCACAGGGTTGCAGCAGGCGAGACAACTTACACTCTATATGACCGCTGTTACGAACGATGTAAGCCTAAAATCGCATGGACTCGCTTAGAAAACTCGCATCGCGTAACAAGCGCCTCACTTTTTTTTTATTAAAAACTTTGATGAAACAAGATTGCTTCTTCTTCTCTTTTTCTTGACTGGCCAACACGTTATAGAGTCCTGCTTTGAAGCGTTCCCTCAAGCGCCGTTATACGTCTTCTTAGTGGTCCTTCTAGCGAAGACACGGCTTATCCGTTCCTTCAACAAATGATCGCAGGGCTTTCTACCAGAAGCTTCTTTGTCCATACGAACAACATGACCAACATGGTTGTTAACTCGCTTGACTATGTGATGTGAGCACAAAATCGCACAGCTTCGCTTAAAAATCTCGCAAAAACAGATGAAACAAGATTTCTTCTTCTTATTCTTGACTGGTCAACACTTTAAAGAGTTCTGCTATGGAGCCTTTCCTCAGGCACCGTGATACTATAGATAATCGTCTTAGTGGTCCTTACAACGGAGACACGGCTTATCTTGTCATTACCTTCCTTCAACAACTGCATAGCTGTGCTTTGTATACGAACCACATGAACAACAGGGTTTTTAGCCCGCTTGATTAAGTGAATGTCGTCGTGGAGCTTGTAGAGTTCGTCCTACCGAATGCGTCAATCGTAAAGAAGTAAAGATTCTACGGAGTATTATCCGTTCAAGCACTTCAAGCGCATCAGAGCGGATGATTTTTGTGCACCATTGTGGGGTCAACAGTACGAACTCCTAAAAATATGCTACGCTTTTTATACTCAATGTGAATTTTGAATTGGACATTTTTGAGGGAAAAAATTCTGGAAAAACAATTTTTTGTATTATGAGGAAGAGAAAGTGGAAGGGGAATGAGATGGGAACTGTGAGGAAAAAAGACAAAGAGGACGGAATATGATCTACCTCGAGAGGGGCTCGGCGGTGAGCGAGCGGAGCCTTCTAGTTTTTGACTTTTTCGCCAATCATTTGATGTATGTCAAATAGTTTCGGACTAACTAAGTGTTTTTGCACCGACACCTTAATTCGGAGAGCATTTCATATTGGTTAAACAATTTTCTTTCTTTTGCATCAGCAAATTATGCACTTCTTTGAAAAAAGAGTTTCGGAACAGACATTTATAATTAATAAAACAGCATTTTTCCAACTTGCAAAAAACTCCATCATCTTCTGCAGAATACACTAACCAAATAAAACATAGAAACCAACTAATCTCGGAAAGAGGAATAAAACATGTGGTTTCCCTACGTTGTGAAAAACTTCAAAAATACTTTGTTTTCAAAGTATGAAAATAAAAGACAGAGTACGGTAAATAACACTAAGCTACAAATTTGACCGCAGTTTTAGGTACATGACTAAAACATAACTATTCCGGTAGATTTGGGGTCTCTAATTTGCAATCTGGCAACCGTTTTGGTTTTTCTAGGAAGATTTTAAAACTTTTGCTATTTAAAAAAAAAAATGTATTTTGCAAGTATTGAAGTCAGGAAGTTGCAGATCACTCGGGATTGTGATGAACTGTAACCTAAATGAAAGGTAATTATATATCAGGTCAATGTTTGTTACACTTATCACCACACGGTGTTAGCGCAGTAAGCTAATGTGCGCAGCAAAGTTTCCCCAGGACTTTAATACGGTTGTGCGTAGGGTTTAACCGATTTGAAACTGATTTTGGGAAAACCGGAGAGAAATGGCAAAGCTATGTTCAAAAAAATGCCACGGGCGAAAATCTGATGTCGCTCGCTCGTTCGCCATCCGGTTGGGTTAATGGTCCTGTATGTGATCCCATTGCGCTGGGACCAGCATTTCGTCCATCACGAATACCTCAGTCTTATTGGGTGCAGATGACGATGATTGACCTTAGCTTGAGCATTGTTCTCGTACATCAGCCGGTTTCTGCGACAGGTGTTTGGCACTTTCGTTGCTTTCACAATCTCGTTTGGAGATTATTGGTATTGTCAACTTATTTATACATACATATTTAAAGAATTAGTAGGCTCCGCTCCCTGCTCGGTCCGCTCGCCAACCCCGTACCCTCCCTCGAGTCAGATCATATTCTTCTTCCTGTTTCCTTTCCCATTCCACTTCTCGATCTACTTCCCGTTTCTCTTCCTTTTCCTTTTTCTTTTCCCCTTATTCGGTTTGGCAGCGAAACCAAAGCCACCACGAAACTCTTTGAAAGGCTGCAACAAAAATGTCAGCACAGAACTAATCCTTAAAAAAATAGTTCCGCGTGCTTTACAGACTTCCCGTGACATCAGAATAATAATACTGGTGAGATTCCATACTCACGGCGTTTAGTAACAGTCTTAACTTTCATCAGTTTAAGGTGGCTAATCTTTGTATCGCATCAATCGAGTAAATCTTGGCCAGCATTATCCCGGGTTTTAGGTGTGCACATCCGGAAGCCCAGCCGCCATGATGCCGGGAGTTAACCAGCACGTATAACGGACTTAAAACGCTTTGCTTGAAAAATATGGTCGTGTAAAACTGCGTGGCCAAAGCCCGAGAGGTGTTGTTTACTGACTTCCCAGTCGGGGAACCCACGTTACCACGTTACAGTTGGGTTGTCTCATTGACCGTTGGGATTTGTTGGTGTGTCCACACGAAAAGTGGATATCATCCATAAGACCCTAATAGGGGAGCCACTGATAAGTCACTAGCGCTTTGCGTGATTTACTCAGGATTGTGACGGTACGAAGCATTGCACGATTGCCTTATACGCTGAACCTTATGGGTCGACTTGCTCTTAGAAAAGCACTGGAGCAGCCGCTGCATCTTATTGACATATTTATGCCTGTTTCGGATGTCGATTGCCATTTCGATTGGTCGAACCAGTCGGAATCGAAATTGGATTCCGGGAATGGTCTGGTTCTGATTAGTTCCAATAAGTATAGGGTTATAAGATAACTACTGCTACAGAAATCCAACATAGTTGGGAATTCAAGGGTATGCAGACTTTGGCAATCCTTTGGTTAGCTTTACTTTCTGGCTTTCGAATCGTTTTTTTTTTCGTGTAATATGTAGTCCTTTAGCTACTGCTAAGTTTGCAAGCTTGGGATTTGAGTTGTAGTTGTTGTAACAAAAAAAAAAATATATATATATCACTCTACATACATGCAAATACATATATATATATATATATATATATGTGTATATAAGTATGTTTGTGGCATTTTTTTAATGCTCGCTGTCAGCCATTTTGTTGTAGTCGCTGCTGCCGAAGCTACTGTTGCTTTTGTTGTACAACTATTTGCCGTTTCAACGTGTTTTATCGCGTTTTAAAAGCCGTTTTTAAAAATTAAAAGCACGTCCTAAGTCCACATTTGGTCAACAGCTGCTGCCAGCCAAATATAAATTCCCTCCCCCATTCCATTAACCCATATGACACACAGCGTTACATAAGTGTCTGTGTGTGTGAGATACATTTAAGTGGTCTTTCTTGGTTTTGACTTGGTTAAAAGACCATAAGAATGGGCTATAAGTTTATGATACAAAAATTAAATTTTTTGGATCCTTTTCTCATGGCCAGCTAAGTTGCAACCCAGCATAAAGCTGATTCCGTTCAAATCATGCTGATTTACGGCTCAAGATTTGCTTAAACCGTTCAATGGAACAGCCTGCTCCTACCTAACATTTGTATTGGCATTTATCTTGGAGTTTTCCCTGAAAGTCTTCAAGTAGCTTATCACGTTTATGATCTTTAAGCCTGAATAGGTGATTCTTGTACACCCATCAGTTCTTTGAGCCCGTTAGAGAGTCTTCCATATTTGGTCACATGATGCTACTGTGCGAGAAGAACATGTAAGAGTCGTGCTACGGATCACATACTTAAAGGGTTTGATAATCTTCTATACTCTAAAGCAGGGCTCGGCAACGTTAACATAGACATCTATGTTATCAAGTATGCCACTGGAAACTTCTGCTATTGCCGATGTGCAATGTGCTTTATACTATCTTGATGCTGAGGAAGTCTTTGACAAAGTGCGGCAAGATGGGCAGCTTCAGAAGCTAAATCAGTTCATACCCTCTGCTTACTTTCCGCTTTTGAAGCCGTGCCTTAATGGAGGGGCTTTTAGTGTGAACGGTCGAAATTTCTGTTACTGATCCCAAAACCGTCATTGCTGGTGTTTCGTAGGAAAGTGTTGTGGCTACTACGTTGCTTAGTATCCACAAAGCTGATGTTCTGACCTCTGAAAATAGCGATTCAAAAGTAGCACAAGTACTATACTTTGAATACTTTCTCATTGCGGATGAAGCGGTTGCTGCTGTGCAGCTTGAACGTCTGGAGAATTGAACTGCTTGTTGGAGCATCTAAATGAAATGTGTCAAATGTTTGCTATACCTTAAAGCACGGTGTTTCTCCTAACTTTCACAATTCCGTAATCGCTGTGTATAGTATGTAAAGCATACATAGGTAAGGTACTGAATAAGGCTTAGCTAAGTGCAGCACATTGCCAGGATGAAGAAGTTATGTTGGCTGCTTTCCAGCAGGTCTGGGTTGATTATCAGGTTACGTTCGGAGCGACCAACACACAAAAATCGAACAACCCGGGTCCATGGTGAATATTAAAAGGACCCTTCTCTGTTCCTGTGGCTTATTTATTTGGTACTGTCGCTGTCGAAATCTCTACTGCAGACCCCTTTGGGAATACTGAGCTAGGGGTGCAAAAGTAACCGTTAAAATAAATTTCCTGACATTTCGAGAATGAATTATACCTTAATCGGAGGTGTGCCAGAAATCTATTTTCGGGTTGTACGGATTGAACAATGTTCATTGCATGTATGTCGTTCTGCTTGCTGAAACCGGATTCGAAGTGGTTTTTGTACTATCACGTTAGGTTTTCAACATAACCTCAAACAATTTTTTATTTTATGCGGAGATCTTTGCATGTCGCCGATTATTGCTTGTCTGCAATTATCGCTTTTATGTAAATATAAGATGCGTTTCACAGTAATCAGGACTTTTGAAAGTGGAGCTCTCGGAACATTCTATATGATTGTTAATGAGCTCGATAGGTATATACCTTAAAGACTTCCAGTCGGCATTTTAAGTTTTTTCATACACTTGAACTTGTCTTCTGAATCGCATTGGCAACTTTTCACCAAGTAATGTGAAAACCTTCAAATAACTTTTGCCACTCATTTTAAAGATTTCCAAAATTTTGTAATATTCAAAATAAGCTTGACAATTTATGTAATGCAGTTATTGTTGTTGTTAGCATTGCGGTAAAGACATAAATTTTAATGCTAATCATAGGCAACACCTACACACATATATACTCCTTATCAAGTCGCGAGCTGCAACCATAAAAGAAATGCGCTAATGTTAACCCGTTGCTGGCGCTTGAGTTACGATACAAGAGAAGACAACCCCAAGCCCCAAACCCAATCTTTATGATACTCCACCTGCTACGACGGCTTCCGCTTCTTGGCCCATGCAGTCGACAAATACTTTACCTAAAAGTAGGCAACATTGCGCTTAGCATGATAATTTAATTACAGCTGTGGGTCGAGTTGGCACAGGAGCAGAGCATGGGGAGAGACTGAGGAGAACTGTAGTGGGGGAAGGCAGGCGGCATCAATCTCAAGCTTAGACAAGGTAATTTGCGCATACGTATGGTAAAGAGCGTACACTCAGAAAAACAACCTTCTAAATCTACCGAAATCGTGGAATTTCGTTCACATTGCCGAAAAACTTAGTTTAAGAACTTAGCTGGCTTACTGAGGAAGCCCTTTAAGAAGATCACTTTGGGATCTTGTTATCACCAATATGGAAAAACTTTGAGAACGTATTGGTGGCATTTTATAAACATTTTGGTCTCAATTAAGGAAAGGCTTGGGGTTGCATTAAGAACATGTTAATAGTGTTTCGGGCTCAAAATAAAAACGGCTTTTAAGGCCACTTCAGCCGTCTCAATTTTAGCAACTGGTAATTGAGTTACCTCGACTGAGGCGATGCACTTGGCACCTTTCAGAGCTCTATGCCCGGATTATACTCCTGTTGCTTATATTTTAGTAAATTTTTTTTTTGTGACATGTGAGGTCGTGTAGCACATATGTTAGACATCATTGCTAGTACTAAGTGACCGCAGCCTTTGCGGAGAATCTATCAGCGTCTGGTTATAAATGAGCGCAAGACAATGGTTATGTTTTCTTCAAGCAAAGAGACGCGGTGGCTGGACTGTCAGATTCATGTTTTGATGTTGTCAAGGATTTCGTCTATCTTGGCACCACAATGAAGAACGATGTCTGCATGGAGCCGAAGCGGAGAATCACCCTTGCCAATAGAAGTTACTTCGGTCTCGGTAGGCGAGACAACTCTCGCCAGGCGAAACTAAGCCTCTATAAGACGCTCTTCCTTACCGTTTCGCTTTATGATGCTGAAGCATGGGTGATTTCGCCTTTGCCGTGTTTGAGCGGAGTACTCCGTAAGATTTTTGGCGCGTTAGCAGCGACAACCGCATTCAATGGAACGATAAGCTCTACGACCACGTTGACATAGTCAAGTGAATTCTGCCGCTCCACTGGCTGGTTCATTTTGTGCGTAAGGGTAAAGAAGCTTCTGCGGGAGGGGTCTTCGATGCGGCTGTTGAAGGAAATTCACGAAGGGGAAAGAACGAGCACATTTACTACCTTTGATATTACCGATTGGAGAAGGCGCGCGCGAATCAGAGGCGCCTTAAGGAGTGCTCTACATCAGGCCGTAACGCAGTGACGGGTTTTTATGGCCAGTTAAGAAGAAGAAACAATAGGTTCGATAAAAGCTAAGCATAATTCCAAAGTAAAGACGTACAAGAAATGCATTTCTTGCAGTGTATATTCGTAAGCTTAGATATTTTTCTTAACACCTTTAGCTGACAAAGTCGGAACCCAGCGTCAGGTAAAAATTATATATTAAATTAAGCCATTTGCATGCGCGTATTTTTAGGCAAGCCACGCACTCACACTCACACACTTAAACACACATACTCACACACACACACTCACACACACTCATACACACTCATACACACTCACACACACTCACACACACTCATACACACACACATGCACATTGTGCCGTGTTGTAGATTATTAAAAATTATGTCTCACAGTAGGACATGCAATGCCAGCAACTGCCACATAGGCCACATTAACGCAGCGACGTCGGCTTCGTCCTCTGCCCTTGCCAAAGCGACGCGTCGCGTCGCGTCGCGTCGTGGTGGCAGCGTCACGATAAGCAGCAGTTCCAAAAGTGCCAAGCAGTTTTTTATTATACTCTATAGATACTGAGTTGTACCTATCATAAGTTTTGTGCCAAAGTTTGAAACACAATCAGGTGAATTACTGTTATTATCAAATTCATTTAGATCAAAAGACATGTTCGAAATTAGGAATTTGATAAAAATATTGTCTAATCACTAGCGAAATGTACTAGAAAAACACATGATGCTAATTATATTGCTCTCTATAGAGTGTGTTAAGTTCGGTGTCTGTAAGTTAGCTCCTATTATTTTGCTGGCTGTTGTTGCAGACGCAAATCCACGCAAAAATTATATTTTGACATTTGTTAAGGGTTTGGGTTTTGGACCATGTGTAATACTTGAAAGCCTATGCAAGCAACAACAAAACTAGCCCCGGGACTGAGTCGCCTCTGACTGCGGTTGCATCTCACTACAGTGGTTCGAGTGCGCTGCTCTACAGTGGAACAGCTTATGTGAAATATAGGTTATCATGTAACTAAACGATGAACCTTATCAGTAACCGTAAGCAGAAGTTTCACTGTTATGCTTGCCGGTTCTACGATTTAAAGATGCACGGTTAGAGAAGTTCCGGAAAAACGAAGTAGCGCAAATAGTATGGTAAAGCGAAGAGCAAATTGCTGTCACTCAAAGCGGACATGGTGCCAATGTAGATACTACAGAATGCGTCCAACAGTATGCAACAAATTTGGCCTCAATTAAAGTCCTATGGCTAAAACATAACTTTTCCGGTAAATTATGTGTCGCTGATTTTGAATCCGGAAACTATATTCGATTTTTCTAGCAACGTTTTCGAATTATTGCCTTTAATTTAAATTATAGTTTATCTCAATCGCTAGCTGACTTCGTAATTCTCGAGTTACAATTTATCTATTGCCGAGTAATATGAGATTTCCCGAGTTCGTAACTCTCGAAATCTCAATTTTCTTGAAATAGCGATAATTCGAAAACGGTGCTAGAAAATCTAAAATGGTTTTCGGGTTCGCAATCAGCGACCCAAAATTTAACGGAAAAGTTATGTTTCAGACATAAGCTTTGTTTTTATTGCACGAATCACGAATTAGCTGAGCCAAAGGCTTAGGCAATCCAAGGGAAATTCTTTAAAAAATTTTGTAAAAATTGACTGGTTTTCAATACGCTGAAAAATGTGAGAATGGAAGCAGACCATTTTCCATCCGAAACATGCATTTGTAGCATATCTAATCGACGAAATACCTCGGGATTTCAGAAACTTATTTATTATTACTATCGCCGGCTACTACGAAGACTTCACTTGCTCCGTATTCATTTACGGCTTATTCGGGCCAATAGTCACCTGAGACGAGACTGGGAACCATCACTGGATGCCTCGATTTCTAAAAGACAAAGTGAGGTGTGCACGACACAATGCCAAAAAAAATCTAAAGTTGTGAAATTCATGGGAAAAGTCTTAGCAACGGTGTTTTGGGATTGCAAGGAGGTGTTCTTGGTCGATTACCTGCTCCGTGGGACCAGAAAGTTGGAAGTTGGCCACAAAAATAGTATCAGACCTCAGACCTGCTTCCGAAGTTTCGATAAGATGTTTTCGGATACATGACCAAATGATTTCCAACTGCTTCCGCAGCTTAAGCAACATCATGAGGAATAACTTAAAACAATAAGTTGAATATGGCTAACCAATATGGCGGCAGAATGGTATGACAACGGAATACTGTTACCTATAAGTATAACTTTAGCCATGTTACCAAAAATGTATTGAAAAACAAGTCGATTATGTAATTTGTAGCTCATTGAGAATGTCGCCTTAGCGCATACCTGAATCGCTTTTGTTGTGTGCTCTCATTTGACCTGGCAACTCTGGCC
The DNA here is from genome assembly GCA_035041775.1 of Chymomyza caudatula. Classification (NCBI taxonomy): domain Eukaryota; kingdom Metazoa; phylum Arthropoda; class Insecta; order Diptera; family Drosophilidae; genus Chymomyza; species Chymomyza caudatula. The sequence goes on from JAWNKW010000150.1 coordinate 5,128,764, forward strand.
ACCACTCACTCCGTTGAGTTGTCGACAATGCAGCTCCACTCAAATTTTTTTATTTTTATTTTTTGGTTTTGTGCAGTCAGCGTTGCACCTTGGGGAAGCTGCGCCCGAGATTTGTTTAACTAAATTTATTTTCTAATGTTTTTTTTCACTTTGTGTGTAGAGCATAAGCTGGCGCTCCTTAGTTTTAAAAAGTTATTTTAATGTTTCCATTTTTTGTGCTCTTGTTGTTGCTGTAGCGGTAGTTGCATTCGGCCTTTTGTAATTCCGGCACATGTTTTGCGGCGGACACGCGTCGGTCGCCTTAGATTTGGCTTTGGTTTCAGTCTCAGCCGAGCTCTTAATACATTTAAATTGTTTGCAAGTCTATGCGATGTCAGAATCCCTTGTTAATGTAACGCCATGGTCAAACATGGGCCTCTCTCTCTCTTTCACATATTGTACCATAACAAAGAGCTCTGTGGACTATAAAGCAAAGTCAAAAAATCAAAATAGTTTTAGAGTTGGGTTTACCATATTAGATGTCTGCGAGGGGGGGATTTCCTCCTCCAGGCGTCTCTGCTCCCACGCGCCTTCTTCTTCCTTCAGCAGCCGTATTGAAGACCTTTCTCGCAGGAGCTTCTTAATCCATATGCACAACATGACCAAGTCAATAGCAAAATCATCGTAGAGCTGCGACATTTCGTCGTTCCCTCGAATGCGGTAGTCGTTGCCAACACGTAAAGATCTTACGGTTTACTTTTCGCGAGAATGGTCTCAACTACACATTTGTGTGTTGTGACCAAAGTAACATTCATTGACAAGATTGATTCTCAGATTGACCTCCATGCTGACATTGTTCTTCGTTGTGACGGCGGTGCCAAGGTACACGAAATCCTTGACAACATTGAAAGCATAGTTTGCAACATCAATCTGTGACTTCAAACGGCACGTCTCTTTACTCCCTGGCAGATTCTCTTTCAACAGCCGCAAAGGGCACCGTAACTGCTCGCTTAGTAATACCAATTATGTTAATATCATCTCCGTAGGCGAGCTACTGGCTACACTCCTTAATATAGTCCCATTCCGATGTATACCGTTATCTGAAGTCACGGTATTTAAAGGTTCGAAGAAGTCCTTTCCTACCTTGAGGGCATCGCCTTGTCTGCAGCCTAACAATTGCTTCGAAGAGGTTTTTTCTTACTTTGAAAGCAGCCTATATATGCACTTCGGCCTATGGCGCAGACCTCAGCTAGGAAGACGCTTGTGTGTATGCCCATGGATTCAGAGATGTGTTTACCATGACACCAAGTCCGGTGTCGTCATTTGTTTGAGACCCGTCTGCATACCAATCTATATACATCACCACTAAGGTTGTCCATGGGCTTGTTACTTGTAATACAACCAAAATGTTCGCGTGAAATTTCAGCTCCGGTTTGTTTAAGCGGCGGAATTGTCATTCTCAGTCTGTCAGCGTCTCGAGCGATTGACAATTCCTTCCACCGCCATTGTTAAAAGTGTCGCTTTCATTTCGAGTTCGATGCTTATATGGAGCAGTTCCACCATAACTTCCAGTGTCGCTGTAGAACACGTTGACTGACTGTCACTTTAAATGCATTTCGTTATTCCACGCAGCTTTCTCTCATGTATGAAGCTCGAGACATTCAGAATTGCATAGATTTATATTTGGAAAACCGATAGAAAATTACCTAATGCGCACAAGCAGCTCGAATTTTCATCAAGATACCAATCAGCACTAGTCCCATTTTTGGAACCATCTGTTTAGAAGACAAAGATACACGTGTTGCTAATTGTAGCACTCTCATGGAGAGGATTACCATACTGTATCTGCACTTTATATTTGGCACAACACTAATAGCAGGTATTGAGAAAATCGAACTGGAAGTCAATTGTAAGAGTTTTGTGCATAAAACGTTAATGTTTTTGAACCGCGTATACACCACAATAAACTACAAGATGACACAGTCTCGATTCGGACTAGAACCCAAACTGTCGTTTGCCTAATCTTCGGTCTTATGTAAAAAATGTAATGGACGAAAAACGCCTAAGGATTAGGTTGCTTCTTTATAATTTTTCTTTAATTTAACTAACATATAACAATTTAACGAGAAAAAAACTAATAATATTTTGGTTGACCAGTTTTGCTCAATGGCCAACTTCCAACTTGACGGCGAAAACTATCTTTGCTGCGAAGATTGAAAAAAGTTTAGTTTGATTTCACAAAAAGAAGCATATGCCACTTACCTAAAATGTATTTGAACCGAAAAAGAGAAAAAAAGAGAGTTTTGTTGATTGTAGTATTCAGTCTAATTGTTTCTTCTTAGGAGATATTTTTCTTCTGTATATATTCCTTCAAATTAAAGGCTTGCAGCAAACCTTTAAAGTTGTTAAAAAACTTTCTAACTGAGGAGCTGCCCAGTGGCTGCAGCTCTATGAGCAGCTGCTTCTCCTGTTCATCGAGCTTAAATCTGAAAATCGCTTTAAATATGAGTTTACCTTGAGCACGTGCTTTTTTGAATTTCTCAGTCATTAATAGTTGAGTTTCGGCGAAGGATTGGTTCTCGATGCGATTAATATTACGTCCAGTCCAAGTGTCCAGCGTGGCACTAATATGCCAGATATTCAACTCTTGTTCTGGTTGCATATTGAGCAGGTAAAAATCCTTTAAAACATGTTCAATTACTTTCATACTGTACTGCATCCAGCTATTGAATAAAAGCTCTTCATTGGTTATTTGCTTGCGTAGCGCTTTTAACTCAGCCTGTGAAGGGTACAGGACATGCGTCGAGGCTTCGTGTATGGGTTCCTCGTCCAAGCCAAACCACAGATAGTCCAAGGTGCTAAGCGTATTGATCTTGAGATTGTCATTTTCGCAAGCCTTGGCAGCTAGTTCGAAACATTTGTGCATATAAACTGCATCGCTGCTGTGAATAGTATCTGCCACATTGCGCGTAAAGTCAAAGGGATCCTGCACATGTAAAGGACAGTGCATTTTAAATACTGGCGGCTTTTCACCTGTTTCGCGTTCAATGTCGCTCATCTGTTGCTGAAAATCTGAAATCTCCATAAAATTCTGTTCAAGATTTAACGTATGTCCAAAATAGGGCGATATAATTAGTTTCTCAAAGTCCATGCTGCTATAAAAGCCAAAAAAATATCCAATTAAGCTCAGTGCACTTATATAGACCGGTATGGGAAGCACACTGTCCAGCGAATAAGCGTAGTTGACGCCACCTACCAAGAATGGCGTGAGGTTCTCCTGCAGTTCCTTTATGGAGCCCAGCAGGCGACGCTGTTGTAAATAAAACACAATAAGGGTCACCAAAAAATAGCTAGTACAGTTCAGTTTTAGCTTTCTGGCCCAGATCTTTATAAAGAGAAACAGCTGTCGCAGGCGCTCGTCAAGGTTTATGAGTTTACGCACAAAGTCTGAGTTGTAAACGCCCATCGGATGCTTATCAACTATGTCCACATTGACTCCTGAGGATTCGTGTGTACATTTGATGAGCGGCACGCGGGCGTTCATTATTTTAACAATATTTGTAAAGTGTTTGTGCTCTATCAAAGTATCTGCAACCGACTCCAGACTACGTTCCCGCGACTCTAGAAAAACATCCAAATCGCTGTCTGCAGTTGCAATTTATGTAAAAAAGAAAACACGCAAAATTGCTGCAATTTGGACTTACCCTTTAGGGAGAGGCCCATTAACTGAGAGCCAAAGAGTGTTACGCTGCAGTTTAGCGCCTTGGCCAGGCAGTTAAGCACCTGATTAGTAACACTATCCGGTTCATCTTCATTAGTCATCTGAGCATATTGATCGATTAGAAGCGGCAGACGCATGGCTGGCTCAGCTTCCTGAAGTGCTTGGCGCAGCTCATGGGTGTCTGCATCACTCTCGCTCTGCATGTTGTACATGAACTGCAATCTAGAATGCAACATTGTTTAGTACTCTGGTCTATGTAACTATATCTTTAAAGACTTGCAACCAGTTAGGTCTGAAGTTTGGTTGCTAAGCTCAGCGTCAGCCTAGACGAAACACTTGATTGTGCATAGAGTTTGGTCCCCACCTCGTAAAACCCCCCCTCCCAATCGAAGATAGTATGAGCTGCCTGACAAGGTGCTCTACATTAGGCCGTAACCCGGTAACGGGTTGTTATGGCCAGTCAAGAAGAGGGCTATATGCTGATGGCTCACAATCCGACACCACGACAACCTTTGCAGTTCTTTGCCAATCATCTTTTGTATACATTGGCTTGCTCCCGGAACACTATTCCGTATTAACTACTGCCATGTCCTGTTGTCTGTGCAATGCCAGTGCAGCCTTGTATTGTAAACGAATCTATGCACCTTGAGATGTTCTTATGGAACGGCATGTCGGGCGATTTACTGCGTCTTGTTCTCCATGATGGAGATCGCTAACAAGTTTAATAATGCTTACTACTAATCATTTTCTAGCAGAAAATTTGCCTGCATGAACCGGTAGCTCGAGCGCACAAGGCTGAGGCAGTCGGAGCTACTGTAGTCCACTCAAAGCTGGCAACCAAGTAGGAAAGTCTTCCATAGGAGAAGCGCTACGATCAGGCAGGAAAGCCTAGCACGATGGTGCAACGCCTGATCATCGGCATGAGTGCGTAGGAAGGGCGGCGACATTGGTACGTGTCGTTCCACCTGGCAAAGCTACCGCCAAATGATCGTAGTATGGAGCTGGCACTGACGAAGATGCACACTTTTTCGTGTTTGGGCGGTTCGCAAACTGCAGAAAGCAGCTAGTGACCTGCTGAATGTTGGTATATTGAAATGAAAGGAAATCTTATTCGATATACCGATACACGGTCTATCATGCAGGCTGACCTAAGCTATTAGGCCACACTCGCAAACTTTTACTGAATTAGTGACCAAAATATGCAGCTCCTCATTTCCCAGTGCACTTTTGGCATTGTAACTGCCAACTGTAGTCTTTTTGTATGGCAATTGCAAAAGCAATGCAGCTGCAATTCAAATAATTCCTTAAAAAAAAATCTGCTTAATTACTTACCTTCACAAAAATTCAGTTTAAGCCTTATAAATTTTTCTCCAGGTGCTCCGACTACAGCACACAATTCTCCGACAATGATCTTTTTTTGTCTAGAGAATACTAAACAGACATTTGTATTATAAAAGGAAACGAATAGATAACTATGTTCGTTTCGATATGCTTTTCTCAGTCTGGCAGCCTTGGTTTTTATGTAAAACAGCTGACTTGATCTTTAAATTTAAGTAAGCAAACTTTTGTAGCGCAATTAAACTGATAAATGCATTATTTTCTATTGCTTTCAAACTTTGTTTGCTTTGAGAGCATTCAGCTGATTGCACTAGCCTACAAAATTGAAACGATTTAATATATTACAGCTCTGATGGGTGATTATGTTTAAACTAACTTAACTCAATATCGCTTCGAACTCAGTTTTTACCGTTCACCCTCAGGTTTTGAGAATTTCGCGAATATCGATATTTTTGGGAAAGTTCCACTCAAACCGCTATATCTCTATTGCCAAATGAAGTATCAACTTAATTGTTAATTCTTTTTGATGCCACTACAATCCTTTGATAGACCACTTTTCGATTTGAACTATGAGTTTTGGGCGAAAGTTCTCATTATGCGCTCGTGACTGAAATTATCCAAGAAAGAGCTTAATTTCTGCGTTTACCTCACCACGTTGACCTGTTGCCAAAATATTTTTTAATAAGACTTTTCTTGATTTAGTAGTCCCATTTGAAAAGCACAAAATGAACCTTGTTCGGACCAAAACTGATGGAAAATGAAGAAAGTGTAATGGTTTAAGCGTAAATAATCAATTACCTAATCGACAAAGATTCAAAAATAAGTCACGTATGCACAAAATTGCATTAAAATTATCTATTAGATAATTGATTATTTGCATTTCCGATTATCGTATATAAAGATTTTAATTATGATAACACTTTTACACGAACTTGGGAGTACAGAAATGATTTTAATATGTTCCATGTGTACAATTCATTGGTTAAATTTAAATTATTTGGTTATTCTACTTATTTTGACGTTTAGATAAGAGTTTCTTTCTCAAACAAGCGGTGTTGTTAGGGACAAAAGTACTTTGTACAATCTGCAGTCCTTCAGCTCTACGACGATATTAATGTAGTCAAGCGTTTCGGTCATGTTGTGAAGAAGCTCTAGCGAAATATGTTCAATACAACTATTAAAGAACGACGATCGTGTAGACCGTGCCTTCTTTCAAAGCACCAAGTAGTGAGCTTACTTATTATCTTATAAGCTCGTAAACTGGCAAAGGGTTGCTATGGTCTGTCAAGTAGTCCTTCTGTAGTCTACCATAAAAACCTTCCTACTTTCGAGTAGCTGAAGCATCGGCAAGTACTGACTCTGCTCTGCATTGTCGATGCCATTAACACGATTGTCAATATAGGCCGAAGGAAAGTTCCTCGGCTATTCAAACCGTCATCATTTACGAATCAACAAGAAAAAAAAGAAAACCTTTGCTCCCTCCTGTTCTAAACTACCACTAAATTATGCCTCGCAAATACTCAAAAAATGGTAGTTGAATTGCTCTTTTCGGTCTAATGCAATGTGTCTAACATTGGACATTGGTGTGCCACTGGAGTCACTGGCAAGTATCCTGGCAATTTGTTGACACAGCCGCAAACATTGGCGGGCGTGTTAAATGAAATGAAAAGTCAACCAAATGCCGGCAAATGCGCGTGCGACCGCGAAAATCAAACAAAAATACATTAACAAAAAAATTTGATGCAGACAGTCAGGACGGTGCCCGACAGTGGAATACCCTGTACACTTTTTCTTTATAAACACTAAATACGGTAACATGGGAACGGAAGTTTCCACTTTTATATCTCTTTTCATAAGATCAATATGCCTCTAAACATTTTCCTATTGGGAAGTTCCAATTGACAAGTTTTCCTATTGGCAAGTTGGCTATTATGGGGGCAAAACTCACTTTTATACTCTCAACTCCAGTATTCTTGGGCGAATATCGTTGAATTTTGTAACATAGATCAAAAATACATTTATCGATGTCTTGGACAATTTTTAAATCAATATATGGGGGGGGAGTGGCAGTAATCAAGGCTATTGAAAAAAGTGGATGCAGTTTCAACGGTTAGGGTCACACGAGTCTCCACACCAAATTTTGTAACACACGTAGTGGAATTTTGGCACAGTTTATAGGCGAGGGTGAAATTAGCGTATTTTTGACTATAACTTTTGATGCATTCATCCGATTTTGATCTGAGAAGTTTCGAGTTGATAGATTCAACGGGGCGGTTATAAACCGCGCAAAACTGTCACGGGGGATTGGGGTAAGATAGCGACTTCATTCGACAAACTCCGTCAGCCTTGAGAAAATTCGCATCTTGTGGTAACATTTTTTTGCTCTAACTCTTATAGTGTCGAAGAAAGCTGGCCCAACATGGACAGACGGACGTGTCTATATCGACTTGACTTTTGCTCCTGACCATTTTTGCCTATGAAACTTATGGCTGTTACATTCATTGCACAAATCTATAATACCCTTTTACACTTTGTGTACAGGGTATAAAAAGCAGCCGACACATTAAGGGCCTAAAGAGCTGGGAGAGCACAGTGGAGGAATAGCAATAACCGGATAGCAGCTTGAAATAGCCAGAAAATTGCAGGCAAAAAGCCGTGGCAGCATAAAAAAACAATCTATATGATAGGTAGTACTATATGTATGTATTTACGTGTGTGTGTGTGTGTGTGTGTGTGTAGAAGTAAACCCAATTTGTAATTTGTTTGGCAAATCGCGCAAACGGCGTCAAAAAACAACAACAATAACGACCAGAGCTAAACGCCACAAAGCTAAAAACAGCAGCAGGCAAACGCGTTGAATCCTTTTTATACACGCACAGGTGTCCTTATTGCTCTCTTTTGGCCACACTCGCTCACTCCGGCTCGCCGGAGTGGTTGTGTGCAGGCGCGATGAGAAACGTGCCGATGCATAATCATTGAGGCCATTATCATTTATTTTACTCAAAGGCTGCTGCCGGAGCAGCCGTTGTCATCATCCGTGCTGTTGCTCCTGTTGTCGATGTTGTGCTCATTGTTTTTGTTGCTGTTGTTGGTTGGTGGCTTTACTAAACACGCACAACAACATAAATGCAGTATCCACCAGTTCAAGTAGACTTCCTGGCAACCCTTTCCAATCAAAAGTTGGACAGGTGGGCTCCATACGGTTTAAGGCTGCAACATACGAACAGATGTTATTTAAATGAATGTCGAATTATGTTTCTGAGTACGTACATGTGTTGGCTTAGTTTGGCAAATGCATCATACAAATATTGAATTATAGTAGATCAACTGTTCCACACCTAAAGCATCTGACGGAATTCGAAGCGAATTCATGGTGTTTATGCTCCTCTCATTGGAGAGATTACTTTTCAATCTCCAGTATTTAGATATCAAAGTTCTTCATACATAATATTGCAGCACTTTAAGCACACTATCCAAAGCTGCAACACACAAATAGCTATTATTCAAATTAAAGCTTTATATACAGTTTTTTTATGACTTACATGTTTAGCTAAGACGTGTACTGATTTGGTATATAAAAAGGCAAAAAGAAGCATCAGATGGTGTAGATCAACGTTTTCCGGAGCCATATTGCAGCAGTAAAGGATCCGAGGGAATTCAAAGCGAATTCATGGTCTGCATGCCCCTCTTTATGCTTATCCCAGATGCATGGACTACTCTTCAATCTACGGTATTTACAGATCAAAGTCCGTAATACAAAATATTTCAGCACTATAGGATCAGTCATTCACAGCTTATCCCAGATGTATAGACTACTTTTCAATCTCAAAATGTTGGACAGCACACGATTCAAGGCTGCAAAACACAAATAGCTGGTTTTCAAATTAAAACTTTATATAAAGGTATTTATATAAGACTTACATGTTTAGCTAAGACGAGTACTGATTTGGTACATAAATCCATCATAGAAGTATCAAATGGTGTAGTTCAAAGGATCTGACGAAATTTGAAGCGAATTTATGGTGCGAGTGCTTTTCTGATTCGACGCTTATGCCAGATGTATACTTTTCTATCTCTTTTATTTAGAGACCAAAGTTTTTCATACAAAATATTGCAGCAAGGATCTGATGAATTTGAAGTGAAGCTTATCCCAATTCGATAAAATACTTTTTAAGCTCTGGCATTTGCAAATGTGAACCGTATACGCTCCAAGCCTGCAATCTACGGACGGAAATAGTTTAAATTAATGTTTTGAATTAAGGTCTTTAAAACTTACAGGTTTGGTTAGATTCGATGGGTATTGGTTAGGTATATCCAACATACAAATATCAGAAAAGAATCTGACGGAATTGCAATCGATTGTATGGTGTTAAAATGCAGGGTCTGATGGGTGATTTGAAACGAATTGAATGTCCTTTATGGTGATCATATCCGGATTCGCTTAACCCATATGTCTAGACTTCCTGGTGTAAATGGCCTCGTTCACCATGTCCCATTAGTCCCGACATCGTTTCAATCTCTGCGACTTGAACGGGTGCCTGAAACATGTGAACTTACATTATTTCGATAAATGTTAAATTAACTTTTTAGCTAACTTACATGTTGGAAACATAAGAATACATCATAGAAATTTTAGATAATGTAGATGAAGGCTGGGAGTACGGCGGCACTACAGGTGTTGTTGGTCTTTGAAGCGAATTTATGTTTCACATTGGACAATGTTCTTGTTTCCCAGTTTTTAGCTTTGTCTCGACTTCTCTTTAATCGCTGTCAATTAGACAATTGACCTCCAAACGCTTTAAGTCTGCAACAAACGAACAGATGCAAATTTTAATAAATGTTTTCAATTTATGTTCTTTAGGCTATCACATATCGAATGCAACAGAATCGTATGAGAATTAAAGCACCTCTAATGCAATAGTAACAATATCCAGTTATATGATCGTCATAATAAACAATTCAATGGAATATCTAAACATATGGAAATATAAACTTAAGTTTAAATTTGTAATTAGTTGGAGGAAAGGAACATTACCTTCATGCACATCGTGCGTAGATGACAGAGATGAGCAAAGTTTTTGCCGCATCTCGCTGAGCCCTACTAAAAACGATCCAAAACTTATAATCTACCATACTAATCAATGCAGAAACTTCTGGTGACGTGTGTTTGAGCCCGCGGGATAGTTTTGGAATACCATCATCATCAACGAGGCCTCTAAAAAGTAAATGCTAATCCGATAACTTTGCTCAAGCCACGTACTTCATATTATGTTTACAGCTCTTACTGAAGTATCTCTATATATTCAAAGGTAGCAGAAAATCTTCGATAGCTTGCCTAAGCTTAGAGTTAGGTACTTATTACGATATTTTAGCTAGATTCAGCCTTTGTTCCTGAGTTTATTGTATAGCGTATTGCCTTCATAGTCTTAGTTAATCCACTTTTAGTGTTCTATCAAACTGTCTAGCAAATCACAACGTATCTCAAGGGCCCTACAATGACGACTATTAGCAAATAACCACAGCAACAACAAAAAGAGAAATCGCGCAGTAAGGTAAACAGCAAATGGTCTAAATTTATGGCCAACCAAGGGGCTCATTGACTCGCTACTCTGCCCGCTCTTTTTCCGCATCCAAATGCTTGAATTCGCGCTTTTCTCTACTTTTTGACAATTTTGTTGGTTTCTCTGTTGTTTCTATTATATTTTTCATTTTGTCAATGTATTTGCTTAGGTCAACTATAAAAATGGTGTTTAGTAAATCTAACCCAACAACAATGACAAAGAACAATTTGCATTACATAAAAAATAAGCGTTAAAAATGCCATTCTCAAACCGTTGCTTGAACACCCTTCAATCCCACGAGTTCTATTGAGAACATCTTAGAGTTAAGCATTTGAATTTGTAATCACAGATCTATTGGTGTCAACAAACTGGAGTTCATTGGTCGAGTCGACTCGCAGGTCGTGCTTCGGTGCCACCCCAAAGCTTAAAGTTCCTTAAGAGGTACGAGAAACTTTTTGTGCGCGGCCCCTGTGAAAATAGCTAAATGAGCGCCACTTGAGCGCTGTCCATGGACAGACTGAAGAGCAATAGAGAAAGAGATGTGATGCCATTGGACACCATACGCTTGCTCTTACCAGGCGTAGCTTGGAACTGCAAGCCGCGACAAGCTTGCAGCCTTCGCTTCCTAGCAATTGTGCATCATCTTTGGATGGTCACTTCTCGCAAACTCACGCTAAGACTGCCTTTTTGCAGTGTAAATAAGTACAGTTAGCACTGCGTTTACTCTAAAGCTTCGGAACGGCGGCAGTCTAGTTTGTCCGGCTAGCCTGGCGGAGCATTGCTCTATTCCGCTGGTTGTCTGCACTATTCGCCACTGTAGCCATTGCCTACATTGTTGTTACGCTTGTGTTACCTCATTTCTCAGTTGCAGATGTCGCATCTTTAACCAAGCGGGAGTGATGCGTCGAGTAAGCCTGTTTAACAAGCTCACTCCCATCAATCCCCGGCGGTTTCATTAGCGTTCCAATCATGCCACTTCCCACTGAAGGAGCAAAGGCAGATTGGTTTGTCGAAGATGGCAAAATCGAATCAAGGCCTGGTGACCTATCAGCGTTTCGCCAGCTTCGTAACCTTAGGATTGAATTGTGATGCTGGATGTGTTCCCAGTGCGCTGGAACCAATCATCCGCGTCCATCTTTCCCTCAGGGTTTTTGGGCGCAGATATAGCTGCTTGTTCTAAATCATTTTCAACTGCTGCTTAAGCAGTTGAGCACTCCCGCCGAGCTCCAACGAGATAGTTTCTAACAAGTTAACATCTACTTCCGATCAATGGAATTTTTAGAAAAATTCAAATGAAATTTTAGGCTAAACCATCTAGAGATTTCTGGCACACACCTAAATCAAATCGTTTTCGATGACCTCTTTTGCTTTAGACCCGAAATATAAAAGGCAATGCTCGTAGTTCTAACAAATCATATTAAGTATCTGGGAAGATTGACTTTCAAGATTATACACAATTATAATAGGTTGAATCCAAGTTTCAGTTAAATAAATAGATACGTTGGGAGGCCTGGGTTCTGGTGAAGCAGGGCGAAAACTTCTGATCGCTATTGGCCAGGCAATAGTCAGGGTGATACCTGCTCTGACAGTTGACGCCCAACCTCCTCGTATTTTACCCTGGTTAGAGTAGTGAGCTAATGTGCGCAGCGAAGCAATCACAGGCTTTAAAAGGGTTGTGCGTAGGGTTTGGGACCCAATGCCTACCGCAAAACCCCCTTTCCAATGAAAGACAACGACAAAGAAAAGACTATGAAATAAAGAAGAAGATACGTTCAAAGCCTGCATAGATATGCACCAATACCAAAAATGAATGTATTGGGAGAATAGCAGTTTATGAAAGTTTTTACAACAAATTTTACAAAAACCTTCTTTCAAAGCGACTGTGAATTGCAATCAAAAGCTGTTAAGTTTATGAAAAATTAGCAAAAGAAATGCCTGACAAATATGCTCCAACTCCAGCTAGCTGTCTTTTTTCATTAAACCTACACACATTCGTTTAATATGAATACACTTAATATTCATAAATTAATTAATTAAAACCCAAAAGCTATGAGCTGACTTAGGGCTGGGTTATGTGGTGCGGGCCGAAGCAAAAGTAGCCAGAAACTTGCCAAGCGTCCAGACAGTTGAACATTGAATAAGCATTATTGTTAAATATTGCTCAAATTTATGAATATATATATACATATATGTATGTATAACTCATAACTAGGTAGAGCACACAGAGTCCTGCCACACGAGGTACACAAACAACAAAAAAAAAGAATGAAAGAAATTAAATAGGGTATGACAGCGTTAAGTTGCGAGACAATCAAGAAAATATATTAATAATGGTATACAAAAAACCGTATATTTCTTAATTAGCAGCCGGAAACAACGGCCGTTCTGGGTAATAAGTCGGACGGGTCAGATAAGCTCGGCGTTTGTAAGTAAGGCTGGTCTAGAGAAAACGAGTTGCTGTACAAAGTTTGCTTCAAAATGAACAGTACTTTTTGGAAATAGGCACTCCGGGTGGCGCCACCTATTGGTGAATCGAAAGGTACATGCTTCATTACCAAACTGTAAAACATGTCATGACATTTGGATGTTTACAAGTTGAGTTATCGAACTTAAAGTGCCGATCGAAAAACGAATATCAAACAAAGTGCAAATATTAAGTTTTGTTGTAAACTCGGTAAAATGTTTGCCAAAACTCAATAATTGTTGAAGCATGTTTATGGTAATGGAGTTTATGCGTGATTTACGCGTTTCAAAGCAGATTGGGATTAGCAGGAAGAAGCCTTCGAAAATGTGCGTCAATTTATCAAAAATGGCCCAACTTATCTGAACTGAGCTGAACATGTCAGCGCTGAAAAGTCAAGCACATTATCTGTAGTGCAAGTTCGCACTACAAAATCGAAGCGGAAATAGAATTTCTCAGTGTTAAGTTTGTCAACACGTATAAGTTTGAATCGGTTCTTCTCGGTCCCGCTTTCGGTGGTTATTAAATATCTCCGACATATCGATATATCGAATTTTGATTGAGTTTATTGAGGTTATCTTAAAAATGAACAAATCTTTTTTAAAAATTCGTTTGACGCTAATCACTGATTTTTTGGCGAAACTGGCATTTTACACGATATGAAGTTTAACCCTCTGCTGGCTTGTACATCTGAAATACCAAGTACTAGGAAAAGTGTTAATGAGGAAAATCTGACTGTCATTTGGAAATCGTATAAAAAGGTTTAGATGTTTGAAGTTTAACATAAATCTTTTGGCCGTGTTTAAAAACTACTGTTTGTGAGCCAATATGTTCCAAAAACGTCAAACAACCTTACTTTATCATATTATGAAAAATTTAAAATTTGATTGACGTCGTCCTTTTTTTCAAAACGAACCAAGACGTATGTAAATCAAGGCTTTGCTGTATTTTGCTTAAAGACCAACAAAATGAGACATCTGGCAGGAAAGATATCACCCACAATCGGAGAAAAATCTCTTAAAAATTAAATTAGATTGGCATGCTCAAAAATGTGATGATGAAGTGTACATTGTCACTCATATAATAGATAGGTAAATGTACTAGCGCCAATCCAAAGGGAACAGAATTCTACAATTGCGAGTTACGTTAGGTTGGAACGGCTGCCAGATTTCACACTGGCACACTTAGGCCGATAGTTGGCCCATTGTGATACCGTCGTATCTATTTGTGCTTTCGGACCCACTGCTGATATAGCGGTATCCGCTTTGGGCTAATTTCCGAAAGCTCTGATAAGCTGTGTAAGAAGTATCTTACCAGGAAAAGACGACTCGTCTTTTGCAGATGGACGTACAGAAACCGAAGAGGAGGTGCATCGCTTTTTTGATCACCATGGTATTTTACCAATTCGACAACTGTCCCTCATTGACGTTTATGCTGAGGTCAGACGTATAATGTTAATAAAATTTACAGGCCTGACAAAATTGATGCAACAACCACAAGATATTTAACTCCGAAATGCATCAGGCTATTAACCTATATCTATAACTCTATATTGAGACTCAATCACTAGCCCAGACAGTATGGAATATAGTTGCTAATAGATACACAGAAATCAGTGCAAGTAAAGTTTACTGTACGGAAAGGAAAATATACCCCGGTAGCATTAAGCGGTTTGGAATTACAGCAAAGCCTCTTCTTGGATTAAATAGACGCACCTCCAATGCCAAAAAATCGGCTCTTAGCGCTAAGGTCCCCACATAGTTTAGAAAACAAGGTCTGGCTATACAAAGCAAGCTTGTGTGGACGTATGCCATGCAACCTTGGGCAACGAGTAGTGTATCGAATTTTGAGATATTACAAAGATATCAATGCACGAATTTAAGAACTTTAAAAGGCAACTTTAGAGATGAAATAAAGAAAAGTAAGTCAAAAATGTACATATCACGACTGAATAGCCATCAAAATTGTTTGACAATAAATAAATGACTGTGAATACTTGTAAGACCTTGCTTTGTCAGTAGAAAGCGTAGTACCTCTAATATCTTATTTCGTCCGTACAAATCGTACGTCGTATCGTCGCACTATATGCAATATAGTACTTCTGAAACCCTTTTTCATCAGCTTATGTAGCACTCCAAGCTGTCGAAGTAAGGGGAAATGCAAGAAAAGCAGAAAAAAATAGCTGCCAAAATAGCTGCCAAAAGCAGTATGAAAATTGCGGCCATCTCATATAAGAAACGAAAGGAAAGGAGGAGGAAATGCACATTTTTCCCAATGCCAAAAGCGACTGGTCGTGTATCACAAACTTAGCTTTTCTTTGCTGGTTCCATTGGGTGTCATGGCCGCCATTGAGGTGTGTCCATTGTTTGCAACTGAAAAAGAATCATATTCCATTAGATTTGTTTGCCAGCTTATCTTAACATAATGTAAAAACCTTTTTATGTGACGCCTTTTTATAGAGAGTTGGACCCATCAATCCAAACGAGAAGATATTTTCAGCTGGTATGGGCGCTGTGGGAGCTCATTTTTGTGGGCAGCTAGAAAAACAACAAAAATAATATAGAAAAATAAGAATAAAATATAAAACGTACACATAAATTTTATAGTCATTTGCGCATTTAATTAAAATTATGATAAAAGCATGCAAAATATTTCACAACCGCACACACACACATACACACACACACACACATACACACACACATGGTTACAAATATTTGTGTGCATGTGCAGAAATGTACCACACACACACACAGATACACACACACACAGATACACACACACACACAGATACACACACTCACACACACACACACAGGAAGTGGATATGTGGCCATTAAAAAAAAAGGACAACACAAAATTATAAAAAATATGTGTACATACAAATATATGTACACTGCCGTCCACTTGATTAAGGACGCAAAATTGTTTGTGTTTACAAGTCTATATTTTCAAAACTAATAAAGATTATTTCCTTTTGTAAATAAATCAATTTGCAATGCTCACAAAAGAAAATTAGGGAGAAATCTGCTTCAGTTTAAAAATGCAAAATATTTTTGTGAATTAGCAGCAAACTTTTTTTGGGCCACTTGATTAAGGACACTCTTATTTGATTTTTGAAAAATAGTTATTAAATGAAAACTATTTAAGTGAGAGTATTCACATGTACAGCTTTTCATCATGAATTGATTCCCCTACATGAAGAAGAAAATTTCAAAAGCCTATCTGTTTTAGTTTAGAAGTTATAGCCAATCAAATCGAGTGTCCTTAATCAAGTGGCCCAAAAAAAGTTAGCTGTTAATTCACAAAAATATCATTCATTTTTGACCTAAAGCAGATAGCCTCCTAATTTTTTTTGGCTGCATTGCAAATTGACTTATTTAACAAATGAATTTTATTTCAGTCGATTATCTTTATTAGTTTTCAAATTATAGACTTGTAAACCAAAAAATTGTTGTGTCCCTAATCAAGTGGCCGGCAGTGTATGTATGTAACGGGCAAATGAGTGGACTATGATGAGGGGAGGGGCGGGGAGCAGGGGCACGGCGTAGAAAAAAGAAATTAAAATAAAAATTGCTCATAGCAAAAATCTTGCGCTGTAATTACATCATTTATGCAGGACGAATATGTCGTTTTGTTTGCCGCAGCCAAAGAGACGGACAAGAGCCGGAGCAGCACGGAGTATGCGAAGGATGTGTGTATCCGTGTGTGTGTGTGTGTGGAGAAGCAAGCGCGGCAAATGCCTTTCAAATAAATACGAAATGGTCAGCGGAATAATAATCAGCAGGAGCAGCCTGACAAGGCGACACGTACCAAACAGCAAAAATGGAGAAACACTGAGAACGGGTAAAGGAAACACACAAAAACAACAAAATGGAAGAGATCAGCATTACTGTGTCGCATCCACAACAGGAAACGGATATATGCACACACACACACACAGAGACACACATGTCAAGTTTAAATGTAGACACTCCAAATATCAGATTATACGAACTTTCCAAGACGCTGCATTGGAAAATCGGGTCAGTGCTACACGACAGAGGAATACCCTGTACCCAATTTTCAGGTATATTTGAGTCAAAATTATCTTTTTATGCATAGATTTCTCATTTTGCCTCAAAACATTCCCGAGAATGAACTTGCAGGCAAACAAGAAAGCAATGATGCACCGGACCCGTTGATAGGGACAAGTGATGGAAATCCAGACGAAACCATCGATGTTTGTCATCGAAGAGCCCATGGACAATGGAAATCGATATAGGCCGATGCATCGTACTAAAACCATCGATGTATCGCTAGTTTTCCGATGTTTTGTATCAGTAATACTTAGCATTTGTACATATAAAAATGAATGTTAGTTTGTGTGTATGTTTATCACTTATCTCCTTCTAAACGGTAAGTTCAATGCTATGATGATGCTTTCGGGAAATATTCTACTACTACTACCCGACAGAGGAATACCCTGTACCCAATTTTCAGATATATTTGAGTCAAAATTATCTTTTTATGCATAGATTTTTCCTCTCATTTTGCCTCAAAACATTCCCGAGAATGAACTTGCAGGCAAACAAGAAAGCAATGATGCACCTGACCCCTTGATAGGGACAAGTGATGGAAATCCAGACGAAACCATCGATGTTTGTCATCGAAGAGCCCATGGACAATGGAAATCGACATAGGCCGATCAATAGGGGCACGGGGGTTGGCGTGTGGAGCGGGCAGAACCCATTTTTTTCGATAAAAAAAATTCTGGTGAAATCGTGAATGCTATTTGGACAAAACAAAGTTTACCGCTAGTAAGAAACTAAGAAGAAACTAAAGCTAAGTGAACAAAAGTAGATTACTAGATGCTATATACTAAATGTTAAATATATGTTCGCTTAAATTATGTAAAAATCAAAGTGTTGATGAGCGTTCCAGCAGAAATCTATTTTGCTTGTCGCCGAGAGTTTGAACTGCTTCTGGGAATAACCTAAGAGATAGCACTGATGCACCAAGAAGATCCATCCATGTCTGCATCACAAACGGAATTATGCATGAAATTCCTACACTATTTGCAAAATTGGGAATAAGACTATGATCTTGAAATAAGCGCAAGGTGTCATTTTTCATCATTTTTGTGTATTCTTATGTATTTACAATGTATTCACTTTTGGAAAGTTTCAAGTGTGGACGTTGTTTTTGTTGTGATTTCACGTGCCGTTGTAAAAAACCAATTTTTCGGATTACCAAAAAATCTTATAAATTGATCAAAAAAGGCAAGTTATAAATGGATAAAATGGAAATTTTTGATCAAAAAGTGTTAAGCTGTTTAAAGAATTTTTTAAAGTCAATCCTGCCTATATGCAACATTGGCCCTGAGCGATATCCTAATTTTAAAAAAAAATTTCTTATGCTAAAATGGGACGAACCAGGATAACAAGGACTTTGAAATTCATGTCAGTTAATATTTATGGTCATATTAATAAATGTACGGCTTCAAATATTCTTTAGCTCCACCCACTTTAATTCGGTCCTGAAAGGGTTAAGAAAAGGCAACTATCACAGATCACGAAGCAGAGGTGCCTGGAGGAGTGCTCTACATTAGGCTATAACTCGATAACAGGCTGCTGTGACCGGCCATAGAAGAAGTACATAAAAAAATGGATTATTCCCTTCTCAAGCGGAGTTATTTAAACAATATTTGTGCACATGAAACTTACTTGTTTAGGAGATTATGAATTATAAGCAAAACATAAGGCTGGACCGATTGGCAGTTATCAGCTTAAGGACTTTGCTTATACCAAGTACGCTCTGGACAGTCCCAGTCCATCCGGGCTGCGAATTTCTGGTTGTAAGAAGGCGAAACAGCCTGACAAGAAGATCGTTTTATCGAAGGCGAATGGTAACAACCAACAGAATGCTAGAATACGAATGGACATTAAAATTTATTGCAAATACAGTACAACTGAAAAACCGGGTTTTTGATTTATGAGTTGGTCTAGTAAATGATTTTGATTCTATGATTCTTTCCTCCTTCCCTTACATATGCCACTGACTACAATATATTAATGTATAGAGAAGTCTCGTAACTAAACGGAGAAAGGTATGCTAGGGTATAAAAAGATGTTCGTTTCAATCAGAAAATGTTCGATTTCAAGAGTCTGTGAAACATTGCCTTGCTTTTTTAGCTAAATTAAAATTATTCGTATGACATGGAAGCGATGCCTTAAAAAATATGGAGCACAATCATACAAAGTGTAGATTTCTACTCTTCCTTACAAAATCGGTTCCGATAATTGCGCAATTCTATAGAAAAACAAATTTTCTACCCAATATAAGGGATTAGCTTGCCAAAATGAACGGCAGATAATAATGAACAAAAGAAGCTCGGGCAGCTGAGTTTTTTATAGAATAGATAGCAATCGTTTTCATAGCTAAGCCGTTAAATGCAAGTTTACTTGGAACACTTGCTGCACATTTAACAAAAATATGTAAAATTTCATAAGGCAACCGGACTTCTATCTTCCCATAATACTATTTTCGAACGGTTGTAAGATCTATGCGGCCTCATCGGAAGCACTAACTAGATAATTTATTGTAGCACTGTTTGTAAAACTGAATCAAAAACAAGTAGCTAAGGCCTATACTTAAAAGACATGGTAACGTTGAGGCAAGTCCTAAAAGTAATTGCCATACAAATCAAGGTTTTTCGGACAAGAGGTAGCAAATATTATACAGCTACAGCTGTATAGCTGTGGTGAGCGGGTTAGAGAATACCACCTCAGCAGGTCAAAGCATGAGGCGACTAACAATGATACTGGGTAGAGCCACATTAAAAGGGTTGTGCGTAGGATTTGGGACCCACCACGTAAAATCACAATTCCAATGAAAGAATGTATTTACATCAGGCCGTAACCCGATAACGGGTTGTTATGACCAGTTAAAAAGAAGTTACAGCGTATAATTGCCAAAATTAGCGTTAACTCAAATTGAATGGAGCTAAGATGGCATGCGTAAGTCACGAACTAGATCTTTTTTTTCGTACTGCTTGCTTTTTCAAGATCACTTATTATGGCTCGGCTTGCTTTTACAAGATCTGCTTGACACTGCCTGCTGAAGTGAGTTTAAAACAAAGCGCAGCACAAAACGCTGCTGCGCTGACCGAATAGGAATCTAACCAAGGAAACCAACTACACGCCCATCTAGTATTACCTACATCCTCCTCCAACCACTCACACTCATTATTAACTGCCGCCTGCTGCTACTGGCCATGGTTTGGCGTTGACGTCGACACACATTTTATATGAGAAAACGCTTTCAATTTTTTATATTCTCATTTTTCTATGCGCTTCGTTGTCGTCGTCATTTGCTAAGGCAACAAACAGTATAAAACCGAAGCATAATTCTGGGTGCTGCCCATTGCAATCTTGTTAAGGCCCCCCAAAGCCTTTCCTTTACTCGTTTCCCACCTCCTCTGGCCCACGACTTTCACCCAAATGGACATTATCGCGTTGTATGCGATACTTCCAGCAAAGTGGCACAAACAGTTGCAGAAACAAAACTGAATGGCAAAAAAATTAGAAGTAAAATTCAGACCGCCTTCAACTAAATCAGCGCTTTCTATGGCCCATGGATACAAGTTTGGGTGTTTCGGGGGCTGCAGTTGCAACAAAAAAAAAAAAAAAAAAAATACAAATGTATTATAAAAAATATTACATGCACCGGCATACACACATATATATTAAGCATATATAGAAATGTAAAAAAGCACTAATTTTGTAAGGACACGCGTACAAATGGACAGCGGACAGGAACAAACACACACGGACACACGTATGAGAGAGCATGTGGCGCATAAGTAGACAACGACGACGAGGACGACGACGACGTTGACATAAAAAAAAATTTGATGTAGACAGTCGGGACGGTGCCCGACCGTGGAATACCCTGTACACTTTTTCGGCCTAATCAGAAAAGAATGTCAAAGCTCGGTTGAAATTTGCAAAGGCTCACAAAAACTGGACTGTGGATGACTTGAAAAAGGTTATATAGTCGGATGAATCCAAATTTAATCGATACCAGTCGGAAAGGAAGCAGTGTTGTTGGAGAAAGCCCGGAGAGTCGATGCAAAAACGCCATGTCCAGGAAACAGTGAAGCGTGGCGGGGGACATGTAATGGTTTGGGGCTGCTTTACTTGGTGGAACCTTGGTCAACTAAATAAAATTGATGGTATCATGAGAAAGAAGATTATTTAGAATTTTGCAGACCCATCTTTGCGATTTTATTGAAAAATGCGCGTATCAGGACAATGACATCACATTCCAACAAGATGGAATTCCAAAGCACACTGCTAAAATAGTAAAAGAATGGATCGCTATACAAAATTTTAAGTTGATGGAGTGGCCAGCTCAGAGTCCTGATCTCAATCCAATTGAGAATTTGTAGTAAATTTCCAAAAGACGATTGGGTCTCTACGAATAGGTTCCAGCTAACCATCAGGATTTGTGGCAGCGAATCCAGCAGGAGTGGAAAAGTATGTCTAAGGAAATTATACAAAATTTGGTAGAAAGTATGCCAAATCGCATTAAAAACGTAATTAAAAATAAGGGTCTTTGGACAAAGTACTAAAAAAAAATTTTTGATTCTATTTTTGCACAAAGAGCAAAAGTGAAAAAGTAATTTTTGTACTTGAAGAATTACACGATTATGTTTTACTTTATATATGGATCCTATTAAGATATATTGAAAGAATAACCAAAAAAAATTTGGATTAATTTGCTCTACTAATAAGGTTTCTGGACGGCTCAACGCGCAGTGGTTGCAAACATGTACTCATATTTGCACGCCACTGTAGATGAAAAATACATGTACATTGTCTGTGGCAATTTTCAAATTAAAATATTGGGCGGTGTGGATGCAGTTTTAACGATTAGGGTCAAACGTGTCTCCACACCAAATTTTGTAACTCTAGCTCACATGAATCCATATCTACATGCAGTGGAATATTGGCACAGTTTATAGGCGAGGGGGTAAAATTAGCATGTTTTTGACTATAACTTTTGATGTATTTATCCGATCTCGATCATTTTTGGAACATAGATGCATATCTCTTCGGAGTGTCGAGTTGGTAGACTCAATGGAGCGGTAGTAAACCGCGCAAATCTGTCACGGGGGAAGGGGGTAAGATATCGACAAACTTCATCTTACATTAGATTACGCGCATCTTTTGGAAAAATTTTGTGTCTCTAGCTCTTAGGGTCTCGGAAATCTGTCCCTTCATATGGACAGACAGACGGACATGGTCCAATAGCTACCCGATTCAATGATAAGACTTTTTGCCCTTGGAACTTATGGTGTGCCACGCCTCCTTCTGTCTGTTACGTACATTGCACAAATCTATAATACCCTTTTACACTTCGTTTACAGGGTATTAACACGCACACTAATGCAGAACCACATGCGTGGCCATGTTAAATGGCTGCCCTGCCTTTTGGTCAGCAGCTAGTCTCTTTTTTTAACGCTACAATCTGCTCTCTCATACTCTTTTTGGCTAACGTACAAATGACGACGGCTTCCGCTTTTGCATATTAAGCGTGAAGGATAATAATTTTACACACACACACACACAAACACACAGTCTTACACATATTGTACATATACTTAATATATAAAGCTTTTTTTTGCAGCGACACAAAAAAATTGTACGTTAGTTTTTAACAAAAATGGATATTAATATTACTTATGTTAAATATACGCGGGCAACGCATGCGAATGCTTGATGCCAAGTCCGTCCGGATCCGGCCCTTAACAGCGGCGGCAGCAGCAGCATGAGAATCCACAAAAAATGAGCCAACAAATAGTTGGAGCAGCAGCAGATCCCTCGTTCACTCTCGCTCTCTCATTCTTCAACAGTGGTTACAGAGCGCTGTGGAAAGGTAAAGCAAATCCATTAGTTAAGCAAACCATAATTTAGAACTATGGGACCTTGGCTGGTATAGTATAATGCTTCAGCAAAGATCTCATAGTAATAACGCACGACCGAAACCCAAGGGTTTGACATAATAACAATGTCCATAAGCCATTAAGTTAAAGGTTTAGTTGTTGTTGTAATTTCTTTTCGAGCGACCGAATCCCAGCCGCTGTAGGCCCACCACCCACCCAACCGACCGAGGGGCGCAACCGCTTAACGTGCAGCAACGAAAACGCGAAAACCGAATACTCGTGATTATGCACGCCCGATTCTAAACATTAGTAACTAACTAAAGCTACGGTCAGACAGGCCGACTCGTGCCCTAGATTTTGGGCTGCCGACTATCGGCATACCGACACTGCTGGTTCGCATCGGCATACCGTCTGACCATAGCTTAAGCTTACGAACAAGGAATCGAACCGTAACCATAACCATTGCTGTTCACCAATTTCATATAGTAACCGAAGCGGATATTTTAAAATCGTAAGCTTTCGAATTGATTCCCGATAAATATTGTGTTTTTTTTTAATTTGAAGACTTCGCTTGTGCCGTTTTATACGCTTTGCTTGAAAATTCCTATTGAAGACAGAACGTGCTCTCAAAAGCATTCTGGCAGTGCAGACGGACATCCTTTGATGTATCATCGCACCCGCAACAAATCTATCTAACTATTAAAGTGGCAAGTACCAAAATCTCTGATTGTATGTCGCGAAACCTATTCACATGACGCACAGCTCAATGTTCCACAATGTTTGAAAAACAATGTGTATGATCTTTGGAGTTTTGTTTTAACTTTAGAGCACTTCGAAGAAAATACATGCATCTACCGCGACTGGCACGCTGAGAATTCAACAATGGTTGAAACTCCACTAACACCAGGCCTCTTGCAGTGAATCTTCAGTAATGATATACTCGTATGCACGAGTACCGCCGTCTTGGTTCCCTTTACGGCATATCATTGTGTACATTTGAAGTTTGGAATTTTCGGGTATAAACTTACTTAGAATCTTGTTTTGAAATTCGTTTCGAAAGTGGAATGGAATTCACTCGTTAAAACTTTCGTGCGATGATTTGCTACGATTTTCGACAGGCAGTAATACTTCGCTCCACTTACTTTGACTTTTGGCGATAAAGCATCAACTTGAAAAACTGGCACAATGATATAAAAGCTCGTCATGTACGGCGGTGATACGTATCGACATCGTAACAGATGACGAATCCTAGTTATATAACCTCATGAGCGCGAAACAAAGTATCAATCGAATTCCAAAACGTGTCAAACACAACAAAAATTTTTGGCGAACGCAGTACTTCAAAGCTGATGATCGGCTGTTTCAGTGGAAACGGTTCCTCTGGAGCAATATATGACGACAAATTCTTCATGATATACAACCATTTTCTTGACAAGAATCCAATCACCAGCAATCAGCTATCAAACATCGGCTCGAGCAACAGGGTTTTTGGGACACTCAAAAACATCGAATTAATGGGTCAACCGCCTTACAGACTTGGCACCTAATGACTTCTTTCTGTTGTGTTGTCAGACACCTGAAGAGGCTGTTGAAGCATTCAACGCGCTCATTTTAGAGTTATCAACTTCGAGGAGTGGCAAAACTGCTTAAGTGTATTCGTCTTCATGGAAAACACTGAAAAACAATAAAACTATTTTCAATGATGCACTCTCGTTCCTTCTCTATTAAACTAGAAATGTAAAAAGCAATCCTCATAGTATAAATATAAAGTGCATTCAAATTAATATTTTTATTAAAGTATTTAGAATAAGGTCTATCTTTAAGCAAAGTGCACATTAGCATATGAAAAAAATGTGTTGCAGGCAGTCGGGACGCTGCCCGACAGTGGGATAACCTTGTGCCCAGTGACTTGGTGCTTTATCAAGTAACAGACGCCAGATCTCTGGTTTTCAACACCGGAAGAGCATTCGAAACTTTGCTATTAATGAACTTGTTGAGCAAAAGAAAGATCGATATGCCACACATAGATGGCGCTACTAGTTACTCAAATATGCTTCGTGTCTTAAAACTTATTTGTCGTATTGTGTTGACTGTAAATGCAACGAAGAAAAGAAAAAGAAAGCTTTAGTAACATCATATTTGAGTAAGTACTTGTTCATACAAGTATCGAGTTCATATACCAATGAGTACAATTTTGTAACTAGCCTTTAAGCAAAATGCACATTAAATTGTCAAATAAAATTCGTATGAGCTGCAAGTGCAAGTGGAAAATAGAAGCTATTTATCGTATCTGCATGTGAGTTGTACTGGTACATAGAAAGCCGGAAAGTGTGTTGTTGCCGCTGCTGCAACGACCGTACGCTTTTGCTGCTGCTTAACCAATTCGAAAATTTTCAAGCTAATCACATACAATTCAATTCGTTTTACAATTTCAACTAATTTCCATTTCAATTAACTTGCTAAAATGTAATTTAGAGCATAACAGGACAGGGTAGGGTAGGGTAGGATAGGATAAGGTAGCGCAGGGCTGGAGCTAACAACAACAATAAGAACAACGAAAGCTGACCAAAATCCGCGCTGACACACACACACTCTCGGAAAGAGAGAGAGTGAGAGAAAGAAGGAGCGAATGAGTGGACTATGACGATGTTGTTGGTGCTACCATGGCAGACAGGCTGAGTGACTGACTGACGGAATGACTAGCTGACGCATCGTTCATACCTAGGGCTGAAATCCGTGCGGTTGGTATGCGCTCAAAATCGTAATTGGTCTACAACTGTAAAATCAAACAACTGACTCACTCGGAGACGAGAGAGACAAGCTGGTCGTCCTGGCTGGCTGTCCGGCCGGTTGGTTGGACAGGTGAAACACACCACACGTAACATCGTGTTGGTAGCATTGGATGGGCGCAGCGGCGCTCTGACGAACTGACAAAAGCATAAACGAATCATGCACCTGGCTGAATCTTACCTTACATACATATACTATATTAAAGAAGAACTGGGCGTCCGTACGTAGCTGTGCTGGGTCCAGGCAAAGGCATAAGACCAATCCGGCAAAGGCCCACACAACAGTGCAATTTTTTTGCTTGTTGTTTTTGTTGCTGCTGCCGCTGCCTAGAAGGCAACTTAACGCAATGGCAAAAGGAAGCAACAGTTGAAAATAGTCATTAAGTCAAATTCAGTCAGCGAGTAAACTGGTAGAAAGTCCAAAGTGCTCCTCCTCGTTGAGTGTTTTGGCAGTTGGAACAACAGCAACAAAAACAACTGCAACTGAAAATGCTTCGTTGATCAGTAATCAACATTTAAATTATATCATTTCAAGTGACTTAAGCGAAAAAGAGAGGGCAAGAGTGCAAGTTAGTGACTACTGCCAAAAGGTCGCACTGAAATACACAGTATTTTTTCAGGGAATCGAAACAAGTTGTGTTTGGTATCAAAACTAGTTGAGTAGAAATTGTCGTGCATTTATGCTATTGGAAGTTACTTTTTAAAGTAACTACTAAGAGAGTGCAAGTTAGTGACTACTGCCAAAAGGTCGCACTGAAATACACAGTATTTTTTCAGGGAATCGAAACAAGTTGTGTTTGGTATCAAAACTAGTTGAGTAGACATTGTCGTGCATTTATGCTATTGGAAGTTACTTTGTAAAGTAACTACTAAGAGATGCATGAATGAATCACATACTGGATGTGGGCGCTAGATCTGAGACAGGCTACCTAGGAAACCTTGGGCAAGAACTAACTTAGGATACTGACTGTTTTGCTAACTGGCCATTGTAGCTTGTAAGTGCACTTGAGAAAGCTATAACTGTGCGTTTTTGAAACCTTTGTCAAAATCCTTGCAAAACATAGTTGAGCTGTGTTATGGCATAGAATCTCCCCGAGATGACTCCCTAATTAGGTTCATTTCGGAAATAGAAACGGGGGAACAGTTGTGAATGGTATTACGGAATTAGTTGGAATACAATTTGCGAGCAATTTCGCAGGGGTTACGCTAACAAACACAAATTAGACGCTTTAGCTTTTACAACAAAAGTCAATACCAGCTAAGCCAGTGTTGTCAAATGTAGGCAAACAGTGTTGCTAAAGCTGCACACAAAAACTTTTACAGCGCAATTTCAATAAATCAACAGAATTTTGCAAATAAATAAAAATTTGTCTTAAACTCATTTTCATGCACATTAAAATGCACATTTCACAATTACAAAATTTATGAATCCTTTGTGTAGAGTTCGCTGTGAGTGTGTGTTTATGTTTCTACTGTCTGCTGCTAACTGAGAGCTACCGGGTGGCATTAGGGTGGCCCTGGTTGCGCCTGGCAAGGAAAGGGCTACATTTTCATAGTCGCGGCTGCTGTGGCCATTGCTTTGCTTGTTTTTGTTGTATTGTCAGCAAGCTATTTGTGCTTATGTATAATATTTATGCTCTGGCAACAAAAACAAACAATAACTACAACAAGAAAGCAGCGAAAAAGTTCATTTAAGCATTAAAATGGACCAACAACAACAACAACTTCTACCACCAACAGACGACACCGACAACAGGGACTCACAGGTGAAATTTTACGTGCAATAAATTTTTTGGCTTTTTGGCAAGGCTTCGAAATAAAATGCTCCACCTTATCCACTATTACGACAGAGAACCGCGACGGATGCGACTCTGCTCAAAAGTTACGACCAACGACAAACGGTATTGCTCCGGCCAATAATAGCATGAGACTAGTTGGAATGCACCATGGCATCGCCCAGCTACAATGCAGCACTACATTTCTAGAGATTCATTGCCCACAGCGCAATCTTCGCTACATAACAAGTTTTTCATAAAAAGAAAATCTTAAATTCAACTTGTCATCTCTTTGGGTTTTGTGATCCTACATATTCAAGACTAAGAGTAGTTTTCGCCTTGTCACGCTGTCATAACAGCTAATTACGAAGAAGAGAAAAAGAAACACGAAATAACAACGTTTGTTTGTATATTGTATATTTTTGTTGTTTTTTTTACTTCAAATCAGTTTTCATATAACTCAAACGTAACATATCCAGGTGAAACTTATATTCTGCAAACCGCTAGCATTTTATGTTTCGAATGGTATAGATTTCATCTGAAAACATTGCGCTTTTGCGAAGTAATCGGTACCACACTGAATTTTTGCTTAGCGTAGATTTGTTTCACTTTTACACAGCTCTAACCATCAAGAGTCTTTCATAGTTTCTAAGTTTTCAACAGCTAATTTTCAGTAATTGCTACGGCAACGTATACACTGCACATAATATCGCAGCTACAACACTCAGCTACCCTTTCTCTATCTCTTCTTACTTTCTACTCTCTCTACTGTACTATAGTAAGTTCTATTGTAGGTCGCTAAGCTAGTAGCTTATTACTCACAAATGAACACATCCACTACTGTGATCAAATTGAAAGATTAATTTTTAATTTAAACTTCCCGGGATTTTCGAAACGGTAAATTTTTTTTATTTCCGTAACTTGGCAGTACTGATAGTGTCTGTGCCAAATTGCACGTAAAATTATTTATTAGTGTTTAAGATACGCTTCGTTTTATTTATTGAACAAAGAAGTTGCATTGAATTTCGGCTGAGGAAACGCTGAGGATGCTGCGAAAAGCCTTTGGGGATCAGACTCTATCTTCAAAGAATGTTTCGAGTGGAACAACAAGTTAACGTCTGGCCGCGAGAGTGTTGAGAAGAATGTGCTGTCGAATCGGCAAAAAGCAACGACTGATGAACATCACGTCAAGCAAGTCAAAGAAATGCATACGACCCAAAAACAGCCGATCAATCAAGAGAATATCGTGTCAAAGGCGAGCCAAAACCGAAAAAATCACGTCAAAGCTGGTCAAAAATCAAGGTCATGTTGACAGTTTTCTTCGATTATCGCGGTGTGGTGCATTTTGAATCCCTTCCGCCGCAAAAATAGGCCGGATTTATGGGACTCTTGGTTTTTCCATAATGATAATGCAAAAATACAACACATATCGTTCCTCAAAACACCGGATTAGCCTGATTTGGCTCCGTGTGAATTTTGGTTATTCAGTAAACTCAAGAGACCGCTCCGGGGACACCGTTTTGACTCGATAAAAACCGAATCGCAATAGTTTCTGAAGGTCGTTCCGAAGGAGGACTTTGCGTGTTATGATAACTGGAAAATTCGTTCGCATAAGTGTATCGCAGCGGAAGGGGATTACTTTGAAGGGGATGAAATAGATTTGGGAGAACAAACATTTAAATTCACCTTTGAATTTGATCACAGTATGAGCCCTTCCACGAACCCTTTGACTAATTTTGTTGTTGTCACTCTGCAAATAGTACTCGATGCCTTACCCCACTCATCGGACCTGTGGTAAGGCCGCGATAAATGCTGGGAATAAACTTGCGAATGAACTGGCTAAAAAAGGTTCTGCGAAATCTCTAAAAGGACCAGAGCTATTTTGTGGCACACAATAAAGCAATCACTACTAGAAGCAGCAGAATAAAATCGACTCACATACTAAATACTCGCTTTCTAGAACTAAAGTAGCTGCCAATATCTCACAAATGGTCAAGA
Organism: Chymomyza caudatula; assembly: GCA_035041775.1. Classification (NCBI taxonomy): domain Eukaryota; kingdom Metazoa; phylum Arthropoda; class Insecta; order Diptera; family Drosophilidae; genus Chymomyza; species Chymomyza caudatula. The sequence goes on from JAWNKW010000150.1 coordinate 5,158,314, forward strand.
ATAAACTTAACTTAAATACTTATAGAATTGTGAGATGGCTCCGCCGCCTGCTTGCCAACACCCATGCCCCTTTCGGCGGAGCATATTCGTCTTCTTGTTTCCCTTCCCCTTTTTCTTCTTCTTCCTTTTCCTTTCCTCTACCTCTAACTCTACCTTCATTCTCGTTTCAAGAGCAATAAGATGAAACCGACCCGATCTACATTTCACTTCGCCCCCTTCTCGCATCGCTCACAACCTCCTTGCCACTCTGTATGTAGATCATATTCCTCTTTATCCTCCTTTTCCCGTACCTTTTTCGGTTCCCCTTCCGTTCCTATTAGTAGGTGTTTGCCAGACTCTGTGACAGATTTACCTTCGAATTTAGAATATTAGTATAGATATGAATAGAATCGACTATGGGGAAAACTTTATATATGATAATACAGTTGTGTTGTTTTTTCTAGTGACCACAGAAGCTCAGGTTTTGTAAACTTAAGAAAGCTACCCACGGGTTGTGTGACCCTAAAATGTTGTGAGACAAATGATGTTCTTTTTACGCGGTCATAGAAGGCTGAGTAAGAGCCATACTAGAGTTTTATGCATTTTTAGCTCACTAAGGCGCACAATAGATTCCAACGGACGTAGTGCACTACGCCTACAATACTAATATTCCTCTAGGATATCTATATATTGTAGACATTGCTTTGAATTTGAAGTAGCAGTAGCTACTTGCAACCACCAAGCAGCAGGCCCACAAATTATACCAGGGAGTTGGGTCATATGAAAAAAAAAACAACAAAAAAAAATCCAAAAGAATTATAAAATGCAAAGTTTTGCAGAGTTGAGTACAACGGCAATGGCAATGTTTCCTCTACGTGTAACTTTTGCTAAAGGATTTATAGTTCGGCTATAGAAGCTTCAGTCTATGTCTCTTTTTCTGCCTGCTTAACTCCCAACTGTTTTTGGGTTTAGCTCAAATCGAGTCTACGAGTTGCTCTGTCTCTAGGCAGAAAGTCTGAGTAGTACCTCCAAGTTGGCAATGCGCCGTCAACTCAAAAAGCCATTTGTGCTTAATTGCGTGTAGGGCAACTAATGAGCGTAGTTACTTCTGTATATACCTCTTAAATACATATATATACTATATATACATACATAATCATATATAGAACGCGCTGCGACGCGGCTGTTTATAATTTTTGTCGAAAAGAAAAGAAATTTATTAAGCAGCCGCTGCACAGTGGGGAAATATTTTCTTCCTTTGCCTTTCAAATAAAATGTTACATTAATTTGTGCAAATGTTGTTTGGTTGGATGATAATGTTGGGGGCTGGCATTTGGCACGGTGGAATGAATTTGTGCTCTGCACACCTAAAAAACTTTGGCCATTTGAATTATGCGTGCAGCCGCCGAAGGGCTTAAAATTGTTGCTGTTGCAACATTAAGCGTGAAATTTTATTGGGCAAAAAGTGTTGTAAATTACAAAGAAATGCCAGCCAGCAAGGTGTTAATATTGATGTTGAATAACAAAGATTTGAGAGTAAGGCGAAGCACATTGGGAGTGAGTCCAGCAAGCCTACAGAAGCCTATTTAATACTAATCTCTAGCTATCTAACACTTATTCGATTGTTGTTACGCTCTGCATCATCTCAAATAAAGAAATATGCCATTCCATGATCCGGAGCAAGCAGCTAGCGGATCTCAACTGAGTTAACCATGTCAGCTTTCCAAAAGTTCGCATCATTCATAAGTCGGCGTCAGTTTGAATCCGCTCTCTGCGTGCGCGCTGGACTCATGAGTCAATATTCTATAAGCTCTATTTGAACGCAGTCGAAGTTGAGCGAAGCTATAGAACAAGGGTCGGCAAAGTGGGCTGAGAAGTTGCCACTGGCAACTGAGAAAACGTTCTCAACACATTGACAACTTTTCTCTGCTCACACTGCGATATCTGATATTCTGTCGACGTCTCTGCTGGTGCTGCCGACCCTTGCTATAGAAGGTTGGCAAGTCCTTGGGGCTAAGTCAAGAACTAAAAGCAATATGGGTCTCGCTCTCTATGTGAATGCGACTCACTTATGCTGAGCGAGCAAACAGTCTCGCTTTGCCAAGTCTGATCGTGTCTCATACATTAAACTGTTGAAGTTACCAAGTTACTGTGAGTGAGAACGCAAAATGCGAAAAGATACACTACAATTTAGGGTAAAATATACCAAGATTCTAAATTCGTTCTAACTTAAGGATTTAAGCCGCATGGATATATTAATATTAACGAGCTAAGACCGTGACCGTTTTATAGATGATTTCTCAACCAAGTACTTAGATGATTTGGGGACCGCTTTAGGTAATCAAAGGACTAGACAATGCTCTACAGTGGAACACCCTGTAGCCTTTTCTTTATAAACACTAAATACTGTTATATGGGAACGGAATTATCCACTTTTATGTCTCTTTTCATAAGATCGAAATACTTGTAAACATTTTCCTTTTGGGAAGTTCCAATTGACAAGTTCTTATTGGGAAGTTGGTTATTATGGGGCAAAAATTACTTTTATGCTTATAACTCCAGTATCCTTGGGCCAATTTGAAACATAGATAAAAAATTTTGGTAAATCGAATTTACAGTTGAATACAGTTTTAATGATTTGGCTCGAAAGAGTCTACACAGCAAATTTTGCAGCTCTAGCTCATATGTATCCATATCTTAATGTAGTGGAATTTTGGATCAGTTTATAGGCGAAATGAGCATATTTTTGACTGTAACTTTTGATATCATATTTCGATCATTTTAAAACATAGATGCATATAAACACGATGCTAACCTCTGTCGAGTTTCAAATTGATAGATTTTCAATGAAAATTTCTCACGGGGCAAGGGGATGAGATATCAATATGAAAGGATAAAATTGCTCTTTTCTTTCGCATCTTATGGTAACATTTTTTTTTCTCTAACTCCTATGATCTCTGAGAAACACGTTACAACACGATCGGACGGACAGGCGGACACGGCTATATCGACTCGATTATTGCTCCTGATCATTTTTGCCCATGGAACATAAGGTCTACCACGCCTCCTTATGCCTGTTACATACATTGCAAAAATCTATAATACCCATTTACATTTTGTGTACATGCTATACAAATAACCTTTAATTATTTGCGGATTTTAAAAGAATTTTACTTGTTATTATGCTTACCATATGAACAGCTTAGTCTCTAATGTCTTTAGATACTTGTTAGCCGAGAGCAAGACAAAGTACATGCGGCGGTTGGTCTTTCAGATTGATGTTCAATACTATTTAATGCTGTCAAGGATTTCGTTTACTTTGGCAACGCCGTCACAACGAAGAACGATGTCAACAAGAAGATCCTGCGTAGAATCAATCTTGCCCATAGACGCTAGTTTGGTCTCAGTAGTGGTCTCTACTACTCTTGCCACGCAAAACTAACCCTTCACAGGACGCCCATGCTGCCCGTTTTGCTGTATGGCGCTGAAGCATGGATGGTGACACGGTCACTGGGGTGTTTAAGCAGAGAGTAGAACGACGAATTCTAGAAGCTCAACGACGACATATCCAGGGGCGGCCACGTTTTGCGTATGATAGAAGAGGCTGCGACTGTTTAACTTTGTATCTGGTATCCGGTAGTGTGCGCACCAATTGCCTTTGGTATCACCGATTGCAGCAGGAGCACGCGCTTAACTTTGGTGTCTCAGGCCTTAACCCGGTAATGGGTTGCTATGGCCATTCAAGAAGATAAGCAAGAGTATAGAACAAATTTAGCTGAAACGATATTTCCAACTTGTTAACATGATATCTTAACAGTTTGCTATAGGCCAAAAGTGCTTTTGGTTCAGTTGTTGCAACTTAAGCTCACCCACAGTTAAATGGAATACCATGCATACTCTGCGGATTAGACTCCAAATTGTAATGATTTTACAGTGTTCCAAGCTTGCAGATTAGCCTTTTAAAATTATTGTTCAACGTTTTTTACTTTTCAAGTTCTTGAGCTTGAGTGATTTTTGCCACCTTGTCTGATGTAGGGCCACTGCTTGGCACAGCTCTTCACCATGCGCCCAAATACCTGATCCTTCCAGCAGCTTAGATGCTTCATCGTGTCTAAGCACAACATGACTTTGTTTCCTTTAGCTGATATTTGATGTTCCAACGACATCGGTTTCTATAAGAAAGAACATACATTCAATTTGAATAAAGCATTCGTTCGAAATGCATCTTAAAAGTTAGTTATATGGCGCAAGTGCTTTTGGTACAGTTGTTGCATATCTTAAACAGCTTTTAAGCCTAGTTAACCATTCATGACTATGCGCCGAACCCAGATTCCACACCAGACTCGCAGTACAGTAAACACCCAACACTTGCGGTCACTTTACATAGCTGCAGTTGTGTGTTGTCTGTTCTTTTTCGTCTTTGTACTTTTTTACGTTTAATTTTTTTTTTTCGGGTTGGCACTGATTCATGTGACAGTTGCTGTGGAGCCGGAGCAACCTTCACCCGCCTTCAACTGACAGCAGCTGCTGCTTTCTGTAGGCCGCCGCTCCCCGACCTTCTTACGAATGTAATTTTTATTTACACAATTTTAAGCTAATATTACGTTTGAGCCACGCCCAGCGAGAACTAATAATGCAGGGAAGGCGAAAAACAAAAAAAAAGAAACCGGCAAATTTGTCCCAAAAAAGGATTAATGAAATAAAATTATCTCTTTTCCGACGTAACATGAGCTACAGGCAAGAGTGAGTACCGGAGTTGGCGACGACAATGTGGGAGACTGGCAGTTGGAGGCGTGTAATGCGCGGCCAGCCCTCTGTTTTCTGCGTGTACTCCATTGTCGTTTTTTTTTTCTTCTGCTCTATAATGCCTACTTTTAATACTCTTTGTGGTAGAAAGTATTAGAGGTTTGGCAATAAATTGTGTCGCAGTCTTTCCAGAACTTATACAGTATTCAGGCACAAAATCAGGGGTGTGCCAGAAATAACTTTCAACCGAATGTCAACCAACCAGCAATCTTTCGATGTGCCATGTATCTTTCGAAACGATTTTCGGCTCATAACCATTTCGCTAAAGTGCCAGAAATACCTTAGCGTGAAAATCTATAATGAACATTTTTCACGGAATTATTTTGCACAGAGATTTCAAATGAAATTTAGACCAAAACCGTCTAGGGAACACCCCTGAATATGTTGCTTTATCTAGGTCTTTATGATCAGTTTGTCACAAATTCAAGCATTTGTCATTTGGCACCGCGATTAGAACCTAGGACTGTTAATGAAAACGGGATTTTCTTGCTCTAATAGAAAATACTTTTATTAAAGTAGTTATGTTCTTGTTTCTTGCTACATTTTTAGAGTATCCAATTAAATGAGTTGGCAAGAAATTACTTTGTGCGGTAAACGTAGATAAAAATACACTTCTTTGGCTTACTTTCGGACCGTAGGATCAATAGTGTATTTAAACATAATTGCCTAAGCGGTCCTCCGATGTATCTGCACCTGAAGGAAGTTCAGCGCTGAATTGCCTCGCTACCAGAGTGACTGGTAGCAGTCACATTTGTTGCGGCCACAAAGAGTCCGGGATGGAGTCTTAGATTCGCACCAACGCTACTGGCAAAACTGGCCAGACCCTAGGAAAAATGCCATCGCTACTTTAATGGGATTGAAAGTCCCGTCCGTCTTTATAGTCATAATAGTTGGGCTCAGTAGCCATCATTCTAGCCGTAGTTGGGCTTTGGCTAAGCCTAAGGGCCAATGCCATTGCTACATTCATGGGATTTCAGGTGCCATCCGTCTTTGTGGGCACAACTAAGGGGCTCTGTTGCCGTCTTTTCACCTGTAGTTGGACATTGACCAATCCTAAGGGTCAAGGTCATCACTATTTTTTTGGATTTTCAGGTCCCGTCCGTCTTTGTGGGCACAACTGGTGGGCTCAGTGGCCGTCTTTCCAGCTGTGTTTGTCATCGTTTCTTTTTTTTTTTTTGGTGATTTTGGAAACGTGTCTGTGAAAAACTATGTGTCTTGATGCTCAAACATCGTAAAAAGTCGCAATTCCAGCTCAAAAGTGTTGTTTCCTATGCAACTGAAGAGTATCTAAACTGTGTCACTTTTGAAATAAGTCCTCCGCTTTTATTTTTTTTAGCTCACTCTTTGTCTTTGGTTCAGTACTTTTTATAATGTTTGGCATCGTGTGTCGACGGACATTTTTGCGCGTAGCATTTGGGATTGGGGCTTAGAAGGTTCGGATTGGTTGGGCATGAGAGTTGGGATTGGGCGGGCTGAAGTGCTGCTGCCACTGCTGCTTTGGTGGACCAACATCATCAAGTAACAACACGTACAAATCTTTTGTGTACCATAAGCCTTTGCTTATCACTGTGCTGCTCTCTTATCCACTCCCCAGTTCAACAGCACTCGCTCACTCTCGTTGCATTGTTTGTTTTACACGTTCAAAGTGCGTGTCTTTGTAACTAGACAACTTTTTTTTAACTCTATACATTTTTTTTTTTTGGCTTGGTTTGTTTTTGGTTCAGGTTTTTGCTCTCCGCAACTCGTTCACGGCAATTCTCATATTTTAACATTTTTAAATGCATTCAAATTAAGTAGCGCAAGTTTTGGCCTGGGCACGCCTGGCCCGTTTACGGCCGTCTTCAAAGGGATAGTACAAAACGGTAAAAAGTGGGGTAAAAAAAGAACTAAATTGCATATAAATAAAAAAGTATATTGCCTTTACATTGTTGGGCGGGGCAGCAATGAAGTTCAAATGCGGGCTAGCGTATCGCGTTGTTAATTGCAGAGTGTTTAAGCAGCCACCCCATCCAAACAAACGACCAACAGACCGACCGTAGGATGCAACCTTTTCCCATAACCAGCCGGTGGCAGCTGTTTTCTCCGGCATTTATGTGGCTGTAATTGATAAGGTAAAGCTAATGCAGCGTCTACATAGAGCTCAAGAACATCATGCAGAAATTGCAACTCTTCTGCGAGTTAAATTGGAGTGTTAGGGTAAGGGCTTTGAAGGGTGATTGTGTAGTTTTCGAAAAGGTTACATTACTTATACAACGAATAAGCTTCTTGTTTCCTTTATTTTTCAACATATTTGTAATCGTTGTCGTCAAGAAGTGGTAACAAGTTCACTCATGTAAACAGCTTTTTGAAATAGCCTAGATTTAGACTAGAGACTTCACTGCGACTTCTGGTTGAAGAACCGCCTTTTGTCCGTATAGTCCAAAGGCTAGTGTGACATATAAGGTAGCGGCTGCCAGCTAATTCCATCCGCTAACGATGCTTTGATTGATTAGTTTCACTGGTATATTTTCTCAAAGAGTATATTAACACATCTGTCCGACTTTGCGTTAATACCTTGTATCCTAGATACGAATTCCTCCAACTTAAATGATATCGTCCCTTCGCTTTGAAATAGTACTGGGCTGTAAACTTGATTAGTAGCACAACGTACAAAAAAGTCAGCAATGACGCAATATTCATGTAGTAAAACCCCAACATTCTGGTCACTCTCCCACTTTAGTGAGAAACGCCATTGCTGCCACAAAAACGGCAGTACTTGAAGCTAGATAATCGTTAAAGATCTAGTGTTATTTTTGGAACAGCTCAACGTAAATCGGACTTTAGGTCTCCTGGACCTGGACTGTATCGTGTTCCAGGCGGGGATCCCATCATTAAGTGGGGCCTTTGAGTGTCAATCGAAACCCACTGACCTCGCTCCTTTATCGCTTCGTCGATCTGTACTTGAGCGCTCCCAACGTCTACTCTTTATCCATCTCCATTTCCTTTCGTTCATATATTTGTGTTTGTCCACGTACTGGCTATAGCGATTTGAGAGAATTTTCGTTAAACAAAAAAATAGAATAGCTGAACTTCTTGTTTTGGTAAAAGTTTTAGTGAGAATTCTGCAAGAAATCTACTTCATTTTTAATAAAATATAGTTAAAACTGTTTTTGACTGTTAGAAATTTCGTTATATTGGTAGAGATTGGGGTAAAAGTGAATTATCGACCACAGTATTGTTATCGAAAATTAGCATTTCTAAATGCATCCAATGAGCTGTATAACAAATAAGACTCGTACAAAATGTTAAATAATATGAAATTGATTATACTTATTACTCATACGCAGCGTTAACTACCTGCCATATATTAGAGTTAAATAATGCCAAAACAGCAAACACTTTTTAGCCCACTAGAAACATTAATTAATTCAATTAAATTGCTAAAGTCAAAGGACGCTGACAACAAAAAGTGGTCGGGACTGCTTTCAAATTGCAAAGTTCAAAAATGTCTTAACGGATTGAAATGTGCTGACACTGCGAAAAGAGCAACAATACCAGCATCAACAACAACAACAACAACGATACTTAAAACCATAATGAGTAGCACCTGCGAGAAGAGTTCAAATAGCTGGGGGTCTTGTGGGTCGTCTCTCTGACCAATGTCTTGGAAAAGTTTATCAAACAATGAGGCAAAGATTTTAAAAACTCGCGCATCATTTCGTGGCGACAAATGTCTTTGGCTAGAGCTAAATGATATACATAAATGTCATTTATTCAGTCAGTCAGTCAGTCTCTCATTCATTCATTTATTTATGCAAAACTTGTAATAATGATGGCTGAAAGTTGAAATTGGGTGGCAAGCAAAGACGGCTTTTGCATTGCGGCGTCCCAACGACGACTGCTCGACTCTGCTGACGGCTGCCAAAAATCCGTATCCGTGCAAGCGCAAAAAATTTGTTGACGCTGAAAGATTCCCAGCGATGACAACAACGAATGAGACTACAATATAGCATATATATATATATAGAGGGCAAGAGTTGGGGATAGATGGAGTCTCTCTAGCAGAAGAACACTGTCAAAAATTTTGTGTGTACGCGCGCGAAAAATTTTTTGCCAACGCGCAAGGTGCGACGATGCCAACGACTATTAACCGTGCCCCACAATGCTTATTGCTCCCGTTGTTGTTCTACTAGTTGTTGTTGTTGTTGCTATGTGCGGTAATAAAATTCTTAATGTGCCATTAAATCCTTCCACTGCCACAGAGCTAACGTCATCAGCGACGACGGCGGCGTCTCATGACTTTTGTAAGCCGCCATCGCACAGTGGCACAAATTGACTAAAAAGCGCACAAAAATAACATTTAGTTTAAGTTTAAGAACGGATCGCACGCACAGGTCAAAACTTAGAGCTTAAAATTAGCTTGACGTATAAAGCTATCCAATCTCTTATTGGGTCTTGGAAAATCATATATTCCGACCATGATAACAATAAGAGTTATTGCTTGTTTAATTTTGCATTTTAGAGACCCAAAGCGAATGCCAGCATCACCTCTGCTTCTCACATCTGGTATGCTATTTCCTATTATCAAGTTAACTTTAGAGACATACAGCATCGCCTGGTGTCCCTAGCTTATATTCCGTACCACATGTCAGATTCGCCTCTCAGTCATCAAATCTCTCATGCTACTTTCTACTCTTTTACTTAATACTAGAGGCATAAAGTATCGCTTGGTGTCCCTACTCCTCCTCGTAGCCGTTGCGTATGGCGGATTCGTAACGTATCAGCATCGCCTCTGCGTTATTGAATCTTTCATTAGGGACATAGTACCATCGCCTGGTGTCGCGTCAGCATGGCCTCTGCGTTTTGAAACTCTCACACAAGTCTCTAGTTCTTACTTAATATCAAGCATCGACTGGTGTATTCTACTATCTTTCTCGTAGTCGTAGCGTGTGCCGGATCATCAGCATCGTCTCTGATTTATGAAATCTCGCATGCTATTTACCATTTTGTTCTTAGAGATTCGCATGCGACTTTCTGTCGTGTTCTTGGTTTTAAAAGGAACAACAGCATCGCCATGTGCCTCTAATCACTAATATGTCTCCGTGAACACGCTGTTCATCCAGTATATAACACGTCGGTATCGCCACAGCGTTATAAGGACTCGCATGCCACTTTCTAGCCCTTCTTTTTAGTTATCAGAGGCAAAGCAGCGTCGTCTTGTGCCCACCACGCACCAGCATCGACTATGCATGGTAGCATGTCGCATGCTCTTACTCCGACCACGCCACTCAAGCGATAGTTACATAGTTACTTACTCACAGGCGTCCCCGCAAGATATAAATGTCTTGTATTAAACCCTGGACAGACCTCGGCTTAAAAAAGGTTCGCTGCAACTAAACGAACGAGAATCAAAGATATAGTATCGATCGAATTGTGTCGAAACTGCTTGTTATCCATAGAAATGGCAGTCCACAAGGTTTTTTATCACACAAGTTTTCAAGATGCTTTCCAAAAAAAACTTGAAAATACTGTTTAAAGTTCTGTAAAAGCGTTTTGAACAAATCGCGAACAGTGCTTCGTAACGGAGATACTACCAACGAATCTTTTGTCGGTTTTAGACCAATTCGATGGCACGATTTGGTGTGCCAATTATCGGCCTGTCTGACCGTAGCTAAGGGAAGACGGCAAAGAGGAAGAGGCATGCTGAGCTGAGATGGCCATGAAAAGAGCACGCCAGCTTCTACACAGTACATCAGGCAGTAGTCCGTTATTTTGGACCATGCAAAAGAAGATTATTAGAAAGTCAAGCCCGTCTGCTGCAGTCCAAGCTGAAGTTCTAGTCTAAAGCGACTTAACAGCATAACATTTGTTTTAACTCAAAAACTATAGACATAAAACAGCAGTTTGTGCCACTGTGCGTAGTCAGAATCACCCGAAAAGTTATCTAGACAAGGCGTTAAGTTTGAGGATTGGTGTTGGGGTTTTGTTAGTCTTGGAATTTGGCCAGCAAAACAGCAACAAAAATAAAAGCAAAGAAATCTAACGAAAATTTCACTACTACGAAATGGCACGTAAATAAATTGCAAAGATTTGTTGTCGTCTGATGCGAAGAAAGCAACAAAATTAATGGAAATGAGAGCTACACCTGGATGGACCCAAAGATCCAACCGACCAACTGACTGACAGCCCTACATGGACTTGCGATGGTGAGTGTGTGTGGTTTGTTTTGAAAAAGACGAAAAACAACAACAAATGAGAACTTCAGCTACAATATGTAGCGCGGCCCGGATGAGGTATGACCCCGACTCATTGCCATAACTCGGCGAACTGTTGTTGTCATTATGATTATTGTCATTTGTTTGAAGTGATTCAATGCATTTAGATTGCATAATTAAGTAAGAAGCGTACAAACGAATGGAACGAGTTAAGATTCTTGCTGAGCCAATGGAATGTGCTCATAACTTTGCACGTTGGCAGCTACTTTTGCCAAGGATATTATTATATCCGCAAACCAATGATAATAATAATGATATTTCTTAAAGATTCTTTTTTGTATCAACTTAAATCCATCCGGTCTAAAATCGTGTAAGCAATGGATAATGGATGGGCTTGGATTCGGTCTCTACCTTTACCAAGCTAACAACAACCTCCATGTGGTGCCCTGTGGTTAGCTGCTTTAATCACCACTAGGTTTTATGTTAGGTTTTTGGCGTCACAAGCTAAAAAGACCTGTGGCTAGACGTAAAAACAGCCGCAGTTCTGAGCAGAAGTTTTCAGTTTTCCAACTATAAACAGCTGTTTAGCTGCAGCCTATTTCAGCCCAGTGGAAATGACTTTGCTGCAACGCGTCGCTTAGTGGCGCGCTCTTGCGGCGGCGCCAGTGTGAATGCGACATTACGTTTCAAACAAAAACACCGACACAACAATCACATACTATGCAACTGCAACCACTCAACCTGTATTTCAAGTGCAGCTTTTGCCCATATTATTATGTTCATTTCGATTGTTTGTTTCATTTGGAGTACTTAATACCTGTTCGTCGTTAATATTTCCAGAACAGTAACAACAAAAGGTAGACCCCGGCACAAAAATGGGCGGTACTTGTCGATATTTAACATAATTGTGCACACGAAAGAGTTCAAGTGTCAGCGTTTAGGTTTTCCCTCGGCAGCAACCTAATGGTCCGGGTTGCAACGGATGTGTGGCAACAATTGCAATTGCCTCAAGAGCTACGCCAAGCCAAGAAGCTGCCAAATAATTATATGCGCATGCATTAGGGTGTCCCAAAAAAAAATTCGCATCAAAACACACGGCAAATGTATTTCATCATTCTTGATACTAGGTGTCAGCTAAGTATGATGAACGATTCTGTGTTTATTCCTAAAGCTACTACTGATGAGCTCTTAATTCGAAGACATCGTACGGAAAAACGGAGGGAGGTACCTGAAGTTTTGACAATTCACTAGAATGGCGAACTGTTACTTGCTTTATATGCTCAAAAAACATAAGAAGATCGGCAGAGGTAATAGTTATTACCATATGGAAACTGTTAGATCTTTTCAGAGAGCAAGCAGGCACAGGCGGCTTGGAACGCATTTGTAAAGTGTATATCGAAGATATAGTACAAATTCTTTGCTGTGATACTACTACGAGGAAGGACACAACTGATGCGACATTAAAACTATCTGAGAAGCTCTTACTCCACAAGATTTTCATATACACTATATAGTATCCACTCTTACAAATGTTGATTTGCTGCAAGGTACTAGACCATTGAACAAGTCAACCGCATAACCCCAAACAATCACGAAATTCTCGAGTGTTATTTTAGCAATAGAGTATTTGTTGTGGGACATAATTAGTATACAAAGGAAGAGTGTAAAATTGGAGCTGGACTGCCATAAGGAAGCGTTCTTGTGATAACCGACTTACACTAACTACGTTTGCCGATGACACTACAATTCTAAGCCGATTTGGCACACAATGGTGTCCCCCTATGGTCACAAATTTTCACAATTTGATGACCTCACTATTTTCAATTGGGGTTCTTGACTTTCTAATTGCAACGCTACTTTTTCGGAGCACCCGCCTCCATCTATAGTAAAAATTTGATAAACAACCCCCGCTCATTGTTGACGACGTGTATGTCTCTTATGTTTTGGGACACCCTAACATGCATGTTGTTGGTTGCTATTTAGCGGCTCTCCTCTTAAGGCAAGAAACGTGAACACGCACTTTTCTTGTAAAAATTTACATCGTAACTAGTTGAAGATTCAAAGCCGTGAAATTGAACGAAAAATATCAAATGCTCCGTCTTAAATCTTTCTAATATCTCCATATGACTCAGTTTTATCTAAATTCCACTTAATTTCATCAGAAAAGATCCACTGTTTGGTATGTAAAAGTATGTCCTATGGTTTCAAAATGAAGTTGTTTAACAAATTAATGAAAGAAAGATGGGTCCTTCTTCACAAGAGCTAGGACTATGATTTGGGACACTGTTAAGAGCAGATTGTGGGCTGTACGAGAGCTGTTAAACTATCGACATATAAAATTTTTGTGTTTTAATATCAGTTTTTTTTCACTTTCGATAGCTTAAACACCGTAACCATCGAATCTTCTTCCTGACACTAGTGGAAATATCGAATGTCGCCACTATCGACAGTTGTGCAGCTGTAAGGTCCCATTGAATTGTTGGGTTTTTGAAGATTCTATGTCTATTTCGTTCTGGAGCGCCTTGTTTTTTGCCCTCAACTTCGATTTGTAGAAAAATAAGAGAAATCAATAAAAAAGTGCTTTTAGTTTTCTGAGAAGTTACTTGAAAAGTTACCGATAATGGAAATTAATCGTGAACATTTACCTACTATGAACCTAATTTGACTTTTGGCGTTAAAGCAACAACGAATTTCGTGAAGATCGTTAAAAAACAGTTAGATACCATCGATGCTGTGCGTGCACTGAGGGGCACTGAGTTTAAGGATAAACTATGTATTTTTTCGGCGCACTATTGGACTTCGATGGGAATAATGTCGCTCCCGAAATTATTTTCCGACGTCCCTAATCATAGATGAGAGCGTGGATATACCGCCGCCTAGGCATGACGAAGTCAGGGTCGCAATCAAGCGGCTCAATAACAACAAAACTGCTGGCGCAGATAAAGGGCCTGCAGAGTTGTTTAAGAACGGCGGCAATAAGTGGGTAAGGTGCATGCACCAGCTCTTTGCAGAATGTGGCTAGATGAGAGCATGCCCACTGTTTGGAACCTTGGTGTACTCTACCCTGTCCACAAGAAAGTTGACACCACTAAGTGCGCTAACTACCGTATTATCAGCCTACTTTCTATTGCATATAAGGTCATATCGAGCGTATTGTGTGAAAGTCTGAAGGCAATCGAGTTTTAGGCCTGGTAAGTCCGGGTTAGAGAATACCACCTAATAATGACACCGGATTCTTTCGAGACCAGTAGGTCTTAAAAGCGTTGTGTGTAGGGATTGGGACCCACCACGTAAAACCACAATTCCAATGAAAGAATGTATTTACATCAGGCCGTAACCCGATAACGGGTTGTTATGGTGAGTTAAGAAGAAGAAGTCGGCCAACGACCCGATATTTACAGAACGCCAATAGCTGATTATAAAGCAGCATTTGATAGCCCGTTGAGGGATCGCGTATGTGCCGCACTGTCTGAGTTTGTAATCCTTGCAAGTTGGTACGATTGTGCAGAATGACGTTGAGCAACACACTCAGCTTCGTCTAATTAGGAAAGAACTTTTCGAACCTTATGATACCGAGTAAGAATTAAGATAAGGAGGCGCCTTCTCCTGCAACCTCTTTATTTTGTAATGGAGAATGTGTAGCAAAATGCCGAAGTACAAAATATTATACTATAAGAGTGCCCAGCTGTTCTCGTACGCAGATGATATGGATTGGTCGTACTAAGCGAGCAATTACCGGAGCCTTTGCTGCTATGGAAAGAAAACCTGCCTGGGTGGGATCTGGTTATAAATACAAGGATTACTCTTGCCAGTAGATGCTACTTAAGGCTCAGTAGGCAAATGAGTAGTAGAGATCACACTCGCCAGACGAAACTAACACTTTATAAGACGATACCTTTGGTATCATTGATTGGAGAAGGCGTGCGCAAAGCAGAGGCGCCCGAAGAAGCGCTTTACATCAGGTCGTAACCCGCCAACGGGTTGTTATGGCCAGTTCAGAACAAGAATCCTTATGGTCTCCGGGATTTAGTCAATTTATATGAATAAAATGGAGATTCTACTTAAATTAAGGAAGCAAAAGCAATATTATTAATATTGTAATTACTAATTTCCAGAGCTTGATGTTGAGTGGATTTCATCACACTAAGAGAGCGAAATTTCGGCTACATAACAAATTAGCTAAATTTTGTTGCAGCTCGTTGGTGGAAAATACTTTTTTAATTTGGAAATCTAAGTAGGCGTTTTTGGTTTTGACACAAGGAAAGGTCCAATAAATATACATGTGTATCATTTCATTTATTGTCATTTATTATAATTCAGTGCTGGAGTGAACATCTAAATTTCCGTAACAAAACCAATTTGGACTGTCTATTTTTCTGTATCTATATTTTTCGATATATAAATCTAAGATTTAAAAGGTAAAGAAGAACAACCATAAGACAATAAGTTTTTGTTATAATTTTCCGTTTGCTTGCAGAAATTTGAAGTCACAATAGAGATGATGCGTAACTCAATGCCTATTTTAAACCACTTGTGGAAGTGGACTGCACGTCTGGTACATCGCCAGGGGCCTGTAGTTGGTGCTACACTAATGAACAGTGGCCAACGTTTGGCTTCAAATTATGCTCAAAAGAATCCAATGGATGCAATTATCAAGGAGAGAAGACTATTTGAGCGCTGCGCGGATTTGGATGTCATAATGCCACGAAAATATACGCGCGAGGAGCACATGTGGCGCGATTCCTTTAGTTTTCCAGCCAAATGGCTGCCCCACGGTTCATCGAGCAAACCACTAAACACAAGCTTAAGGCTGCTTGGAACACAATGGCAGAGACGCACAGACACGAAATGGTCGGAAAAAAATCCTCAACTGTATTATCCTGGTGATTGTTATGGTCACGATTGGGAAGAGGCTGTTCTACAAGCGAGGGAAGAGATGGTTAATGAGCAGCCTAGTAATCGCAGACGCTTCGATCTCAAGACGAAGGCAGAAATGTTAGCTAGAGCGCGCGCAATACGTAATGCAAAACGGGCCCGGATCCGGAATGCTAACAGAGAAGATAAAATTAATGAATGGGTCTAGGTGTGCCACGTCATAATTTATATAACCCAAAAAGCAATCTCAATCCGGTACATGAAATCGCATGAGCTACTATATTTTATTTAACAAAATGTAATACAAAAGCACTGACGAAAAAAACAAACAACTTTTTCTCTGATTATTATGACTCTGCCTGCTTCATTACTATGCTAATCATCGATGCCATGGTGTCGCTTTTGAGAAATGGCCAGATATCAGCAGGTTTACTAAATGACAATGCCAAAGGCTATAAACAGCAAAATTGCTTATGAAATGCGTATAATTTAGCATACTTTTATGGCCAAAGAGCAGTAGCATCAAGCAGCCATTTTGTTTGCCATCAGCTGTTGCTCCTGGCAGCTTCTTCTCTTCGGCGTTATAACGCTAAGCTATTAAAAGCACATTTCTAGTTTGCAAAACATGCTAAAACGCGTGAGACAAAATCGAAAAGAGTACAAAAAATGTGATACAGTCGAAGGAGCGCTGCCAGGTGAAATGGTTGTCCCCCAAAAACCGTAAATCCTGCATACGCTTAAATGGAAACTAAGGTATATGCGTTTAAAGTGTCGTGCAGAGCTGACTCGCCAGAATGTAATAACACCTATAGATAACAGATTTGTGGTGGGTGTGATGGCTCATCTCAGACAGCCATGTGGCATGACAGTTAACTGCAGAGGTTAGCAGTGGCACCACGTCCACCGAGAAGGGGATACATGCCCACAGGTGCCCCGCAAGAGTTTATAGTCCTACTTGGCCGCCTCGCAGTCGCTTTTACCGAGGACCCGAAACTTGACTTGTCCCAAATAAAAGCGAGCGCATATTCCGTACTTTTTCTGGAGCACCTTCAACGACTCATGGTCTATTCCCACCACCAACAGCTACCAGAGCTTGAAGGCGGTTCAGAGATGTTCCTACAAGAATATACGGACCATAGAGCCGGGTTCAGGCCCGGGTTCATTGTACGCAAAAGGGAGAGGTATTCCTGTGGACGCCTAGGCGTATTTGGGCACCATACCCCCACCTTTACCAGCTGAAGCTCCAAGGTGCAGGTTGCGACAAACTTGCACCCTTCGCTTTCTGGTAATTGTGCAACAGCCGTTTTCAGAGCACTCATCCGAACAGGTTAGAATAATGTCGCTTCCGGTGTTAATTTTCCAAAGCCCCCTATCATGGAAGATGACGTGGATACACTACTAGCCATTACGAAGTTAGGGTCGCAATCAAGCGGCTCAAGAACAACAAAGCTGCTGCCTGCAGAGAAGATCAAGACTGGCGGCAATGAGTTGGTAGGGTGCAGGCACTATAAAATTATAGCATGCCCAATAATTGGAAACTTGGGTGTACTCACTGTACTGTATCAGTCTGCTTTCTATCTATAAGGGCTTATTGAGCGTATTATGTGAGAGATAAATCCATTCGCGAAAGCGCTGGATCGTACCTTATCAGTGTGGCTTTGGACCTGGTAAGTCATCATGGTGGGCATCATTGACCAGATATTCACAACATCCTAGAAAAACCTAGGTATAGCAAATCGACATCCACCACCTCTTTGTCAATTACAAAGTAGTATTTGATAGCCCGTTAAGAGATCGCATTGTCTGAGTTCAGTATCCCCGCAAAGTTGTTACAACTTTCAAGTTATGAAAGAACCACTCCGAGCCTTTTGATACCGAGCGAGACTTTAGACAAGTCGATGCCCTCTCCTGCGACCTCTTAAACTTTGTGATGGAGATTGCGTTGCGAAGGCCGCAGTACATGGGAACGGGACTATATTTGCTAAAAGTGTTCAGTTGCTCGCCTACGCCTACGCAGTTGGCGTGTTGGATTCATTCGAAAGAGAACCTACCAGCATGAGTCTGGTTGTAACTGAAAGGAAGACAAAGTGTATGTTTTTTTCGTGTAGAGAAATGCATATGCCCTGGGAGTGTTTGAACGGAACGTGCTCCTCAAGACGTTTGGCCATTTACGCGTAGGCAACGACTACAGCATTCGATGGACCGACGGAATCTATAAGCTCATCCAGCGTCCCCGCGGTACACAAACTCCCTGAGAAGTTTTGCTACCTTACAATGAACTTCCCTGCTAAGTGTCCATTTAGAACACATCATGTTGCATCGAGGAAAACACAATGTAAAACGTAACTTCTTCTTCTTCAACACATTCATCTGCTACAAAATCATCAAAGAACTTGCTGCATTACCAAACAAATTATTCAATTTCCCAAGTTAGTGCCAGATACTATTCTTCCGCAGCTGCTGCTGCTACTGTTTCAGTGTCTATGTGAAGCTTCCTCTCTCTCTAGCTATGCACATCTCGAGCTCTACGCTTGCCAGAGATATATATGTATGTATGGCCACCTTTGTTACGCCCATTAATTTTTACTGCCGTTTTTGGGTTTTCAATTTGCCAAAGCGAAAAAGCGACTGCAAATGGCAGTTGGTCGGAGAGATAGTATAAGAAAAGTCGAAGCCGTAGCACCAGAGGATACCGCTAGCATTTAACGCTGCATAGAAAATCAAATGTTAAAGGTCAAAGACAAAGGCAGCGTAAGCAGCAAGTAGTTAAGTAGTAGCAGTATAGCGACAGGAACAGGAACACCTTGATATATATGCCAAACAGACAGCAGGAGTATACCCCCGCCTTCAAAAAGCAACCATCCAACAGCCATTAACGCATAACCCTTTATCGAGAGACAGTCGACAGTTGGACATTTAGACCGACAGACAGTCAAGTGTTTGGGTGTTGATTTAGGGTTGCAAACAGAAATTATGATAATGCCTGTGAAAACAACAACTGAAAACCCAACCGAAAATATATTAAATGATATTGAGAGGAACTAATTTTCATTAAAAGGATTAAAAAGCATTTCGTCTGCTGCGGAGAGCGCAACGCGAGCCCAACAGGACACAGTGTGGCACTGTTGACGTTGGCAACGCCGCTCCTCCGGCTGGTTATGAATTAACATAAAAATCGTAAAAATATGACACTTTGAGATGGCAACAACAGCATCCACACGCAAACGCATGTTGCTCATTATGTGGCAAGGGGAAAGAGAGACAGAGAGAGAGAGAGTGAGTGAGGGAGATAGAAAGCAAGAGAGCGGTGGGTGGGTTGTGGCATGCAACGCGGTGTTGCCGACTTTCATTCACATTGATAGCATGCGGCGTGTTATGAGCGCGCGACAATCAACACGCGCGCCCACCAAGGAAGCCAGCGATGACTATGGGAATGACTATTAGGCTATGGCAATGCCAACGATGATGTAACATTGCTGATAAAGCAGGCGGAGGCAGGAGACACACTAGGATATAGCCGGCTACGTTGCTGTTGATTTGGTTTTCTGGTTGGAGGATTAGTAATAGCCCAAAACGCGCGCAACCAACCAACTCTCAATGTATATGGGCTATAGATGAGAGCGTGTTACCATAGCGTGTGGTTTGGTTAAAGGTGTGTTCAACGCCTGCTTAGCATCATTTGATAGCAATGATGATCATGATGATGATTATGGCAAAGATGATGACGTTGGCTGCTGCTGAAGCCCATTCAAGCCATCCAACCAAGCATCTAACCCAAAAGGCAAGTAAAAGTAGTTGTAACTGCGGCATACTAACACTTAGATACTCTATTACCAGCAACAGTTAGCGCAAATCTTATACTTCCATAAGAGTTGTAGCAAACTTATAAAAGTTATAGAGGTCCTTGATACTTAATTAAATTGTTCTTGCGCTCTTTCAAACACCTTCAGATTTTGAGATTTTTGCGAATGTTTTTTAATTTGGTTAACGAATTGAAATACTAACGGGCCTTTCTGAATTAAAGTTCAATTTTTGTTCATAGATAATTTCTTTGAAATATAGATAATCGAAATTTTTTTCGTTATTGGTGATTTAGCTGCAAATCAGCGTGAAATCGCAGAGTTGGGCATCAGTAGAAATATTCAGAATGACGGACAATCGTAATGCTTAGAAGAAAAATGGATTATACAGCGTTACCGCAAAACGGGTACGGAGAAACAAAATGAAACTGCAGTGACAGACAGGTTACGCTTAAGGTCCAGAAAACTCCCACCACAACGTGTGCAAGTCTAAGCTTGAAGTATGAATTAGTTTAAAAAGGTTCTTTCTCCTAATTAATAAGACCAGCGCGCCAGAATAAGTTGAATAATTGGCGTATTCAATGTATGCGGCGGAATTATGCAACTCATGAAAGAACCCAACCTTCGCCGGAAGATGGATATCTGAGATAACTTCTTGAATTGATATTACGACACCGATTGGAAAGACCACTTTTCGGTCTTCTAATAGATGAAATTTATGCTGATGATGAAATATCGCTTTAGGAAAGATTGTAATATAGGACGGAATAGCTTTTTGTCCCAACTATCTTTTCATTCTTCTCAACATTAAACTTATTCTTTAAGACATGACATAAATTCAGGATTGACTGTATCATATGTATTGTGTCTTTCCAAACAGCACACAGAATCTTCGAAGTCACAAATTAGCATTCAAAGGTTTTTATACAGACGTAAGGTCCAGCCAATCTAATAAAATCGAAGGAGGTGATATAGCTTGGTTTTAAAAGTACGAACCTAAGACTAAACAACAGTCCATGACAAGGAGCTCAGAAAGACGACAAGCTAAGTAAATGTGAAGCAAAGTGAAACAAGTTAGCAAGAACAAGCTGTCTAGATACGAATTCTGAATATTGGTCACTGAACTGCTTTCTAAAAGTTTTTCAAAATTGGTTGGAAAACCAAAAAAAGCTTTTCATTTTTCATTGCGGTCTCTGGCATTGAAGTAATACGCACAGCTTGTGATTTATATCCAAGATTTACTATAAACAAAATTGAGACAAAAAGTCTAAAGTAATACGTTGTTATTGTAGAAATGGAAAGGCCTAAAAGACACGACTCAAGAAGATTTCTTATGAAAATATCATTATATTAAAACGTAATTAGAAGAAAGAAAGTGAGGAGAGTAAAGAAGATGATTTTTGAGATAAGAGATGAGATATGAGAGCTGAAAGACGAACAAAACTTACCCTTTTCTCGAAAGTATTGTTTTAGTAAATACATTTCTAGGTCATCCAATTTATGCGTAGCAGTCTTATTAAGAAGATCCCTAAATAAAAAGTATGTGTTATTAGTATAAAATAGAATAGATAATAAACAAAAGCAAACTTCCATTACCTGTGTTTTAGCATCTGTTCTGTATACCTTCTGTTTACAGCTGAGGTACTGTAATATCATCTAGCTTGTTAATTTCGGAAGCTTCTCAGCATCTGCAGTATGAGCTCATCCTGGTTCCCTGGTTTCATCGCTGGAAAATAAAAGTGAACGCTCAAAGACCGGCACCAGTTAAATTTACACTAAGAAAGGGAGACTTTCATTAAGCACTTTCTCAAAACGATTCGGCGAAGTATCTTGGTATACATCTAGCACCTATAACACTAGATACAATAATAGACTTCAAAACCACTATAAAAGTTTAGCCTTAAATTTAAAAAAAAAAAAAAGGTATTAACGAGCTCGATATCTGTCATTTGCTCCTTGTGACGACATGCATTCCCACAAAAGCCATAGACACTGGTCCGATAATATAGGGTATTTAAGTAGCGGCAACATTGTTTGCTTTTATTTTGCCGCCTTTTGGGCTGCGGCTGCGGCATCTGATGCTGCATGCCACTTAGTAACTCACCCGCAGTTTATTATTTTGAAAATATTTAAATTTTTTGGTAATAAGCGAAAAATGGTTTTAATATAAGCGAACGTTATAGAATGGACTGAAAGGGACGAACGCCAAAAAGCACGGGCTGACAACGATGTCGCGTAATCTACCTGTAAGGCGGCGGCTATTCTCGTTTAGGGGTTGGGTTTGTTTAGGTTTGACTTGGGCTGGGATTTATAGATTTGGAACATTGAAGTTTAGCTGTGGTTAATGCTAATGTGGTTAGCTGTGTGCATACAGAGAACATTCTTCGAGGTTGCTTGTAAAATCGGTAACAGCAGAACACGAAGGTATAGCTGTTATCCCGGGACTGATTTTTAGTCGCAGTGAAAATCCAAAATTCTGGCATTCAAGTGCCTCAGGAAATCAATCCGAAGTCGATTGGTAAAGACTGAGGTACTTAAATATAGCTATCAGTTTCGTTTATATATTATATTCGGTTTAAGGTTCGGCTAAAGTGCGTTTCCTTTGCTAAATAATATAAAAAACTTATTGATTTAGATAGATAAATTATATGGAAATCT
This sequence comes from Chymomyza caudatula, assembly GCA_035041775.1. Lineage (NCBI taxonomy): Eukaryota > Metazoa > Arthropoda > Insecta > Diptera > Drosophilidae > Chymomyza > Chymomyza caudatula. Next base: position 5,180,626 of record JAWNKW010000150.1, read on the forward strand.
TATTGATTCTAAACTTCCACTACCAGAAATAATGTTTTGTTAATTAAAAAAACCAATTTCGCATGTAAAGAACTTTAAGATTATGGGTATTTCTACAGAAAGTTTTTAAAAAAAACGTTATCTTATCTAATAAATAAACATTCAAATTTTATTAATTTGATACATGACAGTTATTGCAAAAGAATATCTCGCACAGCAAAAATTAGAAACGAGATCAACGGTAAAATTTATATTTGCTTTAGTACATGTTCTAATGTCACGTTTGCAATCGAAAACCGTTAGGAAACAGAAAAGACGAGTGCAAAAAATACAGTTTTAAAGTGATGGATCTATCTGAAGTTGGTCACGTACACAATCAAAAGCGTTTAAACACGTGAAAATTAAAATTTTTGACTTTAATGCATAGAAAATCAAATTTTTTTTCTCCAACTAGTATAACAGCAATTAGGTATTCAATCAGCCAATCTATTTTTAGAAGGCTAAAATGTGGTTAATCGTATCACATTTTGTTTTTATATTCAGTCGAATGCAGAAAATCAGTTTTAAAGCCCAAAAAAACTTTAAACACACTACAACATCTTTAAAGTGAAAATAAAAAGAGTTTCACCGAATTATTCCTACTGAACAATTGTCTTCTTAACAGGAACATGAATTTATTTTAAATCTATGTCGTTTTTGTAAACAAAAAATAGGTACTTTAGCCTTTAAGAGCAAAATCATGAAGTCCGACTCAAAGCGCTCTTGCCTGTTTTAGCGAAGATTTTTTTTCAAGATAAAAAGATCAAATAGAGCAACATTTCAGAAAGCTTCAACGTCCAGTTCAAAATTAACGTTAAATATGTTTACTAATACTTTGGTATACATACTAATTTAAAAGTTCGGTTATCCGGTTATACCAATTTGGGCTGCTGCTGAATCAAATATGCTCTTGCTCCAATTCAAAAAGCGATGTCTGTACAACAGTTGGCGAAAAAAAAGACATCGTTCGAAATCTGCACCATTTAGAGACGAGAAGAACAGCATTAAAAAGATATGATTCATTCTTTCGGACTCCGCTAAAGACAGTTCTTCTGATTTTTGATGAGTAAAAGTTTAGCACAAAATTAAAGCATCATCTGCAGTATGTTGCAGCTAATTCACATAAGTGAGGAATTAAAATTTTTGTGTAACTCCACTGGAGTTGCTTACAGCTTCGAAATTTAAATTGGGGTTGACTGGTTTTGATAAAGGTGATCCTATTTGATAGGTAAAGTGGTCATACCTATCTGACTTCCGAAAAAAAAGATAAGGCAATTTATGCTTCTCTTCCTCTGATAATGGAGTGTAAATTTATGCTACTCGATTAACAATACCTTTTTTTTTGGACCATCAACACAAAAAATAATACTTTTTTATGGTGTTTAGTTACAGTTATTTAGAATATCTTTTGATTATTTTTATACCTGCTTTTAATTTTGGCCTAAACCGGCAAATCAGCCCTGAGGCTGCCCATCAGATTTTTCCACCTGTGACCCCAAAAAATAAAAAATTATCATTTGTTAATATGAATTTTAATTTGCGACCTGATCTTCTTTTTTAGCTTTTATAACATATATATATACTTATATAAATTATAAGTCGCGCTCGCAATGTCATAGAAGAAAAAAAAGTGTTTTACTTCGACTTTTATTCCACTTTCAACGTGAACGACGCACAATGGAACATTGGCTCAAAAAAATGGAAATAAATAAAAATTTTCTGCAAGTAATTTCTAAAAATAATAAATGCGTCTGATAGAGAAATGTCCAGAGATTCAGCAAATACTAAATTTATTCAGTTTGGTTAATTGAGAACGGTTCTAGAACCGCTCGAAATTGAGCATTTTTTCTGTCCACAACAAATACGAAATTTTTGAAAATAAAGTTCATCTTAGATTGATTTTAAGGTAAACTATACAATCGATTGTTATTTTTTTTTTAAATGTTTCAAAAAGTACATTAAAATTAAAGATATATAGAGAAAAATGTCGTCCTGTTTCCGGTCTTTTATAAACATAGCTGTTTTGGCTAATCATTAAATTTGGACTCTTTTTCAACTTTGGCAGAGAATAAATAAAAAAAGTTAGAAATTGTGAAAAATATTTTTAACCTAAATTTGTTAGTTATTGAATCCTTTAACGAAATAAAAAAAAAATGTTTATGGGTACTATAGGTAAAAAGTACTTTTTGGCATTAGTGAGTTTTCAGTGGGTGGAAACTTTAAAACATTTACTGAACTTAGTTGGAACTAGTGTATTTTCAGATTATTGCATTTGGTAATAGTAGTACAGTGAACAGTACTTCACAATATAATTCTCGGTATTGTCTCACATAGCTACAAAAGTGTAACAATGTCTGTGGAGAATTCGAAACTGCTTGAGATATTCAGAAGCTCGTATTGACTGTTATAAATGAACTCAACGATAAAATAGGAAATGTGGACGTTGGGAGAAAGAGGGAGTTTGGAAAATTGAAAAATAAACTACATTCGATTTCCAAATGGAAAGCTTCCAGTCGCATACGCATTCCACAGAGGAGGACCGACTAAATCGTTTGAAGACTGTTCAAACAAAACAAAAAAGTAAGCTGTAGATGTCACAGAAGCGATTGAGAGAATCTTTAGGTACAAAAGAAGAGAGAATCGTGAGGTAGCAGCTCAAATCACTGCAGTTTATAATGATAGAATAAAGTAAGAGTTAGGAAAACGTTTGTGGCACCAGAGAAAAGGCTTACTCCGAATAAGAATCGTTTTAATATGTTGGCCGCATCGTCAAATCCTATTCTTGCATCTTTAAAACACGTTTGAACAAGAAAGGAAAAAATTAAATATGTAATTATAGTCCAGAAATGTTAAGCCGTTTTTATTAGGCTTTTAACCCACACTAAAATATAAAATGTATATTTGTGATAGAAATAAAAAAAAGTTATCTACTTTGAATGTTATTTGTGCATTGTTTATAAAATCGTACTTTGAAACCGTTTATTGAGGCAATGTATTCGCAGCACCTTGTATGTGCATTCATATTAAAGATACAGAAATTCTCTGTAACATGCATTTTGAAATTTTAACAATATCCTAACTCCTTCAAAAGTTAAAAATGTTGCCGTTAAGAAGTCAGATGGTTCCACTGTACGACGGTTACGTTCGACTCCAATTACTCATTTGAATTTTAAATATATTTTGATAGTATTCAAAGCGAGTTATACAAAATCTAAATCTTTTTAAAACGCATCAGTTCTTTTGTTTCGGTAGCATTTCTTTTGACCGCTTCTTCAAGATTGTTTACAATTTCTATATTTTCAGTGCATATATATTATTTTGACAGCGGACAACAATGAATTTAACCATTTTTTTTTTAATTTTAAATTTCTCTCTCATAATTGTTTCGATGCTGCAAAAGCAATGTTAAATAAATAAGGAAGTTCTTCAAAAAACTTGTAAGTGATTCTTCACAAATGACGTCACACCCTTTGTCACAAATCGTCACAGTAAGTCAACCAAACGACGCAAACTAACTACCGAATTACAGTTTTTCCAGTTTGTAATTGTGACGTCACACTCCCTTTGCCCTTAGTCACGAATCGTCACAATTTGGCGTTAAAACTATTTCAAAACTCTAAAGCATATTTGCAGCTCATTAAAGTTGAAAAACGCTTCTCCTGCATCCAATTCAGTTGATTGCGTACAAGCTAAAAATATTTGTAGTATAGTGTATTATAGTCATTATGTATGTGGGTATTATTAGTGTTATTGTCAGCAGCAGCCAGTCATTGCTGAATTATGCAATGCATTCAGAAGAGCACAAAACCCACAGTAATAGAATGTAAGTCTAGGTAGACGAGGAAGGCTCTAAAGGCTACGGATACGGCTAGGTCTAGGGCTAAAAGCAAAGGCAAAGGCAATGGCAATGGCAATGGCAATTGGAATGTCAGTCCAACCCGTTCTGAACTTGTTCGTTATGCAAAAATCGCGAGCAACTTCCTTTTCCTTTTTCGCTTTTGCCAAAATTTCCAAAAATTCTATTATTATTAATAGAGGCAAGAGGGGTTTCCAAAGATGCAACGACTATTCGTTGTAGTCGTGATGTGCGGTCGAGAGGGGCAAATGAATGCGCCATGACGACAACAAGGACAACAACAAGAACAAAACGATGGGACCAGGACGCCGGCAATGTCCTGGTATGCGTTTGTCTTTTGCCTAAAAGTAGACTACAATAAACCGAAAAATGCACACAGTTTGCATTATAATGCGAAATTTTCGATTGCTCATTTGCGGCATTTACTTTTTACTATAAAAGTTTTATGGCCGTTGTCGGCGGCAGCGAGAGAGAAAGGGAAAATAGTGTGGGAGCGAGAGGGCGCACGCGAATTCGAGACAGCAACAAAATTTTACACAATGTCATCAACATGGCTGACAATGTTGGGGCTTTCTTTCTTGGGGAAAGTGAGGACGGGCGGCCTCAGCTTTTGACTTGTATCTGCTCTGGCATCTGCCTTGACAATTGTGTGCAATTTTTGGCGCACTAAACTTAAAGGATTACTTTTGGCTAATTTTGCAATGGCGACTCACACACACACACACACACACACACACACACACACACACACACACACACACATAGGCAACAACAATTGGCCAAGCCGTTGACAAGTTGAAGCGGCAATGCGCCGTTCTGTTGTTTAGAGGCTTAGGCCTGAACATCTTTGAAGTCAAATGAATGCGAAACGCCATCGCTGGAACCACAAGACCGACCAACCGACCGACCGACCGACCGACCCACCAACCAAAGTCCCAACGTCTTGACAAGGATGTGCCAAGTAGTATGGCCCGTTGGTAGGAATGCCAGTGAAAAGACTTGCTGCTTTGTTTCGGCCAATGCCTAGAAATAGTAAAAGTTTTGTACAATTTTTTGCTCTTGGACTGTACAACAAAACGATATACGATGTGCACCGGCCACTGATTGGCGATGCAATGTTTAAAATCAAGCATTGTAAACTTTAAAACTTATTCTTCATTTTGGTCTGCTAAATCTAGTGGTAGGCAAATGAGTAGCAGAGACCACAACTGCCAGACGAAACTAACACTCTACAAAACGCTCATCCTTCCCGTTTTGCTTTATGGAGCTGAAGCAAGGGTGTTGACGCGGTCTTATGAAAATGCCTTTGGAGTGTTTGTGCGGAAAGTACGCCGCAAGATCTTCGGCCCTTTACGCGATGGAACGAAGAAATCTATGAGCGACATTGACATAGTCAAGCGAATTAAGATTCAACGGCTTCGCTGGCTAGGTTATCTTGTGCGTATGGATGAAGCTCCTGCGAAAAATGTCTTCAACGCGGGTGACGAAAAGACAGACCATGCCTTCGCTGGAAGGCATTATTTTCTAAGTCCACAATGAGAATCTATCGTATCGTATCTGCAGGAAAAATGCGTAGTAGTAGAGACTGGAATTGAAAATCTATCGATGGTACTATCGGGGTATAGAAAGCTTTCCTTTGTGTCGCACTATCGATAGTTTCAGCACGCTAAGCGGCTAAGATTGGGAAGTAGAGCTGCAAATGTATCGATAATGGTGCCAGTCGATATTTTCAGGAATAATATTCAATCACAACGATAGTACCATCGATTCGAAAAGTTTTGATACTCTTGATCGGTTTTTTGCTTTCCTACCTTCTTAACCTTAGCCGCTTAGCGTGTGTTTAAGTTATCGCTAGTGGAAAAAACACTGATTGTGATACACAAAGTAAAAAATTTGATGTATCGATAGTACTTTCAGCTCTTTTAGGAAGGTAGAAAGGAAAAAATATAGAGACGTAGTCTGTAGCAGATCTGTTTGAGCGGAAAGTACTGCTTAAGCAATTCGGCCCCAACGACTAGCATCGATGGAACGAAGAACTTTATGATGTTGTTATGCGATGCGATATTTGCAAGCTAGTCCGTGCGATTTGTTTCTCGCATCGTTTGTAGGCGCGATAGACGTAAGCTTCCTCAGCTGCAACCCTGACTTGCTTCATATTAGATTACGTTCTATTATAGTGCGAGTTTACCAGGTAATCTCGTTTCGTGCAGCAAAAGCGCCTAAATAAAGAGGAATCGTTCTTAGCTTAGTACCCATGAAAATGCAACGTTCCTAAATCGGGTTTATTCGTTATTAACGTTTCAATTCAGCCTTTCAAAATTAAAAGCTCTTTTAAGGTAATCGACAAACTTCATTTTTAGCTGTGCAGCCAAAAAATAAATATAAAATGCATTGTTTTGGGCGGGACTCTCCATAGACTCTACTCTGCTCCTTTGACCATTTCTCAAACATTCCTTGGCCAGCCATAAAAATGCCAAAACTCATTGACTTATGGGGCGACGCAGGCATGAAATCACTCCACCAACTTTCACAGCGTACTTTAATTGCAAGACAAAAGAGAGCGAGCGAGTGTAAAAAAAAATACAGCAAGTCGTTTGCTCGTTGTGGGGGCCATATTAAAATTGGATTTCTAGATATTATTATTATTATTATTATTACTACTATTTCTATCTATATCTATATGTATATATAAATTAGCATTTGGCTCGACCGTTGCGTTGAAATGCTTTATTAATGGCAAATTAAAAGCAATAAAAAACAGATGTGCTTAACGTAGCACATTTTAAGCAGCAGCAAACTGAGGAGCAGTGGGGGTTGCGGGGTTGCAGTTGTGGTTCGGGGGGGTCTGGGGGCGGCTGGAGGCTAGATGGTCGGTTACAGCTCATCAGCTCGGAGCGAGGCGAAGCAAAGAGCGCACACCTTAGCCGCCGCCGCCATCGTTATGAAAATGACTTTGCTCTTTGCTGTCTCACTCCTTGACAGTGTAAGTGGAGCAGAGCGAGGGGGCAGTTGGGTAGAGTGAGGGGGCGCTCGAGAGAGAGAGAGGGAGAGAGGGGGCCACACACTTGTGCAAAAAAGTTTTGCATTCGAAATTTTTGCGTCTGTTGCGTTGCGTTGCTTTATGCAGTTTATCATTTTGCAGAATCCCCCAAAAACTCCAGTAGTTACTACTCAGCCCCCCCTCGCTCCCTCTCTCTCTTTTAAGCGACTGCTAAACTTTGCACTTACTTCCGTCTGCGACTCTCTGTGCTCTTAGGTAGTTGGGCAATTTTAATTTTAAGCTTGAGTAATGACAATATTTACTTCGACTTTCGACTAACGCCGACGTCGACGCCGACGCACGCAACACGCTTTAATGGCATTTTGATTTGAGCTCTTTTACCGAGTTATGGTTGTTGTTGTGGTCTTTAGTGTTGGCGTTGTTGTAGGTAGCAAAGTGCTGCATGACATTATAATGCACCAGCTGTTGGGCATTGCCTGCCGCAAGTTAAACCCTAGAAGTTGATCAAAATTTTGGCATTACAACCAATTTATGAAAAAAACTCCGAATCCTGCCCACTACGCTTGCCAACCTCTTTGCCTATCTCTTGGGGTATCATATTCTTGTTCATCTCATCTCTGCTTCATCATCATCATCATCATATTCTTTATCTTTCTTATCGTAATCGGCAATCTCATTCGCTTCCTCATCCACAACCACATCCTCATCCTAGTCCTCCTAATCATCCTCTTCCCCATGCTACTCCTCTTTCGTCCTTCTCCTTATCCTCATCCTACTCCTCTTTCAACCTCAAAAGGGGGCTCCGAACCCTGCTCTCTACGCCTGCCAACCTCTTTGTTTATCTCGAGGTGGATCATATTCATGTTCATCTCCCCATTCATCATCGTCATATTCTTCTTCTTTCTTATGCCAATCGGCAATCTCATTCGCTTTCTTATCCATTACCATATCCACATCCTCAACAACATCTTTTATCCTCCTAATCATCCTCTTTCTCATCTTACTCTTCTCTCGTCCTCCTCCTTATCTTCAACCTATTCCTCTTTCAACCTCATTTTCATCATAGTCCTCTTTTATCCCCCTCCCTCTCCTCATTATATTTCTCCTAGTTCTCATTCTTATCTTCATTCTATTACCCAATCATGCTAATCCTCTTGTTCTTCCCCAACTTCTTATTTCTCCTTCACCTCTTCCAGTTCCTCTTCTTCATTTTACTATTCTAATTTTTTTTCCTTTTTACTTTAAGGTTCGATAATTAAAAAAAAAGCGGAAAACCAAATATATACTGCACATCTTTGGTAAAATACTATCAAATGAGCATCTAAGGCATATAAGGCTGAGTGACGTAGTATTCAATGTGTACTACAAGAAACTACTGTGCTGCGCCTCCTAACACCGGAGGGCACACGTATAATTGGATTCGCGGTAGTAACTTTCGCCAAACAGCTGAAGATCAACACAGCCATTAACCAGGTAGTACAATGTCTAGGAGAGAATTGCCTATGCTTAGCGGCGCACAAAACAAAAGCAGTGCAAGGCAGGGGCGCCTGCAGGATTGCTCTACATCAGGCCTTAACCCGTTAAAGGGTTGTCATGGCCTGTTAAGAAGAAGATGCTTGATCGTGGGACTAACGTACAAGCATCACTTCGAAAAATTGTGCGACAAAGCTGCGATAGCTACAAATGAACTTGCATGCCAAATCAGCAGGTGCCAACGTAGTTAGGTCCATAATCCTATACTCAGTAGTAGTCTTGGCTGTTGCAATGGAAGTACTGACCATGGATGCAAGTCGGCCTACCGCAGATAGGCGCTTAGAGCACTGTGCATTTTCCGCACTGTCTCGGAAGATGCAGTCTTGAGGCTTGCAGGGATAGACCCATACTTGGTGCGCGGAGTATTGATGACCCAGAGCATGAGTTTGTTTGTCCTAGCTTCTTTGTTAAACGAAAGAGCTATGCTTAGGGATTGTGAAGCCATTTAGTGTCTCTGACTTGATGGATACTACCTACTTAGCACGACAACTGTTCTCCTGCAAGCAATATGGCGGCGGAGATAACGAGATCCTTGCGTCGCGCTGAACGACAGCGCCGAATTTCGAAATCTATCTGTGGCTTTTATGCCTTCTCCCTCTCGTAAGAAGATACTTAACGGTGGTGCCGTGAGAAACGTAGAGTTGGTGGTAGGTTTAGTGGGCGAGGGATGTTCATAGACCTCTGTTGGTTGTTCTATTAGAAGCAGAAGTTACTGCTAGTTAATTTCTCAAGGATAGGATAAAAGAAGGCAGCTACGCCTAGGTGATGCGAGAATATTGTGTATTAGATTTCTTTTTACTTTTCCGGAAAAAAGTATTATGATTGGTTAAAAAACTAAAATCTCAAATTTTAGAGTTTTCCAGCGATTTGGAGATGTTTTTGTGATCGTGCGTTGTCGATGTAGTGTGTTAGTCAAATAACTTTAATAATTTCCACTTTACCAAGCAAAATATTTTCTAACGTGTTGGGCATGTCTTCAAAGGGTTTCGTATTGAATTTGAGCAGTGTAGTCGCTATAGTTGGGTCGCCAGAAGAATAATAAGAGTAAATAATTTTCCAAATTTTTTGTTTTTTATTTTTTGTGTAAATTGTTGAAATTTTCCTAGCTAATTTCGGTTCTTTTGATAAACGTACAGAAAAGCCTGAGTTGGTTACCAACTGTTACTTTTCCGCAAAAAAGTATGGCGATTATGTTTTTCGACGATTTAAGCACTCTGACAACTTTTCCGGCGATTTAGCGATGTTTTTGGGTTGGGCATGTCTAAAGGGTTTCCAATTGAATTTGAGCACTCTAGTCGCTATAGTTGGGTCGCCAGAGGAATAATTTTTTTCTCCTAGCTAATTTTGGGTTGTGTTGATAAACGTGCGGAAAAGCCTGAGTTGATTACCAACTGTTTATTTTTTTTTAATTTTTCGCTTCATTTTAATTGCGATTTCACAGGCGATTTTTTTCTGGGGTATAACAATACCAGAGTCTCGTCAAATTATAAACTGGATTTTCTTAACTGTTGGACGTTTCTCCTAACTCTATGCGTTTTATTCCATATGAATAAATGTACATAAAAACAAAGTTGAATGTGTAATATATAGAATACTGCCTACACACGCATTTTTTGGCCCCAACCAATGCTTCCCCCCTTTCAGTTTTTGGCTTTTACAAAAGATCAACAAAAAGTCATAAAAAATAGATAATATAGCGCCCGCTGTGCTCTCTCTCTCATCGTTGTCTATATAAATTTCTCGTGTGTAACAAAGATGCGCAAAATTTGCGCTTGTTAACAATGCAAACAACACACACACTACCCAACACCTACGAACCCCCTGAAAATAACCTTGTCACACACATGAAGAGGAAAAAAAGTTCAAGGCAAGAAGGAATATAATAACAAAAACAAAAGCAAGTTGGGCAATTGCCTCAACCTATTCAAGGCAAAAGAGTAAAAGTAAAAGCAAAAAAGAGTTAGTTCATATCTTGAGACAACTTTCTGAAGGCTGGAGCAAAGCGTGGGCGTGGCATGACATGGCTTGGCTTTGTGTGAAAAGAAGTTGGGGCCCAAGTCAGGGTGCCCCATCTTTGCCCCTTTCCATGCTTGGCATGGCATCGGCTTGGCACTAATCTCGTTTATGTAGCGTAAAATGCATGTAATTGTTGTAAACAACAAGCCTTGTGTTCTATGGGCGGTTGACAGATGGGCGTGGCAGGGTGTTCTGTGACGTCGCGTTGTATAATGCATAGATAAGACTTTGATAATTGTGTGACACATATACACATACAATCATACATTTATACATATGAATGGTTAAGCAAAGACAAAAGCCAGAAGAAAGCAGTGTATGGAAGCGGCATAAAATGCTTGTAGGCAAGTTGGACAGCCAGAAGTTAGACTATACTTGATACTCTATGCGCTACACTTACAGCTAGGATTAGTGGTGAAAATGGCATGTTACTGTTCCTTACAAATTTCATAAAACTCTCCCTTCGATTGATTGTCTTATCAATTCGCACATTTACTAGAAGACTGTCAACTCAAAAAATTCCGATTTTGCAGAAAACGCGTTTAAAGTTTTGAGTTTCCTCCCACCTAGTAGAAAAAAGAGTGACATACATATTCCCTTCTTACGCGGAGAGTATACAAGATATTTATATGAAATTGTTGTGTCAAACATGAAACTGGATATAATCAATTATTTTGCATCATTAACTCAAAAATCACGTTTTTTGACAGTCTTCTAGTCAATGAGCGAGTTGTCCTAACGAGTGCAAAAACTGGCGAAATATACGTTTTAGTTTAATTGCTTTGAATGATTCATATTGACATCCGATTTGGTGGTTTCATAGAGTTAAGACATCGACCAATAATATTAAGGTTATAAGTCACATTTAAAATAATAGATCTACAATTTTTCTAAAGTGGAACGATTGCCAATAAAACATATGATGGCTTAATTTAAGAGCTCACTGAAGATTAACTCAGAACTCCCTTTATGGAAAGAAAAAGCAAATGCAGTCAGGAATTGTGGAAATAACCATCTATAAAGCTGGGTAAAAATATGGCAAGCCTTACAGAAAACCACCATTTTCCGCTGCAGCTAATCCCAAAAAGCGTTTTCATATTATTTGGGAGTTCAGGACAGTTATAAGGTTTTATTCTCCGATGAATCTAAATAAAACATCCTCGAAAAGATCCGCGAATATCAAATCGATACGCACTATTTCTTTGTCGATCTAAGCTCGGCATCCCTTGAGTTGAGCAATACACGCAGTTCCGTTAAGCTAGAAAAGAACGTCTGCGAGCCTTTTGATACCGACCGATGGTTGAGACAAGGCGATGCCCTCAAGGTAGAAACAGACATCTCCGAACCGTTTAATACCATACGTGGCTTTGGACAACGCAACACCCTCTTCTGCCATCTCTTCAACTTTTTGATGGAGAGTGTGTTGAGAAAGGCCTAAATACATCGGAACCAGATAATGTTTTATAAGAGTATCCAGTTGCTTTGAGGCAACTGGAAGAGAGTCTTAAAGGGCGGTCTGTTTGTAAATCAGAGTAAGAGTAAGTATATGTTTTCTTTGAGTAAAGAGACTCTCTTCGGTGGTTGGACTTTCAGATTGGTGTTGAAATCTGCATTTTTTATGTTGTCTAGGATTTCGTCTATCTTGGTAACGCCATCACACCGACGAACGCTGTCAAAATGGAAATCAAGCGATGTTCAAGCGGTTTCTATGATCTTAGTGGGCAAATGAGTAGTTGAGACCACTCTGGCCAAGCAAAACTAAAATTCTAGAAGACGCTTATTCTTCATGTTTTGCTTAGTGGCGCTGCAGCGTGGTTGATTATGCAGGTGAAGCAGAGGCGCCTGGAGTAGTGTTTTACATCAGGCCGTAACGCGGTAACGGCTTGTTATGGCCAGTTAAGAAGAAATGGAATCGATGTCAAGCCGCCTAAAACCAGTAAGCAAAAACAAAAGCTAAATAAAGAAACATCGAAATTTTTAATTGTAATTATTTTCGTAATTGGAAGACGTAATCTTATTACAAAGAACACAGACGTTACAGATGGATTAGCTAACCGCTAACAGCATCTTGTATGCGTCTAAGCTAGCGTCATCTCAAGCTCATCGTTGCCGTTTGCCGTCACGGCATATGAGTCGATCTTGAATTCTGTTCAGATTTGCTTCTGTTTTTTGCTGTGCGCAGATAATGTTGGCACACTGTAGCTACTTGCTCATGTATTCGTTCAAGCACATATGATATAGAGCAATCTTTAGGCACTTCAGCAAAAGTTTTGAAGCGTAGTACCAACTAAGAGGTTACAATTATCGTTGTCAGTGAATGGATTTGTCGTCTACGCCGAGTTTATGCGTAAATTGTAACAGAGAGAGAGAGAGGGAGGAAGTTACATTAAACATTAAAAAATGATATGAGTGTGAACGTCAATGAGCAGCAAAAATTATGAAGCTCATCAAAATGTGCACTGAATTGTAAAATTGCCGCGCTTGTCTGTCTCTGTCACTCTGTAGGTCTTTTCTTTTATTTCTTCTATATACATATATATGTTATATGATTTTCTTGTATTTCTTCTTCTTTTTTTTGACTAGAAGTTATGTGTTATGTGGCTGCGAGCGTCTTATCTGAGGCAATTAAAAAATGTTTTTTGTTTTCAACTGTCTTAGGACAAAGGCGGCGGCTTGGCTACACATGGCCACACATGAGCGGGGTGTAAAAGGGGTTGGTTGGGTGGCATCACACAAATGTGGCAGCAAAAGTTTTGGCTTTTGTGTTGATGTGTTTATTTATGCTGCATTCTCTTTGTGGATTCTTTGTGATTACAAGTGGCAATCGAGTGTAAAAAGTTGCTTACAATAAATGCATTATCAACACATAAAGTGCTCGGCAATTCTCAACTTTCCAACTTGAAATGTGCCATAAATCTGGCTTGGGGCGGTTTTCACAAACTGCTGATTGATTGAAATGTCACTCTTAAACGTTGTTCAGAAAGAGCGAAAAAAACAGCAAATAAAATTAAAAGCAAAACGCATCAAAAATGCCAAATGAAACATAAATGCCACAAGGCCGCCGAAGACAACCCTCCGCCAACCCTCCTCTAATAGGGCAAGGGCAACCCTCGTGCGCTTGTTTTTTATTTGATAAGCATGAAAAACGCACAAAATAAAGTAGAAAAAAGGAAATTGTTTTAGCAGCAAGGGCGCGGTTAGTGTATAAAGAGATCCCAAAACAGAATCCTTAAAAAATAGTGCTACTTAAAAATAAAAAAAAAAAGAATGAAAAGTGCAGGGAATGGGCTGAAAAAAACGTAAGCAGCAAATGCTTTATCGTTTATACTTTTTTTTAACGCAGTGTAATGTGTGTGTGTGTTTTGTTAAGTTAGAAAAATGACCAACGATTAATTTAATAGAGACAAAAAGCTTTAGCATACAAACTGGCAGTGGGCCAGGCAGCAGCACAATGTGCACCCGAGGGTGTGGGACGGACTGGAAAAGGGCAAGGAACAGCATTGACATTGGCCAGAAAGCGCCTTCCGGCCTAGATTAAAAAAAAAAATTTCGTTAAAGGCACACTAAAAGTTAAAATAGGTCTTTCAATTGCTATATCCGCACTTTGACAGCTATTAACGCTGATTTTGTTAGGTGGCAACGCTGTTATTTTTCGACGTTTGTACTTTGCTATTCAATATTTGCGATAGTTTCAGCAAGAAGATTCGATAGTAGCGATATGACCATCGGTTCGAAACGATTCGATATTATCGATAGTACTATCGGGTTTTCCCCGATAACACTACGCATAACTGTGCCAAGTTACAATTGGATAGCTTTTATGGTGTGGGTGTAAACCGCTAAAATCTCTCACGAGGGAAGGGGGCAAGATATCGACAGTATTCGACAAACTTTACATACATTGCACAAACCTATAATACCCTTTTACACTTTGTGTACAGGGTATAAAAATGAAAACGTGACGTCACAGTCAAAATATTAAAATCTGAAAAAAATCTTTATATTTTCATGCATTGTTTTCCTTTCATTTCGAATTCAAACATCCATCAAAGATCTTGCATTTAATAAAAATCTTTAAAATTTCGGTGACGGCATTTATGAACAGCCTCTTTATACTATATGTACAAGGTTTGAAGAAGAAGAGAAAATAAGTGTTATTTAATTTTTTTTTTTCCAACTGAAAGCCTTTAACGTTTAATCTTTTTTTCAAACCTATCACAATATCGAAAAAGGATCTCAATATCGATGATGCCATTTAAAAATTCATAATTATATAAAAGTAACTTCTCGTCAAACCCGGAAGCAAACTGTTTGTTGGCGGATATTAGGAGTCAGAACCTTGTTTGATGTTACAGGCAAAGTGAATGCTGAAATCCCTCTCACAGAATAGAAACCACCCAGGAATGTCTTTCAACCCAATTGCAATTTGTCGGTATGCAAGACATAAATTTAAACCGATTTTCAGACAAAAAACCATTCGGCAATGTGCCAGAAATATTTTGCAGAGCTTGAGAAATCGAACAAGAAGACAAATGGCCAAAGGATTTTTACAGAAAATTTAAATGAAAGTTTAGGTAAAACCGTCTTGAGATTTCAGGCACAACGAACGAAAACGAAGCTCATGTAGTGAACAAAAGGGAAAGGAACCACTAAACAGATCAGCATCGAATTTTATGATTAAAGAAATGTAGTTCAGGACCCTACAGTAGACAAGAAGCTGAGCCTAGTCTATTCACAGCTTATCTTTTTTTTAAGTGTTTTACAATTTTTTTACCGGAAGTGGAGTACCGAGATACTGGTTCTTTGCAGTCTAAAATTGATTACTATGGCAACACACTCCAATATTTCGTTATAAAACTTGGTAAAAGATATTTCTGTGAGTCTACAAACTCGTTTAAAAGTTGATAAGAGCATAAGTCATTTTCGGACGACAGCTTTTTTAAATGCTACGGTTCTCTAAGAAGTGTTTGGTACACTAACAGTGCTCTTGGGTTTGAACTAAATAACTGGCACACTGACAGTTTGCTGCTGGATTGAATACCAATTGAAAGAGATTTGAGGTTTAAGAGATTCAAACCGAAACTTATTTTGGATACGGTTAGGGTAACTGTAGTACAGGTACTATTGATCACCGATATTTGTTTCGGTTTACCAGTTATATCGGTTCCTATACAAAAACCAAAGAGCATGAAATTTATAAGGTGGAATACTGAAGCGTAAAAAATGTATTCTGAAAAGCGACCATTTCCAAAACAGTGCACCTGTGATGCTGCTTGTGTTGCAGTCTCTGTTACACCGGCTCACTCGTAGCCAAAATTGACAAAGAGTCGACTCAATGTAACGACCAAGGACTTCACTCTATTACTTGCATGCTCTTTGACCAAAACAGTGCCAAAAGAGAACAACAAAAAACAAAAGGAATTGGGAGCGAAAAACAGATTGTGTTGTCTATTGTTTGAATCGCAGTGTATCGCAGAAGCTTAAGTAATTCTGTTGGGCGTATTTTAAATTTTGAAAATATCTTTACTCCTTTAAAAGTTTTGAATGTTGCCGTTAAGTCAGATGGGCCCCACTGTACGACGTAGATAAAATTGCTTCACAGAATGACAGAATGTTAAAGACAACATGAAAAAATATGTATGCTTGCAAAAAAAAACCGAAAATATATAGGTTTCAATTGGGTTATTTCCGAAAGATTATAGGCCATCGGTTTTTCTAAAAAAATTTATTTCGGTAACGATTTCAAAATTCTATCGGTTGCATTGGATAACGGTTACTGCTTCTTTGTTTTCAAGAACATATAGATAGAAATATAGACAAGCTTGACTTTGTGTTCCCAACTTTGTTAGCTAGTGTAAACACTATTAAGCATAAAAAGAGCTCTACATAAATTGTTGATTGACAAAACCTATAAACCAAAGTTTATAATAGCAGCTCTCTAATCTCCACTGATGTGAAGACTTCAACAAAAAGCCACTAAAGCTAATGCCAAAACAGGACTATGTTACATATATGCGACACACACAGAAAAGTTTTCATATCAAACAACTAATACAAAATAACAGTCATTTGTCTAAACGTTTAGCCATTTATTAGCCCCAACAGACAGAGAGACACACATACGAAAAAGAAGAGGATCTATGCACCATACCAAATTCACCCAAAAAGTACCCGGAAAAAAAGGAAAGCAAAAGTATCGACCCATTAGTGTTGGGTGCCTGAGTGTGTTTGTTTTGCACGCTTACATTTGTTTTCAACGGAAATAAAACAAAAAATATATAAATACAAAAAAAAAAAAAAAAAAAAAAAATACGTATAAAACTAATGAAATCCTTATTAATATGCTTTGGACCTTTGCTGTTTGTTTGGCCCTTGTGGCAAAATGTTGCCGTACAGTTCCATCAGAAGACCCATCAGAAGACCCGGACCAACCGACCGACCAACAAAATTGAATATGCAATGAATTGTAAAACGCAAAAGTTTTGCATAAAACAAAAAAAAACAACAACAACAACAAAATGGGACACAACAAACACAACAAACAAAATGGTCAGCTTGAAAGTAACAGAAGAAGAAGAAGTAAAAAAATGTACGCACATTTTTCAGCGCATATTATGTAATTTTTCACATTTCTCTGCAGATGTGTGTGTGTCTCTGTGTGTGTGTGTGTGTGTGTGTTCTGTGTGTGTGTGTGTGTGTGTGTGTGTGTGTGTGTGTGTGTCAAAAAAAACAACAACAACAATCGTTCAAAGGACCAAGACCAAAATTTTAGTTGACTTTCATGTTGATGTTTCGTTCTTGGTCTTGTTACTACACTGACTCCTCTCTATCTACTTTTTGCATCGCTTCGCTGCCCACACCATGGTTGCATTTTGGTTACCCGTTATTTTTTACAGTGCATGAGAGCAATTTGTGCTTGGAGTAGCATGAAATTTGTCCAATCAGCTGGCTGCACTCATGCGATTGGTTGACACCAAGGCACCGAAATCGAATGTCTCCAATAGGGTAGAGAGACTTTCTCTTTGTCAATGTGTGCGTGAGTGAGTGTGAGTGTGTGTGAGTGAGTGAGTGTGTGTGAGTGAGTGTGTGTGTGTGTGTGTGGCTATTGATATCTGATGCGTATTCAATACATAGCTTTCGACTGTGGCGAGGCGCGCGCATGCAGCATATATATAAAACCCATATATGAGGGTGAATTCAAAACTTGCAACCCTTTTGGTGGGTGGGTGTGCTTGGTGGTGCATGTGTGTGTGTTTGGTTGGGGGGTGTATCGGTGCAACCCTATAAAAGGATGCTATGTGCATTCTATGAGCCGATTTTTGACTATTAATAGTTGAAAATTTTTGTACTCTTGTGGTGGCAAAAAGCACTTATGCTCGTGTGGCTAACAATCGTGGCGGTACTCCCTAACTTTTTGAGTTGAATTGAAATGTTTAGTTCGGTCATTAATCTTAACCCTTAATGCCTTATAACACCCTTTTTTTTCTTTTGGACGCAAAAAGTTATTTTCTGAATCCGTTTTCCGACTCGACAATTAGTTTTTCCGGTACAGGTAAATATGCCTAAATAAAGTTGGTGTTGTGCATAGTGGTGTAAGAAATACATCGATGGTTGGTCAGTAATTTTCTGATGTTATCCGATGTTCTCCAACATACGATGCATTGGCTAAACATCGATGTTTTTTAACCATCGAACGTTTCACTATCTCTTACGCCATCTTATTATCTTGTGTCGCTTGTCAAATTATTTCAAGATCATGTCAAAGTAAGTCTTATTCTCAGTTTTACAAATAGTGTAGCAATTTGCAGAGCTGAAAGTGCCATCTAAAAGGTTATTCTCAGAAGAAGGCCAAACCTCTAGCGAAATTTACGCTTATCAAAACTTTTATGTTTACCTAATTTAGGCGTATATCTATTTGTTCTGTAGTAGAGAGTAGCTAGAAATCTTCTTTTTTCACATAGCTGTAGTTTTACTTATTAAGTATTACATATCGAATTTTCCTTCTATAATAAAAGGTACAAATTTTCAAATACAAAACATCGGAAAGCCATCCATGCATCGATGTTTTAAGTTCGACGCATAAACAACTATGTTTTGGTCTGGACTTACACCACTAGTTGTGCATTTCCGAGAACTTTTTTTTTCAATGAAACGTGTCTTATACTGGTTTAAAGTTTATTTCTGGTTATTACATTATTAATAAAACAACTTTTTGAGCTTGCTTGAGATGTAAGTTACACAATGTACAAAAGGCCAGAGTTTCAGGCTTGCAGTTGGTCAGACCGATTCAAATTATGTCACCAATCCAAACCGAATCCATCAAATCGAGTGAAGAAAATGTGCTTTGCAGGTGACACAGCATGAGATAATGGTCGGGAGCTATTGAAAGCAGTGTTTCTGCCACTTTAACACGGATGCCAAGTAGTTGGCAAAGAATGACGATGTTAGAGAACATATGGATTTACCATACCACAGGACCCTGGAGAGCAAACTATGTTACTTTATAACATAGTTTTATGGTGTTTTTTACACTATTTGTTGAATTAAGTTAAACAAAAGATAAAGTTTTTCTTAATTTAGAGTACAGCCTTTTATATTTGTTATCAAACTCAAAACTATAAACCATTTTCAAAAGCGTTTTTCCCAATCGTCATGCGCATTCACCTGTTGTTTTTATAGCCAAATAACAACAACGACAAACTTCATTAATAAACAATTAGCGCCATTTTGTTTCTCTAATGTTGTTGTTGTTAATAATGAGCATAATGTTGTTGTTGAAGTCTATGGAAATGTTGGCTGGATCTATCAGCTAGAGCGGGAAGGCGGGGCACATTAATGGCCAACATTGCCTTCAATAATGTTAATGTTTTGCTGTTAAAAGCCATTAAAATGCCAAAGTGTGCGTATGTGCCAAAGCGTCACAATGTATTTTCTAGCCCGTCATAAATTATAGCCAAAAAACAACAACAAATACCATATATACATATAAAAAAAAAAAACGATACAAAAAACAAAAGCCGAAAAATTATTAACGCTTAAGCGTGTGAGTGAACAGAAATATCTAGTTTATGGGAGTAGAATTCATACATTGCGTAAGATCGTGAGTTTCGTATATCGCGAAATTAGTTATTTGCGACTGTTTCCGTACACTCACTCTTGGCAGGTTTTCATTCGCCTCTTGCGGTGCTCAAAGCACGCAAAATTCGATGATTGCAATTCACAAACGTTATACCCATCTCGCAATGTTTACAAGTCACTTTTTTCAACCATAATCTCAAAAGCGAAAATCCTTATACTCAAACAGGCTTGTGATAGGATCTACGAATTTTACACTTAATCGAGTTGCTTTTGTTGTTACTTTAATTGACAGCTAAATTTGACGAAAGTTTTGTGAAATTCTTCATCGTTAAAAGTTTTGTGGGCATCAAAATCATATTTTCGAAATATGAATTATTTTTAAATTAAAAATTTAGCAATAACTTTAAAAAGTTAATAGTACAGTGTGTTGATCATTCATAATAAGCGAGAGAAAGTGCATCAAGACTTCGCTCAATCGATAATCGGGGGTCTGCCTAAAATCTTTTTCAACCGAATTTTAGCCCAAAGCAATTTTTTAAAATTTAAAAATTATTTTTGATTGAAATCAATATCAATATATGCTATAGCGAATTTCAATCAAAAAAAAAATGTGTCCATGTGACAGAACTATCTTTGAGAGCATGGGATATCTAATAAATAAGTATTTGAGCAGAGGATTTTTTTTACGAAAATTCAAATGAAACATTTGGCAAACCCGTCTAGAGTTTTCTGTGTTCTATCGTCGCTCAATAGCTTGCTCTCAAGCCAATTCGTTTAATAAATATCAGAGCAGTTCTTGTTCTCATTCACAGTTTTGTTGCCTTGTCGCTCCGTTTGTTTAAGTAAATTAATTCGTAATTTTCTGATTACAAAATAAAACCCAAAAATAAGTTATTTGCCAAGCAAAAAATAAAACTCAAAAATAAGTTTTATTTTCTGAGTAAAAATTAACAAATAATTTTTAAAATATGACTTATAACAGTTACGATCCCTGGTTTTCACGCGATTCAGATACTGTTTCAATAGAAGAAGGAAAGGCTTCGGTAATTGCTCGCTTAGTGTAGGAAATCACGATTTACAAATTCCAATTAGACAACGTCGTGTAAACGTATAAACTGGTTATGCCTAAATAGCAACAAAAACTATATAGAAGACGCACATTCATTATCAGCATTGCATAAATGAGTTGCTCTTATCACGTGTGTGTGTGTGTGTGTGTGTGTGTGTGTGTGAGTATTATAAAGGGTTACAACTGTTAGTGTTTAGAGGGGAGTGGGGGGACACACACAGATATAAACCCAAATGGCTGACAGGCTCTCTCCGCCTGGCACATAAAATTTATGTGCTGAAAAAAGGACAACCACGACAACGGCAACAACAATGACTAAAAATCAACGTTGTATCTGTGTCTGTGTGTGTGTGTGTATCTGTGTGTGTGTTTGTATCTGTGTGTGTGTGTACATGTATTAGTAGTGGTATCAATGCATGGGCCACCAAATGAACTCTAAATGCTTTTGCCTTTTGCTAGGCTAACGCGGCCATTAACGAATAAATGACAACGGCAAGAACAACTTTTGGCCGTCTCTCAGTGAAATAATTTTATAGCATATTTTTCGGCTGTTTTTATATTTATTACATTGGGGACTTTTCATTGTTACGCATCGGTCGTTCTAAGGCTAAGGCCTAGTGTAAGGAGGCGTTGAGGGCAGGACGAGCGACCCGAAGAGATGTGTTTCATCTGAATATCTTGCAAGACACAACCACCAAGAAGATGATTCCAAGTAGCAGCTACAACAGCAACTTAGAAGGTTCTCTCTCTGTGTGTGTGTGTGTGTGTGTTTGTTTTAGCTTAAATTAACAAATGTGCTTTTGTGTGATAATTATAATTTTACATTACCTTTTGTTAATTGTTAAACAACATGGTGTATGTGTGTGTGTGTGTGTGTGAGTGTGTGCACATGTATATGTAGAGCATATGGCCGTTGCCTTGCTTCAAAATGGCAGCTTGTGGAAGGTGTTAAAAAGACGTAAATAAGATGATGGCGTTCGGAGAATGTTGCACTGTTTCTCAGTTTGTGCGCGTTTTTACAGTGCAGTCTCGAATGTACAGAACTAATCGAACTTCAAAGTGTACTGCCATCAACACAGTGCAACAATTAGGTTTCGAGACTAGACATAGAGAGCATTATTGAAACAAGTATTCTTATCATTTCCAATGTTAATATAGTGCCTTACAGCGATTCATACAGTGTTGAAATACTGTACTTTGAGAATATGTTTACTAAATAATAGAGTCAAATCCTGGAAAAAATTCAAAATTTTTGTTGAAAAGGGACTATTTTTCAGCACAGCGTATGTGTGAGGCTGCTTGTGTTGCTGTCTCTTTCAGACCGACTCACTCCTAGTGAAAGTGGTCGCTTTTCAGCAAGTCGACTCAATCAGGCGTGTGCCAGAAATCTCTAGACGCTTTCGCTCAAAGTTTCCTTTGATGTTCCCTAAAAAATCCGTCGATCAGATGCACTTTTTAGATTTCCCATGCTGACACATTGAGGAGTTATTTTTTGCTTGAAATTCGGTAAAAAACGAAATCTAGCAAACCAAAAAATTGCTTTGGGTTGAAATTCGAATTAAGGAAACCAACCGCCAAAAACGGATCATGCTTTATCACTATAATGATAGCTCCAACTTATCACCCATGTGTTATCCGCCGTATAGTATCGCACATCGAGAAGACATTTCGGGATCAACGTTTTTCGGTACCTGCAAAAGCGGCGGATGCCTTGAATACCCATGTTTTGGAGGTAGCTCAATTGGGCTGGTAAAAGTGTTTCGAAAATCGGTTCAAGCGCATGCAAAAGTATATCGATTTTTGTGTTGGACATTTTGAAAAACAAAAAAATAAACATTTTTGTAGTAGCCCTCGTACTAGGGGGCTGTTCATAAATGATGTTAGCAAAATTTTTAAGAAAAAGTTATTTAGCTCCTAATAGTAATTCAATTCTTTTTCGCCGTGTAAGCTAGAGTTGCAAAAGTA
The DNA here is from genome assembly GCA_035041775.1 of Chymomyza caudatula. Classification (NCBI taxonomy): domain Eukaryota; kingdom Metazoa; phylum Arthropoda; class Insecta; order Diptera; family Drosophilidae; genus Chymomyza; species Chymomyza caudatula. The sequence continues at coordinate 5,203,162 of JAWNKW010000150.1, forward strand.
TCGATAGTACTATCGATATATCGATTTGTTTCCTTTGTGTCTTGCTATCGATGTTTTTTCACTATCGCTAAGGCTAGGAAGGAAATAAAACCGATAGTATCGAATCTTTTCGAACCGAAGCTACTATCGAATTTTGTTTTTGAAACTATTGAAAATATCGAATTGCGCCACTATCGATAGTTTTGCAGCTCTAGTGTGCGTGCAAAACTGTAAACAAATTCCCATCGAAATTCTACATAAATTTCAGAATGTCGTATCTAAACGATTTTGCCTTAATTTTTTGATTGAAATCTCTTAGTGGAAGACGACTGCAATGGTTCGTGAACCAGTTCTCATACGATGGGTTGCCAACGCTTTTAAAGATATTTCTATTATTGAAATTCGCTTGAAGGAGATTTGTGACAGAACAATTCGCTTATTAAAGCAAACACTGTACATAGTTTGCTAACACATGCTCCATTTTTGGGGGTGTAGATTTCGTTTGTATGTATGTGTGAGTGTGACATATTGGCAATTTGATCATGTTACGTGTGTGTGTGTGTGTGTGTGTGTGTGTGTGTGTGTGTGTGTGTGTGTGTGTGTGTGCACACACACAAATTTTATGCATTAATGGCACAAAATTTTTAATGATGTGCTACGTGTTAAGTTATCTCCAGAGTGTAAGCAAAACTGAATGCGATGCGCGCATGAAATAAGCCAAGAGAAGTGGTAACAGAAACAACAACTCAAACACAAGGTGTAATAATCGTAAGCTACAAAATTGGTAATTATGTAATATGTTATGTATGAATGTAAGTACTAGCTGCATATATATGTATATGTAATATATGGTATATATATATATATGTATATAGGTATATAGATGTGTTCACACCCCTCAGCACGGCTCTTGGCTATGAAAATATAAAATTGTAATAAGTAAAATTATGTTTTTTGACTTGACTATTTCATTAGCAGGCTCTTTCCAAACATTAAAAGGTGTTCTTGATGTTGTTCCTGTTGTTGTTGCTACTGCGAGTCGCTAATAATAAATAGTGTTACATTGCTGAAAATTGGGTTGATTATGATGTCGCCTGTTTTCTGCTTAATAGGCTTTTTTGTTAATTAGAAATTTTATGAACCACAAAGACAAAATATGCTTTTTAACATTAACTTAAACAAATAATAGCCTTAACCTTATTTTGTTTTGCTTTTAGATAAAGGAAACGCAATAAATTTGCACAAAAAACGAAATGATGAAAGCAATTTCGTCTTGCCAACTTAATGAAAGGCTTATTTTGGGGATGTAAGTGGAAATCTCTATAGAGTTTTGGCTTCATTTTCTATAGTTTTCGCTTATATGCAATGGTGAAAATGCAGCTCTGTTATTGTATTTCAGCGATAATTGGATATATGCAAAATATTTCAAATAAGCGATAATCGATAACGTTTAAACGGAAGATTGAAAATATAGCGTTGTTTTTGCATACAAGCGATAATTGGATATACAGTCAAACCTGTTTAACTTGACCACTGACGGTTCAAGAATTTTTGGCCAACTTATGAGGGTGTAAGTTGTATAGTGATTTTATGCTGTTGCTTTAATTTTTTAAAATTTATATTATGTATTACGATTGTTTTTAACATAAATATTTGTTTAATCGTGTATGTTTATGTTTTTTGACCATAAACTCCACTTATACTAATATGTCTTCTTCTTAACTGACCATAACAACCCGTTACCGGGTTACGGCCTGATGTATTTCTTTCATTGAAATTGTGGGTTCCGAACCCTTTTAAGGCCTGGGGTGGCTCTACTGGTTTCGAAAGAACCCAGTGTCATTATGTCAGTATTCTCTAATCCGCTCACCGCACGGGAAGATAATAATATGTACATACATTAATTAAAGTTTAAATTCATAGTTGCAAAGCAGTCGAAGTTTGTTTCAAGAGCACTGTACATTCTTTTAGAAACAAAATTACACTTAAATTCTAATGCAAATTAAAAGAACTTTTTAAATTTGCTTATTTATAAGTTTTTGACTTTCTTTCTTTTGATTTTCAACAAATGAATTCTTTCATCTGCAATTTCGTTCAGTTGTAAATTTTGCCATTGATTTGGATTATTTTTATGATTCAAAAATGCAGCCTTCGTATTTTCATACATAACCAGTGTTGCCAATTTAGCTTTTTTTCCCGATCTGATGGCGGGAAAAAATTGAAAACAGGGGGCAGCGGGAATTCTAGCTTTTTTCTAAAGTAAGTTTAGCTTTTATTTTATGTAAACATATAACAATTAAGTGGAAAATCGTGAAATCAAGAAACAAGTTGGCATCCATGGGTAAGATCCTAGTGCCTAGAGTCCTGCAATAACGCAGAAAACGGATGACGAGGTTGCCCACATCAACTATAGCAGCTAAAGCGCTCCAAGTGATTGAAAATTTCCATGGAAATGGATAACGCGATGGTGGTATCTCCAGAAAATAAAAAGGTTTTATTTTTTAAGTTCTCATGAGTTGACCTATATTGTTTTAATAAAAAAAACTTCACGTAAAGGCGGTTGTTAAGCGAAATGGTTTAACGATTAATTGAGCATATTTTTGTGAGAAAGAACTAAATGTTAGCAAAAGATTAGAGTAAAACACGCATTCTTACAACTTCGTACGTATATCTGTAGGTTTCATCAAGAAACGACCTATAAAAGAAATAATGGAATATTAGTCACCTTCAATTGCTAATTAAGTTAGACTATATTTGTGGTCGATGAGATGGCTCATCGAGTGAAAATGGCCCATTTTCAACTATTAGGCACATGGCCTAATTGGATCTATTTTGAGGAAAAAAAATCTTCGTGGTGGCCACAAAAGCAGCATTTTTTTACCTTTAAAAAAAATTTTCTTTTGTGGATAATTTGGTATGGGGGTGCTTATAAATGACAGTTGCGCATTTAAGTGATCTAATTAGGGGTTCAAAGATGCTTCATATAAGCTTAAGAGAGCGTATAAACACAAAGCAAACTTTAAATGGCAAAACTGTGAAAACGGTGGAACTCTCCCTCGGTTCATGTCCACCTTACTGTAGGAGAAGGCTCAAACATCTTGGTAGCTACTTTAAGGACAGCATCTTGTGCGTAATTTGTTGCAATCGGATTGCAGATTTTATATTTACATGTGCATAGAACTCGCCCTGAACATGTTTCTTGTCCGATGTAACAAAGCGGGTGAAAAAGGCGAAGACGCTATTTATATGATTTCCTATATAAAGGATTAGCTTTAAACGATATTGGAAGAAGCCAAAGAGTTGTATTGAAGTCGGTATCAGTAGATATATAGGATACAAATTAATTTTATAGCCGTTGGCTCAGCGAAGGCTCCAACAAAATGCAGGTACAACATTGTGTATACCCACATAAAGTACAACAAATACAGCAGAAGAAAGAAGGCATGACAAATACAACTACAAATATAAAAAATGGGAGTAAAAAAAATACAAATACATCGCTTCCGCTTCATTGTTAGAAGCGCGAGCAGAACTACCGACAACAGCAGACAAAAGCTGTCAACTTCTATTGAGTCTCAAGACTTGATTCTCGAAAACAGCTGAGATTCAGTGCGTCCAGCTGACTAACTAGTCAGACGCATAGGCCCCGAGCTGCAAGTTCCAACCAATCAGCCACCCAATCAGACTAACAAGCCAAGAGCAGCAGTTCCTTGCATTTTAAAGCAGTCATTGGCCATTGCCCAGGTGTCCTTTTTGGGGTATCAGTACCGAGCACGACAGCAGTTTACACTTTGTTTTCTTAATGCAGCGAGTTCCATCCAACCCGAGTTTATTTACATGCTTGGCAAAGGCAAAGTGCTTCACAAACGGAAGCAGCAGCAGCAACAACAACAATGACAACCAGCAGCAGCAGCAGCACAAATTGAGGTTGATATGCTAACCCGAGTCCCAGTCTCGGACTAGTATGCTCGTCGAATCCCGTGGCCAAACTGCAGCAAAAACTCAATGATTTAACAATGAATGCAGCAACAACAAAAAGTTCTTTGAAGTCAAGACGAATTTATATTGCTCTTCCTGCACAGTTGCACGACATTTGTTAACCGATATTAATCGTTTAAATGCAAATTTCATGGCAGTATCGCTGCGTTTTTTGCAACCTTTGGACATGGCAAAAGTTTCACATTTTGAAAGTACAAATCTATTTCTACAGCAATCTAATCTTCTTGCAAGGATTGGCTGATTTAAAATTAAGTTGATATCTATCAAAATCAAAGAAGGCAAGAAACTATCCGCACCTTTTGATAACTAGCGAGACTTAAGCGTTCTTTTCAACTTTGTGATGAGTACATTGGAACGGAACTAGTTTCTTTACGTGTCCAAGTGAGCACGCCTATGCTGAGGATATTGACATTATTCGTCGTACTAAGAGAGCAGTTACCGGAGCCAGAGAATCTGCCAAGGTGGGTCAAGACAAGGTATATGTTTTCTTCGAGCTAAGAGACGCCTTGGTTGGGCTTTCAGATAGATGTGGCAAATTATACCTTTAATGTTGTCAACAAATTCGCTCACACACAATCTACAATGCGGCTGCTGAAGGAAGACGACGAAGAAGCAGGCTGTGTCTTGGTTGTAAGAACCATGTAGAGAGCGCACTAACTACCTTTAGTATTACCGATTAGAAAAGTTGGAAGAAGTGCTCCACATCAGGCCGTAAATCTTGAAAATCTCGCTTCGTGTAAGAGGCGCCAGTTAAGAAGAAGATCTATCAAAATAACACCAAAACTTTGTTGTTTTCACAAAAAATGTCGGTAATGTAAATTTCACAAAGGTCTACATTGAGCGTGCAGCAAGTCCTAGATATTTGAAGATACCGCAGATTTGGAAACATAATAAAATGATGATTTGTTTTAAGCACAAGTGAGCGCAGACTCACTAGGGGTGTCCCAAGAAGTCTTAGGGCAACGTTTTTAGACCATGGGAATAGCCTAAAAGCGACGGCCGATTACGTTGAAAAGTAATTTTCTTAACAAAGGGAAAGGTTTGTTGCATCGCATTCTTACTGACGATGTGTGTCTATAGCGACTTTCTAAAGAGAAAGAAAATATATGCTATAAGGTGCTACTGCTTTAGGAAAACCCCGTGGGTTCATGGTACGTACGTAAGTATTAAAAGTAGAAATCGTTCAATGCAAATGCAGATTTGGAAGCTTCCTGTCATACACTCAATCATTTGTAGTGAAAGAAAAAGCCAGGTGATTCAAAAGTAAGAAATTTTTCATGTTTTATATGCATCAAATCACTACGTCCTAAATGCAGCATTTCCAAGCCAAACCAATTCTTATAATGCAGCCATGACATGGAGAGACGTGTCGCCAGAGTTCCAAAAACTCTCACAGAATGCATTTTAGCACTACAGTCCAGTCAAAAGATCAGATTTTGTACCATCGTATGATTTAGATGTCGGCAAAAGAATGAAGAAAACAAAAAATTTGATTAGCAAAGGATTAAGTACTCTGCTTTAGTAGCTTTAGAAGCACTTTATGGTATATCATCAAAGTTAGGCTAAACAGTAAGAATTGGCCTTAGACTTGGCTTTAGCTACAAAAACAAAAACGATTGAAGACAAACGATTATCGATACCATATAATCGATATACGTCTTTAAGGGCATTCTTCGTTTTAGCATCCATAATCATAGTCAGAGCGACCTGTAGTCAACGATGTTTTGCTCTGCTATACAAATATGTAGACACGGTAAAAAATAAAACAGAAAAAATAGAATAAACCAGAATATATAACAAAATGAAAGCAAAACATTGACAGACGACGGTTGAGGCGGTGGCGGTGGCTTCGGTTGTGACGGCATTGGCGACCCACTGCAAGAGCCTGGACGCAGTTACAGCAAAAATATGAATGCCTCACTGGTTCAAAATGAATTAATAATCAGTAATTCTTAAACAAAAAGATAGCAAAGAGATACTGAACAAAAAAAAAAAAAAAATATATAAAAAAAAATATATGCATATAAAAATGAAATGACAAGGTACGAGTTACGAGGTAAAGGTCTGCCTTTGGGCTATACTGCCGCGCCCTTCGCCCACCGTTGCTGCTGCAGTGACAAGTGCAGTTGGCCATGTCGGAGGGTGCTAGAGAGGAAGTGGCAAGTGGAGGACTGACGCTGCCAGGTTTGACTGATTGGCGCAGCTGAGCACCTGACTGACTCATGCCTCCTCTCTTTCTATCTCTGAAAAGGCCATGGATTTTAATTACAAGAAAATGTTTGTTTTGTTTTCTTTCTGTATGCACAGGAGAAAAAAAACGAAGTGGTGAGAGAAGGGAAGCTGGCTCTACTATGAGCTGCCCTATGGACACAAATTTATATCAATATGTATAGTGCAGGCAGGACGGGCGGCGGCAGGGCAGGCAGAAGGATTCATTCGAGTTGAATGACAAAACCAGCCAGATTAATTCAATGATATTTAATAGAAGTCCTCGGCTGGCTCCTATGGCATATCAGGTAAATGCAGTGCATTAAAGCTGCTAGCTCTGTTTTATGCTCAAAAGAGAAGAAATCTTGACTGTGCGTACAATCCTTTTGAGTGAACGTTTTAAAAAATAATCCTAAATAAGTCGCCTCAAAGGCACAGGTGGAAAGAGCATACATTTTTGTGTTAAAAGAAAATCTTGACTAAAACATGATTGCACAGAAATCGTTTAAGTGAAAATTTTAAGAAAAAAAAGTAAAAATTAAGGTAAGTTTACTCAAAGGCGCATTCATTCCTTTTACTCAGTCTGTTGCTTTTTGGCAATACTGGCGTTTGGCACATTTGTCAGATTCAAACGGCATTCTGATAGTTGTTGCACTGAGTTTAGTCGAGGGAATATTTCTCCGGTTTATTATCAGGCGAAGATGGGAATAATCCCACCGGATCTAAATTAATGCCGGCTAGCCATGGCGAAATCAGGGTCGTTATCAAGCGGATCAACTTTCTGATAACCTGCCTGTAGTATTGTTCAAGGCTGGCGGTAATGTGTTGGTATGGCGTATGTACCAGTTCTTCGGTAGAATATGGCTAGATGAGAGCATGCCCGTTGGTTGGAACCTTGGTGTCCTCTGCCATATCGTGATCTCACGATATGAGCCAACTAACGTAATTTCTATTCGCATATAAGACCCTATCGAGCGTATTGTGCGAAAAACTAAATGCACTGAGCAGATGGATTTTGTCTACCTTAGCACCAAAGCCCCAATGAAGAACAATGTCAGCATGGATATCACGCGCAGAATAACCCTAACCAACAGACAAAAGAAGACGCTGATGAAACTATGGTGGAGCGTTTATCTCCAGTTGTTCCTAGGACTTCCGCAAATATACTCCACCACAGAAGGGCAGCCTCCGCGGCACTTTTACTCCACCTGGCTGCATGACAGCAGCTCAGCGGCGAGAAATAGGAAGAGAACGGTTGAGCATCTCTTCTGTCTACTTTCAGCTCTCTGTAGACTGCGGTTACTTCCTACACAACATTTCGAACATGTACGATATTAGACCGAAAAAGATCGCAGACTTTATCTCTGCATTTGGATGGTGCCCGTTCTGATTTTGTAACCATCTAGAAACGAAGAAGGATTGAAGCCTAGATCTATGGTAGCCTAAGTGTGTTGGGCAGAAAGCCTGGCAAGCGTTTTGACCTAACCTAACCTTCTGACAGTAGTACATAGATAAAAATAAGAAACTTTATCCGAATCGGTCAGTTGGCGCAGGTTAATTTATACATTTTTTGAGGTTTTGTATGTATTTAAAAATGCAACTCACCTGAATATGAAGGCACATTTGCCTTTTCAAAGAAAGTCTCCATTGTAAATCCTACGCACTTCCGAGAAACTGCTCTCCCAGAGTATGATTTTCCAATTGTCAACAGTCCCTTCCAATTTGTTACTCTTCCAGTCAAACATATGTCATCGCCATTGACGTGAAGTTGGATGTGCTGCCTGCATATATGGACTGGGAGCCACAGCCTGTTGCTGCGCGCCCAAACGTGTCCCATAATTCAAGTTACATCAACCTATAGAAAAAGACATGAACGAGAAAAAAAAAATTAAAAGAAACCATAAAACAAATTGCGTTTTATTAGCTAACAATAAAAGAAAAGGGCTAAAAAGGGGGTATGAAATGGGGAGAAACAAAAACGCCAAATAAAGCAACTATTGTCAAATGATTTTCCAAACATTGCCAGAGTTTGCTTGCAGTTTTCTTTTTATTTTCCCCTCCCGATGTTGTTGTTGTTGCTGTTGTGCCTTTTGTGCCTTGCAATGAAAAGGGTTCGACGTCGAAAAAAACGATGCGACAAAAGGCGAGACGGACGAGATACATACACACAAAGAGTAAATACAAAATAAAAAGGTGTCTCGAAATACATAAAAATAGCTAAATTTATTGGACAGTTGCACGCCACCCATTTAATTTATATTTATAGAAAATAAACATTGGAGTGATTTTCCAACACAAAAGGTTTAGGAAAAGGCATAAAAAATAAATACCGAATCGTTAGAGACGGGCGGTAGGTATACTAACGATACTGAAATACTCTCTCTATAAACTATGTGATACTATAAATCCAATATCTTGATTACAAAGTGTCTTCATTTTACTGAAGAGCAGTCCATAGTTATTGTTGTATCTACCTTTAGAAGCCTTTACAGTCTCCACACGACTTTCAACGGTTTCCTATCACAGTGGCACAGAAACAATAATATCTATGGGAAACTTCTGTTTTATAGCTTTAATTCTAAGGGACTCCGGCACCTGCTCGCTTCGTTTACCCACACCTGTGCCTCTCACGAGGTAGATTATATACCTCTTAATCTTCAAACAGTACTCCGAAATTCAGTACCTTTTACTAGGGTAATGGACTAAAACTATATCAAAAAAGTCTCCAATTATAAGTAAGACAGGAACAAGTGACAAAAATGCAATAATGTATGAAATTTTTTTCGTTTTTTGTAAAATGTCGAATTTAGACAGGTTGTTCAACGTAAACTGTGTCCAAATCGGACAGTTTTCACTGTATATAGATTGAGTGAATGTATCTTGTTATATTTTGATGCCTGTAGCTTTTATAGATACTAGGCTCACTATCACAAGGACTCCGCTACACATAGTTATTGTGTTATAAACTTAGTGACTTACTAAAACGCCAATTTTCTAATCACACGAAACTTTAGTAATATTAGGCGCAACAATAGAGAATGTATAAACCTAGAATGTATAATCTTCGAGAAGTTGAATCCTATGAAAAGTAGAGTACGTACGGCAACTTGGCAGTTGCGAGACCGAGAATGCATCTGTATTGCTAGGAATTATTGGAAAGCAAAAAGAAGAGGCCTCACACAGGTCAACTATCTGTCCAATCTCCCCAAATGGGCAAGAACTCCCTTTTTTTGACATTATAGACTGCGTTACACCTGTAGATTTTGCAATCTTGAGAAACACTTCTTTCATATATTCACGAAGTTTGATCAAGGCGGACATAGAATTTGATTACTCACTTGATGTAAAGTATTTAAAACCATTCCAGATGAATTGGGTTATTTTAAAAGCTATAAGCACAGCACAGACTACAAGTGCCACACTCTAGAAAGTTTTGCCTAAAGTTTCAGTTGAATTCTCTTAAAAAAAAAAATCGTTAAGTTGCTTTCTTGTTAGAATTCCCATGCTCTCTGGGATATTTCTGACACATTAAAATGCTTTTCGGCTCAAATTCGGTTTAGAAAGATTACTGGTATACCGAACAATAGCTTTGGTTTGAAATTCGGTTGAAAGCGATTTCTGGCACACCACCCGAATATGTCATTTTGTCTCAGTTACAAGCTGATGCTTCAAAACTATGTGCGCTTAAGTCTTATAGGGCATAAGAAGTATATATATATATATATATGACAAAGAGCAACCGCAAGGCAAGACTGCGGTCCGGAATTTGGAATTGTATTGGTATGCGCTAATAAATTAGCAAGAGCACGAACTATAACGGACTGGCAAAGATGCCTGAGAAAGCCTTGCACCATTTATAATGTTGCCGCCCCGCACAGAGCAACACACAAAAGCGCAACAAATTAAATGTCAACTTGGTGAGCAAAAAAAATACAACGAAAATACTTACTACTAGACATAAAAAGCATTTTCACTTTCACACACTGGAGGCGCCCCCTTTTTTCGCCCCACCAACATGCTGCATATTAAAAAACAATTTACAACACACACGCAAGCCATAAAACTTGTGACAAAACTCGGTGAAAAAACAGGCGAGAAAATCTTGCAAGAAAATTGGCTAGAAAAAGATGCTAATGATTTATTTAATCGATTTGACCATGAACATATGTATGTAACCCAGGATATCATCGTAAAATTGCCCCTGTGGGGCGGCGTGTGAAAAATGACAAGCAAGGTCAGGTCGTCCTTTTTTTTTTCCTGCAAGTGACCGGCTGGCGCCCTCCTCAATAATCATTTCCAACAAGTGTCGACTGATATTTTTAATAGTTTCGGTTGCGCTTATGTTGACAAGGGTTTAACCGGACAAGAAAGGGTCAAAATGGGAAAGCAAGCATGCAGCAAATAGCAAATGAAAAAGAGCTAGTCGAAGTGCCAATGCTCTGAAAGTGCTATTTTACAGGTATATGTTGTATGTAGCAGGTTTAAGGAGAGATAAACAATTTGAGCTAAGGAATTGCGATCTAAGCCGCTGCAGCTTTCGTTGCCTTGCAGCCCTCACCTGTGACCTCTGTAACAACATCACAACAAACAATGATGTCAGCATGAAGATAAAGCGGAGAATCATACTACATAGAGAACACTACCCCGTGTGGTGAGCAGGTTGGAGAATACCACCTCAGCAGGTCAAAGCTTGTCGTATGAGGCGAATTATAATGACACTGGTTTCTTTCGAGATCAGTAGAGCCAACCCAGGCCTTTAAGGGTTACCCATCTTGTAAAACACCAATCCGCTCTTCTTCAGCGTTATGGCGCAGTCTGATGCAGCTGCTCTTGGAGTGTTCGATAGGAAAAAACTTCGTAAGATCTAACAACAATAATTAATGCATTTGATGGAACAACGCACCAAAACAAGCTCTGGACATTGTGATATTCCAGCGCATGAACATGCAGCGTTTCTGGGCCAAGAAGAAGAATTTTGTTAGTTTTAAGCAAAAAAAGCATATATACCTTATTGTTAGTGTATAAAGACAGACAAGGCTGACATTTATACTCTTTCTCTAGTTTGATCGAAAGTGTGGTCAAGTGTAAGTCGTTGAGCATGTAAATTATGTTAAACGTTTGTCAATTTGTGTGTGATTTGTCCTTATTCCCAAATCCTTGGGTGTGTAGTTGTTGTTGTTCCTGTGTACAAAGTGTCAAATAGTGTGGGTTCGTTTTGGGAACTGCTGTTAATGCCATTTTGTAGAGCGCCTTTATCCAACGTATGAAGTCGAATTGAGCATGCTAAAATGGCAGAACATCGATAGTTCTTGGTAGTATAGCAGTTTGCAGCTTCAATTTGAGATCTAGAACTTAGCAGCCTGGACTTTCATCAAAACTTATCGCTATAGCTATACGACGCCTGAATCTCTGATAGCTTTATGTGACATCGTTTCAGGAGTTTTATCGCTTGGACAATTCATAACAGTTGCCAGCTAACATTTCATCAAACATTCACTGCAGGCGGCTGGACGGACACAATGAATAGAAATAACAAGAAAAATAAGAAGAAAAAAACAAGAGGCGGAAAAAAAACATAGCGAGGGAATTGTAAAAAAGCAAAAAATAAAATAGAAGCAAGTTTAAGAAATGACTAAGTGGTAAAAAGCGGCAAATAAATCGACTTCAATATATCAAAGACTTAAATTTCAATTTTTTTCAAATTTCCTGCCATTTAAATGCACTATACTCTGCTTCTGCTTCAGCTTTACGCCGCCCCCTTTGAGCACTCCTTCAAACAAACCGAACCGAACCGAACCAAAGCAAGCCAAGCACCATGGTTCATTGTTATGGTTGGTGGTAAATGATGCGCGACCATTGTGCGGCATGAGGGCGCAGGAGTGGGTGTGGCAAGTTAAAGCGTTTGACTGCAGAAGTGTGCCTTTTTGAGCGCAAGAATTGAATTTTTTACAATTTTTCTTATACGCTGCTCTGCTCCTGCTTCATTCTAGAGTGTGCGACGCTGCACAGTGGGCGAAAGCGCCAATCTAGCGGTTTTTATTGTTTTCAAATTGTGTGGTTTTCGGCATAGCATATGTTTTAGCAGCTGATTCACAAAATTATCACGCCTTTTTGGTGAGTCTCAAAATAGCAACTTATTTATATTGTTACAATATTTGATTTTCCTATTCATAATTAGGGATTTATACTAACGTTAAATTAACTTTTGTGTGCGCTTGTGTGTTTATGTGGTTCAACCTTCAACTAAAATCGAAATTTTCAAATTTGTGCGTATTCAGGCATGTTTTGACTTTTTCTGTTTCTATAAGTCCTTAGGTATTCGTTAAGCCCAAACTGAACTGCTACCCTTGAATCCATCTGATATTAATGTTCCAGGTCAGTTTTAAAAAACAGACTATTCCAATGAGCATATTTGCGGTTAAGTATTCAAAATCAATATACTACTATGATACAATTTTTTTTTCGGTAAGTTGGTAATCGTAATAAATATGACATCTGTCCCAAATTTTACGTCAAAATATTCATTAGTGTTTGAGATACGCTTCGTTTTGTGAGATACTAAAAGTGAATTCTGCAATTTTTACTATGCCTGATTTTATTGAACAAAGAAATTGCTTCAAATTTCGGCTGCGGAAACGTTGAGAATGCTGCAAAAAGCCTCTTTAAAGAATGTTTACAAGTGGTAAAACGAGTTCAAGTCTGACCTCGAGAGTATTGAGAACAATATGCTTTCAAATCGGCCAAAAACAGCGACTGATGAACATCACGTCAAGCAAGTCAAAGAAATGGGGCTTGAAAATCTTCGATTGACTATTACAGACGTCGCTTATAGTTTTTGCATATCATTTGGATCGGTGCAAGCGATTTTGAAGAACGAATTGGCTTGAGAAGAGTCAAATCTCGATTAACTGAAAACCCAATATTTTCGAAAAAGAGCGTTGTGTTAGCATCAGCGAAGAAATACTGAGGAATAATTGAAGATGAGACTTGGATTTATGCATATGACCGAGAAACAGCCGATCAATCAAGCGAATATCGTCGCAAAAGCGAGCCAAATCCGCAAAAATCACTTCAAAGCTGGCCAAAAATTAAGGTCATGGTCACAATTTTCTTCGATTATCGTGGTGTGATGCATTTTAAATTCCTATTGATATTATTCATTTAATTATTATTCTAACTAATCACAGGAATATGCATCGTTTGCGTGAAGCTATTCGCAAAAATAGACCGAAATTATGCTAAAACAACTCTTGGTTTTTGCATCATGATAATGCACCATTTCACACGGCACTGATTTTACGGAATCTCTTCACGAAAAGATCAACAAATATCGTACCATAACCAGAGTATTCATCTGATTTGGCTCCTTGTGACTTCTGGTTATTCAGCAAACCCAAGAGACAGCTTCGGGGACAACGTTCGGACTCGATTGAGGAGATAAAAGCCGATTCGCAGAGGGTTCTGAAGGTCATTCCGAAGGAGGATTTTGCCAAGTGTTATGATCACTGGAAAATTTGTTGGTATAAATGTATTGCAGTGGAAGTAGTTTACTTTGAAGGGGCTGAAATAGATTTATAAGAATAAAAAAAGATTTTATTATTTTTACGATTGCTATAAAAGCGGCAGAAAGTTAAGATATTTTAGTGTTTGTGTTACATCAATACAAATTTAGAAGCAGAATTCTTTGAGTTGATAAATCTTCAAATAAATATTTTTTTAGGTTTATGAGTTTATATATTCATCGAAACATAGAAAACTTACAGAAAATGACTTCCAAGATAATTTCAATTAACAATTTCGGTATGAATTTAACGAAAATTTAAAAAAAAATCCTAACTCAATAAAATTTAAATTTTCAACCTTTGCTTGAAAGAAAAAATGTAGTTGGTCGATTCTTGTCAAAATCAAAAATAGTACTTTAAATCATCTAATCGCATATCGGTTTTAGGTCAAAAATAAAAAAGTTTTTCTTTCAAGAACTTCATTGTTGATTGTATAGTACGGTTGTATGACAGCTTTAGGATAAACATAGTTGTTTTTAGAGAATACCAGGTTAGAGAATACCACCTCAGCAGGTCAAAGCTTGTCGTATGAGGCGACTAACAATGACACTGGGCTCTTTCGAGACCAGTAGGCCTTAAAAGGGTTGTGCGTAGGGTTTGGGACCCACCACGTAAAACCACAATTCCAATGAAAGAATGTATTTACATCAGGCCGCAACCCGATAACGGGTTGTTATGGCCAGTTAAGAAGAAGAAGCTCATATGTTAGTTACATCGATATTGCTCGAATTTGATTATGCGCTTGTTATAGAATTTATTTCCGCCACATCGACACTTTCGCCCATTGTGCGATAGCGCGTAATTCTTAAGCATTTTATTTCAATTTTTTCCTACTTTGCATTTTGCACGCTGCGTGTGTGTTGGGGGAGTGGGGCGGTTCGGTTCGGTTCAGTTCGGTCATGGAGACAACGCGGCGCAGTGTACAGCACATTTACTGCCTCATCTATTTAATACCATAAATAATTGCATCTAATTAAATATGCTCAAATGAAAATGTCCTTTTTTCCGGTTTTTTTTTTTTTTCACTCTGCTCTCGCACTTTGCCATGGTCCGCCGTTGGCGGCCGCTGCTGGCGTTGCTGCTTACGCCGCCGCCCGCTGCTGCTACGTGCTGCCTTTGCTGCAGTTGACGCGTGATGGAGCGAATGTCATTCGAAATGAAATTCAAGTTCCAATTTGGAGCACTGCGTGGAAATAGCCAAGGACAGGAAAAAAAAAAGAAAGAGTGCGATAAAAAAAGAAAAGCACACGAGAAAGAGAGAGGGAAATTAAGTAGCAGCAAAAAAGAATTTAATAGTTTTCAATTAGGAATCGTTTGCAGCCTTTTCTTTACGTTTGTTCTGCCCCACGCTTTCCCCCGGCATTCGTTCACGCCTGCTACTTTTATTTTTTTCTTCATTTTATGTGTACACACTTGAGGACAAACCAGTAATAGCGGCAGCTGCGCTGCTGCAGCGCTGCCGTCGTTGTCATTGTCACTTTTCTTGCCAAGTGTCAAGCAAATGAAGTCACGACTCGTCGACGCTCGGCGTCTCTCTGTCCGACACACACACACACGCAGCAGGCTCCTCCCCCTCACCCAGCCCGCCCACTTTTAGCTTGCTTTTAATTCAACGTAAATTTTATTTTATTTTAATTTCGCTGCAATTCTTTTAATATACACAACACACACACGCAGCTACTTTTTTTCTTGCCGTTTTGGTTTTTTTTCTTTTAATGGCTGCGCAGTCGGCGGCGGCAGCGCTGCGACTCTTATTGAAATGAGCTGCGACGCGCTGCTGCGGCGCTGCTGCATTTGTCACGCGACTTTCATTTCAGGCAAAAATTGTCAACTTTCTCGTGTATTGTACTTGTAATTATTGCTTATTTCGCTTTAATTAAATAAATACTTGTCTCATATTAAACACATACATACACACATATAGTTGAAAGTGACGTCACACAACACTCAACAAATTTAAGGCACTTTGTGTTTATTATTTCAACTGCTTGCACTCATTTCTTATGTTATAAACAAATTATCGACACTTTTAGCGCACATTTATGAAAAGTTATTAACTTAATTGTTAACTTATTAACTTCAGCAACAAGTTAATGCGTCGCGTGGGTCACTTGCAGAATAGGAAATAAATGAGGAATGGCCGCTTGCAAATCAGTGTTACCTTATCGCCGGATTAAGTAATATTCGCATGCCTGCATCCTGTGCGTGCGAATGAAATAGCTGTATGCGCGAAAAAGCAACGGTAAATAACATGTGTGTAGAATCTGAAGATAAAGACAAATACAGTGAAACCTTAAGTTGATCACTCACAGTTCAAGAATTTTTGGCCAACTTATGAGGTGGTAGCAGTTTTATATTAATTTTACTTTATATAATGCCTTATGATTGTTTTTAACATAAAAATTTGATGTAGACAGTCGAGACGGTGCCCGACAAATCAAATTTCATGCAAATTTTTATATCGATGCGTTGAAGGGTATGGGCGTTGATGGAGCGGAAAAAGGTGAACATTGTTTGGTTTATAAGCCTAACGTACCATATTTGGTTAACATAAATGTTAACTTTAACATTTCTGTAAAAAGTGAAATTCTGTTGCAGAAGGGGCCTATAATTGGCACATTATTAGCTACTTCTTCTTAAGTTTTTTTTCGATATGAATCATTTTTACACTACACATGCACAGTAATAGTGTGCCAAGTTTTAACTGGATAACTTTAATGGTGTGGGTTAAAACCGCGAAAATCTGTCACGGGGAAGGTGGTAAGATAATTCGGTAAACTTGTTTTTTTTCCTGGCTTTTTCTTTTGGTAAACAAATTTTTGCTCTAGCTCTTATAGTCTCCTAACCATTTTTGCCCATGGAACATATGGACCTCATTCTGCCTGTTACATACATTGGACAAATCTATAATACCCTTTTACACTTTGTGTACAGGGTATAAAAATGCATTTAGTCGTATATGTTTATGAACTATGTCCATAAAATCCACATAATAACAAAATAAACATAGAAAATAGTCAAAGTTTGCTTCCAGAATACTGTAAATTCTTTTATATTCGAATGTAGCTTAAGAGAATCTTTTAAATTTGCTTATCTATAAGTTTTTGACTTTGTGCCATCTGGAAGGACTGCAACCAATTTCATTCAGTTGTAAATTTTGTCATGGATTAGGATTATTTTTATGATTTGACAATGTAGCTTTCGTATTTTCATACATAATATTGCTGTGGTTTAGGCTGCACACCCTTTACACAATAAAATGTTTTAAGGTTTTAGTCACCTCTTACAGGTTCAATTGCATTGACAAAATTCAAAAATCGCTCAAAAAGAGGCCAACAGGTAAAAATTGGAATTTTCGTAGTAATATAATTTGGTTTCCCTGAAAAGTGTCCAACCTAAGGAGGTGGCCAACTTATGAGGGTGGCCAACTTTGCAGGTTTGACTATACAAGAATTGGCATTAACATTCTGCGTACAGTGCAAAAAATATAAGAAAGTTCAACTTTGACTCCATTTATTCCAATTTTTAGGGCATGTACAGCAATATTTTACTTTACCGCAAAAAAGTATTGCGATTGGCCAAAACACTACAATCTCTAATCTTATGTTTTTCGACGATTTAAGCACTCTCGACAACTTTTCCGGCGATTTGGCGATGTTTTTGTGTTGCGCACGTCTTCAAAAGGTTTCCTATTGAATTTGGGTACTCTAGTCGCTATAGTTGGGTCGCCAGAGGAATAATAAGAGTAAATAATTTAAAAAAATTTTTTATTAATTTTTTTTTTTTTTAATGTACTATCTAATTTTGATTGTTTTGATAAATGTTCGGAAAAGCCTGAGTTGGTTACCAACTGTTTATTTTATTCTATAAAGCGACCATATAGTATAAAACTGCTTATTATACCTTAATACCTTAATTCCATCAAGTTTGAAAATTATTAACTATTTACTGAAACTACCTTATTAAAATATAGACCCGCAAAATTCTGTTCATAAATGACGTCATCACTGAGCGGGGGGCATCAAATGTTCACCTTTTGACACTAGGGTGGGTGGGGAGTCTCAAAAATCAAAATGTTCTGTATATTTTCATGCAATGTTTTCTTATCATTTCGAATTCAAACATCGATTAAAAAGAAATGCAGGAACAACAATATTAGTATTAAAATGTAATACAAAGGTATTGCATTAAATTTTAAATATTTATTTTCAAAATATCCCCTTTTTATACCCTGTACACAATGTGTAAAAGGGTATTATAGATTTGTGCAATGTATGTAACAGGCAGAAGGAGGCATGGCAGACCATATGTTCCATGGGTAAAAATGATCAGGAGCAATAGTCAAGTCGATATAGACATGTCCGTCCCTGTTGGGCCAGCTTTCTCCGACACTATTTGAGTGACAAATTTTTGCGGTTTACAAAACAAGCACATCTTTGAGATGTGCGTCGTGTTGAGCATCTATGTTTTAAAAATTATCGAAATCATATATATACATTAAAAGTTTTAGTTAAAAATATAAAAAAAACCTATAAATTGTGCCAAAATTCCACTACGTGTAGATATGGATACATGTGAGCTAGAGTTACAAAATTTGGTGTGGAGACTCGTGTGACACCAATCGTTTCACTCATCATTCATCCACTTTTTTTTTGAATGAAACTGCTCTTCCCCGCAATCGATTTTCTTCAATTACTGCCCAACCCCCAATATATTGATTTGAAAATTGTCACGGACATTTATAAATGTATTTTTGATCTATGTTAAAAAAATGGAACGACATTGGCCCAAGAATACTGGAGTTTTGGGTATAAAAGTAATTTTTGTTCCCATAATAGCCAACTTCCCAATAGGAAAACTTGTCAATTGGAATTTCCCAATACACATGGTATTCCACTGTCGGGCACCGTCCCGACGATTAGCTCTAAATTGAATGGACTTCGAGATATCGCAACTGTCCGGTTTAGCCTCAGTCTCCTCTACAAATAACCAAATTCACATTCTCTGTAAACCCAAAAAGAAGCTTGAGGCAAAAGAAGACAAGTTGGATTTAATATGAGAGAAGGCAACCTTATGTCCATTATAATTTTGTGTAAAACGAATTAAGGTGGAAGAAGAAATTGATAGTATACATAACGGTGTTTGTCCCACCTTACTTAATATAAGTGCATAAAAAACACAAATGTTTAGAATCCGAAAACCAGGCAGAAAGTAGAATCCTTTAAAATTGGCAAATTTTTCACCATTTTTCAATAAACTTAAAACTTATAAGTTAAGTTATGCGATGAATGTTTGTAAACAAAAAACAGCTGTTTAGTTTTTCCATGATACTGATACGGTTGGGGTGACACTTAGTTGCATCAGTTGATGCGATTGGCAAGGTGCAGGCCAGTGTGCCCTCAGCCTTTATCATCCAAATTATTAGAAATTAATTGTTTTTTGGTTTATAAATTAAATAAAGGGACATCCTAACTATAATTGTGCATAGTATTATTTAAATACATGATAAAATGTTCGAATCGATAGAGTGAACAGATTCGTTATTGTGACCACTCTTGATTTTAATAAGTTCACTGTATCGCGACTGCACTGTATATTCACTCATTGTTTTCTTTCCATTTCGAATTCAAACATATTGATCAAAGATGTTGCATAAAATTTGAAATTTTTGACTGTACTCAGTTCTGAACATTTGATCAAAATCGGTCCACTAGCTGCCATAAAAATAAACGAAAATTGTGATCACTTTCGTCCCGCTCACTCATTTCTTAACATGTTCAGAGAAGTATTGCGTGTGATCTCTTATATAGTTGGGTCATGACTTTGCTTAAACTAAGACTACGCTAGCGCCATCTCATGCTCTTTGATGTGCTACCTACCATCACGGCATGTACGCACCACACTCTCTTGGTTTTATACTCAAGGTACGCCCTTGGATTTTGCACAACGAAAGTTGGTGTTCCAAACAGCTCTGAACCAGTTCGTTCAAACTAAACTCTTCATTGAACTGATAAACTGTCTTCGATTTGCGTTAATTTAGTTTGATCTCAAACCATTAATGCAAAGCCATGCAAGCATCAGACCATACGAACGTGACGGCATATGAGTCGTTCTGACAACTAAAGTGCGCCAATGGATATTTCGCAGCAAAAACTGTTCAATTTTGTTTATGAATATCAGATGAAACTATTTATTGGAAATCTGTTAAGAACTAATGCTTTTCTTCTTTTAAGTCGCTTTGAAAATCTGTGTATTACAAAAACAATATAAATATGTGTGTGTGCTTACAAAATAAGCAGAGTGAAGAACCGGCGCTTAAGCACAAGTCTTTAATTCACTTTTAACTAGTAAATAGTATCCACAACAACTAACAAACAACATTAAACACAACAAATAAATAAGCGTTGTACTGCTCGAAATTCTTCTGCAAAACTTTGGAACACAACCACACATACAGTCTGCTTGTACGATTGTGTGTGCGTTGGTTTGTACTGCGTGCATTTGCCAATGCTCTCCAACCATTGCACAGTGGTCGAAATGGCCCATTCGGTCTCGCGCATGAGTTTTTCACAGTTTTCAAATTATCGCTTATTCAAAAAAACTCAAGATTTTGCGAGCTGCGAAGTCAGCGAAAGCCTTACCTCAGATCAATGAATTGTACCGCAAACTGAAGGTGACCAGATATCGGTTCAATGTCCCTTGGACAGTTTTGGGCTATATTGACTCGACTGTGAAATACCAATAATTTGAAAACCACACTAAGGCTTTGTCTTGGCAATCTTGGCAATGTGAGTATAACTCTGGCTACCCATACCCTCTATACCCGTAACCGTATTGTGGCAATATAACAATTAACTTCGCTATAATAGGAACAATCTATAGCCTGCAGATTTGGGGTATCTAGCACCTAAGACCAACCAATGACGCTCTCATGTCTTTAAATCAGTGATCGGCAGAGTCAGCAATAATCACAACAAAAATGAAAACGCCGATAAACTCTGTGGGGTATTAATAAAACTAGTCTACTCAACATCGGTGCAATCAGACATTTGAAAAATTGACCTTTCTGGAGCTAGATTGACTATTTTGACCACGGTGCCCTGCTACCCAACCATTGCCGAGCATAAGTCTGGCAGCACTGCGCCTGCACAATCAATGCAAAAGCAACAAGAAGCTAAGACAGTTACTTAAATAACTTTTCCAAACAACAAGCAGCCGACAAGCGAGAAGGGGTCTACGCCAAGGGTCAGGAAAATTAACGACAACAAGCAATGGAACTTGGCTAAAAGTCTACGCGCAAGTTATTGAGCAATGCCAGAGAGACGCGGCAAAGACAACCTAAAATAACAAAAACACAGCGTTGCCACCTGCAGCCAATGCCAACGCGCCAAAACTTACGTACAGAACTCGGGGCGCACAGTTATTTTCTTTCGAAATGGTTCGATGAATTTATTACTTTTGATGTTCACGAAAACTGCTTGAGGCAATAAAACAACGGGCCCAACTTCAGGACAAGACAAGACAAGACGTTCTTACACAGCAAAACAGCAACAAAAACAAGAAACAGCAAATTGGCAAAATGCTATTAAAAGTTTACATGTCTATGTCTCAATTGTGTGACTGTTAAGAGATTAGTTGGCATCAAAATTCCGAACGGTTATTAGAAGGATTCATGTTTCTTGGCAAGAATGCATTTGCCGATGTCACAGTAGGCGCTAGTAAATTGTTTGTAAGTCAAGTCAGTTTAAATATCAATAATAGAGTCTTTTCGGCATGTTAACGCTAAATCTGCGCCTGTAAAACGCTGTAGTGATCCAGATGACCTACGTTGAGGTCTTTCTGACAGACCTTCTACCCCTGACTTCTATTTTTAGCACACTTAAAAGCAAGAAACAAGCATTGGCATCCTAAGAGGAGCTGCATCCCATGAAAGGGCAACCCATAGCTTTGTACACAGAGAAGTCTCTATCGGACTAGACCGCGGACGCATCTCTCTTAACCTATGTGCACACGTACCAGCGTCCTCCAGGCCGAAGTTTGCAAAAAAAATTAACAGGAACTATCAAAATAGTGAAATACCAATACTATCATAATAAGGGCGGTTGCATAAACCAGAATAAGCTTATTTCGGGAAGCCCGAAAAAATGGGACCTTCTAGGAAGACGAAACCCATCTTGCTTCGAGGGGTCTCTGATCACACTAACATTCCAGGTAATGAAATTATGAACAAGCGGACTACAAACGGTGTAGCAACCCCTGTTACGCAGTTGCTAAGACAGGAAAAAAGATGGAGGGAGACTGTATCTGTGCTGGAGGTCTAAACTTGGCGATACAGGCTGGTATCTTGATGAAATTTCATATGCGACTGGAGGCTTGAAGACAGGAAAGCCGTCTTGGCATTCTTCGCAGTTCTGAAAGCCGCGAACTGAATCTATGAAAGAAAGCTGTGAGGGATAACTGTTGGCATCTGTAGTGGCAGTCTGGCTGCACTTAGAGGTTTTGAGAGTTCTCGCACAACGTTGATCGTAGTCAGTTTCAGATTTCACGACATAGCTAAGTAAGTCTATACTAATAGCTATTCAAGGTAATATATTGGTAGATAACCTGGCCTAAGCTGAACGTCCCTGCCAGCGCGGTCCATACAGAAAACATCAGTAAGAAATACTGAAAACCTTCACTGGGTGAGACTAAACAGTTTGTGAAAGAACCCTACCTAAAGGTGTATGTACCCGTGTGGCGAGTGGGTTAGAGAATACCACCTCAGCAGGTCAAAGCTTATCGTATGAGGCGACTTATAATGACACTGGATTCTTTCGAGACCAGTAGAGCCGCCCCAGGCCTTAAAAGGGTTGTGCGTAGGGTTTGAGACCCATTATGTAAAACTCCGATTCCAATGAAAGAAATACATCAGGCTGCAACCCAAGAACGGGTTGTTATGGCCAGATAAGAAGATCAGAAGTGAGATGTATGAGATCTTTACGACTTCTTCGGGATTCGGTTGAGACATCAGTATACTCTACTTTCATATTCTTCGTCTCCTACCAACTTATCTCACTGTCTTAATCGTTCTGTATGTTACAATGGGCAAGGCTGCCTGAGTGCTAGGGATGGTTCGACTTTCTACGATAAGCCGATAAGCGACAAAAACTCGCTCACTCCATAAGCCTACGTTCCGAGTTGGATCTGTAAATACGCGAGCATCTATTGTAGTTCATCTAGTTAGTTTTATGTTATATGTATGTTTCGAAGTTACAAACAAGCCGTACAAGGTGTAAATTAATTGTTTATTTACATTAAGCACACACTTTCACAGGTTAATTAGCAAAATAACAACTTAAAATTGCTTTTAATTGCCACAGCTAAACACGTTCCACATTTTAACAATGATATTGCATGAGAGATTGAGCCGGAACACAACATATAAAAACCGCTGCCCATAACTGGATGGCGCTACGAATATTACTTGACCAAAATGCAAAGCTCATGGTGCATCATACGTCTGCTGTTACCGGTTGTGCTCTTTGTCGTCCAAAGCAGCGCCGACAAGCCCTACAACGTGGAACTCAACTCCTTTGAGCCCAACAAGGACTACGATAGCGAAGGCAAATGGATGGATTGGGGCACATTGCGCATGAAAAAAGTGGCACGCAACAAGTTTACGCTGGCTGGTGATTTTGAGTTCAAACGGAACATGGGCAATGAGGAGAAGGTGTGTACCAAACTAGAGCAAAGGTTCCCACTCAAGCTTAAAAGTTTCGTTGCAGCTCGTTTTGCAAGTTTTTGTCTATGATTCGGATGCCAAGCAAAAGGGTCCAATGGTAATGAACGTTAGAAAGCCATTCTGTGACTTTGTCAATGAGGATGAGGATACGTATCCTTTTTTGCAAAAAAAATCCAATTTGCCCAAACAGGGTGACTGTCCGTTTCCTAAGGTAAGCCTTAAGCTTTAGAAGCGATGCCTTTTAATCGCTAATTTATTTGCAATAGGGCAAGTATAATATTGACAACTATGAGCTGGAAACTAATTTCTTGCCTGATGATGCACCCAAAGGTGACTATATGCTGGAATTATCCATGATGGATGCGACCGACTTCGTTGCCGGTCTCAGTGCTGTAGTCACGCTTACCTAGATCCCGGGCATTGTTGGTTGTTGTCCATCTGGGTGGATCCCTGGTTGAAGTTGCGCCCAATCACGTTACGTTTCTCTCTCTATATATATTTATAGCTATGTATAGATCTAGAGTATAAGATTTTTTGTTTATAGTCGCTTTTCTGAAAAATAATTACTGCTTTCGCTTTCAAAGACAAAAATTCGTATGGTTCTTATCGGGGAGTCAATTGAACCGATTGAAACTCAATGTTAGAGGCAAAGAGCATGAGTGAAATAGAGTGGAATCCGTTAAAAATTTTCAAATTTTACTGAAAAGCGACCATTTTCAAGATAGTGTACACGTGAGGCTGCTTGTGTTGCTGTCTCTGTTAGACCGACTCACTCGTAAGCAAAATTGAGAAAGATACAAAAAAATTTAACGGCCAAACATTCCACTCTATGACTTCCATGTTCTTTAACTAGAACCTCAAACAGAATACAAAGTTCTTTATATTTTTTAGCCAAACACCGATATTCTTTGAACTAAAAAAATTGTACCAGAACTGAAACATTGGAACGGCTCAGTTTCTATTCTGGATTTAGGAGCATGGATTAAGTCTGGTATAAAATTATCCAACTTGTTAGTTTTCTTGAACCAGCTGAAGTTTAAAATTAGAAAACAAGCGTCAGGATTAGCTAAACTTTTGTTTACCGAAATAGAAAAACATGTGGCTGTAGTAATATTATGGATAATGTCATGTAAACCTCTGACAGAAAGGTAGATATCATTAGAATAGATCACACGTAACTATCTCTTATGTGTTCAATCTGAACAAAATACTACAACAAAGTTTATATATACAGATGGCTCTCAAATCAATGACTCGACAGGTTATGCTATAACTACAGAAAACACAACACTAAAAAGCGGCCTTCTACCTACATTCTCAACTGTATATTTCGCTGAATTAAAAGCAATACAAGAAGCGATTTTACTCCTTAAAGCCAAACAAGGTGATTTTATTATATGTTCAGACTCACTTTCATCACTGAATGACATAAAAAATGTCTCTATACGAAATCTTCTAATACGATTGTTTCGCAAATTTTTTCTGCTTTGGATTCCAAGTAACAGGCAACGAGCTCGCAGATAAAACAGCTAAAGATAGTAGGCACTTCCCACTTATATATACCTCAAATAGGAATAGAATTGTCATAAAAAAACATATCAAAAAATCATTTAATAGCCATCAACAAAGTACGTTTACAGATATCAAGGAATAAATCCACATAAAAACAATATGAAAAAATATCATGGAACTAGGCATAATTTTCCGATCTCTCGTACTGACGAAATCAAATTCGTTCGTCTCCGCTTGGGGCACACAAAAATAACCCACGTCCACTATATGGATAAAACTTCTGCCCCTACATGCTCCTTGTGCGATTCCAATACCATAACAAACCTTGATCATCTACTAAGCTCCTGTCAATTCAATGTTTTCCCCAAATCTCCGCAAAATCCGCCTTATCAAACCCATCCGCTGACAATATTATAGCAATTGTTAAATATCTAAAACAATGTATTATTTACCATAAGTTCTAGCATAACAAAATCATCTAGTTCTAATACATTCTTCTTCTTAACTGGCCATAACAACCCGTTATCGGGTTACGGCATGATGTAAATACATTCTTTCATTGGAATTGTGGTTTTACGTGGTGGGTCCCAAACCCTACGCACAACCCTTTTAAGGCCTAATGGTTACGAAAGAACCCAGTGTCATTGTTAGTCGCCTCATACGACAAGCTTTGACCTGCTGAGATGGTATTCTCTAACCCGCTCACCACACGGGGGGTGGTCTAATACATTAGCATTCCAATTTCTAAAATTAAGCTAACACTAGCCAATATTTATCATTATAAGATATAATAAGATGAAAAAAAAAATTAGAAAATGTGTTAATTATAATTATATAAGACAGCCGAAGGCCTCCGTTGCCATGGCTTCGTCTAGTTGCTTAAGTTTTGTAAAATTGAGCCAACAACAAAATAAAGTAGATGGGTTGGTTAGATTTTAACTTTTTTTTCTTCTGAACTTATCATAACAACCCGTTACTGGGTTACGGACTATCTAGATATCAATGGGATAGATCATACGAAACTATGTTTTATGTGAGTTTTATAGATTTGAACTTTTTCTTCTTAACTGATCATAACAACCCGTTAGCGGGGGGTCCCAAACCCGTGGATGTTGTGTGTCAACTTGGTAAAGGTGGAGATATAAATCAGGGAGCTTCACCGAATTTTACCAGAAAACAGGCTGACCCATGGTTAGATGTTAACATTGGTGTTATCACCAGAATCATATTTTAATTCCGAAAATTTTGTCCTTTTCGTAATCTCTATCATAGAGTTTTAGTTTGGTGGTCCTGAGTGTAGATATTTAGTACAAAACTTTACAGTTTTAATCAGCTATTTTGGCAATTTCAAGTGAATCAAACGTTAAGATTGTCGCAAATTCTAAGATCTATAAAATGAATACGACATCGCCCATTCATATGCCTAATCTTCCGTACGTTAAGCTTCAGGATTCGCACGATTTTGCTGTTGGCAAAATATTCTTGTGTATCTTAATAGTTTCAGCGATAATGAATCTTTTTTCCTGCAAAGCTCTTAAAGTTTTCGATCTTCTCGTTTTTTTTGTTTGGCGAGTTTCAAAGCTTTTAGATTATGCTAGTAATAGGATTTAGCTCTGACAGAGATCATTTGTCTGTGAACTCGCTCATTAGTAAAATTTTTTTTCTTCTCTATTTTCAAGTTACCAAGGCAACAGGTTACTCGCCTCCAGGCGCCACTACTGGCCCGCCCCAAAGCTTCTGTTATGTGTTTCTCTCTTAGGTCGCGTCAGTAATATCAGTTCTATCGAGCTTTGACTTTTTCGCATCTTTTGTAGGCACTCTTAGACACACCTCTGACAGTACACTCCTAGCTGTTGGGGTCACTTTTTTACTGCAAGAAGCAGTAAATTGATAGAACTTGCATAGCATAATAGAAAATGGTATGCAGCAAAAGCAGCCATATCTTTCGATATGCAGGGGCTTAAACCGAGTTTATTCCCCCTATATGATTCGGCATTGTGCGTTTGCAGTACCGCAAAGCATACTCTATACACGATGATGACATGCTTGAAATCGCGCATGTAAGTACAGATTTCTGCATCAACACCTCTTCTAATTGAAATTCGCAAATGGAATTGTCATTGCCATCGAAATTGCATGCTGTGCCATTTGTCATTGACAAACTCAATAATGATGATGTTGATGGCGACTTGATGATGACGATGAGGATGATGACGTATCAGCGGAGGTGTAATGCCATTGGCAACGCCCATGCCACAGTAATCCTTCCAAAAAATATAATGACATTCACACATTTCGCTTGCCACAAGCTGTAGCGGCTTATTGTGCCCATTGGCACATAAGCAACGTCGCACAGTGGGCGAAGCGCCGATGTACGTATTTAAATTTTTTAAAAGAGTAGATTAAAAGATTTCGCCTTAAAAACTCTAACGAGAAGAAGACTAATCATAATCACAATAATTTCAGCAACATCCACCATCTATATCCTATAGCTTCCATATGTTACATGCAATCTTGAAACACGCAGATTCGTGAAATCAAATATCTTAACGACTATAATTTTTTAGACCGTTCCAAACGAAATTCCTTAATTTAATTGAGCTGTGCTCGTCGAATACGAATTAAAATTGACGATTATCGAAATAAGCATGTATACGCCACAGCCAATCGATTTAAATAAGAATAGTATTGGAAAGTTAAAGAATTTTGCTGTTCTTCCTAAATCAATTGGGAAAAGTACTGCATGGTGTGCATCCAAAGTTACGTTAGAAGAAGCATTTTCTGGCCTAAAATCATCAGAATCAATTGATATAGTGCGATAAAAATATAGTAAACATTTACATTAAATGAAATCGAATCGCTCATTAAATAGAAAACTGTCATAGTTAAAAAATGCGATTAGATAATATTAATACGAAATTTTGACACAAAATGAGCCATGATATAAAAAATAACTCTACACCATTACTCAAAGTGGGGTATTTTGACTTGTGGTATTCCATCAATTCCAAAGGTTAAGAAGTGGCTGTCCGAATTCCGTTGAGCCCATAACAGTATAAATGACGCCAAACATTCACGTTGGCCAAAAGTGGTCGTGATGGCCATAACATTGAACGATCGGAAACGAAAGTGGGTGAGGTGGTTGAGGTACAACTGAGCGAGTAGATCACAGTTTGAACATGATATAGCTACCCTCGTTAACCATTCAGAGGACTGCTTGGCGATGTACAATGGGAATCCCAATCGAAAAATAAATCCATCGCAACATAGCGGAGACTAAGGTCATGGGAGTAGATTCGTGGGATAAACGTGCACCGTTGCAGGCCAAGATTGGTCTGTCGCACAGCATTTATGTGGTCACCCTTCTACTTGTGTCATTTTAGGTACTTAT
Source organism: Chymomyza caudatula (assembly GCA_035041775.1). Lineage (NCBI taxonomy): Eukaryota > Metazoa > Arthropoda > Insecta > Diptera > Drosophilidae > Chymomyza > Chymomyza caudatula. The sequence continues at coordinate 5,231,534 of JAWNKW010000150.1, forward strand.
GCGTAAATTATAATGGATCATTTGTATGTATTGATTCTAAATCCATAGTTCGACGTATAAATATGTAGAAATAAACAGTTGGTAACCAACTCAGGCTTTACGGCACGTTTATCAAAAAAACCGATTTTAGCTAGGAGAAATTTAAACAAAAAAAAAAATTAAAAACAAAATTTGACAATTATTTACTCTTATTATTCTTCTGGCGGCCCAACTATAGCGACTAAAGTACTCAAATTCAATAGGAAAGATTTAAGTGTTTTGGCCAATCGCAATACTTTTTGGCGGAAAAGTAAAACTTCAAGACTTAAAATTTGATCGATATTTATAATGCCTTCAAAACATTTTATGCTTAATGAGTTATCAATATTTTCGTCTTTAAGACGTCTCCGAAATCGGGATTGATTTTACTTCATCTTCGAAAAGACACTGCATGAAGTGTACTGCTCAATCGGTTTTACAAAGCGATTACGAAAAAGTTCCCTAGCGCTGAGAAGCTTCTGAAAGCTTTGTTTTGCCAGCTTCTGTACGAAAATGTTCGCAGCTACCAGTGGCAACTTCTCTGCTCACTTTGCCGATAACTGTTCTAATGTCAGCCTCTTCTTTGCATTTCGCTATGTCTATTCTTATGTTGTCAAAATCAGCTGTCTAGTATTTCTGATAATAGAATAAGTATAAGGTATGATAGCTTTGAGTAGTTGCCTCTTTCCAGCTGCCGCAAGTTTAGTTAGTTTGCCATTAACATTTATGGTGAGTGCAAAAGTCAGTGCAGCTGGCATGCAACTTGCAGAGAAGAGCAATTGCGTTGGTTGGGATTTTGGCTCATCGGCTTATGTGTAGCTTTGTCGTTTTAGGTGCAGTCATCTTGTCATGGTATTCTCTCCGATACATAATGAACGTTGTTTTGCTTTGCCTTTTTTACAAATCAAACAGACAAATTTGAATTAAATAGCGGATATTTGGCCCACTGTCCAGCGTCATTATGATGAACATCAACATCATTAACACAGCATGCAAAAATGCGCAACGCTTGTGCTCGTTGTTGCTAAAAATGATTATCTCTGCATTACAATCCATTGATTTCACTTAAGTACCGTTACATACATACATATGTGTGACCGAAACACACGGCACTTAATTAACAAATATGCATTACACACAACAGAGCCGAAGGGAGAGAGCTCCCAATTGATATGCATGTGTGTGTGTGCGTGTGTATTGCCTAAACTCTAATTGCCAGGATTGCCAACAACAGTGCAGACAGCAACAGCGGTGCAACCCCCAAGTTGCAACTGCAATGCTGAGTGAGAGAGATAAAGAGAGAGTGCGTGGGGGAGTGAGTTGCATGTGTTTAATTGAAAAATCATATGCAGCGCGCATAATTATGTTTATTGCAATAATCTGATGCAAATTTTCAAAACTCCAAACTGACACAATCGCCCAAAACGCATGCAATTCACCCCTTTGGACAACACCAGCATGCCTGCTGTGTCAATTTGTTGTTGTTGTTGGGTGTTGGTGCGCATTAAATTGCACTTTAAATTGCACATTTCAACGCCTACTGATTATGACAGATAATTATGTTATCGAGTGCTAACACGAGGTCTCTTTGGGGGCACGTCAGTTTCAAGGCAGTTTCACGGCCGTAGTTAATGGTGTGAGTCTGGCGCGTACACAGCATGAGGTTTTGGCGGTTCGCACCGCAACCGTAGCTTCTTGCGACAAATTGCATTTTAGTATATATTTCAAAAACTTGACAAAACTTTTAGTTCTTTTCATTGACAAAATTGCAGCAACTTAAATGCTACTCACGCCTGTGCCGACCAATGATCTAAACTGATTACCACCATGTGAATGATATACAGACTTCCAAATAACGTATTCTTTTCGCCTATCTCTTCTATTTTTAGAGCTATTGCTGTTTAAAGTTCGACTGCTTAGGCTTATTATTTTAAAGCAATTGAAAACTAGCTAACTGTTTATTTTATATTTGCGAGAAATGGCTATTTCGCTGTATCTCTTCTAGTTTTCGAGTTATGGCTATTTGAAGTCTAACAAAACGAAAAGATGTGTCTAACTATAAACTATCCATTGCCAAAATGCTTTTAAAAGACGCGAATGCAGTTATGGGTTTCGGTGCCATAGCTGATTCCTACACCGATAATCTATCGTTTTATCCAGCCTACTTTCTTTGACCCAATTTTTTTAAACCTGAATCGGGCTGTGTTTGTTATGGAAACAAACTATGCTTTGTTTAAAATTTCACTCAAAGCCTTTTATCTTACACATTTTAGTGTACATTAAGTCTATTTATTCTACAAAACAGTGAAATTTGGAGTTGACGGAATTATACATCAGGTACGTAACTTAATTAACATCCTGTCCCTTTTAGCTCTGAACTGACAGACTTTAATCAATTTATTCGATAATATATAATAACCCATTACCGGGTAAGAGTCTGATGTGAGGCGCTCCTTCAGGAGCCTCCGCTGATACAAAAGGCAGTTAGGGCGCCCTCTACATGGTGTTTCGAGCCAAAAGACAGCCTGCCCCTTTGTTTCCTTCCTTCAACAGTCTTATTGATGACTTTTTTCGCAGCAACTTCTTCATCCATAGACACAACATGATCTAGCTAGACGAGCCTCTGGATGTTAATTCGCTTCATTGTAGAACTCATAGAGTTCGTCATTCCATCGAATGCGGTAGTCGTTGCTGCGTACAGGGCCAAAGACCAATCGCTTCTTCACCTTCCTTTAACAGCCGCATTGAAGACCTTTCCGCAGAAGCTTCTTCGTCCATACGGACAAAAAGTACATTGTTAGGTTCGTCTGGCAAGTTTGGTCCCTATTACTTAATAGCCTACTGATAGCAAGTCGCATCGATTAGAAGAGTGATCCTCGAGACGGTGGTGGTGATCAAGAGTATAGTTTTCAACGGTAATCAGAGATGCCAATCTCTCTTCTTGTAGAAAATATATACTTTGTCTTGCTCTCATTGACCACCAGTTCCACCCTGGCAGATTCGATTTTAAATGTCGCAAAGTCTCTCAAAACATTTCGTTGCTACGAGCAATAATGTAAACATAAAACTATGCTTTGCTTTAAAGTTCACTTAAAGTCACATTTAAAATACATTTAATTGTAAAATTCAGTCTATACTAAAAACTTAAAACGATCTACAAAACATTTTGGCTGGACCGAATCGACGGAACAAAATAAATACAATACCAGGTATTTACATAAATTAACTTCTTGAATTTTTCGGCTATTTACTCACAGGCTATAATCGAATTAGAGCCTTCGTCCCTTCAGCGTCTGCTGCAGCAAAGCTGCTTTGGTGTCTCAAGGTGGTCAGCCAGCCCACATTAGACCTTGTGTTTTCACAACACTTCTTATTCTTGATTGGCCATAATAACCCGTTACCGGGTAACTGCCTGATGTAGGGCTCTCCTTGAGGAGTCTTTGCTGAGACAGCCTGCCCCTTCGTCTCCTTCCTTCAAAAGACTCATTGATGACCTTTTCCGCAGCAGCTTCTTCATCCATTTGCACAACATGATCTAGCTAGACGAGCCGCTGGATGTTAATTTGCTTGACTATGTCAAGGTCATCGTAGAACTCATAGAGTTTGTCATTCCATCGGTAATCGTTGCCGTGTAATCGGTAATCGTTGCCTTGTTCGTTTCTTCACCTTCCTTCAACAGCCGCATTGAAGACCATACTCGCATGAGTTTCTATGTCCGTACGGACGAAAAGTACCGTGCCATTTTCGTTTGGCGAGGGTGGTTTCTACTACTCTGAGACCATATTAGCATTGATTGGCAAGAGTGATCCCCATTGTGACGGTGGTGATAATCAAGAGTATAGTTTTCAAGAGCAATCTGAATGGCGGAGTCTCTCTTCTTAAAAAAAACCTATAAATATTTGATCTTGCTCTCATTGACCACCAGATCCACCCTCAAATCAGATCCTCTTTCAAATGCCGCAAAGACTCTCGAAACGTTGCTAATAATATACAATAATGTAAACATCAAATTATGCCTTGCTTTAAAGTTCACTTAAAGTCACATTTAGTCTATACATTTTACTGTAAAATTCAGTCTATACTAAAAACTCGAACGATATACAAAACATTGTGGCTGGTTGGAGGCGACGAAATAAAATATTTACAATACCAGGTATTTACATAAAATAACTTCTTGAATTTTTCAGCTCTTAACTCATAGGCTTTTATTGAATGCGAATGCTGCTTCTCGTTTATCTGCAGAGTTCCTTTGGTGTCTCAAGGGTGTCAGTCAGCCCACTCCAGACATTGTTTTTTGAAAGCACTTCCTATTCTTGAGTGGTCATAAAAATCCGTTACCGGGCTACGGTCTGATGTAGGGCACTCCTTCAGGCACCTCTGCTTCGCGCACATCTTCAACTCTCCGTGACACCAAAGCAAATTAGGGCGCCGCTACATGTTCTTTTGAACGGAATGGGCGTATATCGCTTCTTCACCTTATTAACCTTCCTTCAACAGTCACATTAAAGATCATACTCGTAGGAGCTTCTTCATCCGTAGTAGAGTGGTCCCTAATACTCAATAGCTTACTGATACCAAATTCGCATCGATGCCAAGATTAATCTGATTGATCTTATACTCAAAGTAAGCGCGTAAAGTCATACAAGCCATGTAGTACCTTTCTTGGGTATAAAAGCTTTCCGAAGAGCCAACTAGTATCAGGGGTGGTCAAAAAGCACTTGTTCTTTTCGCGTCCTTTGGGGTCGTTTCATAGTGTAATCCTTTGTTACGGAGCGGCGTTGCTTCAAAGCAAACGCGTGCTGCGAGCCAAATACAGCAGAGTATTCGAATAGTCCACATGCCAAAGCGGGGTAAAAGTTAGTTTGTCGAAATCAACTTCTTCATTTGGTACGTATGGAAATTATGGACGCCGTCCCATTTTTTTCGTAAGATTGTTCATTGGCGAGTGAAATTGAACCATGAAATGGTTATTCGGTGGCATATTGAGAATAGTGGTTTTAATCCCACCTACGGAAATATTACTTGAAATAACTTCTGGATTTAGTGTTGTAGATAGTGGTAGGCTTTGAAAAGTATTCATTGTAATCACATGTCACTCATACTATACAACAACAAAATTTAGAAAAACTTTTTCGCTCCGACACGAATTATTATAAAAAAAGGATTTAAAGGTAACTATCCCGATAAACTGTATTGTTAACAAATGGTTATCTTTTTAGTCTTGCTGCTGGATACTCTTTACGTTACAAAATGGCTCGATACATGCGCACTCAAGAACCCGTAAAAAAGAAACCTTCCATTAAACTCGATATTCCGAATGTTGTCCAAAAATCTAGCAAAAGTCGTTCATTTCATTTGCGCTACTTGGAACTATGCCGTGCCAAGAATATACTACCCGTTCCGGATGTCCGCTCAAAGCCCAATGACAAGTCATATCTGGAGCTCAATGGAGACAAGCTGGGTGTCACCGAGTGGAAGTTAATCACGGAGGCGCTTAACTATGATTTGGTTCTTCAAACAATGATTGTGCGCATGCGCCGTAGCAATGGGAATAGTAAGTATTATTGACCTTGAAAACAGTTCAAAAGTGCCGACTTTATAAGTCGGGTAAAGTGGAAGAACTATTGGTGGAAGGAATGGTAATTGATGGGCTTCCTGAGCTTGGAGCTTCCTCAACTTACTCTCTTCACTCGCGTAACAGCTTGAGCTTAAATATGCAATACTTTCATGACAATTAATTCCTACTTTTGTAAAAAGTCCGATAAAGACCTTAGATTTTAAAAGACGCATATTTGCCTAGCCCTTGAACCTACCTAACTCCGAATACCTGAGTCGAATCGCACACAGAAATCTGAACCTGGCAGAACTGCTTGAAAGCTGCTTGTATGCATTTTTTTGAGATAATAATTTCAAGTTTAATCATATTCTTGTTAATATGATTATGGAGATAATGATAACATAGTTGGAATAAGAATATATTTTGTATTGTTGTACACTTCCATTTATTATTTCCGTGCTAGTCTTTATTATAAATCAAACTTTTTTTTAATTAACAGATACAATTGAACATATTGACACTGAAAAACGCGCACGCACATATCACCAAAAGCCCGTAATTTATACCCGTTATATTTTTGGAAACCTTGTAGACTCTATTGCTAATTGTATTAAAGATAATAATAAGTTAAGTGTATTGAAATTGGAATGTTTGCCGTTGCAGAACAAATACATTGATACCATAGCTAAGGTAAGCTATTTCCAAAGATCATGACATAACCTTTGAATAATGAATTTATTCTTGCAGGCCCTGGAAAGCAATGAAAGTGTCAAGGAACTCAGTTTTCATAACTCGTATATAGGTGACTCCGGCTGTGAGTCCTTGTGTAATACTGTAAAGTATATGGATAATCTTTCGAAGTTGGACATATCCGATTGTAATATAACTGTGAAGGGAGCTGCATGTGTAACCGCTATTCTCAAAGTATGTTAAAATATTACGCTATTAACTATATATGTATTAACAACTATAATTCCTAGATGCAAAAGATTACTCGCTTTTCCCAGGGCTGGGAGAAATCCCTGCGCTATCAAGATATAGATACAACTACCACACCTGGTTTGCGTAACATAAACTTGGCCAACAATCCCGCCATAGGCGATGGGGGCATACAACCCATAACGGATGTGCTCAAGGAAGATGACTGGGTGTTGGGTGCGTGCCCTAAGTGTTTTATTATTGTTGTATTAAACAGCTGCTTGTCTTTCTTTAGTCATCGATATGAAGAACTGTGGCCTCACAGATCGTGGTGCCCATATGGTACTAGAGTGCCTGGAACTGAATGAAACTATAGTAGAGTTTAATGTGCGTCAAAATGACGGTATTTCTCAACAATTGCAGCGCTCCATACGCGACCGTTTGGGCAAGGAGGACATGGACAAAGCTCAAGAGCCCGAGTACGATCTGAGCAACATCAAACGGCTGAAGGTCTTGCCGTTGAACAGAAAGTACACTTTGTCGCAGCTCTTAGAGCATGCAACGATGATCGGGGAGCAATTGTCCTTTGAGCGCATGTTGCGCAGGAAGGCGGAGCTGTTGACTGAAAAATTCAATCATCAGTTGAAGCTCATGGAAGAAGAGTTGAGCTTGGAACAAGAGAACGTTGTTGAATCATTGTCAAAATCGTCTGTTATGAAAGTGTGAGTAGATCGTGCTGTCCAGTATAGAGGGGTTTTTAAAAAAGGGTTCTCTGCGAATTGGTTAATTGGAGATTTGCATTGGGATGGTTCTAACCGACGGCTTAGTTAATGAAAATAATTTTGGTAGACCCCACATTAGGCACATCATCAATACACTTTAGGGGTCAAACCAATAGCATCAATAGATTTCACAATTTCAAATACTGCACCAAATAATTACAATGTTAGTTTGGAAAGGTTAAAAGACAATTTCTCCTGGTGTTTCAAAGTCAGCTCGTTTAGTTCGCTAACCCAATTGATTTTATCGATTCATATCTTAATTTGTCAAGTCAATTCCACAGCGAAACCAGCGGCTCGCAGCCTGAAAGCTACAGAAAGCTGGTGAACAGCAAGGTAACTTCACCACTTGGTAGCAATATAATCACTGTGTGCAAGGACAAAAAGCAGCCAGAGGAGCAACTTTGCGATGAGATAAATATGAACGAGCTAGGAGAAAAACCCAAGTTGGTGCAAGTGCGCAAAGTGCGCAGCGAGATGAAATATGTTGAAGCTAAGAAAAAGGATAATGCCAAGAAATACGAGTCCAAGTCAGATCACGAGTCCGCGAATGAGATTCATGTAAGTTATATGAGTTTTAGTGTAAAATATATATTTATGAAACTTAAAACAAAATCTACTCAGTTCAAGATGAATGCTACAGTGCAATTTGAACAAAACATCGGTGACACAGTGCAGACAAAGAATATGAATATATATCACAATATGGGTGCTGGCGATGGTATAAATGTTTCAATGAATGCCAACAACATTAAGACTTATCAGCAGGCTGGCGGTGATGCGAATAAGCCATATGAACAGCACGAAGGTTTGTGCATTGGCAAAGGGTTCAATCCTAAAGAGAATAATTATGGAATAAACGATCCTTTCTACCAACGCCAGCGAGCCAACAGCAAACGCGGAGCTGGAACTACTATAGGAATGCGTTCGAATGATGCACACATAAACAATATGGATGACTCTGATGAAGAATCCATAGCATATGTTCCTAATATGGAACCTTTCTCCCAACGCCAGCGAGCCAACAGCAAACGCGGAGCTGGAACTACTATAGGAATGCGTTCGAATGATGCACACATAAACAATATGGATGAGTCAGATGGAGAATCCACAGTATCTGGCATGTCTTTGGATACATATGTTCCTAATAGGGATGATTCAGATGGCGAATCTATGACATATAGCTTGAGTTCGGACGCTACTCTTAAAAACGCGTCGAACAGGGATGATTCGGATCTGGAATCCATGGTATCTAGTGTGACAATTGTCAATGAGCCTTTGGAAGACGAAGACGACGAAGACAACGAAGAATCGTTGACTCCTAGAGGCATATCTTTCGATACAAATGCTTCTAATATGGATCCTTTCTCCCAACGCCAGCAAGCCAACAGCAAACGCGGAGCTGGAAACCCTATAGGAATGCGTTCGAATGATGCACACATTAACAATATGGATGACTCGGATGGAGAATCCACAGTATCTGGCATGTTTTCGAATACATATGTTCCTAATATGGATGATTCAGATGACGAATCTATGGCATATAGCATGAGTTCGGACGTTACTCTTAAAAACGAGTCGAATATGGATGATTCGGATCTGGAATCCATGGTATCTAGTAAGACAATTGTCAATGAGCCTGTGGAAGACGACGACAAGGAGTTTGCATGAATTGGAAAAATTGAACTGTTAATGAATATGTTATGTGTTAAAAGGCAACTGAAAAGACAATAAAAAAAAAGGGCATTCAAGCTGTTTTCGGGTTTTATGCAATATATACTCTTAGTATTCTAGATAACAAAATTATATGGAAACATTTCGTTATGAGTAATAATCAAAGCAAATCTATTGCGAAGGTTGGGGGTAATTCTGACAATAGATTAACATAATCATGTTTTTTATATACAAAAAATTGGTGGGTCTCTTATCTACAAAGAGCCAAATTTTCTTACCGTTTTAGTAGGAATCTGAAGTCACGGTCTCCGAGAACTGAGTCTGATAGACGTTTGCCACGCCTATTTGTTTCTGTTTCAGGCATTGCTCAGGTTATAAATATCACAGAGTTCGGAACTATGCTGCAAAAAAGTCCATAAATGACGTCACCAAGTCTTTGTCGGTTTTGCAGCCAAATGCAGTTTCCATGCTTCCTATACCATTCGCTGAGCACTACCAATGAAAGGAATATCATCTGCGCTTGCAAGCAACTGGAAACTTTGGTGAAAAATGATTCCATTCCGATGCACTCAGCTCTTTTGCAACTCAACCTCCATTGCAAAGAGGTCAACGCCTTGTCTGAAGCCTCACTTTGTATCAAAATGTTCAGAGAGGTTCTTCACTATCCTGACGGAGCAATGTCATTCTGCAAATTCGCCCTTTCACTAGACTATTTTGTCATAAGCTGAGTTATGGGATGCATAAATGTATCTGATCTTTGGTGGATGCCTAACTACTCATACTTTGCGTGGCAAAGTCATATGACTTTTCAGTTTAAGTGCAACCAGCTGGCTTTAGGGATCAATTTGTATTATAAAACACAGTGCCAGACAGACACTCAGCTGAGTTGCACAGACAGACACTCAAACTGACTGACGTTGTTGCACACTTTTAATCAACATTAACAATAATTCGAGAAATACTTTTTAATTTCTTAGCTCAAGACTACACATGGTTTCTTCATATGGGTTGCGTATTCCCTGTGCTACTTGGTTGACACTTCTGCCTCAATGACATTGCACTTACTCGGGCCTCTTACATGCCCCACCACGTGGCAAAAGATTTATGCAAAAGCCAACACGGTCTTTGCCTTTGGCCAGGACCAAAAGCAGCCAGCTCAGCGCTCTAAGCACAACCCCAAAAAAACCCAACCCCCTTTGGGATGCTGCTTGCTGCCGTTGCTTTTACGATTTTTTCAGAGTTTCTTACTTTTTTTTTTTTTTTTTATATGCAATATTAATTATTATAGGCGTCCCACCCACACAAATAAATCATAAATTAAAAGCGTAGACAAGACTGACCAAGTTGTAGGATTTGGCATGGGTTTTACGGGGTGCGTTCTATGCGCTTTTTCTGAGGGCTATAGACACAATTTTTATCATTAAACGCATTTGATAATTAAAAATTGTCATTTTTTTCGTTGCCTGAATAAAGAAGAAGAAGAAGAAGAAGAAAAAAAGACACAAAATATATTAAATTACCAAGTTCCGGGTGTTTTGACCAGCTCCGGCCCAGCGGTACTAAGCGGGGGGTGTGCAAGCAAAAGCGTTGGTATTTATCATTTTGCCAACTGTTTGATAAAGGCAAAGCAGCCAGCAACATAAATAAAAATTAATTGGTAAAAAGATGGCGCATAAATATTACTTAAATATATTTCGAAATACACACAAAAAAAAAAAACCAGCTCTTCCACTTGCCCCCTAAAACTCTCTGCTTCAGTTTCACTGCATTAAATTTGAAAAGCTTTTCAATTTCATTTGCAAAATTAAAGCTTAGTTTTTACATCAACAACATAACCGTTATCTTGAATTAGGCTACATTACGGTACATTCCTGTGGCTTCCGTATTGCCAAATTGCCAGACATGGCCAATAAAAGCAGCCAATAGACATAATGGAGCGGCATTCATGCTAACTGGCTAATAGAAACAACAGACAGCAAATGATAATGGAATTCCAATTGATGTCGAGACTGTCTACTTCGTTGCCTTCCAACCATCCAAAAGTTGCACAAAAGTAAGTTTCTTGGGGGCGCTAGAACCTCCAGCTTGGACCTTATCAGTGCGGCTTTGGAGCTGGTTAGCCAGATATATAAAAGTAAAGTTATTGCGGAGTAGTGCAGCTTTTGTGTCCTGATGGTTCTAGTCGGGCTAATTCGGTCATCGAGAAGGACATCCAAGGCATCACATTCACCTAGCACGTGCGACGAGGATTCACTGAGCTTGTGCAAGTGTCTACATTCAACAGTGTCCAGAAGAACATTGTTTTGGCATCCCTTTCATATCGATAGATCAGCTTTGGTTTTGCGTTCTTGCGATTTGAGCTGGTGGTGAGTTTCAGCAGGTCAAAGCTTGTCGTATAAGGCGACTTATAATGACACTGGGTTCTTTAGAGACCAGTAGAGCCACCCCAGTCCTTAAAAGGGTTGTGCGTAAGGTTTGGGACCCACCATGCAAAACCACAATGCCAATGAAAGAAATACGGGTTGTTATGGCAAGAAGAAGATACAAATTTGCTAGTCTATGCTGACAAACCACGAGTTATGGCTTAAAGTTCTTTAAAGAGTGACCCAAGACGACAAGTCATATGCTCGTCTTTGGGGATACAAAAACCGCCCAAAACCGAGCTTCTGCGAAGTCGAGACCGCCTTTGGTAAGTGTATCACACAATCTTTGGAGCTGTAGTTTTGCACCTACGACTGTACTTTCCCACAGTTCTATTACCGTAGCATTGATGCCCTGCAACTGTAACTCTGCGTGTGTGTGTGTGTGTGTGTGTTGGCAAGCATAACTGTACCTCGTGCTACACAACAAGTTTGGCTGCCTAACAATGTCTGCATTGTGTGGGAATGTCGGGAAGCCAGTCATGTCTCTGGTTCTGGCGCATTTTACGCGTTATTACCACTTTTCGAAGCAATAAAATATTATTAAAATTATATTTGCAAACACACACAAACTGAGCAAGTGGAAGCGAGAGCGACGCCGTCTTGCTGTAAATCAACGTCTCGATGACATTAAAATAAAATTTTAATGCTTTGCCAGGCGCAAGCAGCGTTTTCCGGAGTGAGGCTGCGGCAGAGTCATGCAATTTTCCGGCTGCCAACGCGAATGCTTTGATCGAAAAGTTTTCCCAGCGATTTTCTTTGCTGCTGCTGCTGCTGCTGCTGCTGCATTCCGGCTGTCTTCGTTTTTACCTTGGTTACACTGCAAAATTCATTTGAATTTATCAACATGCACACGCCCACCACAAATTGCCGCCCCCTTTTAGCAGCCCTCGCTGCTCCGGCTCTATGGTAATGGGGGGTTTGTCTGCGCTGGGCTTCAATTGCTCATTTCCATGGCTCATGGCCAAATAATTGTAAATATTTGATACACAATAAGGCAATAAAAATAAAATTGAAATTTCTCGCTGTGTGTGTGTGTGAGTATCTGTGTGTGTGAGTATCTGTGTGTGTGAGTATCTTTTATTATTATCATCGTGCGCTGCGTCGTAAAGGAAATTGATACATAAGTCATTTTTATTGGCATATTCTTTTGTGTAATTACGGCGCAGGTAATTTAAATTTCCGTCAAGTTTTTACGTGGGGGACCGGAATTCGAAATCTGCATTTGCCTTTTCCTTTATTTTTTTTTTTTGAGTTTCCTTTTATTTTTATCCACTTTTTATTTATAACTTGACTATAAAATTTGATTAATCGTTTGACTTTGAAAATTGCCAAACGATTTAACGCTCGAATGCAAATACAATGCGATTATATCTGTAAAGTAATATCGTAGTTACAGCTCGGTAACTTTTGTTCAGTTTTTTGTAAAATTTTCGAAAAAACACTCTCAGGCACAGTAGCTCATATTTAGGCAGTACAATTTAAGTCTGTTTTTCGCCAAATAAGTAAGATTGCAGCTTCATTTTGGATTAGCTTACAGCTGAAACTGGCGAAATTACTAAATTTTTTATACACTGTACACAAAGTGTAAAAAGGTCATATAGGTTTGTGCAATGTATGTAACAGGCAGCAGGAGGCGTGGCAGACCATATGTTCCATGGGCGAAAATTGTGAGAAGCAATAGTAGAGTCGATATGGACATGACCGTCTGTCTGTCCTTCTGCATGAACGCATTCACACCGAAAAGATGAAGTGCACCCTTCCCCAGTGACATATTTTTGCGGTTTACAGCCAAAATCTATCATCTCGAAACTTGACAGAGATGTGCATTTATGTGCATCTATGTTTGAAAAATTATCGAAATCGGATAAATACATCAAAAGTTATAGTCAAAAATATGCTAATTTCACACACCCCCCCCCTCGCCCATAAACTGTGCCGAAATACCACTACGTGTAGATATGGACACATGTGAGCTAGAGTTACAAAATTTGGTTCGGGGACTCGTGTGACCCTAATCGTTAAAACTGTATCCACCTTTTTTCAGTAGAACCCCCGCTTTCCCAGCAATCGATTTACCTTAATTACTGCCACACCCACCATATATTGATTTGAAAATTGTCACAGACATTTATATATGTATTTTTGATCTAAAATAATATCATAATAGTAAAACAGTAAAGGAAAAGATAACGCAGCAAATTATTAAAAATGAAAACAATAATTAAACTAGTTTAATTGCCAACAATCGAATCCATCAGTGCATCATATAGCTCGGTGCGTGTAGCAATCTTTAGGAATTTATCAGACTGGTATTTGTTGTAGACAGCTCGGAGACGGGCACGTGGGGCTTCGCGCGCTAGTTTGGCAATTTGTTTTGTGATTGGACGCAGATGAGCTGGAGTATAGTGAGAGTAAAAGGATAGTGTTGGGGTCCAGAGTTCGTCATTAAAGCCAGTGCCGGCTTTGGCATTGCCATTTATTAGATGCAGTGAAAGAAAAAGTGATGCTGCTGCGATCTCTGAGGGTTTGTAACTGGCCAATTCATACTCTATTGAAGCCAGTTCCAAAAAATATTTGGACATGGCATGATGTGCATCCTCAGCGCCAGCTGCCTTTGAAAAGCGGCGCAAAAAATGTATTGGCAGCGGTCGCGACAAGGTGTAGTCTATAGCCTTCAAAATCTGTAGCTCCATCATGCGAATCTCGCGTGCAGTGTAACTGTCATCAGTTATATAAACAAAGTCGCCAATAGCTGGTGGAAGGAGTTCCTCGAACTTCGTTGCTATGAACAGTGCTGTCACGCCAACCAGTTGCAGTGAGCTGCGCTTAGTGTCCTTTACGACCTGTAGATAGCGATCGATGATCGCCACAGCCAGCTGATAGGTTTCGGCGGTGAGGTGAAAATCCAAGTGCACCTCAATGATCCAGTCCATAAGAACGGCACGCATTTCTGAAGAGACCTCCAGTTGTCCAGACAGGTGATCATTTCCTATGAACTGCTCTATTTCAACCTGGTATAGATAATCATAAATATCGTTTACATACTCTGCGACTAACACCAATTTGTCAGCGTCATCGGCATCAATATTTTCAACGCCCACCAAGGACACAGTAGCCTGAGCACTGGTGGGGCGCAACCTGGAAAGCATGTTAGTAGACTCCTTCTTGGGAGCATCATTGGAAGTAGTGGCGACATCATCAGTACCGATTTTTTGCTTCGATACAAGTTTGCTGGGAGCATAGGCGACCACTTTGACATTGGCCTTTGTCTGTGTGGGCATCAGCACGTTTGCATGACGATGTAGTCCTGTGGCTTGGACAGAGTTTCCGCGCATTGCCTGGGAACGCAGGCGCAAGCCTGCTGCATTGGCAGAGGGCTTAGATGTTGGCGCTGGGTTAGCGATGGTTGCAACTGTAGAGCCATTGGAAGTACTGGCGACATTTTCATCAAACCCGCTTTTTTGCTTCGCTACAAGCTTGCTGGGAGCATCGGCGACCACTTTGGTATTGGCCTTTGTCTGTGTGGGCATCAGCACGTTTGCATGACGATGTAGTCCTGTGGTTTGGACTCCACGCAATGCCTGGGAACGCAGGCGCAAGCCTGCTGCATTGGCAGTGGGCTTGGATGTTGGCGCTGGGTAAGCGATGGTAGCTTGATTGACACCCAGTGGCTGCTTCTTCCAGTTGGTATCAACGCGTGCCTTTGCATTGCGCAACGGATTGTATACAATGATCCTGGGAGCATCGGCGACCACTTTGGCATTGGCCTTTGTCTGCGTGGGCATCAGCACGTTTGCATGACGATGTAGTCCTGTGGTTTGGACAGAGTTTCCACGCACTGCCTGGGAACGCAGACGCAAGCCTGCTGCATTGGCAGTGGGCTTGGATGTTGGCGCTGGGTTAGCGATGGTAGCTTGATTGACACCCAGTGGCTGCTTCTTCCAGTTGGTATCAACGCGTGCCTTGACATTGCGCATCGGATTGTATACAACATTGGGCCATTTTAAATCATTAAGATCTTTCTTAGCCGCATCTTTAGCTGCAATGTTGCGTGTTATTCCACGATTCTGCAAATCTCCTAATGCGGCGCGTTTAGGGGCTGCCTCGTTTGAAGGCACATTCGATATCTTCACTGGTGCTTGCATTTTTAATGTTGTGCACACCTTTTTGAAACGTTTTTAAAATAGTCTTCGATTGCAAGGGTATAACAACAAATTCAAGTTTAACTGAAACGTACGAGCTATGAGCTTTTTTTTGTTTTTGAAATGTTTCGCATGGATATATGAATGATTTTTGAATTTTCAATTCAATTTCAGTTTATATCAAGCAGTTGAAATTTGTAATAGTTATACTCTGTACACAAAGTGTAAAAGGGTATTAAGGGTTTGTGCAATGTATATAACAGGCAGAAGAAGGCGTGGCAGACCATATGTTCCATGGGCAAAAATGGTCAGGAGCAACAGTCGAGTCGATTTGGACATGTCCGTCTGTCCGTCCTTCCGTATGAACGTCGAGATATCAGACACTATAAAAGGTAGAGGCACAAACATTTACTAAAAGATGCACATTTACACCGAAAAGATGAAGTTTGTCGAATCTAGTCGATATCTTGCCCCCTTCCCCTGTGACATTTTTGCGGTTTACAGCCGCAATCTATCATCTAGAACTCGACAGAGGTGTGCGTCGTGGTTATATGCATCTATGTTTTAAAAATTATCGAAATCGGATAAATACATATATTTAACTTAATCAAACTTTAACTATTGGTCATTTATAGAACACAGATGTTTAAAGATGGGTTACTAAATCCGCAGTCGTGACTTGTGCCCCTTATACAGCCCTTAAAATAATTGAAATGTTAAATGTTATATTTTTTTAATTGTAGTGTTTAATAAAAGCTTTCAAAAAAATTTATAAATAAATTTCATAAATACAGTTCTTATAATTAAAAATTAATTCAGTTTTTCTCCATAGCAAATAATTATATGTGCATATCATGCATTTTTTTTATATAAAAACACTATAAAACACTTTTTCTTACAAAATAAACTAATGCTAATAATATATTGGGCTGTCGTTATGTCCGTTGAGTTTAGCCTGCCGGGCAATGAGCCCATCCTACTTTTAAGGACTGAGAAGTTCATTTTGTTCAATTCCGTTGCGATGGCACGGATTCCTCCTCCTTAAAGCTTCTTTTAAGTTTCATACTGACTATACTTGCAAAAAATTTACAAAAACTATTTTCCAGACCAGATCGCAGTGTGATGAAAATGCTCAAGGAGTGTTTGAGCGGAAAGTACTCCGTAAGATCTTTGGCCCTCCACGCGTTGGCAACGACTACCGCATACGATGGAATGACGAACTCTATGAGCTCTACGACGACATTGACATAGTCAAGCAAATTAAGATCCAGCTGGTCCGCTGGCTAGGTCATGTTGAGCGTATGCATAAAGAAGCTACTGTGAAAAGAGCCTTCAATACGGTTGTCGAAGGGAAGCGACGAAAGACCATGTCTGCGTTGGAAGGACCAGGTAGAGAGTACGCTAGCTAACTTTGGTATTACCAATTGGAAAAGGCTCGTGCAACGCATAGACGCTTGGAGGAGAGCTTTACATCAGGCCGTAACCCGGTAACGGGTTGTTATGGCCAGTTAAGTAAGTAAGTAAGTATCTGCCAGATATCTTGAATTTTATTACGGCTGGGAATCATACTCGGCCACGACAGGAAGGGACTAAGAGTACGACTTTGTTTGCTGGCTATCATGGTTTGGAGCTTTGTTTTGCTGAATTATCCAGTTTTGGTTAGGGAAAACGTCTCGAAATGGGACTTGCGCGCTTTTAAATAACTTATTATATGCCACTGATGAAATTCGACCCGGAAATCTTATATTGGGTAGTTGGACATCTCACTGAACTTAGCCCATACCATAAGGGATTTTCTGCCATGGTCTAGTTTTTGAAAACGGTATCCCAACTCTCGTAATTTTTTGTAGTAGCCATCTGAACCATCCAAATTCTTTTTTCCGTTTTAATTAAACTTTTTTCATCGCTAAAAATAACGATTCCAAATGCCACGACCTACAACTTGTATTTCTCATACATTGTAATTCGCCCCTTTTTTGTACTGCTCTGTTAGGCTTGGTTTGTTATCCTTGGCACGATGTGCAGCTGCATCCCGGCTTTATATTTTTGTCCCAAACGCTGTCTAGTAACATTTACTCTTGATTCCGACTTAATTTAGTTGGACAACATTTTGCCATGAGCATCAAACTTCCGAGTGTGCCACATAGTTAGCACATCGATGATAGATATCGGACTTCGATAGTCGATTGAGTAATTTTTTGGACTTTTTAACCGTTTTCAATGGTATAGCGGTGCCTACATGTAATAACAACAATTTGGTTCATTCCCATCCCTGCTTCACGCATCCCTTAAACCTTTCCAGCTCTGTCTTGGACATTGGGGTGTCACAAAGCATTTCGGCACTTAGACCACAAATAAATAACTATACATTACTTGCTATGAAATTTACGCGGCTTTGAACTAACGTCAAAAATTACCTCCTAAATTAACGGTAAAGGTAAAGTGAAAAAATACTCACCAAGCATACAACTAAAAATCTGCATACTCAAATTTAATGTTCCGTTGTCTATATGTGAGTGAGAGCGAAATATTTTTTTGCACATATAATTATTTTACGTGTTGTACTAGGAGTAAACCACGGGAGCTTTGTGGAAAGACTGGGAGCAGAATAAGGGACGAAAGCGTCAAAGGCTGCATATAATGTCCAATAGAAGTTCTAAGTCATCGGTAGGCAGTGGACCAGTCTATATTAGATAATGATATATTTAAAACATTAAAATTAGCTCTAAGAAAGCATCGCATTCGGCGAGGTTGAATATTGCTCTGACATAATTTAGGCTCATTAAAGATGAAAGAAATTTGTAGAGTCAGACGTTAGGGATCGTCAGGTAAGGAAAGCGGACTTACCCTTGATATCTCCAGACTAGAAGAATCTGTGATAAAAACAAGAGGTAGCAATCTTTTGGAACAATTGCGGATCAGACCAGCAACAAAGTCATAATGACAAGTAGGAAAACGAAAGTTAGAATTGGCCGATGGAAGCCACGACAATAAAACAAGATTTAAGTCGTATAAAACGCCCTGATCCGTAGGTTTCATATCCCTGGGCTCCGATTTTTACTCGACGGCTCTGTTCAAGTGATTTCCAGTTGGTAGGTAATCCGAGTGTATCGATTCCTTTTAGGTCTTTTGCCACCATAACCCACGCCGGAAAGTGTGTTCCCCGATCACGAATCGAAATTCTCAATTTAATCGCTGAAACGTCAGCCATTGCTGACAGTTGTTTTATCTGTCCATTGGGAAAGCTACATAGCGCCGTTCCTTGCATTACCATCGCCAATGACCATGATGTCTTCTTTTTGTCAAGTATTAACTTAAATGCTTTCAACTTTCTATAGAGTGTGAGCCACATTGCTATCATACAGTGTTCTATTTATACCAAAGAGCATTTCATAGCTCTTACTTTTAGACTGGGATTCGCTGCTGATTCCATTTCGTGAAACGTTTTTGACAGGCCATTTTTAGGACAGTCGTTGCTTGCCACATTTGAATGAACTTATTAGAAGCAGCATTTCTTAATATAGACTGGCATTTAATTTTCTTTCCTAACACTTTTGTGGCTAGTTTTTTGGAAAAACCTCTGCCTAATTGGCAACATATGTGACTTCTAGCTATTAAAAGCCATTCACAATCCATCAATAACTAAGCTGCCCTTTTGCACGTGGCTTAATGTAGCTCAGGGCTAACTATCCGAAAGTACACTCAAGCTGCCTAATTAATTGTGGTTAGCACTTTCCTGGGGGCCAATGTCAGGAAGTATGCAACAATCTACAATTTACCGCTAATAAGTCAATAAATCCATTTAACAAGAAAATAAACGGTAGCTGTATAAAGTGGAAAAAAACAAAGCATTTCCCAATACAAACAAAAGTCAAGTCAGGTGAAAAACTTTTGCCAGTCTTAGCTAACGGCACTTGAGTGTTCAAATTGCTGCTACATATCCGTAAACCCTTAGCGCCCCATCCAATTATGTGAGCTACACACGATGCCATCAATGTGTGTGTGTGAGTGTCGCACTAAACCGTGTATAGAGCCAGTAGCAGAGGAATACGGGAACCCAGAAACCCGGAACCAGAACCAGCCTTTTGCTTGGCAGTTTTTTGGTGCAAAGTTTTTGCGGCTTTTTCAATATTTTATGAGTCAAGCTTTTCCGTTAACACCTTAAGTACGCAGGGCATTGTGGTTATGTGGCGGGGTGTAATACATGTGTGTGCGTGTGTGTGTGTGTGTGTGTGTGTGTGGCAGGAAATAACGCGCAAGTTGTAAGTTTTAACTAGCAGCAAACAACTTGGCCCCGGTAAAATGCCTTAGACGACTGTTGCGCATGTTGTAAGCGAGGGTGTTTGTTGTTGCTGTTGCGGTTGCAATGAACCATCGAATATTGTAAGACACACACACACACACACACACACACACACACACACATAGTAACCTTCGACAACGATTTATTTCCAAAGCAACTTAAGTGTGCTCAAACGCGCGCGTCTTGAACAATGCTTGGCACTCACAGCCCCCGACTCAGCCACGCCCACACTTGCCAACGGTATACGGCACACCCTGTGCACCACGCTCCGCGCTACTTGTGGCTACCCTGTTTGTTTAGGCATGCATATGTGTGTGTGTGTGTGTGTGTGTGTGTGTGTGTGTGTGTGTGTGTGTGTTCGCAACGCGCTAACTCAATGAGTCGAAATTAAACAATGCAAAAGATTAAGTGCAGATTTGGGACTTTATCTGCTTGTGCCATAAATTGGTATTTAAGGGATACCTCACAAATGTCTATACCACACACTCATACACACACACACACACACAGAGTCGCAACCCAGTGTTTGTGTGTGCGGCTTATTGTACGGCTTGGTTGGCCAGCAGCTCCTCAAAGTAAGCTACACTCAAAAAATTGCACGCCTTTGATTTCAGAAAATCGTTTTCAAAAAGCAACTACGAAAGATGGGATAATAAAACTAGAATAAAATTTCTTTGAAAAGAACAAGTATAGAATTACATAATGCCAACACAGAACGACTGGGAGATGTGACATCTTGAAAGATTTTATATGCCAGACAACTAATATAGGTGTTCGCAGTCTAAAGACTAGTTAAACTCATACATATTGACGTCATTGATGCTAAATGAGAGCAATCTAAAGTATATGTTTACTTGACGATTGAGATTGAGATGATTGTTAAAAACTATACTTTTGATGTTGTCAAGTATTTCATCGACCAACGAAGAATGGTGTCAGCGTAGAATCACTCTTGTCCAACGTTGCTACTTTGGTCTCTGTAGCCAAATGATTAGTAGAGACCTCTCTCCACACGAAGTTCACGCACCAGAAAAGACATTTTCTTTCCGGTTTGCTGTATAGCGTTGGCGGCGAATGACACAATCTGATACAGATGCGCCTGCAATGTTTGAGTGGAAAGTACTCCGTAAGATCTATGGTCTGTTATGCGTTGGAAACATTTACCACATTTGCTGGAATGAAAAATTCTATGAGCGCTACGATGGCATTGACATAGCCAAGCAAATTAACGCCTCGGCTGCCTTGGATATGTTCTTCGTATGGACGAAAGGTCCTTAATGCGGCTACTGAATAAAGGGGATGATGGGGTACACCGGGCCTTCATTGAAGGCATATTTGAGCAATATTGCAGCAAAATGGCGAAGTAATTAGGAAATATCGAAAACATGACACAATCGAAAATTTTTTTGCATTTCCGTACAAAAAAAAAAGGAAAAAAAACGGTGGAGTAACCCATACCATTTCCGATCAATTTGAGTTCGCTGATTTCAAATCCGGAAACCGTTTTGAGTTATCTGGAACGGTTTTCTAATTAACGCTTTTTAAACAATTCGAGATATCGAAAGTTGCAAGGTCAGCTAATATCACATATCTCGGGAACCTTACTACCAATTGAGATGAACTATGACTTGAATTGAAGGTAATTCATATAACAAATAATAATATAATAATAACTATTGATTAAATCCGTTTCAGACAGTTTTGATTCAGATTGCGAGTTATTGCGAGATTGCGAGGTAATAAATTCCATAAATATATTGGAAATTACATTTTTTTTTTTTAGTTAAGTGCGTTGTAATCACAAGTAATACAATCGAGTTCAGATACACCAAAGCTGTCTGAGGATCATTGAGGCGTCACTTAAGTACCTTTAATTTAAACTACTGTTCATCTCAATCGGCAGTAAGGCTCCCGAGTAATATGAGATTTGCCACTTTCGAAATATGTAATTTGAATTTGAATTTGGAAATAGCGATTTTTCGAAAACCGTTCTAGATAACTTAAAAAAGTTTTCAGATTTGAAATCAGCGAACTCAATTTTAGTGGAAAAGGTATGTTTTAGCTAAAGGCCTTCAATTTAGGCTAAATTTGTTGCATAGTGTAATTGATTCCGTTCACTTTCATATTCAAAAAGTTGCGAGATGTGCGACCCAAATTTTTTTTTAGATAATCGTGTTAGAGATAATCATTCACCATAACACACAATCTAACAAACTTGAACGTCACGGGTCGCACGGCAGATGGTATTGGTACATCCTAACATAAGCATGCATGCTCTTCTTTTCACTCTCATTGCTAACAAAGCTTGCACAGAATCAAATTCAAATTCAAATCAAAAAAAAAGTCGGCGCACTAATCATAAGCTGCAACTGTCTCAACTGACATTACAGCGAGAGAAACCACTAAACAGTTTTCTCTTTATTATTTTTCAGTCACTAAATCTAAAGTATTAAGTGTATTTGAACTTATGGTAAGAGTTGTTTGTGGAATTTTCCTTATATTTGTGGTCCAATTCTGGTTCCCTTTTTGTAAGATATATGGCCCAAAGATGCCGCCTGATCAAAATATACACCAAACTTCGAAATGACCAGTCAATGGGTATGTCCATTATGGGACAGGTGCACCTTCTTCACTTTGCCAATCCACAAGCATTGTATTTTCTATGTCCTTACAAGGTTGGGACGACATTGCAATGACATGCAATGGCATCAGTCCTTGCATTCGAAGCGACATATCACATCCAAAGGGATCAATGCTTTGATAGACCAAAAGCGACCTATTTTGTGAATGTCCATATGACACCTACGGTTTCGTAGTACATATGGAAATAACTCTTTGGCAGACCATAAAGAAGCTACTCTTATGTTGACTCGGGCTTTACGCCTTACTGTTGCTGCCGATACTTTTCCAGGTAGGGTTAAATGGAACTACCAAAAGGGCGAAGGTGGTTTACATATGAAAATTTTAATTTATGGATGCGAATTTATTGAAAATGTAATTTCAAGTTATCCTTTCTTAAATGAAGAAAGGCAATTTTTTGAGTGTATAAAGTTTGACTGCTGTTGTAATAAGACAATAGATCAGCGCACACACACACACTGACACACTTAAGAATCTTATGTGTGTGTTTGTGTGGGTTTGTCTATAAATTGCACATTAGCTGTACAAAGTCTTAGCAACCGTTAGACAAAAATAAGTAACAACAAAAACAAACGAGAAATTCCAGTAGCTTCAAGAAAATCTAGCGCCAAAGCTTACATACACTTATATCTCTAAGAATCTAGAGCTAACATATATAGAGCTATTTGCTTAAATTTTGGTTAGAAAACTTTAAAAATATGTAATTCGAAGAGATTATCATCTTTGCCAAATTTCACATCAAAATATATATAAGTGTTTGAGATACGCTTCGTTTTGTGAGGTACAAAAAGGAGGTTCTGTTGTTGCAGTTGGGTATAAATTTGGCATGCCTCACAGAAAATCCACCATTTGCCACTGCAGCTAATCCCAAAAAGTGATATCATATTATTCGGGAGTTCGAAAATGCGACGTCCGGTTTCATTGTCAAATGTGTCCAAATATAACATACTCCGAAAGGCCCGTGAATATCAAATTGCTTAATAGACAGTTGCGGAATCCCGTATATATATATATGAATCCTTGAACCTCGGGTTTGGCATAGGGCGGCGACAAATTCCTATCATTCCTCTCGATCTGTAGTTTTACGTTGTGTTACTTCTTCGGCCAAAAATGTTGATTTTTATGTAGTTTATGGTCTACCAACTCGCCAAGGATTCCACTCGAAGCACTGCCGACTGACAAATCCAGCGCGACTTCCGCTGGCATTGAACCGTTTTTGATCACTTATAGGTATGCCACAATTCTATATAATTTGCGGCCATTGGATCTTAAGAATGTAACGCAGACAGTGGTTTACGTATACCTGCATTTAGTTCGAGATAAAGATAGAGACTTTTCAGATATCACAGGCTTACAGCAGTTCGGATTTGAAATTGGATTCAAAAAGACTTAACTTCCCGTTTTGCTTTAGTGCGCTGATGCATGGGTGTTGACGCAGTCTGATGAAAATGCCCTAGGAGTGTTTGAGCGGAAAGTACTCCGTAAGATCTTTGGCCCTCTACGCGTTGGCAACGACTACCGCATTCGTTGGCGAACTCTATGTGCTTTACCAGGACATCGGCATAGTCAAGCTAATAAACGTCCACCGGTTCCGCTGGCTGGGTCATGTTGGGCATATGGATTATGAATATACTGCGAGAAAGGTCTTCAATGCGACTGTTGAAGGAAGGCGACGAAAGAGCTAGCCATGTCTCCACTGGAAGGACCAAGTATCACCGATTTGAGAGGGCATGCGCAGTAGACTCCTTTATAACAGCACAAATCTTAGGGGGGAATACCTCAACTATTTAAAGATTTCCAGATCCATTACGAAAGTCCGATGATGCCTCATGAGCTTTATTTTGTTGATGTTGTTTGTTCGTTTGTGAATAATAGTTGCCACTGTTTTTGGTAAAACAGAAACAGTGGTTATACCACGCCAAAAAATATAAAAAATACCAAAAACTGCTAGAGCTGAGAAGCCCGAACGAACAGTTAAACATGGTACATGAGAAGCTCTATAGAACATTTGTATTACCACTTATGATTATCTGCAGGAAGTATTCGAAAGAGAATCTTATATAATTCTGTGACTCGCATAAACTTCAGCTGGAATTGAACATACGCTGTGTAAGGGTATAAACAAAGTTGCCTCAAAAACTTTTGCACTACCTTATGTTGAATATAAAAGCTATAGGTGAAAGCGACACAGAGAGAGAGAGAGAGAGAGGGAGAGATAGAGAGAGAGATAGAGCGATATTGAAAGCTGTAAAGGTAGCGAAAGAGAAAGAGAGAGAGCACACACAACATGCACAAGATTAATTGCAATCGGTGTTTTGGCATATGTTTTTAGCTCTTTGTTGTACTTTGGTTGCTTTCTTTTATACTTTTAATTTTCTATTTCTTTTATTTATTTACTTTTGTGTTGCAAAAAGTTTTGTGTGCATTGTGTGGGTCCATGTGTGAGCGTTTGTTGAGGTTATCACTTGAAAAGGTAATTAAGCAACCATTTATATTGTACACAGGAGCGGAATGAGGCAAATGTATAACACATGCTCCCAGGTTGTCGATTGGTCACAGCTGCAGGATAAATGCCTGATAATGGGCTCGATTTGGGAATAAAACTGTGCGGGTGAGAAGTACCTCGAAGGAGTTGTGAGAAGCCAAAACTTTTTGTAGAGTTTTGCAAGATTTGGGTATTTATAAAGGCTGATGCTCAGAGAAGTTAACAGAATTTAAGTCGCTGCTATAGTATTTGTAAAGCGGTGAGCAAACCTTCGGCTAACACTTCGGCCTTGAAGAGTCTTCCAATTCGAAAACATGGCAGATGCAGTACTGTGATATCACGGGTCTTGTCTTATATCTGGTAAGGGATTCTCTTTTTTAAATTACTATGGTAGGGTATCAGTATTTAGTGATTTCGTTCGAAAGCCTCAACGAACCCTCCTCAGGCTGTTTTTCTAACGAATCCCAAAACGACGTCTTACACTGATGGCGAATCTTCTCATCTTTGATTGTGAATGCTGTGTCCTAGATATGCTTACATCATATGTAGGTGTATTTGTGGATCTTCAACAAGGTTCACCCATTACAGCTGGCCTTGCTGGCCTTAATTGAGTAGAATCGATAAGAGCGGAGCATCTATCTCTTCAACATTCAATTGTTCTTTTTTATTTAAAAGGAGCAAATCGAGAATGCCAGTAGATGGCGTGCTGTAAACTGCACTTTTATACGTATAAAAAAAGTAATTGCCTACTTTTTCGGGCACATTGCTAATGGCAACAAATAAGCTATCAAACTATTATGAGCTAATCAGCGATGTGCCAGATATCTCTCTCAACTGAACTTCATGCTTAAAGCAAACTATCTTTTTGTCAAAAGCGTCTTTGATAAGTGCAGAAATCAGGGTTAGTAAGTGAGCTGCTCTCCAAAGGAGCTCTTCGCAAACCAAGTAGCCATTAACGGCACTTTGAGTGAGCCACTCATCACGCTCATTTTGAACATAGCTCATGCTCATGGGCTTAAGCCCCTCGCAGATCTCGCTTATTTCCAATAAAGCAGCGTGATTCCTTTGCCCGAGCTCGCGCTCATTTCCTATGCGGCTCGCGCTCATGGCAATATATGAATATAACAAAAGAGCCTTTGCTCATTGAAAGTCTATAAAATTTAAAGTGATCCGCCTACAGCTTACTTTGCTCGCCATCCCTCGTGCTATGATATAAACGCCAGATTTTACTCAGAGAATGTTATAACATTCGACGTTATTTGCTCAACGATTGTCGCCAATAATATTTATCATTTTGGGTTAGTTTTGTTTGCTAGTTAAATTGGAGTAAATATTCAGCTTAAGTCCAACGAAAAGCGACTGAAGATAAGAAGTGAACCTTCTAAGAAACCTCTAATCGTTACCATCAACCTCAACAACAAAGCCGAGCTCATGATTTGAAACTGTTTCTATGAATCTGGTGGGATTCAAAAGGTGTTGTGCACTCTAAGCTGCTGAAATTTGACAAGTCTATAATGAGATATCGGTACCGGGTTTGTTCGTTTGAGTCGTCCTTTGCGAGAAACACGGCTGAAATACAAACAAAGACATGAAAAAGTTCTTCTTAAGACATATAGTACTATGGTTGACCTAATGTCCTTTCTGCTTCTTAACTGGCCATAACAATGCGTTATCGGGCTACGGCCTGATGTTAATACACTCTTTCATTGGAATTGTGGTTTTATGTGGTGGATCCCAAACCCTACGCATAACCCTTTTAAGGCCTGGGGTGGCTCTACTGGTCTCGAAAGAACCGAGTGTCATTGTTAGTCATACGTCATACGACAAGCATTGATCTGCTGAGGTGGAATTCTCTAACCCGCTCACCACACGTGGGAAACGTCTCAAGAAACGTTAAAAAGAATTTGGAATGCTTATATGGTATGTCCGACCGATATGGATCTGGGCAACAAACAAAAGCTCTTGGCTAAAACTTTGCTATTATGATGAGTTTGGGGTTGCTGAGTAGTCGACTTTTCGCGAGTTTCGAAGTCAGCAAGTCGCATATTACTGTAGAATCTAATTTGGCTCATTTATGATTTGAAAAGCTGGCCAACTAGAGCATCAATACAGCAAGTGAGCAGAAAGTCAGTAAAGTTCAAAAGAGTTAAAAATGAAGACAATTAGAGAATGGAAGCTGTAAGCGGTCGTAAGGAGCCCGCAAGACATCCCAAATAACTTGTATAGCTTTAACTTTGAACTTGAATCGCTACAAAACAAAAAAAAACCCTCCGAATTGCCTACATTTAAGCGCTCATCACTAATAGCACACACACACACTCACGCAGTTGACAAGCAAACATATGTGGCAGGATGCTATAGCAACAATATCTACCATATTCGCACTGCCACTCCCACACCCTCTCAATCATCTAACAACTTTTGATTGCTTTATTATTGTTGAGCTCCCTGTTTACCTGCTTAGCTCCAACCCACACACACCCCCCCTCATATGTGGCAACTCTACCTCTCTGGTCCTTAAGGCACTCAAATTGATTATGCTGGCATTCGTTGTTGTTGTTGCCACACATTACTTACGAGCAGTACTCAATGATATCCACTTTTGCACACTTTTCTTATTAGAAGCAATCATATCACACCAACCCTTGGACGCCCCCTTCCTGCCCCCATTACACACCCCATCCTTTTGTATGCGTATTTGTGTATGCGTGTGTTTGAGAAAAAAATAAATCATTTTTTCTGTTTTTGTTGTTGATTTATGCCTTTGTTCGATGTGCGGCTTAATTTCCACGTAGAATCTTATATTACAAGGCGCGCTCTCTCTCTGTCTCACTCTCTCTCGTTCTCTTTAGGTCTGACACTCTTAAGCTCTTTGTTGCTGCTATCTCGTTCTGACGCTCTTCTTGATAATGAGCCAAATCATTTTTCGTGAGATAAATTTCATTTTACTTTAGCTTGGCATATAAGTAGCTGCAAAACTTATGTTATAGTCTCCAAGAAACCAAACCAGATCTATCGCAGCATCCCCCTAACGGGCACTTGTACTAACTGTGCTTTGTCTGCCAAGTCATTTTAGCCCCCCTAACCCCCCCAGACACACACACACACACACACACCTCAGCAGCATCTTTGCCGTCGACAACTTTGAGTTTGGCGCGCTCCTTGAAAGCGTTATAAATCATTGACATGATTAAGCGGCGCGGCACGACACGACATGCTTTTGTTGTAGCGCCATTGTTGTTGCTATTGTTGTCTCTGACTGTACTACAACCACTACTATCCACAGCATCACTACTATGTAGTAAAAGTTCAGCGACAACAACAAGCTCTGACTGCGATGAGAGCAAAATGATAATTTAATATCGAAAATTGTTTTTATTGAGTTGATTTGTAAGTTAGCTAGAAGTGGATTCATCGATGGGGGGGCACTGGGGAAGTGCTGCAGCTTACAACGGTTTGTCTGGGAGTTCTGCGCAAAGTTTGACAGCCGTTTATTGAGCAATAGCTAAGAGAAACTGGTAGCTAGCTTTAATTAAATCCTTAATTGTGTTGAATTGGGCGAGGAAATTTAACCCATTTTAGTATATCGCTTATCTAGTACAACAGTCGAATTGGTAATTACTCGAGTTTGTTATTAAATAATCAAACTTTAAGAATTATTTTTTAAGAAAATATTTTTTATTTTTGAGTTTGATTTATAAACTAGGAGGCTCCGCCCCCCAATCGTGCCCCTCTCTTGGCATATTACATTCCTAAAAGTAAACATCAGTATAGTGGGTCCCTAAATTAAACTTCGATATAAAACTTATATAAGGCAAGCATAGATAAACGCGAATTTCAACATCGATTGATCGTTTTCAAGGCTTAGGCATTTGTATCATGCAACTATTATGACTGTCATATTATCGAAAAACAAGTAAAACCCCAGTAGAAAAAAACACGGATTGCATAATCAGTGGGTGTAAGTACGGTACATATATACTAATATTTGCTTGTGCGGCAGTGACAGAAACAGTGTTCCCAAAAAAAGCTTAAAATTTCTAAAAAATATTTTCTTTGGTAGAACAATATAAGGTATGATAATTCACTGTTGCTACATTTGTTAGAATTTTAAATGGACCGCAATGTCTGTTAAAGTATAACTCTATGTTTAAAAAATGTTGACAACTCATTAAACTTTTAATGTGTTTTTACTTTGTATTAACTGCATCCGAATATTATTAACTTACGAAAAATAGGTTTTTTTACAGCCTTTAAATCGCAGCTTTGTATTGTTACAATAATCCAAACCCCGTAGTTCCCGCCCGATCCCTTGAAAAATATTTACTTAATAAATATATATCCATTCAATATGCCTTTATTTCTTTTATTTTCTTAGCTTCTTCCACTCACTTGCTTACAGCTTCGTATCTTTGCGTTCTATCTTTCAGTTTAACAAAAATTAATTTATTACATCAATATTTATGTTTCACTTAAATTATAATGCGTGAATGCAGCCAGCCCCTGTCTAAACTTTTACCATTTTCGTTTTTTATTCATTTTGCGTTTCTTCTCTCACTGCCGCTTCGACGTTTCTATGCTTTTTTCTTGTTTCTTTTGCAGCTTGGCCGCCGCCGCCGCCGCCGCCGCCACAAAGCAAACAAATTTTGCCATCTACAAGTTTGGTTTTTGGCAAACCAAAATCATCAGCCATAATAAATATTAAAAATAGCGCAAAAAACTCAAATATTAGAGGTTGGAGCTGTGGAGCGATGGAGCGATGGAGCGGCGGTATGGAGCTAGGCTGCAAAAAAAACTTTTCTAATAAAATAGTGGGCCAGTTTTGCTGTTGGGATTGCAAAAGCAATTGCAATTGCACAACTTTTGGCATATTCAAAAACCATTTGCCTATCAGAAAGTGTTTCAACAAATATTGACAGACAGTCGTAGAGACGCAAAGCGAGAGAGAGAGGAAACGAGGAGGCAAACTGGTTTGGGCGCCCATAATTAACAGCTAATATTGCATAGCGGGTAAAAGTTTTTTAGAGCCTATGTAGCGGCATTTTATTTATTTCTATTTTGCGCTATTTGACTACAACTTGCCGTTGAATTGGTGTGCGAAACCGGGGGAACCGGTTACTGTTTAATAAGCTCACAGTTTTTGTTTGTGTTTTCCAACACTGTAAACAGGCAGCAAAGGCATTTGAAGCGCCGCGTCTCTCATATGAGCGCCAGGCAGCTTCCTACGAAAAAGTCAAACAGTCACACACACACACACACACACACACACACACACATGCCAGCTACTTATGCATATGGCAAGCACTTGAGCTTTCTGCTCTGCACGCTTCTTTCTACTCTGACTTTTTGCTCATTTTTTGGTGTCAATGAACAGTTTTAACATATTAGCAAAGTTTCTTAAAGTACACATAAATATGTTTGATGTGTGTGCAAGCGGAAGCAAAGTTGGCAGTGTTGGGGGGGGGGGGGGGGGGGGGGGTCGGGACAAGTACGCTGGCATGTTTAAGGGTTAAGGGTTATGCCCGCAACGGCAACAGCAGCAGCAGCAGCAAATTATGCAAGATGCTGAGTTTGATGAGTCTGGAATGAGCATAGCCTTGTTTATCAAAGGCTTCAGCAGGCTTAATTTGAACGCAGCTTAATGTACCGCTAAGTTGGCAGCTGCGAAAAAGCTTTAAGCTCTGCTTTAAAGCTAAGCATAGCCTTGTTTATCAAAGGCTTCAGCAGGCTTAATTTGAACGCAGCTTAATGTACCGCTAAGTTGGCAGCTGCGAAAAAGCTTAAAGCTCTGCTTTAAAGCTAAAGCGAGCTTTAAACCAAGCTCTATCAAGAGCTGCGTAGTAAGTGTTAAAGCTTTCTCGCACTGGAGGCAAGCCGATAGCAACGACGGCAAGAAGTTGCGTTTGCTGGCTGTTTGTATACCCTGCACACAAAGTGTTAAAGGGTATTATAGATTTGTGCAATGTATGTAACAGGCAGAAGGAGGCGTGGCAGACCATAAGTTCCATGGCCAAAAATGGTCGAGTCGACATAGACGTGTCCGTCTGTCTGTCTGTCCGTGTTGTCGCATCGTTCCCGGAGACTATAAGAGCTAGTGAAAAAATGTTGTTGCAAGTTTGTCGAATTATGTCGATATCTCAGACCCTTTCATCGTGCCAGATTTTCTCGGTTTTAACCCACACCATAAAAGCTAGCCAATTGAAACTTGGCACAGTTATGCACACTATTATGTGAAAATGATTCATATCGGGTAAGAACTTTAGAAGCTAATGTGCCAATGTTAGGCCCCCTATTCCATGAACTGCAACAGAATTTCACTTTTTACAGAAATGTTAAAGTTAACATTTATGTTAACCTAATGTTATACGTTAGGGTTATAAACCAAAAAAATGTTGATTTTTCTCCTGATCATCCTCCCTCCCCCCGTAGAACATTTACTGTTATTACGAACATACATTTACACAGAAATTTGATTTTCATGGGAAAAATTGGTACAGGGTATTCCACTGTCGGGCACCGTCCCGACTGTCAGGAACCAAATTCTTTTGTTTGTAATAGTCAAGATGTTTTGTCCTGTTTCAGGTATTTTGTGTACTGTGGGGCTGACAGGTACCAGATTGTTGTGTATAGTAATCGGTTTAGTCTTAATTCTAGTAGGTCTTTTTTAAGGAATTTTGTATGTCGGCGAGATTTAGGTTGTGGGTATATATTAAAGGGCTTTTATAGGCGTCTTTCGCTA
The DNA here is from genome assembly GCA_035041775.1 of Chymomyza caudatula. Classification (NCBI taxonomy): domain Eukaryota; kingdom Metazoa; phylum Arthropoda; class Insecta; order Diptera; family Drosophilidae; genus Chymomyza; species Chymomyza caudatula. The sequence goes on from JAWNKW010000150.1 coordinate 5,263,212, forward strand.
TTTTGTTAGAAAAAAAAGTAGAGAATGTCCATGCGGTGGTTAAGTGTTGCTGCGTACTCCATAATTAAAGAAATTTGAAGAAGTGGGTAATTCTTCTTATTGTTCTTATAATGGTAAGTATATTTTTGCATGGTCTTCTTAATTCAAAGCTTACTTAAGGGTTAAAGCAGAGTTACTAGCAGGCAAGATCGTCTGACTTTAAGTTGCACTACAGAACCTATACTTCGCGGCATTTCACATTTATTTTTCTTATTTTTCCTCTCTCTCCCTATGTCTCTCTCTCTCTCATTGTGAACTGTCTTTGCCGCTTATTGTCTTTGGTGACTTTTACTTTCCGCTGTTCGCGCTTCCTCTCTTACTCTCTCTCTCGCTCGTCGCGTCTTCAAGCGAAGGCAAATAACCCGCTGGGAATAATATTTTCATTTTTCGACACAATAACAAATGACGACAATGGCGACGCAGGAAAACCTCAAACCCTGACGTTGCTCACCTACACGGACACTGCTCTCTCATGCTCGTCCTTTTTGGCTCAAGTGCGCTGCCTGCTACAGTTTCCCTTTCAGCATTTGCATTGCTGCGATGCGGAAAAATTTGCCAACCATTGTCTTTAAGTAGAAAATTCAATTTGTATTTTGACTACTGTTCGTTGCCGAAAAGTATGCAACGTTTTTTTGCTGTGTTTGGCCAACGCATTTCGAAGGGGTGTCACACTGGGGCGCACCAGGGGCTATTGCATTTTTAATATGCAGAGTAGAATCGCTGCGAATACAAAAGGCGCCAGTGTTGCGACTCACTCTGCTGTCTTTCCTCTCTGTATGTACAAAACAAATAAAGTCGCAAATCTTGCGAGCTACCAAAAATGTTTGCCTCTTGTAGTTTGTTTATAGAGAGTAAGAGCAAGCCTGGGTTGGATTTCTGTTAATTTGAAATTCAAATTGATTTTGACTGCTTTTGATGGCAGTGCAACCCTGTCATAAAGCACTAATGTTTGTTTGCTTTTCGTTATGCGCCGGGGTTTTTTTTTTTTTTGTTTTGCTACCCTAATATATTTACTTTTGTGCAAATTAATTGGTGTAAAATGCAATTAGCATGCAAAAAAGTGCTCGAATTAACCAGCTTGTCATACACAAAAATAACCCCGAAATGCGGCTGTCATGGGTTAAAACACTGGCCTGACTACATAACAAAAATAGTTTATGAACTATTCATGCACTTGTGCTTTAGACCTAAGGTCAATGTTGTCAACCAGCGACGTTTCACCCAGCAAACCCAAAGTTTCTGCTGCATAACCTTAGGGGCACTGCGCATAACTTCGATGCCTTCGACATGCAACGACATGCAAGACAGCAAAAGGACATTAGACGACGAGACAACAAAGACAAGACGCAGCACTGCAGCAGAGCATTAAGAAGCAGCAGCAAAAAAAAGCGAGCAAGCCAGGCAGTTTTCATAGCGACGAATTTGTAATACACTAGTTTGAATATAATATATATATAATATATATTATAACTAGCGCACTTTTGAGTGGTGTCTTTGTGACGCGGTCTACTCATGATCAGTCTTCCTTCAAAATCAATCAAGGCCTTTCACTTGCGGCACGGTTCTCAGCATTTCCAGTCATTTAAAACATTTTTTATACTCCTATACTCGCACCATGCGGCCTTGACTGCGCTTAATCAATGCTTCCAACGTGCGAGTGTAAAAGAGCTAGAGCAGCTACAGGAATGTGACTTAAAGCCCAGTAGGAATTTTGGGACTGCTTGAGCGTGGCTAAACTATTTAGTTAGTAGCAATACGACTACTACATTTTTTTGGCAGACACATTTTGGAAGTTACTCAGTTTAAGAGTGACTCAATAGACATAGATAGGATACAATGCGAAACAGTTTTGTAAAATTTTTATTCACCAGGAAAGTCCCTTTTTCGTAGTTTGTTACGTTTCATACTTTTGGCCAGATTTTGCGGTTTCAATTCACTGGCCGTTGAGCTCGTGAATTTAATTGTAACTGCTGTGATGCTACAATAATTGGTCCTGCAAGAGGGCTACAGGAAGCGATCACAGTTTACATGCTTATGTTCCAGCGCTTTGACCACTTTTGAAAGTAATGCAGATATTGCTGTAGAACATTCGTTGGCCTAAGTCACCTCTATGGGGATCGCAGAGCCAGTGGCATACCTTTTGTAAAGAATGGGCACCAAGACACTTCCTGGGTAACCTTAGCTTTGATGCTCCTGATGCTACATAGATTGTGAGATGTGTCGGTCCTTTCAATAGCTACGCACTATTCAGAAAAGTTGAAGTTGAAGATCATTGTGCCAAACTCTGTCAAAGGCTTGTTTTATGCACCAGCACGTACTTCTTGGCCTCAAAATTCTAAACTTTTCTACCCTATGCAGTTGTTTCATGGGACTTTCGGAATCCAAATTGAAAGGGAGGGATTCTTTTCGTTAATTCAGGCCAACAAGCACATCAACATCGAAGAGCTTGGCAACCGTGGAGAGGAAGGGCTTGTAACAGTCTCAACACAGCATTGAACATAAGAGCGCTGCTTTGGCTGACATTGCCTTGAAAAAATGATAATGATATTATTGATTCAGAGTTTCATATGGGTATACATAGCTATAGAAAGTCCAAAGTTTTTGTATGCATCAGCAAAACCGCACCAAAGTGCTATATGCTCGCTATAAGTGTATACAAAACTGTCATAGACATTTTTGCAAGTAGCCCAACTGTTGCGGGAGGGAGCGTCGTCCACAAACTTGGAAGCTTGGCTTGGCTTAAAGTTTGCAATTCTTGTGGGAACACTTGATCATAAGTTGCACATTTTTTCACTGATTTATTTTTTGTCTTTTATGCATGTTTCGCCTCCATTTTGTTTTCTTTTTGTTGCAGACTCTTTCCTGTTGCCAAGTTGCCATCTTGCATTGTCGTTGCATACTTTCAGGCTGCCACCAAAAATGCATGTAAATAGCTTGAGCTTTGAACTTTTGCCGCTTGACTTTGTGTGGCGCTGTCTGTTTACTGTTATAACTGTGGCCAGTACAGTTCATTGAGCTTTGAGTTATGTGACAGAGCGAGAGAGCAAGAGCAGAGTTGCAATCAATTCGCCTCATTGGCGTTCAGCTAAACTCAAAACTCAAACACACAAACATGCCGCTGATATGCCACATATGTTGTATAAACAAAAACACCTGCGGGTGCTTTTTTGGTCCAAAAAAGAGCAAATACAAAAGGAGTTTTGGTTAAGTGGGAATTGGTTGTAAGAGATAAAAGTTAGTTTTTTGTTGACTTCAAATGCATGCAACGCATGCCGCCTGCCGCCTGCTGACTGTCATGTGTCTTCTTCAGCCAGACAAAGCACACACACACACACACACACACATGCACTTAACTGTAACTGTGTGAATCGTGTGAATTATTAAAATCTAATAAACCACAAGATTTTATGTTACAGAACTCGTACTCTGCCTTCTGGCAGACCCATGCCCCGCTTACCTTGCTACATTACACCATACTCTCTGCACTGCTTGCTCTTGCTCAATTTTCTTTATCGTTTCCTTCAACGTCGTCGTCTTGCAGCCAAAAGTTTTTGTGGTTTTCTTTGGTTACGCTATTGAACCTTAAATTAAGTTTGAACATAACTTCCGCACTGCTCTTCCGCTTGCCACACACACACACACACACACACACACACACACACACACACACACACACGCACACACACACTGCTGCTGCTGCTGCCTTGTCTTGTTTACATAGGTAAGTTTAATTTTCCTGTAGCATACTTTTCGGCGCATGCATGAAACATGTGCGTTGTGGCATGTGTCTGTATTTGTTCATAAATTTTCTTAATGTTTAAGTGTGAAAATCTTTGCCGTTCGATGGTGCTTTTCACACTTTTCCAACACACACACACACACGGCACTTGTTGTGCCAGACCAAGTCTGGCGTTGCCTTTGCCTTTAACTTGCTCCCGACTTTTGCCCGGTGAAATCAAGCGGCAATGTGTAAACTTTCAATAGGTTCGTTAAAATTTTATGATTTTCCTCTACGTAAGTGTGGGCGTCTCTGTGTGTGTGCGTATGTGTGGTATCAAAAAAAAAGAAAAGCCAGCCACAAACGACGGCTGACAAACGTGTTGAAAATTGTTGAGCTACTTCCGCTCTGGCCTGCTCTACCTGCTGCTTTATACGCTAGTAGTACACTCTCTCTCTCTAGTGTTTTTTTTTTTTTTTTGTAATAAACTTTTGAAGTTTACCGCTTGTGTTTTTTTTTTTCTTTTTGCACGATAAAATTTGTTATTTTAAAAGTTTCTGTTTTGTGGCGCCTTTATTGTTATTTATAGAATATTTATGAGTTTTCAAGTTTTTGCTGTTTTTAATGTCTTTCTGATACCGAGTTATGTAATGAAAAGTAGGGCGTTCATACGGCACTATCAAAAAAAAACTTTGTCAAAATCTTTGTAAGCCATTTCAAGGCTGTGCCAAGCGTGACCTAAATCAATTCGTTTAAAAGATGTCCTAACTGCCAATATTCGGGAAACACATCAATCTGTTATATTATTGTTAAGCTGCGGTATTAAAAATTTGAACTATTCGCGCTTACGTTCACCGTTACATTCGTTTCTCACAAGCGATTTTTTACTGAATATTATGTACGGCGTTTGTTTCGGTGGAACTGAAGATCTCAAAGCTCGCTGTAGGTATGAACGATCGCGATTTATTTAACCGATTCATCGCTTCTTCAAATGGTTTCTCGGGGCACTTAAACCTATTACTAAGATTAAAAAACTCCTGCTCATGGTTTCGTCTCGCCTTAATTAATTATGCGGTAATTATTATGCGGTTTTTCGGGATCTTGAGATATGAAACCCCACTGGCACTAAAAGACCATTTGCTATTAATATACAAAGGAAACTTCACAGAAACTGTTTAGATGATGTTTAGAGATTTGTTCTGCTTTGTTCTCAGTTTTTCGAGACCTGCCAAGATTGCCTCATGGAATCACATTGGTTCGGTCTTTTCACTTTTTCTTGTCTGATGCCTACCAAACAAGTTTAGTAGATCCTTATAGGCAGTCGATAAAATCAGAATATTAATTACTTTCTCAAAGCACACTATCATCAGCAAAGTAAAGTAGAGTAGTAGAGTAATTTTCAGACTGAAGATACGTGTTTTTGGCTTTCGATCAAAAACTAATTAAAATACGTTGGAAATCTATCCAAATCGCTTATTAGGTATCGGAGTATACGAGATCTGCTCAACGACAAGGTGACTTTTCAAGTTGAGCCGGCTTTATTCATTCGATTTTAAATTTTGTTTGCTATTCTTCGCGATTTATTTGGGCATGAAACGTGCGGCAGCAAAGTTAGTTACGAAGTTTTGACTAAAATAGATGTCGGATGAGGAGCGATGAGGAGCTGTTGAATGACACCAAGAAATATAATGATTTAATCAACTGCTGACGAAGCATGGCTATATGGCTATGACATAGAAACCAACCTTAACTTTTTTTCATTTTGCCAAAACAAAAATTAACCCATGCGTTTGCCGGCACTATAATTCCGATTCATGCATATAATTAATATGATTTCATTGTCACAATTAAAAAAAATGTTATGCAGACAGTCGGGACAGTGCCCGACAGTGAAATACATTGTACCCTTTATCTTTCTAAACACTAAATACAGTAATATGTATGGAATGGAAGTATCCACTTTTATATCTCTTCTCATAAGACCGATATGCCTGTAAACATTTTCCTATGGTTAATGGAGCTCATAGCTCCAGTATTCTTGAGCCAATGTAGTCGAATTTCGAAACATAGATGGAAAACACGTTTATAAATAATATGTGGCAATTTTCACATGAATATGTTGCGGGGTGCGGCAGTAATGGTTTCAAATGGGCTGACTTCCCATACAGATAATGACCGCGTCATTGGCTTCGATGATGTTTCGCATCCAAAAATACTAATCTCACAATGTCTGTCCATTGTTTTACAATTTATCGAGGCTATAAAATATTTCATATTTCCCCAAAAAAAAAAAAAAAATTGTGTTATAAGGCGGAAAAATCCGTTTTCCATCACCATTCCATTTCGTTTAAGACTTTTTTGGCAATGCACAATAGTGCCGAAATGTGACATCTTACTGCATAATAAAAATCAGTACAATTCGAAGAGATGTTGTCGCCTTTGAGCTTTTGCGACAATCCCTCACGTTGCTGTCTGTGGGTATTGCGGTTCCGTCTTCTTCTTCTACGATCGAGCACTTTCTGAGATTTGTTGTGTTTTTTTTTTGTACGGTCGATCGTACATTAACTGCTCTGCGTATTGAAATTAAACTTGTGTCGCTCAACACGATGACTTATTCAATTATTCGGTAACACGTGATTATAATTCAATCAATTGAAATACCTAATAAAAATGCTAAACGTAGCTGGCCTTGACTCTACCTTCCAAACTGTTTTCATTTCATAAATTTATTTATTTTATTTTATTTATTCAAAATTCACAGTTCTCAAAAAATAGATATACAAAATTATGGATAGAGAGTTGGAACATTTGTCCGAGGTATATGAAATTCTAATGAAAACGTCTTCGGAACAGGATGAGCTGGATGATAATACAATGACGAATACGACGGCTACCAATTTGGAGCCTTTAGTGAATGAGGAAAACTATAACCTCTCAGAAAACCTATACGAGCTCTTGGACTCCATGCCGTCCTGTTCTACGTGGACGAATAGAGCTTTAGAGAAATCTCTAAAGTTTAAAATCGATCAAAAAAAGGAAGAACAAAACTCCAGGAGATATAAATTTCCCAAGAAAAAGCCTACGAATTGCTTCAAAAAGTTCATACTAATATTTTCCAATATTAAATGCATGAAGAATCTTAAGAGTTCCGATGGTAAGGACAATGACAAAGCTTCAGCTGCAGAGCACCCTGGGGGAACAACTGAAGTATGTTCAGAAGACCAATTGGAGACGGATGCTCCTTCGAAGCCATCGGACGAAGTAAATAGGCCGAAGCCGGAAGAGGCACAAGGGAAAGATGAAAAGACTGAGCAGGAGCTAAGGTCGAAGAAAAAAGTAAGATTTCAACTGGACGAAATAAAAATTATAGAGTTTGACACAAATCAACGTGTTAAGCTCCCAACAGAAACGCCCCCAAACGCCCAAACGCCCAATGCCTCGGCAAAACGCTCGCTCATATCAAAAGTGTTAAAATTTTTGCGCATTCGCAAACGCAGACATTAAGTTAGAATCAAAATTAAGGTTTTAAAATTTAAATTAATTATCGTCTGGGTGGGCCTGGGTTCTGGTGGTACAGGGTGAAAGCTTCTGATCGCCATTCACCGGGGAATGGCCAGGGTGATACCTGTCTCTACCTTAACCAAGTTGACGCACAACCTCCTCGTGGTGCCCCCTGGATAGCTGCTCTAATCGCCACTCGGTGTTAGAGTAGTGAGCTAATGTGCGCAGCGAAGCCCTCCCTGGGCTCTAAATGGGTTGTGCGTAGGGTTTGGGACCCACCACGTGAAAACCTCGACCAATGAAAGATGATAAACCTGCCTCGGATAGAAACGCCCCCAAAGTTGACGACCCATGGAAACGTACAAAGGACTATGATTTGAGGGTATGCACCTGGAATGTCCGGACCCTTAATTGGGATGGTGCCTCTACCCAACTGGCGGATGCTCTCAGGATGTGCAGAGCCGACATTACCGCCATCCAGGAGATGCGATGGACAGGACAGGGCTGCTGCGTAGGAGCTGACTGTGACATCTACTACAGCTGCCATGCGAAGCGCCACGAATTTGGGTGCGGATTTGTTGTTGGCCGGAGATTACGCAACCGTGTCTCCCGGTTCACACCAGTGAACGAAAGGCTGGCAACAATCCGCATCAAGGCTAAATTCTTTAACATCAGCCTAATTTGTGCGCACGAATCCGAAAATACTAAGCTCACAATGTCTGTCCATAATTTTACAATTCATCGAGGGTATAAAATTTTTAATTTTTCCCAAAACAAAAAAAATAAAATTGTGTTATAAGGCGGAAAAATTTATATTCTACCGTTGTCCATCACCATTCCATTTTGTTTAAGACTTTTTTGGCAATTCACTATAGTGCCGAAATGTGACATCTGTAACACCATGCGCTCCATCGGGATTAGTTGTATCCACGTGAACCGGTGGATATGAACGGCCTTGAGGTCGAGAGTAGACAGCGGAGCGGGACCCTTTGATTCTCTAGCTCTTGGGCGTGTGGGGTGGGTTGCTGCCTCCCTGACCTCCCGATTACATAATATTATTTATTATAGAGTCCCTAGTGTATTTTAACAGAGAGCTACGCTCTCGAAATGGAAATGACCCCATGACCCCAAAAAAAAAATGAGACTTTGCTTCTTAGGGGTTCATCTGAGACATGGTCTTAGAAGATAGGCGACCATCGCACTCTGTACCCTACCCAACCATGATTGGAATTCCTTCAGCAACTCCAATCCCCTTAACAAATATTTGTCCTACACTTTTTACACCTTTTTATTTTAATTAATTACTGCATGTGTTTTTTTTACGTTATAATTCAATTAATCCACTATTTATTTGGTTTCTTTATCTATCCATTAGTCTTACGGTTCTGTATTTCAAAACATTCTTAAATTCTAAAAGTTATGTTCCGGTGATGGTACTTCCGTGATTATTTTCTTAATGGCTAACATCAGTATTTAATCAAATATAGTCCCTTCCTAATACATATCCTAACTAATAAAATTTAGCTTCCAGCAGAACGAAATACAGATCTACCTAAAATAAAACAACAAAATATATATGTATATATGTATGAGCAAACTTACATGTATGGTTCCAGCGATGAAAGGCCTTTCAGCGTTGTGGCGAATTGTTTTTTTTTTCTGAGGAGAATAGAATTGCACACATATTATGTTGTATATTATTTTTGGGTTTTCCTATTCTTTGAAGATCGTTTCGATTTAGCTTTTGTTATCACAATTTAAAGTTAACACCGGAACCAATTTAGAGGGGAATTTTGCATTTATTTTATTATTATTATTTTTTTTTTTTTTGATATTTTCACTCAACAACTATACTCATCTTTACTTCTCTTCTTTATATAGTGTTATTTTTTTGATTCCTTATTTGTTTTTATGGGGAAGCGATTGATATTCCCTCTTCTCCGGATATCTTATATTCCAGGTTGGCCGGATCTCCTCACATAAAGGCCAACTTGATACGACCAACCATGCTGGCGGTTGTGTTACTCGATATTTTATTTTTTTTTTTTTAGCTGGTATGTTGTTTTAATTGTAATAATTTTTTTTTGCGTTTAAATTTTTGCAAAATTTTTTTTTTTTATCTTTTTATGGTATTTATATGTATGGTGGTTCTTGAAATTTTAAAAGTTCTTTTAATTTATTTTTTGTTTTTTTTGGATTATTGGCGGCACCCACGTGTACGACGATTAAACTGACGCGGATTGTCCATCCGTTACAAGAAAAAATGTAGACAAAGAGCCCTTCTTAGGTTGCAACAGGTCTTTTATACAAAAAAAAATCCAGCAAAGAAGCTTTCGTACGACTTACAGCTGGCTGCACTGTGGTACTTTAAACGGAGACATCTTGCTCGATCGCTGCCTGACAAAAGCTGGCGTGTCTGACTTATTCAATTATTCGACAACACGTGATAATAATTCAATCAATTGAAATACCTGAAGTATGTTCAGAAGACCAATTGGAGACGGATGCTCCTTCGAAGCCATCGGACCAAATAAATAGGCTGAAGCCGGAAGAGGCACAAGGGAAAGCTGAAAAGACTGAGCAGGAGCTAAGGTCGAAGAAAAAAGTAAGATTTCAAATGGACGAAATAAAAATTATAGAGTTCAACACAAAGAAACGTGTTAAGCTCCCAAAAGAAACGCCCCCAATCGCCCAAACGCTCAGTTCCTCGAACAATCGAAACAACAGTTCCGATGCACCTAAGGCAAAACGCTCGTTTCTATCAAAAGTGTTAAAATTTTTGCGCATTCGCAAACGCAAATATTAGCTTATAATCAAAATTTAATATTTTAAAATTTAAATTAAATTGCTACTGAGAACTCTAAAATTATTGTACTGCTGAAGGCACTGATACCTATCACAAAAGTTAAGTTGGCAGTACTGACCAGACTAAGGTAAAAAATGGCAGCCCTACATAACTGCAAAATGAACGACGAATGTTCGTAGCTTGTTAATTGAATTAATATTTTATGCAAAAAAAAACTATGTCTAAAGCATATATTTTTCGGTAAATTTGGGGTCGCTGATTTCAAATCCGGAAACAGTTTTGAGTTATCTAGAAAGTTTTGAGCTATCGCAGAATGACATTGAGCAACATTCGCAGCTTCGTCAAGGTAGAAAAGAACTCCGAGCCATTTGATACCAAGCGAGGTTTCAGACAAGGCGATGCCCTCTCCTGCGACCTCTTCAACCTTTTGATGGAGAATGTGTTGCGAAAGGCCGAAGTGAATCGGAACGGGACTGTATTCTATAAGGGTGTCCAGTTGCTTGCATACGCAGATGATATTGATATCGTCGGGCGTACAAAGCGAGCGGTTACCGGAGCCTTTGCGGCTATTGAAAGAGAGTCTGACAGTTTGGGTCCGAGATACACAGCGGTTGGACTCTCAGATTGATATTGAGAACTATACTTTTGATGTTGTCAAGGATTTCGTCTACCTTGGCACCACCGTCACAATGAAGAACGATGTCAGCATGGAGATCAAGCGGAGAATCACTCTTGCCAATAGGTGTTACTTTGGTCTCAGTAGGCAAATAAGTAGTAGAGACCATTAGGAAAATGTTTACAGGCATATCGATCTTATGAAAGGAGATATAAAAGTGCCGACTGTCTTCATCAAATTTTTGTAGATTACACTGGCGAGGTTTATCGTAAGTTTTTGATACACGGTCAATAAGGAATTGAAGTCCGGTGACTGGTTTGAAGCTGTTTAAATAAGGATCATTCGTCCAGCTACTTCAATGCTCTACATTGGTGATCACATCTGTTTTTTTTTTGGAGGACCATCGTGCCGAGAAATATTCTAAAAGGTTTCATTGCATTCAGATTGCTTATAATTCAACGTTTAACAACAGACTGTACTAAAAGCTCACACATTGCAATCATTTACTTCCACTCTCAGCGCTGCTCACCCTATGACCAACTCTCTCACCTGTCTCTCTGCCTTCCTCTTTTCCAGGCTTCTTTTGTCATTGCAGAAGTAACTGGCTACCTTAGCATATGCCTGCCAGCAAAAATCAAGTGAACAGGTGTTGTCTTCATATGCTGCTCCTTGCACTTGTAGTTAGTTTGTCTAAAAAAGAGACTAACTAGCAGAATAGGACGTGTGAGTGTGAGAAGGAGTGCAGGTAAAAGCAACAGCAGCAGCTGTCAAAATGACAGTTAAAAAAACAACGTTATGTACGCAACATTTGATAAACTTTTCAAACAGATATGTGCACACACACTTTTGGTTAGTTTTGGCAAAAGATTTGCGCCGCAGCCGACAAATGTCTGAGACAACAACAAACTGACTAGCTGACAGCGCCTGCACGTATGCAACACATTTCTGGACAGAAAACCGGAAAAGAAAAGCGCATAAGTTAGTCTTAAAACTTTTTGCAACTTGTTAACTTACAGCTGGGTGGCAGTGTTGCCTTCTGATGTTGCCCCATTGCTGCACCCTGTTAAACTAATTGCAACAAGCGTAATCACAGCCACAGAAATTCAAAGCCAAATCAAAGCTATACGCTCTCGAACTGTAGATACTTGAGAATTCATGCTTGCACACGCCCACAAGTGGCCAACGCCTTTGTTGCAGCTATTGCGGCTGTTCCGTGCACCTTTCAACACACACACATCGCGGCTTTACCGTATAGGCACTGTGCCACTAGAAGTGGCATGCCTCACCTTGCTCCGTGTTTGTGCTCCGTAATGCAAACAATAAAAGGCGATCGGCAGCATACAAAAAAAATTTCATGCAGACAGTCGGGACGGTGCCCGACTGTGGAATACCCTGTACCCTTCTTTTTTATAAACACTAAATACGGTAAAATGGTAACGGAAGTATCCACTTTTATATCTATTTTCATAAGATCGATATGCCTGTAAACATTTTCCTATTACGAAGTTCCAATTGGCAAGTTTTTCCATTGGGAAGTTTCTATTGGTGGCAAAAATTACTTTTATACCCATAACACCAGTATTCTTGGGTCAATGTAGTTGAATTTTATAACTTAGATCAAAAATACATTTATAAATGTCTGTCTGCAATTTTCAAATAATTTTTTTGGGGGGTGTGGCAGTAATTAATGTTAATCGATTGCGAGGGAAGGGGGGGTTCCATTGAAATAAAGTGGATGCAGTTTTAGTGACTTTCTAACTCTAGCTCACATGTATCCATATCTACACGTAGTGGAATTTTGGCACAGTTTATTGGCTTGGGGGGTGAAATTAGCATATTTTTGACTATAACTTTTCATGTATTTATCCGATTTCGATCATTTTTGCAACATAGATGCTAATAGAGATGATAGATTGAAATCTGTCACGGGGGAAGGTGGTGAGATATCGGCATAATCCGACAAACTTGCACTTATCTAGCTCTTATAGTCTCGGAGAACGGTGCGGCAACACGGACCGACAGACGGACATGTCTATATCGACTCGACTATTGCTCCTGACCATTTTTACCCATGGAATATATAGTCTGCCACGCCTCCTTCTGCCTGTTACATACATTGCACAACTCTATAATACCCTTTTACACTTTGTTTACAGGGTATAAAAAATCATAAAAAATGAACAGTTAAAATGCTGCATAAAGAAAATAATATTGAAAGCAAAAATCAAAGCAAAATCGCGCCACTTGACTTTGTCGGCTGTTAAATTTTCTCAAGTGCTTTTCGTACGCATTTTCAATACGGTTCATTTCGTTTTTGTGTGCTCTTTTTTTTTCGCCGGCTCTTAAGAGATTTGGGTTTCCTTGGCGGAATTTGTAGGCTTTGAAGTTGCTCAAGTTGTTTCGGTAAGAAATATAATGATTCGTGTGAATAACTTTTCTAATTGTTCTAATTACATAATAACCATCTGTGTCGTTACGTTAGCCTTGGAACGTTTGGTCTGGAAAACCTTAAATATTGATTCTGCATGCTCAGATCACTGTCTTCTAAAGCGGCATTGCGAGCAAAACACTGCTGAAAAGGTGTGCTTCTTTTATTTCAATATGATGACGAATTTCGTGAGCTATTTATAAAATAAATTGTAGCTATTATTTAAAATTCGCAAGAGAAGAACAAAAATTATACTTTTTCGAATATTTTATTGGAATGATGCTTGTTTTACCCTTAAAAGCGTAATTTTTGATAACTACGTTATTGCTGTGGATTTTAAAGCAATATATCTAAGCTGGGTTCTTGACAAGAGGCTCGCTTTTTCGAAACACAATATAGGTATGTAAAAAAATATCGATGTTTTGAGCATCGACGATTTTTTAATCCGATGTATGGTCAACCATTGAAATTTTGACTTTGATCACTCTTTCTTATTATTTCCTAATGCCAAATTTCTTAATGGATGCTGTAACGGCAATTTATATTATTTGAGGGAAAAACATAAAAAATACATCAAATATGTACATAAAATATATAAGGAAACTTTGTGTTGGCACACATCTCACACAATGATGAAAACATTCCCGAAAATAATAAATACGTTTTAAAGGGGTTAAAAATAATAATAATTACAGCGGCTCTGACATTTATGATTAAAATAACGTCGGGCCCTTATTGTAGAGAATGAAGGATTTTTTCTTACTCGAACGTTATATGATTTAAGGCATAAGTATTGACAATTTTCTACAAAACTACGATTTTTCAAAACATCTAGAAAACATCGAAATTTTATGTCCGATCGATAGACATCGAAATCGATGTTTAAGTCCAATTTTACATCACTAGCACAATATAGAATATATCCCTCAATTTACAGCATTTTTATCGCAGTGTATCGCAAAAGCTCAAGGAATTCTCTGTTACATTCTTTTTATGATATGATTTTTGCCGAAAAATAAGTCAGTTGGCTTCACTGTGCACCGATTTGTAATTATGGTATGATGATGTTATGTGTGTGGCTCGTAAAAAGTAAGCAGGATTCAGCTCAGCGGCATAATAACAAGCTGAAGAGACATACCAATAGATTTAAAAATGATTTGGTTGGAAGAGTGACCAAAAGCAGCCTCAAAATAAGGAAACTTGGGACCTTGAGAGCGGCTAGGCTGGGATCGCCTAGAGTCTCGCTTCTAATAAATTTTTTTTAAAATTTAGTTTCAAAGTATTGGTCTTTTTGATTGATTAAATAAACGAATACCGAAAACCAAGAGGAAGTGATGAATGTTTTTATGGTAAGGACGGCACAGAATGGAAAAAAATGAGCCAGCTGTAGGTTCTTTTTCGTCATCACAACATAATGCGTTTTTTTCACCTATTATTTCAAAGCTGCCGTCGATTGTATGGGCCAAATATAACCCATTTCTCTTGTGAACGGTCAACAAAGAGATGGACTTTTGCTTTCTTCTGTAATATGTTGGATATGATCGAATTGAGAATAGAATGAACAACGCTCCTGTCATGGCACAAAAGTACATTTTATTTAAAAAACCCAAATTGTTTTCATATTAAAAAAAAAAATCAAAATTCTAAAGGTATTTCTATTTCAACAGGTAATTCAATTCATAATAAACACATTAGGAATAATAAACAACCAAAAGATTATACTTCGAAAGCTCATAGGTGCACTCGAATGCGTCTATAAAAAGGTACAATTGTATAAAAATATGTGTTGTTCCGGCTAGACCACAGTGGTATTTTGTATATCCGAATAGGTGCCAAACGGAGGGTTAATTGAATTTTATAAAAAAAAAGTGTTTTTAAACGTTTTTTCTTAAAATTAGTAATTCATTTTTTTCAGTGAGCCTCCGTGTGGTGAGTGGGTTAGAGAATTCCATCTCAGCAGGTCAAAACTTGTCGTATGAGGCGACTAACGATGACACTGGGTTCCTTCGAGACCAGTAGGCCTTAAAAGGGTTGTGCGTAGGATATGGCACCCACCACGTAAAACCACAATTCCAATGTATTTACATCAGGCCGTAACCCGATAACACGGGTTGTTATGGCCAGTTAAGAAGAAGAGCTTGAAAATGATCCATTTTCGATCTATATTGATTGACTTCTGCACGAGATCAGGCAATAAATGAGATTTTCGCCCACTCCGCTTAAAAGCTCTGCTGCAGCACTTTCTTCTGATATTTTTTGCTCTGCCGCCAAAAAAAAGCAAGAACAACAATGCCTTGATGCCCACAAAGCTCTACGTCAAAGTTCAAGCTGATAAAAACGACAAACAAAAACAACAACTAGAAGCAAAGCTGAGAGAGAGCCACTGTCAAGTTTTGGCATACAAAGTAAAAGCCACTTAAAAAAATAACAACAACAACAACAACAACTCTCAACACTCAAAAAGCAAAGTAACAGCACACGAAGCTCATAAAAATGCTTTGTGGTTAGTGTTTCGTTGTTGTTGTGCAGCTTGAGCAGCTTTTTTTCCCGTTATGTGCGTGTCTCTATGTCACTGCCTGAACTTTTTTTACCGTTGTTGTGTAAAGTTTGTGAAGCATTAACACCTCATAGATGAAGCAAGAAGAGCAACAGCAACGTGTGTGTGTGTGTGTGTTTTTGTGTATGTGTGTGTGTGTGTGTGTGTGTGTTTGTGTCTGTGTGTGTGAGGTGACGGCGAGGGAACGGGGGGAAAAGTTGTGATGTCCACGTAGCAAGCTTTGCGGCAAGACAATGTAACAATGCAAAAGAAAAAGAATTACATTAAAAGCTGCAAACTCAAATATCGTATGTTATGATGGCAGCATATTTGTGCATTCGACGACAGATGGCGCCAAAG
Organism: Chymomyza caudatula; assembly: GCA_035041775.1. NCBI lineage: Eukaryota > Metazoa > Arthropoda > Insecta > Diptera > Drosophilidae > Chymomyza > Chymomyza caudatula. The sequence goes on from JAWNKW010000150.1 coordinate 5,279,216, forward strand.
TAAAGCGAACACATCAAGTGCAATAAAAACAATTCTGAAAATGAAGAGAGAGTGAGAAAAAGATTAAGCATGATGATTGATTGAAAAAATTTCCTCTTAACTTCTTAACTAGCCATAACAACACGTTACCGGGTTACGGCCAGATGTATTTCTTTCATTGGGATTGGGGTTACACATGGTGGATCCCAAACCCTACGCACAACCCTATTAAGGCCTGGGCTGCCTCAACTGGTCTCACAAGAACCCAGTGTCATTGTTAGCCGCTTCATACGCCATGCTTTGAGCTGCTGAGGTGGTATTCTCTATCCCGCTCACCACACGAGGGAAAGATTTAGCGAAGGCTTAATCCAGATATTTAAGTGTTTGATATTTATGCGAATTTCTTTTTTTTTTTTGCTAATATACCGTAAATAAACTTTAAAAAATGTTTGCTTATAAAATGTTTACCCGCTACACAAACAAAATTAGAAATCGATTTTTGCATTTTCACATAATTTCTATAGAAATATATATAGATATATATATATATATATATATATATATATATAGGTCTACGATACAAAGGGGGAAACAGAGAAGCTTGCGAATCGCTTTGGTTTAATCCGTGCTACATGAAATTCTGATGAACAAGCTTAATATCTGGAGAAGCGAAGATATGATGCAATGAACAATGTGATCTATTTGAGCATACTTATTGACTCTTTAGCTTACTAGAAAGGAAGGTTAAAATACGCCTGTTAGAAGCATGGAGTTTGGCCAGCTGGGCGAGCGTTTCTATATAATTTTTGTTCTAGAATACTAATAGTAGATATTCAATAAAAAAATCGTAAACAGCTTTAATGCTTCAAATTTTTTTTTTTGTATTTTTATATTGCCTTTCGAATAATAAATCAAATAATAAATTTTTAAATTAATTTCTGTAGCGGCATCATGGAGTCAACAACTCTTCTTCGTCTTCAGATTGACATATCGGCTCATTCATTATAGTTTGACTAGAGAACATAGATTCTGCATCAGAATTTTTCAAACTACCAGCATATGTATCCAAAGACAGGCTAGATACTATAGATTCAACATCCGAATCCATATCTTCCATATCGTTCATGTATGTATCCTCCGAAGCCATTCCAGTAATAATTCCAGCACCACGTTTGCTGTTGTCATGCTGGCGTGGGTTTTTGTAAGGAGTGTTCATTGCATAAGAGTTCTGCTCTGTAACATAAATTCCATCGCCAATACATTCACTTTCGTGATTTTTATATGACTGCTTCCTATTTCCGCCAGCCTGCTGATAGGTTTTAATGTTCTTGGCATTCATTGCAACATTTATACCATCGCCAGCACCCATATTGTGATAACTATTCAGATACTCTAACTGCTCTGTGTCACCAATATTTTGTTCAATTTGCACTGCAGCATTCAGGTTGAACTGCGAAGAGTTTGTTATTAGTTTTAAAAATATATATTCAACTATAACCCTCTTACATGCATCTCATTCGCAGACTCGTGATCTGACTTGGACTCGCGCTTCTTGGCATTATCCTTTTTCATAGCTTCAACATATTTCATCTCACTGCGCACTTTGCGCACTTGCACCAACTTGGGTTGTTCTCCTAGCTCGTTCATATTTATCTCATCGCCAAGTTGCTCCTCTGGCTGCACCTTATCATTGCGCAGTGTGATCATATTGCCACGTGGTGAAGTTACAGTGCTGTTCACCAACTTCCTATAGTTTTCAGGCGGCGAGCTGCTTATTTCTCTGTGAAATAGATAGTTCGATGACATGAAAAATTCAGATATTAATCGATAAAACCAAGTGTATTAGTTTTTGGAAAGATGTAACCATTGAAACATATGGATGGTACTGTTTCGACCCTTAAAGTGTTGGAAACCCCTCGATATTGGACAACATGATCTACTCACTCTGTCATAAGCGACTCGAAAGATTTTGACAATGTTTTTACACGGTTCTCCCGCTCCAAGCTAATCATTTCACCCATTATCATTAACTTTTTCTCGAGTTTTTCGTTCAACGTCTCCGCCTTTCTGCGCAATATGCGCTCCACGGACATTTGTTCCCCCATCATTGTTGTATTGCCTAAAATCTGAGACAAAGTGTACTTCTTATTCTTCGACAAGGTCTGCAGCCCATTGGTGTCACTCAGATCGTACTCCGGCTCCTGAGCACTGTCCACATCCTTCTTGCCCAAACGATCGCGTATGCAGCGCTGCAATTGTTCACAAATACCGTCGTTTTGACGCACATTTAACTCTACTAAAGTTTTATTAACGTCCAAGCACTCTAGAATCATACGGGCACCACGATCCGTGAGGCCACAATTCTCCATATCGATGACTAAAGAAACACAAACAGCTGTTTAATAGAACAATAATAAATCACTTATGGCACGCACCTAACACCCAGTCATATTCCTTGAGCACCTCGCTTATGGGATGTATGCCCCTATCGCCTATGGCGGGATTGTTTGCCAAGTTTATGATACGCAAACCAGGTACGGTAGTTGTATCACCATCGCGATAGCGCAGGGATTGCTCCCAGCCCTGAGAAAAGCGAGATATCTTTTGCATCTAGGAATTAAAGTTGTCAGTTTATAAATAGTTAGTATGCTAATATCTAAACATACTTTGAGAATACCGGTTACACATTCAGCACCCTTCTCAGTTAAATTACAATAGGATATATCCAACTTTGAAAGGGTATCCATATACTTTACAGTATTACACAAGGACTCACAGCCGGAGTCACCTATATACGACTTATGGAAGCTTAGTTCCTTAAGGGTTTCATTACTTGCCAAAGCCTGCAAGAATAGAAGGATTTCATTATTTACAGAATATGTCATGATCTTTTGAAATAGCTTACCTTAGCTATGGTCTCAATATATTTGTTCTGCAACGGCAAGCCTTCCAATTTCAATACACTTAACTTATTATTATTTGTTATACAATTAGCTATAGAGTCTACAAGGTTTCCAAAAATGTAACGGGTATAAATTACGGGCTTTTTACGATAAGTACGTGCACGTTTCTCAGTGTCGATAAGTTCAAGAGTATCTATAAAGTAAACACAATTTCATTTAGAACAAGGGCTTGCACGGTGTATATTTCGACTCCGATTTTAATGCCGAAATTATGAATGAAGTACAAATTCAACGCTCTTTTAACTATCCAACTATCAAAACAAAAAACTGTCTGGTAAGAATGTGTTTATCGTTTTCTCTATAATCATATAAACAAGAATATGATAAAAGTTGAATTTATTATCTGTATACAAATAGCTTTCAAGCAATTCTGCAAGCCTCAGATTTCTGTGTGATGTTCGTCTTAGGTATTCGAAGTTAGGTAGGTTTAAAGGCTAGGAAAATATGCGACTTTTTAAATCTAAGGTCTATCGGACTATTTACAAAAATACGAATGAATTGTCTCGAAAGTATTGAATATTTAAGCTCAAGTTGTTACGCGAGTGAAGAAAGTAAGTTGAGGACGTTCAAAGCTCAGGAAGCCCTTCAATTACCATTCGATTCACACCGATTTTTTTTTTATTCGGCACTTTTGAATTGTTTTCAAGGTCAATAATACTTACTATTCCCATTGCTACGGCGCATACGAACAATCATTGTTTGAAGAACCAAATCATAGTTAAGAGCCTCCGTGATTAACTGCCACTCCGTGACACCCAGCTTATCTCCATTGAGCTCTAAACATGATTTGTCATTGGGCTTTGAGCCGACATCCGGAACGGGTAGTATATTCTTGGTACGGCATAGTTCCAAGTAGCGCAAATGAAATGAACGACCTTTGCTTGATTTTTGGACAACATTCGAAATATCGAGTTTAATGGTAGATTTATTTTTTACGGGTTTTTGAGTGCATCGAGCCATATTGTAACGTAAAGAGTATCCAGCAGCAGGACTAAAAAAGATAACCATTTGTTAACAATACAGTTTATCGGAATAGTTACCTTTAAGTCCTTTTTTAATAATAATTCGTGTCGGAGCGAAACAATTTTTCTAAACTATTTTGTTGTACAGTATGAGTGACATGTGATTACAATGACTACTTTTTGAAAGCCTACTACTGTCTACAACACTAAATCCAGAAGTTATTTTAAGTAATATTTCCGTAGGTGGGTTTAAAACCACTATTCTCAAATATGCCACCGAATAACCATTTCATGGTTCAATTTCACTCGTCAATGAACACTCCTATGGGAAAAATGGGACGGCATCTATAATTTCCATACGTACCAAATGAAGAAGTTGATTTCGACAAACTAGCTTTTACCTCGCTTTGGCATGTGGACTATCCGAATACTCTGCTGTATTTGGCTCGCAGCACGCGTTTGCTTTGAAGCAACGCCGCTCCGTAGCGAACCATTACACCATAACACAACCCCCAAAGGACGTGAAAATAACAAGTTTAGCGGACTTTTTGACCACCCTTGGTACTAGTTGGCTCTTCGAAAAGCTTTTATACCCAAGAAAGGTACTAGCTGTTTTAAGTCCCAAAAGTAAGTGGTGATTAAACCTTTAAAGTCCATTGTATGACTTCACGCGCTTACTTTGAGGATAAGATCAATCCGATTAATCTTGTCCAGCATTAATAGAGACCAGAAAGGGTACTGAAATGTGATGGCTCGCCGCCCCCCTTGAGACAGCAAAGTAACTCTGCTGCAATAAAAGGAGGAGCAGTAGCTGCACTTGCATTCGGTGGCCGAATAATTTGAGTAAAGTCTGCGAGTTAAATGTTGAAAAAAATAAAACGTTAATTTGGGTAAATACCTGGAATTGTATTCCTTCGACTCCGTACGGCAATATTTTGAATAAAGACTGAATTGTAGAATAAAATATATCTTAAATGTGACATTAAGTGAATCTTAAATCAAGGCATATTTAGATGTTTATATAATTGCTAGCAGCAACCGATATGTTTCCAGAGCCTTTGCGGCATGTGAAAGAGAATCTGCCAGGGTGGAACTCGTGGTCAATGAGAGCAAGACAAAGTAAATTATTTCTTAAAGAAGAGAGATGCCGTGATTGGTCTCTCAGATTGCCGTTGAAAGCTATAGTCTTGATTACCACCACCGTCACGAGGATCACTCTTGCCAATTGATGCTAGTAGGCTATTGAGTAGTAGGGACCACTCGCGCCAGACGAAACTAAAACTGTACTTTTTGTGCGTACGGATGAAGATGCTCCTGCGAGTATGATCTTCAATGCGGCTGTTGAAAAAGGTGAAGAAGCGATATACGCCCTTTCCGTTCAAAAGAACATGTAGCAGCGGCCTAACTCGCTTTGGTGACATGGAGTGGAGAAGGCGTACGCGAAGCAGAGGCACCTGGAGGAATGCCCTACATCAGGCCGTAGCCCAGTAACGGATTTTTATGGCCAGTCAAGAATAGGAAGTGCTTTGAAAAAACAAGGGGCTGGCTGGCCCTCCTTAGATACCAAGGGAACTCTGCTGCAGCGAAACGAGAAGCAGCAGACGCTTAAGGAACGAAGGCCCTCAATCGATTAAAGCCTGTGAGTTAAGAGCTGAAAAATTTAAGAAGTTAATTTGTGTAAATACCTGGTATTGTATTTATTTTATTTCGTTGACTCCGACCAGCTAAAATGTTTTGTAGACCGTTCAAGTTTTTAATAAAAGACTGAATTTTACAATAAAATGTATAGCTTAAATGTGTTATTAAGTGAATTTTAAAGCAAAGCAGTTTTAGGTTTAAATTACACAGGTCTACAAAAAGCGGAGTCATGTCAGTTGTTAGAAACCTAAGGGTCATTTCCGAAGTAATTTGCTGGTTAAAATCCGAATCCGGGGTCAGAATTAACCTATCACGTCAGTAAATTTCTGCAAAAGTCATATTAGCGTTATGCCTCAGTTGCTTGCATTTTCCTTTCTCCATCTTGAAATTCACCCCAAGGTAATATTTGATGTATATTGGTGTAAGCCAGCTGATTCTTTTCATTCTCAATCGGAATGTAGTTCACATGACGAGCACTTCATCTTTTGTCCGCTCTGTTAGGTTGGTGTATACTGAATACGCATTACCAATTTACTACCCACTACTTACAGGGTACGTAGGTTGGTCTATAGTAGAAACCATTTCCGATGAGCAGTGTCACCTTTCAAAATCAATGCTGGATTACTAAACTACTTAACGACCTAATTACCGAGCTTGGTGAATTAGTGTTAGAGCCACCTTTCATACTGCAGAGTGATGATTGAAAGACGTGCTTAGTTTAACTTAATGTCTTCTACTTTAAAAGTTGTAGCTATTTGAAGTTTAATCTGCATTGTCTCTCTGCAATTGTAAGACATTCAAAACTGTGTAGCACAAAGCTTATCCTATCGCCATGGTCTGTGCGTAGTTCGTAGTTGTGTATACACGAAGAACCTCGTGGAAAAAGATATCCAATGCGGCTGTTGAAGGATGCGGACGAAGGGCTCCCTACTGGCGCCCTAACTATCTTTGAAGTCATGAAGTGGAGGAGGCATGCGCGAAGCAGAGCAACGTCAACGGGTTGTTATATCGAGAAGAGCAGCGCGTACATTGTAATATATGAGCTTTTGTAGCCGTGCTGTTATTGGACCTATCAGGGATGCGCCAGATTTGCCGCTTGATCTCGTTTCAAAGAGGTACGACTTTGGAAAGGGTTTCTACTCCTCTTTCTCATCTCACTGCTTGGATCATTTGCTATCATGATTGCTTTAATTTTTCTGTCACTAATTCCAACTTGTTTCTCCCTTACTTTCCCCCTCTATCTCTCGCTGTGCCCCACTCTGGGCCCCACACCTTCCAATTCTAATACCAAATGAAGCATGCAAATATCTTAAGCTCACCACAGTCTGGTCAACACCAACAAGGGCCACCAGACAAGGCGGGCCGCAAGGCAAACAACACCAACAACAACACCCAGAAGCCGTTACAGAGTAAAATTTTGGAGCCAGTCAGCCAGGCAGCAAATGCGTCAACTTAATTAGCAGCGTCACGTTTCTGGAGCAAAGTGGAGGATACTGAGGGAAGCAGCTTGAGGCAGGCATATTGTTTAATATGGTTTTTTTTTTTTTTCTGCCACGCTTGTCGAACCTCACTCCTGGTTTTTTTTATTCAGCCCAACGCGGTGTTACGCCCCAGTTCGGTTTGGTTCGGTTCGGTTTCGCGCTAATTGTTGCGCCTCACAGAAAATTAATGAACTCAAGTTGTTTGTGTTCCTTTTTTTGAGGATGGAGGGCTGTGGGTTTTTTTCCGACAAATTCCTTAACGGAAATTGATACGTTTATTGTTGTGTTGGGTCGAGTGGCTGGGGAGTGCTGGCTGATGGGGCACTGGACAGCCCATTGTCATTGCCTTGAATGACATAATCTAATTGAAAAGCCATTTAAGCGTGCTGCATGATAATTTTTTTTTGTTTTACTTTTATTTTGGTTGTATTATAAGATACTTGTTTTCGTTGTGTTCAGGGGTTGGGTTCGGGTTGCAATGGGGATGGTTGCTAGTGGGACACAGGATGTTGGGTACGTCTTAACGTGATTTGAATTGATAATTATAAACAATTAGGCAGTGAAATATGCCGGCAACAACAAAAGCGAAAACAACTTGCGTTTTTGGCATGTTTAATTGAATCGAATGAAGGTTTGATTTCTGATGAAAATGAAAAAGCGGAAATCGTTGGAAATATTAAAGCATTTGAGCTTAAAGCAGCTGCAAATGCTGAAAGTTCGTGGGCATTATTAGGATTACTCTTTCGCAAAGGAATAGAATATACCATCTAAAACCTCTATAAGTAAGCGACCAATACGTCTCCAATGTCACATGCAACAAATTTGATCTCAATGAAAGGCCTATGGCTAAAACATAAATTCCGGTAAATTTGAGGTCACTGATTTCTAAGCCGAAAATCTTTTTCGATTTTTTAACAACGTTTTCGTATTATGGCTATTTTAAAAAATTCGACATTTTCTGTATTCTGAAGTTACGAAGTTTGAAAAATTTGTTCTTGTTGCATAGTGTTATATGCGATGGCCCAACAGGTCTACGTCACCCATCTAGGGCTGTGCACTCATTGGTGTTCCTTCATTCCACAATGAGCAATAAGCAAACCAGTTAGTGTTATAAAGGAGTATATGCCATTTCGGATAACTCATCTTTTAGATTATATATTGGATTTGTGGTGTGTGAGTTTGCTTTTCAATGCCACAAAATGACTTTGGGGTTTATGGGGCTTTCTCTGAAAGTTTATTTCAAGCAATATTGCTGTGAACTCGGAGGGGGGCTTAGATTCTAAAGAACCAGAGGATCTGATTTCATTCGGGCTTTTCGAGACCGATTTCAAGCTAATACCGGTTCCTGAGTATCTGCTAGTAGGACTATTTGCCTACTGTGATAATTCCGTTTCGGATTAGTATCAGCACATCCAAATATAGTGCACACTTCAGGTTATTGTTAAAGTATGAAGTAAGTATACATATTTTTGTAAAAACCTATTAAATTAGGACTTTAATAATAAGCCTTTAAAAGTGATAAATTTAAAGCATTCGAGATCGATACGGAGGACCCACAAAACGCGCTAATACCAACATAACACAATCAGCAGGCCCATTTGTAGTAGTAATAGACAAAAGGTTTTTGGCCATTTAAATAAAAATAAAGCCAAAAGCAGTTTGAGACAAGTTTGTCTCGGAGGTGGAGACGGAGACTCGGATGGCGGGAGGCTGCCGAGCGGCAATGAAATAAAACAATAAACGTAAATAACTTTCAATTGAATAGTTTTGTGGTGGCAAATTTACGTTGGCAGCGACGCCAGCTTAAACCCAAAAGCCACGCCATAAAAGCCAAAAGCCATCGGCGACCCAACGACGACGAGGAGTAAAGTTTGAAGGACTGGGCCAGGACAATGGCCATGCCCATTAGTCGGGGGCCATGCATGTTACATTTTTGCAAATGTCTCTGCATATAACATGTGTGTGTGTGAGTGTGTGTGTGAGTGTGTGTGTGAGTGTGTGTGTGAGTGTGTGAGTGTGTGTGTGAGTGTGTGTGTGAGTGTGTGTGTGAGTGTGTGTGTGAGTGTGTGTGTGAGTGTGTGTGTGAGTGTGTGTGTGAGTGTGTGTGTGAGTGTGTGAGTTTGATTGTAATTTTGTAATTTTCCCAGTTTATTATCTGTCAACATTATCACACACACACACACACACACAACTTTGCTTTGAAGCTGTGCCATGCCGTTAAACCCGCGCCATGCTCCCCGCTCCTTTTGGCCAAAAGTCGACGACCCAAATGGACCCAGTAGCGCCAGTGTATTGCCGGAACGGGCATTAAATGTTGCTGCCGCCATTGCTCTTATCTTTTGTCGCATAAAACGCAACAACAGCAACAACTACAACATTTGCAACAACTTCAAGAATGACAACAAATAAACTCATCGAATTTCTGTTGTTAATTGAAATAAAACTATTTTAAGTGTGCGTGCTCCACAAAAGTTGATAGCCAAAAGGGGTCCGTGGGTAGTTCTGTGGGTAGTTCCTGGCATGGTTCTAGAGCGTTCCAAGTTGCTTCTACGTTGTTGCGTAATGGACGTTCGCGTAAATTTTATTAAGCAAAAGTTGGCATCAAGTTGACGACACTGTAAAACTTGTCACTTGCATTATTTATGTCACTTGATTTTTTTTATTTTCGGTTTTTATCTTCCGCTTTGGCATTTTAAAATGCTTTTCAAATGCTTTCACACGTCCGGAAACTCGTTCTTAAGCTATTAGGAGTGCTATGCATTAGTTAGGTTTTGAAGTCAGCTAAGCTTAAAAAACTTTTTATATCTGTGCACTGTTCCATCTCAAATCAAACAGAATGTGTTCCTTTTCCAAAATGTTCTGAAATCAAACAAAAAAATTTTAGAATATCTGTATTTTTTGATGAGCTCGAGATGCTACTTTAGTATAGTAAGTCATCCTAAGTAAGAAAATAAAAAAAAATGGCACGCCTTAGTAGAATACCGAGGTCCGGTATTTACCATGTACCTACTTTCGGAGAGAGATTAAGTAAGAATCTCTTTCTAAGAGATTCCTTAATAACTGTAAGCTAGAAATAAAAAAAAATTTTAAAAACAAAGCTAATCTTAAATAGCCAAATGTGCTTAACAACAATAAAAGAACTGTTGAGCTCTGCTCATTTAGCAGGGACAGTTTCTTATCCGTTGATTGAGCCACTACAGGACACTGGCTAGTGTCCATGCAGTTGTTCCCTACAAAGAGATCTATGCAGAAGCATGTTGTAGGTGGAAAACACGGTCCTCTGCAAGAGCGAATTCAAGCAACTGGGTAGTTACGATTCAAATACCAGAACCGAGCTGTCAAAAATTGGCCCAAAGCGGATAACGTACTTCATAGCAGCATCCAGATCCAAAGGTATAACAATGGGCCGACCATCGGCCTTGGTGTGTCAAGTTAAAAACTGGAACACCTATTATTTTAATATTGCAGGCCAAATCATAATATTCCGACGTCAAATGAAGCGAATTTTTAAGAAATCTTGCCAGTTGATTTTTCTAAGCATAGTGTTGCAAGTGGCACCGTCTTGTTGAAGTTGAACATCATACAAGTCGATTTCATAAAGTTGGGCAAAAAACTCAATGCATGGTATCACGTGGAATTAAAGGTAACCGTACTTGTTTTCGAAAAAATAAAATTTAATCATGCCTTTCGATTACAAAGCACAGCAAATAGTCACTGCTAGGGAATACATTCGCTGCTCTAGATATTATTGTAGATTCTCGTTGGCCCAAATGCAGCGGTTTTCAACATTTTTGTATCTTCAACTCAACACGACTCTTTAGGGATAAATACCAATTTCAACTAATGAGATCGTCAAAAAGACTCTTTTACACACAAATCAAATATAAGACTCGCCTCTAATAGTTCACTCACATTTAGTATACATATGGACCCCAATTTCTTGTAGATTTTTAAAGCCACGAACTTGAAGTAACAATTAAGCAAAGCATTGATTTATGGCCAAATGCCATTAGAGGAGCCAGCAAGTCCAAGTCTTGCCATCGATTAGACGCAGTCGTAACGTGCTCTAAATCTATACTTCCGTTGTTAATCATTGGCATCACTTAATGGCCCCTTCCGTCTTCCGGCTGCCACAGCGTACTCAACCCCTCTCTCTGTTGACTGTCGACTGTCGACTTGTCGAGCATTACACACTGCAAAACAACCGAAATCCAATGAACTAGACAGAAGCAGACGCAGTCAAGTGGTTGGGAAACACTGTACACGCCCTTCAATTACAAATCTATGCGTTCTCGCACTCACTCACGCTGCCTGCGCAGATAATCTGCTAAAGGACTTCCGTTAGCTGCGTGTGCGTCGAAGAAGGCTAAAATAAGAAAAAAAAAAAAAAAAAAAACCGAGAAAAGACAGATATATTTGTGAGTATAGGCCAAAAGAAAGACCTAGCCAAGCCAAAGCAAAGCTATCCAAGCGTCGACAACGGCCGAAAGGACTGTTACTGAAAACGCAATGATATACGGCCGTTAAATCAAATCGAAGAGTGAGCTGGCCAGGCACAGCACATGGTAGTACCTACTACTACTACACTACCTTCCAAGCAGGGTAATGCAGACAAAAGGCTTTAAGTGCCATTGCAAGTTGCCTCGACAAAATCAACAGACTATGGCCAAAGACATACGACTGACGCTCGCCGGGCGTATGTGTGTGTATGTCTGCGCGACCAGGTCTGTTGCCTGCCGGGTCCGTTCCCTGTTCCATGCCGTATCGTATCGTTTCGTCTTTTGTGTGCATTAGCGAAAATTTTTGTTGTTGTTGATTCAAATGCTCTTATTGAGGGTAGTATGATAATTATATACGGGGAGTACAAACAAGATCGGTGGCTGCCGAAGATTTATATATGCGACAGTAATATCCAGTTTAAATCGGTTTCGAATTTCATACAAAAGCAAATGAAACGTGAGAATTGGCTTTGAAATGAGATAAATCAGACCGAAGTAAGTTGCACGCACAATATCTTTGAACTAAGAACTATAGAATATTCCATTGAAAGATATTATGGAAATTGTGTTGAAACTGAGGCGAAAGCTTTTTTAAAAACATCATGGCATAAAATAGATGATATCGAAGGAATGATTGAAGGGTAGCTTTGAAGAAAACGTAATTGATGGTGGACACTCTTTAATATAGAAAAGTTATAAGCGTACAGAACGATGGATAATTATTAATATACACATAATATTTAGAGTTCATGAAAAGCACTAAGCCAGGACTACTTTTCCCAACTACTCTTCTGGGTATCTAGTATAATGAATCAAACCCAATTTTGTTTTTCAAAAGCGTGGTTTACTCTGAGAGGGTTCACAGATGATCATGTCTACAGCATAATCACTTTTTGATTTGCTAGTTACTAAGTAGATGCAGCCAATAACAAACCCTTGTTTTGTTAGGGTATCTAACATTTGCTTCGTAAATACTTCCCTTTGACTGATTTTGGTTTTTTTTTTGGCGCTGCCAGCCAAGTTGGGCAAATTTATTGCGCCGCTGTGCCGTGTAGCATGTCCAAGGCCTTTGGCACAGCGGGTTGCATGTCTTGGGGCTGGCCCCAAGAATCCGGGTTTGGAAAGCGCTTGCGTTTTCAGCGGCCGTGTTGAAATTGACAGCAAAATAATTGGTTGATTATTTATGAGACTTGTAGAAAAGTTTATTTAGGCATAGTCCTCTCAACAGGCGGCCACTATTTAAATGAGCTGCTGTGGCAACTTTAAAAACCAGCAGCCAGGATTTCGAATCCGAAAAAAGAAAGTGGCTGGGGGGGAAGGGTTAAACACGCCTCTATGCTGTGGTAACTCTTTGATGTTGGTAGCTCTGCAACTGATTGTTATCCAAACACAAGTTATTTAAGCAATTCAAATTGTGGTAATTAAAAATGGTCACATGAAGCACCTAGACAATGCTCAGAGCACATGACACATATGTAACGCAGGCAAAGATACAAAATGGCCAACTGGTGGTAAGGCGTTACCCAGTGCACAGTGCTCCCATACCCTGTGGCTACTAACTGTTATTATTTTTGTCACTGACAAAGCAAATCACCGAAAGACTCGGCAAAGGCCACAAGTTTCCAGCAGGCGTAACAAACGGCAGCAGCAGCCTGAGAGCCTGAGAGATCCAAAAATGCATGTGACCAGCTGGGAAATAACGAACAGAGAATACTCTATAGCACACACGTAGACACACAAACGTACAGATGACACTGAGAAAGGAACAGAATGAACTAGGCACTCAGTCGCTGAGTCCGAATCCGGCAACCGACTTCTTTTCCAGAATGCTTTTTGAGAAAATGCGAGTCCCTCAATGCGTGTAGTTCGCGAACTGTATGCACGATCGGGATTTACCATAGCCCCCAAATCTACGAGCTGCGTGTAAATCTTGAACTATAAGCGCGAACGGGATTCACTATATCTAAAATTTAAGGTAATTAAGTTCTTCTTTAAATGATTAGGCCTACTACTAGTCGATCTTCCCAAATAACTTCATTTCCCTACCGATTTTTCTACAATCAATGTTGGAAAGTCGCAATGAATCAATGTATCGAAATTTTGTGGTGCCGAATTAATTGCTTTAGAAACGTTTATTGAGTTCATTGTTCGTTTCTGAAGAACCTTTAACTAAAATTGTAATATCTTTAATTAGAGTTGGGTGGGCCTGGGTACTGGAAGAACAGTGTGAAGCTCCCTGATGCCTGTCTCTAACATAACCAAGTTGATGCACAACCTTCAAGTAGTGTTTCTAGTTGGCTGCTCTTGTCACCTCAAGGGATTAATGGGCGCAGCGAAGTCTCCTCAGGATTTAAACAGGGTTGTGCACAATGAAAGATGTTACAAGTCGCCGGTAACGCGTTGTTATGTTCAGTTAAGCAAAAGACGAAATTAGAGTTGCAATTTACCGAAAGTAAGGTCGCAGAATTGGGAATTTCTTGAAATAAAGATAATTTGAAAGCTGAATCAGAACCTCAAAATTTACCAGAAACTATAGGTTATCGCCAATTGTTGTAAATGAACATCAAAATCACAGACAGGGCGAGATGTAGATAAGCTAACGGTCACAGAGACATGTGATCACTCCCTTGCACCTAGAGGCTACGTGCATAAATATGACCCTTACTCAAAGGGTATGCAGGGTATCAAAAAATGAAAATAGAATAGGAATGGAGAAGAAGCTATAGGCCTCTCTGACTGGCTGCTAGTCAGGCAATTTTCCTGTTGAATTATGAGGATATTTGTTTCGTCATGAAAGATTGGCCTCGGTCATGTGCCCTACACACACAGACGCACTCACTCCTCGGTCACCACTCGCTCTTACACGCTTTTACACTAATCCTTACGCACTCAGCTAACGGCAACTGTTTGGTCTTGTTCTGTGTGTGTGTGTGAGTGTGTGACTTTTTTTTCCGTTCCGTTACGTTCTTGTGCTGTTTTCAATTTGAGTTGCCTCACATAGTGGCGCCGCAGCGTGGCCGCAAAACACAATCGTCAACTTTGCCTTCGTCGTGAGCTTACCAAATGCACTGCCGCTGCAAGTGAAATGCACTCAACTGACTTTTGGGGTCGGCCATGGATCAAAGAGGCCAGCAGCCAGTTACCCAGCTTGGCAACGATGACCACACATGTAACACATGAGTCTTACAGGCACGGAAGCAACTGGGTGTGGGACCAGGGCGATTGCATCTACAATTCATAGAAATTTCAAACGAAGCGTAAACGAAAACGGAAAATGCACAGCAGACGAACGACCAACGACAAGTCCAACTCCAGCTACAATGAGCATTGGACTGGTGCCGCTGCTACGGCTGTTGCGCCAGCCAACCCGCAAAAGTAAACGAAAACGCCCGTAATGTTGTTCGCCGCTGGGCGGCGCTAGCAGCGTCGTAGTAAAACAGCAGCAACCCGGGGAGCACCAAAAATAGCTTGGACTTTTGGTGCTTTTTGAAATGCAAGTGCTGCAGACCCCCCCCCCAAAAAAAAGTGGCACCCGTAGCCAAGCCTGTGTTTCAGACTACTTATACTCTGCCCACTCTGCCGCATCTAAAGGCAAATCCGACTTTGGTTGATGATGAGTGTCGTTATCGTTTTTGGAGTTTTGTTTTGTTGCCTTGAAGCCACACGCCTGCGTCACTCCCTCTCCGGCTAAGGATATTCTAGCTGCAAGTTGAATTTACATTTCGATATGTGCCTTCAGTCAGCTACAGCAGCAGCTCCACACAACCCACAAAACAATCAAGAAAAGCAATTGGTGCAGTTTGTGTGGAACAACCCCGGCCTTTCCACACCCCAGCAAGATATGGGGCCAGCACGCTGTGCCGGTTTTTATGGGCATAGGAAAACGTCGTCATGCCACAAACGATTCGGACTTGGGCCTGCATCTAGAACCTAGCATGATGTAGCTGCACGGATTGATTTACGTTCGAAAAGATTTCTCAAGTGTGTGTGCGTGTGTGTGTACCCACCGCCCACGGACGTGCCCCTTGCTCCAGGGTTGCACATTTTTCTATATGTTTTTGTAGCTTTGGTGTTCGTTCGTTGTAGCTGCATTTTGACTGGTTGCCTTTTAGACTTTTGCAACGACTGAGATTTATCAAAAGGTAATTTATATATGTGGGTGTGTAATTTATATATAGATCCAACAGAAGCTCAAGCTCCGGAAGCTTGCGTCAAGTCCAACATATACATTTGTTTGTCTGTTGGTTTTTCTCCTTTCTGTTTGCATTTTGACAATGTATTTGTTGTTCTTATTGTTGTTGTTGCATTTCAAAACAAATGTACGCATCATTTTTAAGAGTATTTCGTTGATAATAAATCGCCTGCCCAGGCATGACATATACATATACAACAAACAGAAATCTCAGTTACGAGTTCCAGCAAATAGTTTTGGCTGGTTCTGGGTTTGGCTTGGTTGGCGTACATCTCGAGTTTTTGTGAAAAAGGCATAAACGAACATAACTTTGGAATTGAATTTGACAAGGAATATTGGCTTTGTATACTTAAGCCTGGTTTTAACATACGACTTATGATTCGAAGATGCATAATCTATGTAAACTGCCAAAACTGTGTACAGAGTCTGAAGGGGAACCGGAAGCGGATTGGAAAGAGGAATAGGAAGGGAATGTGATCTACCTAGAGAGGGAAGGAGATTGTGAGCGAAGCGAGAAGGAGGCGGAATGAAACGTAAATCGGTAGGTTTTGGAATGCGCATAAGGAAGAGAAAGAGAAGGATCGGGATTTTTCATCAGATAGTTCTTGAAATGAAGATAGAGGTAGAGGCAAGGGAAAGGAAAATGAAGAAGAAGAAAAATAGGAAGGTGAACGGGAAGAGGAATATGATCCATCGAGCGGGGTGGCGAATTAAGATCCAGTGGTTCCACTTTCTCGATTTGCCAAAGGGCATATCCCTGAAAGACTTTAGAGAACCACAAATATAGAACTGATACCCAATACAAAGTCCCATCGCACTCAGACTTGGTATGAAGTGCTAATGCGCTCTCTTTACAGAAAATGAGCTTTACTAGAATACATCTTGTTGCTGCAGTGATTACTCCATATGTCGAGTTGTGTTGATCAAAGGTTCGCATAGCACAACCGTTTTATCTATCATGTTTCATGTTGTTAATGTTTATTTAGAAATATGAGTATTGGCTTGAAGCCTAACTACTTAGAAGTCATACATCGACCCCTGAACGTAACTAAACAACACTTCCGCTGGTCGCTAACTTGGATGAAAATGCACTATTCTTACAAACCAAACTGAAACCATCCAAAATCTGGCATGTGAAAGGATTTATACTTGTATTCCAAAACAATTTCGTTTAAGGTGAATGAAAATTTGGAAACAAAAGAAAACGCGTGCAAATCGCTTTAAAGGGAATGCTAGCGATAAGTGATATTTGTGCTAAAGAATCTTTTCATATTCTAACGAGACATATTCTGGTATTGTTGCCATTTTGATAATGTTCAACAAACATTTTATTGAATTCTTTCTTTTTGTTGCGCCCATCCTGTAGAATTGTTGCCGATGTCAGCAAAATTGTCAGGAAACAGGCACAAATGCATAAATTCAATTTTATACAAAAGAAAAAGTTGCATAATTTAAGGCTGTCTATGGCAATACGTAGACATATCGGAACGCGACGACGGACGGAGCGGGTCAACGGTCAACGGTCAAATGGTCAGGCATATGATGTAAAAAATTGCAAATCGAATCGGTTGGGCGACAAACAAACGACGCACCCAAATATGCCACATTATAGGGGAGCGGGGAGTACGACTACGACTGCCAACAGCCGTCTGTGTCGGCTGCATACCGAAACGTCAAGAGCACTCGCACGACAGTTACACGCCTAAGCCCCCCAATGCCAAGTCCACTAACTGTAACAGTTCCAGTAGCGGACGGGGCACAACCCGCAGTGCCTCGGTATAAACATTGTTGACATTTGCCAAACCTACTTTAATCACTTTTTAACCCCATTTGATACAGTGTCAACATGAATGGGGCGACTCATAAAATGAACACTCGACATTCGAGTTGCCTCCATTGAATGCAGTTGGCAAAAGAGCAATAAAAGAAACAAGCATTGGCAAAAAATGCCAATGACAACCGTACAAAAAATGAAACAAAACCGGAGAAAAAACAAAATAACAGAAAGAGGCAAAATAACACTCGCTCAAAGGACAGTCGCCCCAAATGGCCCATGGTCAACGGGCCGTGTTGTCTGATGGTCCGAGCTGCCAAAGCAATTGATTTACTGCACTTTGTTTGCCAAAAATTAATTGAGTTGATGACAAGTGCAATTGATTTATGCGGGACTCAAATGAGTGTGGACAAAGCGACTGGATGGATGGATGGATGGATGTTTGAATGAATGAGCATATGGATGAATGGATGTATGTATGGATGGACAACGGCTGCTGTTGCATGCGGGCAGCGTGTCCCATGCTTAACTAAAACTACAACCTTAACAGTTTTAACACCTCCCCAAACCGCCAGCCTTATAAAAATGGATTACCAACAGCCGAACGACCAACAGGGCGTATGAGTTACAGCCCCTTTCACTCAGCGCGCGATTTCCGTATGTTTTACACTACGGCAGGTGTCAAAGCCAATGTTAAAAATTTCGTGGCCCAACTTGTGTGTTTTGTCACGGAAGCGTGCCGTGCACACACACGCACACACACACACAGACCACACACATAGTCACAAACAGCTATACACATATACAATGTTCATGCACTGACAGAAAATATAGCTACTAACGCTGACAGAGCAAGTAAAGTCGGGCCCAATATAATGTACTGCACTTTCTTAGAAAATTCCAAGAGCTTGGTTCACAGGGTATGCGACGAACAGTTAAATCGCAGATACGTAAACATGAAGATATAAGAATATGAAAGTATGAAGATATGAGAATATGAAGATATGAAAATATGAAGATATGAAAATATGAAGATATGAAGATATGAAGATATGAAGATATGAAGATTTGAAGATTTGAAGATTTGAAGATTTAAAAATTAAAAGATATGAAGATATTAAGATATTAAGATATTCAGATATTAAGATATTCAGATATTCAGATATTAAGATATTAAGATATTAAGATATTAAGATATTAAGATATTAAGATATTAAGATATTAAGATATTAAGATATTAAGATATTAAGATATTAAGATATTAAGATATTAAGATATTAAGATATTAAGATATTAAGATATTAAGATATTAAGATATTAAGATATTAAGATATTAAGATATTAAGATATTAAGATATTAAGATATTAAGATATTAAGATATTAAAATACTAAGATATTAAGATATTGAGATATTAAGATATTAAGATATTAAGATATTAAGATATTAAGATATTAAGATATTAAGATATTAAGATATTAAGATATTAAGATATTAAGATATTAAGATATTAAGATATTAAGATATTAAGATATTAAGATATTAAGATATTAAGATATTAAGATATTAAGATATTAAGATATGAAGATATGAAGATATGAAGATATGAAGATATTAAGATATTAAGATATTAAGATATTAAGATATTTAGATATTTAGATATTTAGATATTTAGATATTTAGATATTTAGATATTTAGATATTTAGATATTTAGATATTTAGATATTTAGATATTTAGATATTTAGATATTTAGATATTTAGATATTTAGATATTTAGATATTTAGATATTTAGATATTTAGATATTTAGATATTTAGATATTTAGATATTTAGATATTTAGATATTTAGATATTTAGATATTTAGATATTTAAGATATTAAGACATTAAGATATAAAGATATAA
Source organism: Chymomyza caudatula (assembly GCA_035041775.1). Classification (NCBI taxonomy): domain Eukaryota; kingdom Metazoa; phylum Arthropoda; class Insecta; order Diptera; family Drosophilidae; genus Chymomyza; species Chymomyza caudatula. Next base: position 5,298,609 of record JAWNKW010000150.1, read on the forward strand.
AGATATAAAGATATAAAGATATAAGGATATGAAGATGAACATATGAAAATATGAACAAATGAAGATATGAAAATATGAAGATATGAAAATATGAAGATATGAAGATATGAAGATATGAAGATATGAAGATATGAAGATATGAAGATATGAAGATATGAAGATATGAAGATATGAAGATATGAAGATATTAAGATATGAAGATATGAAGATATGAAGATATGAAGATATGAAAATATGGAGATATGCAGATATGGATTACGTTGAGAGAAGGACAAGTTGAAGAGAATAATGACTTATAATATAATAAACTTATAAAAAGCCGAAAACTTTTGCACTTTTTAAAAATACGGCTATGGAAATATAAGTTTATACCGTTACAAAGAATTTTTCGTGCAAGATGCTAAAAATTGTGAAATTGACTATTTTGGAAATTCGTCATATCTTAACGCTAAATTGTTCGCAGTGCATAAATAGCAGTCGCACCTTTCAGTGCTTTTGTGCACGGGCATGGCCAGGTTTAGGCCAAAAAACGTGCAACGCAACGGAAATAAGCGCCAAGCGGATGCCAACAAACGAAGCAAATGATTCATTTCCGATGATGCGACAGCATCGTCCATGAACGCTGTCGCTGCTGTTGTTTTTGTTGTTTTTTCCTGCTCCGGCTACTGATACTCGCTGTACCCCCGTCCAAAAAATTTGCATGAAATGCGAAATCAAACAGGGCACGGGCAACTGGCATTCTGAATATATTGCTAGCCTCTATTGCCGGCTATGTATATTTCGGTCCATCCGCATCCTTCGCCGGGCATCGCATCACGCATCACGCGTCACGTTCACGTGCAGGTTGACATGCGCCCATTGCCATATTTTATGAGCCTGGCTGTAGCAGGCTGTGTTATTGATATGCTAACGGTAAATGTGCCTGCCAGTCCTAGTCCCTCCCTCTCCCCCCACCCTATCTCACCGCTCTGCTGCAATGCGTTTGACGCCTGGACGGAAGTGGTTAAAGCGACCGTATAGGCCGAGCGACGACATATGCGTTATGCGACCAACGTGTGAAATTTTTAGCCAAAAATTTTACATCGGACAGCCATTTATAATGCAACCCCTCCATGGCTGGCCGGGATCGTGTAGTTGGAGCCAGGGGCAGTTGACCGAACCGGTCGCTGACATGACGACATATTGGAAATCAAAATGTTGACATGTCAGTCGCAGTTCCTGGTGGTTGAACTAATTCAACCAACATGGCCACAGTTGTTGCAGTTCTGCGTAGCATACTCATAAATATTTGTTCTAGCTTGTTATGGGAATTTCGCAAATTGTGATTATTAGAAAAAAGCATCCACATTTGACCAGTGGAGACGGATCTTTATAGGGTTTTGTTGGAATGATCATGTATTCCGTTTCTCTTTTTGTTTTTTTCCCAAATCTCATTGTTGTTGGTTTTAATTGGCGTAGAATCACTTCAAACAGCGTGCTGCCATTTTCAAGATAATAAATGTGAATTGTGATAATAAATGAGCATCCTATCACCTTGTTGGCTGTCGGATCGCTAGTTGCTTGGACCTTTATATATTGCGATGGTTTTAAGCATCGTCCACAGCTATAAAATAAAGAAAAAGTGCTCCCCACCAAACATTCGAAACAATGAAACAATTGCGTCTGTGGTTGGATGTGAGCTTTCTCGATCGATTAGTATTCAAACGCTGCTCACAAACGAATGATTGATAAAAAACTATCTGATTGGTTGGGTACGAGGTCCTTCTACTAAGTACTTTTGGAAAGTTAGCCAAATCTAAGCTCCTGAGCTGCATGTGCTCAACACATAGACAGCGTTTCTTTGCTGACATACATATGCTATTGCAGCAATTCAAATTCAACCCACGTCTCTGCTGCCGCTGCCGATCACTGTTTCAATACAGTTATTCGATTCAACTGTTGTTTTTCGAATATGGCTCACATGCGTTGTTAAGTGTCTGCTTGGTTTGGTAAACAAAAACAGCTGCCTACTTATAGGCGCACACTGTCATTTAGCATTTAGAGACAAATAAGAGACATTGACAGCCAGTCAATCAGTCACTGAATTGGCGTCTGTCTGTTGATGTATCGTCATGTAACCAACACACAGCGTCTCTTACAGTTTGTCTGTCTGTTTGTCGCTCTATTTGCTTCAACACCCACTGCAAATTAAATTCATTAGTCAACTTCCGGTTTCACACACACACTCACACACACACTCACACACACACTCACACACACATAATATGTTGCCATGTGCTGCTGCCTGTTTGCCTGCTGGATGTCTGTCAATTCAGACAGATTTGAAGTCAACTCAATTTGAAATCAATAGTGTGTGAATAATACTTTCACACACTTATACGCACGATGAGAGGGAGACACACATACTTGCACATACATGGTACCAGCATTTGTGGAAATATCTAATAGGCTGCCTAACTCGGTCTCCAAATGAATCTTTGTCCAAACTCACAGCTGCTACTACTTGCTCTACCTCGCTCTTTAGCCACTCTCTCACTCGATCTCCCCCACTCGCTCGCAACTTTCTCAACTGCTTGTCTATGGCACTGCAACTGCTGCAGCAGCGCCTGTTTTTGTGTCTAGGCTGCATGCCTGACTCTGAGTACTTGAAAACATTTTTGCATTGATTGCACTTCATATCGTTCATTCATTCATTCATTCATTCATTCATTCGTGCAGGCCGTTTATTCATGCCCCTGCCATGCTCCACCCTCACTGTACACACACTGTCGTTCATTCCGTTGGCTGCCATTGGCATATGTTGCATAATTTTGGGGTAGACATGGCAACCAAAAAACCAGCCATTAAGCGATGGCAATGCCAACGGCACATTTCGAAAGTATTTAAGCAATTCAATGGCATTTTGACAGACCCCCGCCCGGACCCCTTCGGACCCTGCTGCAGCCACTTCACTGCTCGAGTGGCAAGCAATGAGCTATGCATGCAATTCAAGCGCCCACCAAGTGCCGCAACATATGGTCGCTTTGGATGCCTCAAAAAATGCATGGCCCAACTGTTTGACTATTCCCGGACTCGTAGTACTATACTGACTCCGTGCTACCAACCCGCACACCCTTCGGCTGGCTGGCCGTTCAAATGTACAGTTAAGTCGAGCGGCATTGGGCCCTATTAAGGTCGTTGGCTATTAACTAGGCGCGAGTTGTAGCGTTGCCGGATTGTAAGCAAGAGTGTGAGTGCGAGTGCGAAAGAGGGACAGTTAGCACTCCAACCACATGTTGTCTGTGTTTGTGTCAGTAATTGTGCATAATTGAGTTGAGTGTATTTGGTTTGGGAGCGTAGATGGTACTACGATAGAATGCCCACTGTCTATAGACTGCCGTATTTTGGCTGGATATCTGTTCATAGAAATTACTTGAATAAATAGACAATTTCAATTAGATAAATAGGCTAGTGCTTCAAGCAATTTGGTGGCATCAGTGTCAAAGGGTAAGCAACTATCTATAGAACTAAGAAGAAATAACATTGTACTATTGCAGCTTAGACTAGATTATTATAGCCCAAGAATATGACACTAGTAGGAAGAGTGCAGTATCCACAATTTGTAGCCATTTGCCTAGGGCAGTACGGGTTAAAATCTGTTACTCGACAGTAGTGACAATGGGAACAGTCGATCTGTGTATTTTCCGCCCTTTTGGTACACGCCAGGTATACTTAAACAGATATGCTCATAAAATCCCTTGGGTACCTATTCACTGTTAAGCAAGAAGGTCGACGAAAAAGGTTGTCTCAACGCATTTTTTTTTGGTCTGGTACCAATAAACGTAGGCATAATTACTTGTAGACCGTCTTAATTTCAGCTCAAGACGTTGCCGTTCTCGTTCTTAAACAGCATTTCCCAGAAGTAACCTCAGCTTTACATGAAATGAAAAATGATATCGTTAAAAAATGTAAATCGCTTAAGTAAGAATTCGCTTCATTGTAACTGTTGTGTAGATTTTAATGAGTGTGAAAAGAAACCGCTTGAAATCAAGTAACGTTCGAATGATTTTATTGAAAAGTTATAGCGTGGAAAAAAATTATCCCAAGGATTTGCCCAAGTTACTAAGAAGCAGCTAGCTTCACATAGATTTTCCGACTGTTAAGGCTCGTTTGACACCCGTATCCAATAGTAGCGCTGAATGATCACTTTTAAGTAAAAAAAACTCCTTAAGACAAAGGCTTAAGAACTTTGCGATCCTAAAATCGAGACGGAAATATGTTTGCAAAACAATGAGTTTTCCACAAAAACCAAATGTGTACATTGTATCTGACTCATTTAATCACTGAATGAGAGAAGTTTGGTGACGGCGGGGAAAAGGAGTCTGGAAGGAAATATTTGGCATTAAACAAAATTTTTTCTCCCATGTCGCAAATGTGACCAACAAATGTTGGCACACGTGCCGAAGAATAATCGGTAAAACATGTGAAATATCCCCTTGTTTTGGAGATAATTAGATTACTGAAGGCAGCTGAGTTTCAGTTTGTTTCAGTGTAAATATCGTATATTCAGCAGGGAACGTTTAAATATAAATGTTTTAGCACGTAAGCCGAAAAACCTTTTGGTTTGATTTTCTGGATACATATGAGGATCGCTGATACACAGAGAACAGCCTGTCGCTAGTGCGTGTTTTCTCAAAAAGAATTCTTGTTTTTAAATCCATAGCTCACAAGAGTCGCACTTTCATCGGTTGCTCATACAAGCAAGGCCGAAGTGCTGGCCGAAGGTTGTACGTGACTGCTTTAGGTCGCTGTGACCTTCGTTGTGTGTATGTGTACGATCTGAGAGGGAGTTAACCTATAATCTGTATGGCTTACTCCGTTTTATTGAAACTTAGTTACAATCAAAATCTAAGATAAAGAAATCCAGGCTGGGTTAAATGTCTCTATCAAGGTATCTTTTACTTAAATATGTTTGTTATGTAACCACTAACGCACTGTCGATACTCAGAAATGAAAGACTACGTTAGCAATCGTTCTGTTTTTTTTTTAGTTACTAGGATTACTACAATTAGAACTTTGACTTAAGCCGTGGCAGGTGCTCGATATGTATGCACTCACTTTGATTGTCTGCAAGCAAAAGAAGTGCATCTATATCGAGCGAGATTCCAAAAGTGAGTGTTAAAATCATGTGATGCTGGAGAGGATTAACAGGTATTGATGCGATCGAAGACGTCCAACCGCATGCTGCAGAAAACAACTTGTAGGATTCAGAGGTGGGTACTTAACGCTGATACTGCGCGTGCAGTGATTTGGGATGAAGTTGTGTGCAGCATTCAATATGCCTTTTATAGCGCCGGCCTGTCCTTTTCTAAAACTCATAAATTGGTTTTCCTTTACAACGTTTTCGAAAGCGTGCTGATGTCAATAGTATCTTTGATATAGGTAATACTTGCAGTACTAAAGCTTAGAGTTCGAACGATGGTTTGTTGGGGAAGCGCCGTAACACTTTGTTCAGCGGTTCAAAAAAGACTGCGCCGAATGGCAACATTCTTCTTCTTTGAATACGTATACTATTTGCCAAAGAAATTAACTTCATATATTCCAGCTTAATTCTTGCTTAAATCATTTAATCTTTGCCTAATCAAGCTTAAATAGCCAGACTTTTAATTATCGAAACTTCAGTAAAGAACACCCCGCGCCCAAGTCATTAAATATTGCCCTAGAACACATTGTCCTGGCCAGTAAGTACCCTTGTTACTGCATGGATTGACATTGACAGTTGTTGTGGCAAATTTGTGTGTGTGTGTGTGTGTCTAATACAATGCATTCAGAGAGTCAGCAAGTGCAATCGACTGTTGCATACTTTAAGGCTGAGAGGAGCCAACCAACCATTCAATTAATTTCATTTGAATTGTACAATTAATGCACAAGGATGACTGACCAAAAACTGGCCAAGCTCCCTGGAGCTGCCACTCAACGACAGCGTTCATCTGTCTGGCCAGAGTGTACAACAAAGAGACTTTGGACCCGGCTAAGTTCCAGAATGTCTGGCCACAATTGTTGCTGACCAATGATCAATTTAATAGGAAAACAATATTGATAGCCATAGCCTTGAAGTATGGCAAGGCCGGACGGACGAGGCACTTGAGCAGAAAGAGCAGCAAAGGGCCAGCGGCAGTACTCGAAACGGAAGTGTTGCTCACAAGAGGGTTGTTCCATGCATAAGTGTGGGTGTGTTTGTGTGCGTGGTAGTGTATGAGTGTTCTGTTTGTTTGTTGGTCGGTTGGTTGGCTGCTTGAAAACTTGCAAAACTTTTGGTGTTGTGTTGTAACTAAATTTTAAAATACACACACACACACACACACACACACACACTTAAAAACCGGAAGAGACTTTTGCTTATAGTTGGCAACACTTTCACTTGCGTGTGTGGGCTGAGCCTCTGTTTGGTTTCTTGTGGTTTATTATTCACGCCTGAATTGATTGTAAATTAAAGTTTGCCCGTTCTGTCCGTAGCGGTCCTTGGTCCTTTTGCTAGTTCCTTGTGCATTTTGAGGTCAGCCTATAACAAAGTTTTCTTTTGTGTGCATTGAATCTTGCCAGTGCTTGGGGTGTGACAACCTTTGTCCTGTTTTTCGAAGGCCTCTGGCATACGAGTCTCTGCTCTCTGGTCTCGTCGGTCTTTCTAGTTGTCTGTCGCCTCGCTGCCCATATTAAAAGCCAAAAGGCATTCAAGTGCACATAAGACGATTACACATCATTTAACCGACGGACGCATTGCAAAACTATCAAGTATCCCCAAAAAAACCCTCAACTCCAATATTTGCCCACTCAAACATAATTGTTGCTTGTATGTGTGTGTGTGTGTGTGTGGGAGTCTGTGTGTGTGGGAGTCTGTGTGTGCTGAGGTCTGTAATGTGCCTCGAAGGTCGCCTTTTATTGACTGCTGCATATTGATTATTGTTACAACTTGTGGGTTCTTAAACGTACTCTCAGGGAGTTAATTTTATTCGTCTTTGGCATGTCTTGACTTGTTGTTGTTGTTCAATCGCTGCAGTCATGTGCATATGTATGGGTGTGTCGACAGAGTTTTGAGACAAAATTAATTTGGTGTTAATAAAGTGAAAGTGTGGCGCATTATGTGTGTGTTTGTGGGAGCATTTGAAGTTAAAGTTTTGTTGGGCTTTAATATCATGTTTTACCAAAATATTTCACTGGTCTTTAAAGATTATCAGTTGGGTTTTGATAGAGCTATCCATTATCTACGCTGCTTTTATATTGCTCGAGACTAATTAAGCAGAACATGCTGCTGTTCTATATAAAGCGAATAGCGGGTATAGAGAAACGAAAAACCTGTGTGAATAACGTGCCGTGTACGGCGAATAACTGGAAGAGAAAAGACCTTTTGTTATATCGCCTGGAGTGGACCTGAGCTCTGCTGGGACAGTTTAAATCACCCTGTTCCCTATTTCTACCTTAATGTACCAGGCGAAGTCTCTCCAGTTTTGTAATAGTGTTGTGCATAGGGCTTCTCTGGACGAGAAAAAACCTTTTATTATAACGCCTGGAGTGAACCTGAGCTCTGCTTGGACAGTTAAAATCACCCTGTTCCCTATTTCTACCTTAATGTCCCAGGCGAAGTCTCTCCAGTATTGTAAGAGTGTTGTGCATAGGGCTTGGGACCCATTACTCCCCTCGCAGAGAAAGATGTTACGAGGCATCTGGAGGAGTGCTCTTCATCAGGTCGTAACCCAGTAACGGGTTGTTATGGCCAGTCAAGAAGAGGAGTTGGGGAAGCTTGAATTGACAAAAAGTGTGTGTGCGCTACACCTACCACCCACTCTCCTTTCCCTCTCAAGCTACACCACCGCTAAGTATTGCTTAGTAAACCATAAAGGTCACATGAAGATTATTTGTGGTTCTGTGGTCCGTGTGTGGAAATAGGATCCGTGTCATTGTTAAACCTAAACAAATAGGACCTAAAGAATTCATGTTTCGCCAGTTGTCTTTTTAAACTGAAATCGGCTCGGATGTCCGAAATCAGTCATCTTGGCCAGGAGTCGTTGTGATAAGTTCGCCAGCCCACCTCGTTGAACCAGAACTCGGTTGCCAGCAGATACAAGGTTGTCATACGTGAAAAGACTAAGACCTGCAGCCCAGTTGCAGTTCATTCTCTTCGCTACCCAGATTGTGACTAGACTTATCATTATAGTGGTGCTTAAATTTTTGGCGATAGCGACTACCGCAACGACGTCAGCAAAGCCCAGGTCGTACCTTCTGGTTGCGTTATGCGAAGCACAGCACTGATGTCAGTGGAACACAACCGGAAATAGTTGCCTTTGATCGGGGCAGGCTTCGCATTGTAGTACGCGGTTTGGATTCTGTGCCAGCGCTGTGAACATCGACGAAAGTGGTAATATCGTCTACCGTGCTTTGCGTGTTGCAAAAGCGTAACTATCGTTTCTCCAGCTTCTTCAGTATGTTGCAACACGATACACCCCACCATCTCTCGTTGGGCCCAATTGTAGTGATAGAATTTCGGTTCTAGAAACTCTTCATATGAAGACTGGCTTATGAGCTTACAATGAACAGGCGTGTAATTTGCTGTCAAATAACTGCATTATAGAAGTCCATTTTAGGCGCCACACACACACACACACACATTATGGAAATGTGTAAGGACAAGCTTGCGGTCAGCATCAACTGCTTAAGATGGAAACTTTTACCACTTGGCCGCATTGCTCAAGTAGTCGGGCACGATCGAAACTATAGGAAAAAGACTAACAACAACAAGCACAACATCTAGAAGGACTTCTTGCTGTCCAGGCATGCACTTGGCGGTTGTCCTGCTGCTGCTGCTCCCACTCCCGCTGCTGCTGTTGCTGCATGCCAACATCGTCAAGCTGCTGCTTGCATACTTTGTGGAGTAGCAGCCAGGTATCAAGGTGGGGCATCAAGTTGGGAGCGCAAAGGCAGCCACAGCAGCAGCAGCAGCAGCAGAACATCAAAGTTGCCAACTTTTAAGTTGAGGAATTTCGACAAGGCGACTTGGAACTTTTGTTACTTTGCAGCTAGAAGAGATACCTGAACAAAAAGCGCCACATAGCAAACTGCAAGTCAAGACAAAAAAACAAAAAAAAATGGGAAAAAAGTGAACCAAAAAAAAAGTTGAAAAATTGTAGAAAAAAAGAGCGCGCGAGAAAGGGGAAGTGAAGGCCTTCCAGAGTTTCGGCAACAGCATTTAATTGTTGTGTTGTGGGTGTGTGTGTCTGTGTGTGAGTTAGGTTGCTACCAAATGCTCTCTGGGCTGGCATCTCGGCTGCCACTGTTTGGCGGTGGCACATACTAGCATTACCGGTGCTCAGGTGTCCTTAGTGGTGTTCTAATTACTAACAAACTTAATTTGCAGCAAGTTATGTTCGTGCGGACTTCTGTTAACCAACCATGGAAATGGACACTTGACTGTTACATTTGAAGCGGTTGCACTTGTCCAGGGCTCTGTATCTACAGTGTCTTTTTTTTGGGTTGTGGGCGGATCACTTGTGTTCCACGTGCAGCAGTTTGGCACTTAGCATATAAATATCTAGATTAGTTAGCTTAAACACTTAACGGACTTAGCTTTGGATCAATGACTAGCAGCGGTAGTTAGTTGTGGTCTTTACACAAAAAAGTAAACCAAACAACTAAAAGTCAAGCAATGCCAAAAGAAACTGTAGACAACAATCTCAGACAATCTCTTCAACATGCGTATATAGCAGGTCGAACAACCGACCCTGCCCTAAAAAAGCTAAGGAACATCCTGAGTCGAGCGTTAGACAATAAGGAAGTCGCTGTGTGCGCCTTCCTAGACACTGAGGGTGATTTTGACAATACAACGCTTAAAGCTGTGAATCAAGCACTTTCGATATCAGAGTGGTTTCCCTACTAACGACAAGGCTAGCCACAGCGGAAGCAGGAAACAGCATTTCCACAACTCGTGGCTGCCCACAAGGAGGAGTCCTATCTCCATTACAATGGAGCCTCCTTGTAGACGAACTTCTGAAGAGACTCGAATATAGAGTTGACACAGTGAAACAAGCCACTTTTTGCACTTAGATTTCTAAGTCATGATGACACTATGATATTCTATAACTTGGAAATCCAAGAAGAACGCAAAAATAAGTGGCCTGCTCACATGTTAAGATCATGGATAATGTTGGCATCTAAGGGAAGTGCTCAGTGCCTCCTCCCTCTGTTGGTTGCAACTTTAGTTGCCACTGCGCTGCCAAGTGACAAATTCAAACTCAAAAGACAACAACATGATTGTCTTGGAACAGCAGCATTAGTTCATGGGCAAAGTCTGTGCGCGGTCAGCTCTAAGTACTGGCCAACCGACCAAAATGTTCATCATTGTAAATTATGCGCTTTGGTTTACAAATTGCATATGCCCGTCTGCACGAAGCATGTGGCAAGTCATTTGGACAGGCAACAACTTGACTTTAGCTGCAGTCGGCAGCAGTTGCAGCAGTGGCAACAGTGGCAGCGGCAGTTCCAGAGTGACCAACCGGAGCCACCAACCGCCCACAAACAACCTGCCTTAGTTTTCTGTCCTGTGTTGTAACTAATGCGTGGTTAAAGTTGTTTGCATGTATTCAAATGAGACGAGCGTCTCCAAGAAGCGCGCGCCTAAGTGCTGTGGCTACAACTTGTTTGTTGGCCAACTTCTTAGACATACTTTTCTTATGGCCAGCCAGCGCTGTGGGAATGGACAACGGACGCTGCACAGTGGGCACGTCTGACTTGTTTGGATATTCTGGTGGTAGACAAAGAGCTATGTGACCTCGAAAGGACAGTAGCTGTTGTGTAAAAAATGGCTGGCAACGTTGGTCTTCAGCATAAAACGTAGATCGTTCTCGTAAGCAGCCGCTAACAAGTGGAACAGGCAAATATAAAGTTTGGAGTTGCGCAAATCGTCTCGAAGGGGCCATTTAATACCTTTAAGTGATGATCGAGGTACGTTTATCTTACCATAGTTACTTCAATACATGTGCAAGAAAGCATTCAACACCAGCAGAGCAATTGATATTTTCGATAGTATTAGGGAAAAGTTTACCACCGCTTCAAACAGATTCGATACAAACGAGGGTATTATCGGGTTTTTGCTGTTTTCCCATCATTCCAGCCTCAGTCGGCCGCTTATCGTGTGTTTCAGCTTTCGATACTGAACAATAAACTTCGATAGTGAGAATCAAAAATTCGATATATCGATAGTTTTGCAGCTTTATTGTTTATGTACGCGGCCCCAATGAGGGAGAAAGCAAAACGCAGCAGGATCTGTATGCAAAGAGTTGCATTGAAGCGACCTATAGAGCTGACGCGCAAACAGTAAGTCCTTCCGTTTAGACTCGATCTTTTGTTAACGAAGGCAAGGGAATAGCATAATTCGCCACAGAACTCTTATACATCATACATGTGGGCTGAGGAGGAGCTTCAAGCATGTGAGCGAAGAGTACTTCAACAGCACAAATGATAAAACGGTTCTGACAGAGGGCGTTGCACTTGTAGGTAGGCACAACATTTAAACTTATTTCTATCTTACGTAGTTGCGAGTATTTGCACAGGTTTGGCCAGGATGATGACCCCCAATCTCCTTGCTGTTGATGTTTAGAAGACTCAGAACATGTAATCTTTGTGGCCCTCGCAGACAAACGTCGGTTAGCGAAGGCAGCTTCCTTGTGGGAAAATCCTTTATTGGAAATGCGAGAATAACTGCGCTCGCCAAGACGGTGACAAATGTTTGTCAAATACAATAAAACTGCACGGAATTGGAAACAAAAACGAAAACCGCTACGTTCCGAATGCCAAAGGGCATAAACAAAACAATTCTCAATGCTCTTAGATAAGCTTTGATTTACCATAACACTCGCCACGAAACGCGAACGAAACGATTGGCAAACGTTTGCAAGAATCATTCGGCTTCAATCAGGTTGTAAAATTAAGCGAACCTTACATAAACACACAAAATAAGCTTTTCGAGTGTATTTGTTTTGACACGCTTTTAGGCGTGAGGCGCCACTGTGCGACTGGCTGGACAAAGCTTGGACGGCACATATATTTTATGCTTTACGTGGTTAGGCCATGGCTGCTTGAGAAATTACGTGGTGCGCCGCATGCAACAAAACTCTGTATCCCACACTCTGCACGCCCCACCAACACACACACACAGACACACACATGAAATACTAGCTGAAGAAGAAGGAGCAGCGGCAGCGGCATTGGCTTGTCTGCTGCTGCATTTATTTAATATGCGCTGCCTAAAAGTATGCAAAGTTATTTCTTGTTTGTACTTCATGCTACACACACTGCCTGCAAATGGTTTGTGCCTTAGTTTCTTTAACTAAATGGCCAGTCTTTCTTGCTTTGGCACTGGCTCTAAACGCTTTTGACTTTACTTGACTTGACTTTTCATCTGCACATCCTTAGAGCAATCCCCGCCCAAGGAAACAACCACTAAACCCCCACGACTATGCGCTTATGGCTAACCACGCACCCTCGAAATGCTTTTGTGTACTTACAGTTAGTACAAAAAGTTGTAAAAATCGTGTAAAAAATTTGCGCACTGAAAACGTGCAAAATGCGTTTAGTTGTTGCTGGACTCTAATAATTTATTTTAATGATAATGCATGGCAGCTATTTGGGGTTTTTTGGGGTTCTTGGGGTTTGTTTTTTCAGCCACCAAAAGTAGAAGCCCTCGCATGCAGCGCTTAAGTGTGTGACACAAGATTTGCAGCAAAGTTTGAGCTTAACCCTTAACCACTGCCTAATGCACTGGCAGTGCCCAGCTATTTGATACTTATTGCTCGGCCCATAATTATGTGCCAAAACTTGCCTCAGAGCGCAACATTAGCCTTAGAACGCCGTAGGCTCTAGGCTTGGCTGCTGCATTATTGCAAAACCCTTTCGGCGACCACTACAAGACAAGAGCAAAGTTTGTCCAACAAAAAACAAGAAAATCCTAAAAAAAAAAAAAAAAATGAAAAAGTTTTATAGCAGCCTGAAACTTGTGCATTTTCTAAAACATAACTTGAAGCAAAAAAAAAAAAAAAAAGTAAAAAAAATCGCTCTAATTTTTTTTTGCTGCTTAAAACAAAATGTAAATAAACACAAAAAGAAAAAAGTTTCCTTGGAACTGCCTTAATTTTTTATTTTTGGTTTCGTGTATTTTTTGTTTTATTACTTTTCCAAGAACTAGTTGAGAATTGGGGGGTTACTTGAACTCTGGGTTGGTTGGCTGCTCGGTTCGTTGGTTGGTCACGTAGCTGGCGCCTTGGCCAGTCGTTTTGTTGCGGCAAAAATGTGGCTCATACGTCTTGGCCTCAAACCGCAACAAGAACAACAACAATAGTAAGAAATACACCCCTGGACTGACCAATACATTGGTACTCAAAAGAAAATAAAAAAAAACAACAATAGAACTTGAGTGTACTTGCAGAGCACACTGCTTCAAGTGCCATACTTCGCAGCTCTAACTGTTGTTGTTATGCTCTGCTAGAGTGTATATTAATTTGGTCATGGAGAGACGCTACTTCGGGGTATGACCGTCGAACATGCCGTGACGGAAAACTTCATCACTGAGCTTCAGATGGCGATAGTAAAGACGCCTGCTAAATGACGTTATGCGCACGCTAGATGGCGCTACATTATGCCAAGTTGAAGCTTTGAAGAGTAAATTGAATTATGCAACATCATGTGTATTTCTTACACTATGACAACAAATTTGTTGCTTTCATTTTACTAACATTTTCAAATAACTGCATTAATTATTATAATTTTACGAATTAACACTCTAGCAGGCATGACGTACTTAAATCGCTAAAAACTCATATTTTTTCTCAATTATTCGATCCTCCTTTTCGTCAAATATTTGCTTTTTACGACTAAATAGTTGTTACAGTTATAAGTTGCAGCAGTAAAAAGTGAATCCTCGTTGATTCTCATAAATGTTTAAGGCAGAATAACTGGAGTCATTGGAACCGTAATGGATATAAATCCAGAATCACACGGATTCCAAAAATCCGCGTAACGACAGAAGCATTTGGAACTATACCGCAATGAAAATGTAGACAGATGGTGGTCAATCAGGAAGGGTCTTATTGATGAAATGGATTATTGCTTTATATGTATTAAAACAGTTCGAGAGAGAATGGAATAGAATTATACCATTGGACAAGAAAGAATTATCACTTGTAACTGTCATTATCATCTGGGTAAACTTCCCTCTTAGCAGGGTGGATTTCATCAAAGACCTGGTAGTTCTGCTAGGTGTTAACTCATAAGCTCTCGGAAATTTCTTTGTTTTTACAATTTGCTCCAAATTCGATTGCCTGTATTAAGCATGTGCGTGGACTCACAAGAGCAAGTGTCCCAAAATAGATTCGTTATTGTACTCTCTTGCATATTTTGCACCGTTTTTAACATATTTTTGTTCAATCTCACTCTCAGCGTAAAACCCCCTCACAATGAAAGCTGTTATGAAGCATCTGGAGGAGCGCCCTACATCAAGACCTAACTCAGAAACGGGTTGTTATGGCCTGTGAAGAAGAAAAGGATTGACTTTAAGATCAAGCAAAAACAAAAAGAATATAGAATAGAAGACGAATCGTGTCTTCACGTTCAAAGTATAGAACATAATCTGTTGCTAGATGTTACCTTCATATTCATGCATATTGAGCCATATATACTAATTACCGAAGCATTTGAAAAGGATTTTCGGTACTTTTCAAAGATGATTTTTTCGAAATTGACAAAAATAAAACTGATAAATCTACAAACAGTTGCAGCTTCTGTCATCGAAAGGGATTTTTTAACCTCAAATATCAGGCCTACAAATCTGCTGAAAGTACTGATTAATGTATAGAATATAAATTTCCCGATTATACGATATAAGGTTCAGCTGCTCTGGCAATGTGTTACTACATTGAAATGGTAGCTGACACAAGTCAAACAGCATGTCAGGGGTGTGCAGGAAATCTCTAGACGGGTTTGGTCTGAACTTCATTCCAAATGTTTTGAAAAATAAGTTAGTCAAACACTTTCGTTATAGATTTTCATCGCTCTCTATCGGATTTCGGTTGAATGATACATCGAAATATTGCTAGCGTGCACACCTCTGAGATTGTGCATTTTGTAAGATGCTTAACTTTTACAGTGTATATCGATTGGCTTCTTCTTCTTGTTTCCATGTTTGTCAGTTTCAATGCAACAAGCTCAAACAAATTTGTAGCATAAAGTTTGCTTTCAAAATCTCATATATTGATTTTAGTTGAGTACATTTTATATAGTTAATGCGGTCTGTGCCTAATTCCGTTATCGGAATTGGGCATAAGGTTGTGTGACTTTATCTGTTAAACCTGCTGCAATCACTTGATAATGTCAATCTTTTGCGGCGGCACACGTTCCCACATTTGACGAAAGCTGCCATCCTGTTTCTTGGGATTGAAATGTACCACTGTATCTCGACTATAGCTATTCAAGCTGGATGGAAACTCCGCGGATTCCTCATCTAAGCCGTCCAGAGCCGCAGGGTCTTCCATCAGCTCCAGAGCGTGATTCTATGTAGAACATCAATACTTCAAAGTTGCTATTGTTTTCTTAGCTCGTTGCTCAGAGCGTTCTTACCAAATACAGCGTCAGCAATAACACAGTTATAGACATCAAAGTGCAACACACTGAATTCATGCTTAAAAATCTTACAACAATAACAATAATAAAAAAAAAATACAAGTAAAACTACAATGCTTCGGCTTTCAACATTATACGTTGAGCCACCAAACTATACTGACCGTCAAAGCGCCGCTACACCTGGTCACCGGCACAGACCCGGCCAGACCGTAGCGACGCCCCACCACGTCACGCCACGCATGAGCTGCCAAATGCGCTCAAAGTTGGGCCTCCACCACGTGTGGCGCATACCGAAAAAGCTCTTCTCTGACCCTCTGAGCGTTTTATTTTTAGCACGTCGCGTCATTTGCCAAGCACCTGTCCCCACAAGCGCCTCCGACCCCCGCCACAAAGCACCTGCTGCACCCGCTGCTGACCCACCTCCTCATCAATATAACTGTTTGCAAAGCTTTTCAAACACTTGGCAAAGCTGCCAAAGTGAGCACATTTAACATGCTGCCCTGCCCCTCTGACCCCCCCTAACCCCCCATAGAAGCAACATCACGCTATTAGTGTTGACTCATATGCCGCCATCCAATATAATAATGAAAATTGGCTTTTGTTGTTGTTGACTGCATGAAAAACCGCAAAAAGCAAACAATTGTTATAGCTAACTGTTTGAGCGTTTCGTTTTTTTATTTTGAATACTCTTCATGGAAGGCATAGTAGCCTGAGTCTATCAAACAGTTTGTGACGCACGATGAGCTCGATGAGCTCGTTGAACTCTCTCTCTCTCTCCCGCTCTTTTTAGTGATTCTTGATCTTGTCCAGTCGTCTAAGGTCTAACGTTATATTCCCTTCATTAATGACTTTCCTCGGATTATGTTGTCTACTCGTATTCCTATATTTGCTGAAAATTTACAACTTTTTCCGTTCTTGTATGAGTACAATCAACATATGTTACTAATCTTTTGTTCCTGAGTCATACAAAGTGCCAATTTATGATTTTTCATCCCAAGAAGCCCCTATTTGTTCTTCGTCTATTCTTGATTGTTGTACTAAGTTGTATGCCAATGAGACACTTGCTTTTACGAGGGCTTACTTAGAAAGGCAAGTCAATCGTCAAAAACAGATTATCCGCTCTCACACATTGGCTCCCACAAGAGGTTGCCACCCAATGTTTTCTTTGAGTTCCCGCACATCATACAAAATATTTAAAGTTCAACGTTTTCGACACCTGAAGAAGCGGTGGATGCGTTCAGAACACATGTTCACATGTAACTCATTCGGAGTGACAAATTTGAAAATTGGTTCAAGCGCAAGCAAAAGTGCAACGATTGTCGTGGAGCATATTTTGAAAAATAAAGAAACCGTTTACGATATTTATCTTTGTTCTTGTTTTCTTTTTTCAAAACATAGTAGACTAATCTCGTGAATAACAATAAGCAGCAAAAAAAAAAGCTTATGTCTAAAACATAACTTTTCCCATAAATTTTGGGTTGCTGCTTTCGAATCCGGAAACCATTTTGGATTTTCTACCACCGTTGTCGAATTATCGCTATCTCGAAAAGTTCGAGATTGCGTCAGTTGCAAAGTCATCAAATGTCATATTACTCGGGAACCTTACTACCGATCGAGATGAATTGTAACTCGAAGGTAATTTAATATAAAATCAATGTCTTTCAAAAGGTTTACGTCTAACTTGATTGGATTGAAAGTTATGGGATATTGAACTTAAATTTTTTTTTTCCAAAATCGACAATACTCTTTTTTTAAATTTATTCCAAATGAATTGTACCAAAAATTAAAAAAAATATTCTCGGGTTATTTTTTTTTTAATTCTATATATGATTTGAACATTGAATCCGTAGCAAAATGGCTAAGTTATTATGGAATACCGAAAAAAAACACAATCCGATTTTTTTTTAATTTCCGTACAAAAAAAAAACAATACAAAAACCCTGTAGTAAAACATACCGGAAACAGTTTTTATTTATTTAGAACGGTTTTCCAATTATCATAATTTCAAAAATTCGAAAGTTGCAAAGTCAGCTCATCTCACATTTCTCGGGAACTTTTCTATTCATCGAGATGAATTGTTACTCGAATTGAACGTACTTTAATATAAAATCAATGTTTTGGTCTAACGTGATTCGATTGCATGTTAAAGGACAATGAACTTAAAAAAATTTTCCAAAAGCCGGAGGGAAAAATTGGAAGAAATTGTTGCGACCAAAGCCGTGACCTTCCCAAACCCAATTTACTATGCATAAGGAACTACCGGCTAATTCTACTCTGTGAGCTGTAAGCAATATGGGCGGCTCTCAACAAAACTGCTGCCAAGCTTCACTTTTTCAGAGCATTTGATTTCTCAGAGAGCTGGGCATCAACCCAACACAAATATAATGATCTTAACTCCAAGCTGTGAAACTGGCGCATTCCTGCGCCTTCGCATCGGACACAGTAGCGCCAACCACTCCCATATACTAGTTGCATTTATCTACCACTCATATGAAAATCTGTAATTACGCCCTGATGGTATTACGCTTGTGTATGTTATGGTAGCAACGTTCACAGAAGAGCGAGATGGTTGCGCATTCATTTTTAGGTGCTTTGTTAGCAGTAAGATCGAAAAGAAGGAAATGCATTCTTATGTTATGTTGTTGTTGTTTTCGCTAGCGCTAGTTGGTGCCACATTATTCCAAGTTTGGGAGAACTCTCAGCCTAATGTTACACATCTTGATCTTATGAATCTTGTTGACAATTCCTAAAACATCAAATTTACGCAAAAAAAGTTATATTTGATATCATTCTATCTTTCGATATCGAGATATTCAAAAACTTACGTTGTCTTCCCTCATGTGTGACTTTTCACACATATGAGATTTCTATGCATTTTGCACTAGAGATATTATTTTTTACATGAACATGTGTTTATTTTTACGCCAAGAGTGTGTGTAGGTACAATCCAAATTTTTATTGTTGTACCCAATAATCAAAAATACCGTTACAAAAATGATGTGGGATGGTTTTTACTTTCCCGCGGCTATGAACATGCGTGTGTGAGTGGAAGGAGGAAGGTGTATATTATATGGTGTTTATATGCTCCGAAACTACATACATAGGTTATAAGTATACTAACGGTCATGAATATATGCACACTTGCAGTTCTCTGGTTTATTGGTTGTGTCTAAACTATAGATTGATGCCATTAGCTGTATATACTGTGAATTGTATACCAAAGATAGGCACCGCTATGTGAGAAAATTATTGCCAAGACCTCAGCCAAAACTTCATTTTCAGAAAAATGAAGAGCTATATCAGGGCTTTGAATGTGGCAGGTTACTGACATATGCGTGAGAAATACTCGTACTTTCCTATTATAAATACTACAACATTTTATGCGTTAGTTGCTTTACACTTAAGATATTGATTCTATTTGAAAACACAACATGGCCGGACCGAAATATCTTACCTAGAAGAATTCATAAATGAGTGATGATAATTTTCCCAAAGAAACAGATGAGGAATGAAATTGTTTCGCTTTTACGGTCATGTTTGTAATAAATCCAATTTTAACTCCAATTTCGTTTAGATTCAAAATTTAAATAATTTTAGATAGTTTGATGATGATTATGGACGTCTTATTTTCAAAGACTCACAAAAAAACTTTTTAATCGATGAACCAAGTCATTGGATCTCGTGATATTATGAGCCACTATCTGCAGAGCTCTACCGACAAATTTGCCCCTATCCGTGGAATATTTGAAAAATGGTCCGAACTTTTGGTTGATTATTTTAACCCATACGTTACCATTGCTGAACAATTACTTGGTTACAAAATTTTTATTTCCAAAATATTATTTGAATTTATTAGCTTGTAACTAGGTGCACCAAAACTATCTGAAACGGATTTAATTATTATTACTGTAATTACTATTAATTAAATAATTCAATTCAAATTATAGTTCATCTCAATCGGTAGTAAGGTTCCCGAGGTATTTGAGATTAGCTGACTTTACAACTTTCGAAATGTCGAAATAGCTATAATCTGAAATTCATATTAGATATATTTAAATTGTTTCCGGAATCGAAATCAGCGACCCCAAATTTACCGGAAGAGATATGTTTTAGACATGGGCTTTCTTTTTGTTGTATAGTGTTTTCAAAGATGCTTTTGCCGGCTCAAGGTTCTTCTTTTATGTGTCGCTTTTTCCATACATTATTACATAATGTTATTCAATAAAAAGTGTTATTATATATAAAATTGGAAACCTGATCTTCTGCTTATAAAGACATAATCGTAATTAAACTCTAAGTTAAAGTCCCACAGCTAAATGTTATGTAAATGTTGTGTCTCCTGCAGAAGGACATCGCCGAGAGCCAGATATATTGAGAAAATAAAGATTTAAAAAATCAAGAACTTTGAAGTTTCCACTTCTCACTTGGACCTTGAGCCGGCAAAATATCATTATGGCGTATTTCGAACACTGTGGCACGTTACGTTTCAAGTTGTCATGCCCTAAGTTTTCTTAAGAATCAGCTTTCAAGGACCGAAGCGAAACAAAATTCCGCTATCGACTCCTTTTGTCTTTATTATTACCTGAAGAGTATCTAAGTTTCGACAAGCACTCTTCAAATTTTCTCCGTTTGCTCAATTAACTTTACAATTAATTTATTATTACTTTTTGTTTTAAATTCATCATTGGCAAAGCAAACTGTTGACCAGAACAATAAAAAATAAATAAATTGACTATATAAATATTCAGCTAGGTGTTGTTTGGGCGCAATTAATATGGACAGATGATTTATAATTATGGAGGATTGGCTTTCGGGTTGGTTTATTTCTGTCACTGATCCTAACATTGTTTTTGATTGCCCATAAATAATGCATATAATGAGTATATTTATTGCACACAATGTTGCACGTTTTTGTAATACACATTTTAACCATTCTGTAATATTTAAATGCTATAGAATTTCAATGTTATCGTACACTTTTTGACTTTACTTTGGTATGGGGAATAAATGTTGCAATAGTTTTTGGTTTATCGCTGTAAAACATTAGCTGCACATCATAAGTGCATAATTATATAATTTTATTGTGAAATTATATGAAATAAATCAAATATTTTTAAAAATTTAACTCATTTTATTCGTTTTCGAGGTATGAATATGTTTATTTAGGCCATTTTCTCAAAAATCAATATTCATTTATCGATAGCTCGATAATTAATCAAATTCGCTAGGTGGACATTGTGTATCTGGCTCGATTGAATGTGTAAAGCTTTTTTAAATCCAAGATATTGAAAGAAGTGCCAAATTTGTTCACTCATTTTGAACCATATATATGTTGACCTTGACTCGCGCAGTCCACCTTTGCAGCAATATATTGCGCAAAAGTAAGCCTCTTACCAAGTACCACGCTCATCTTTCTAGCCTTGACTTTTACAGCAATAACAGAGTTATTGAAAAGTAGTCTCGGATAACTAACACGCTTCAAAGTTTAGCATGTATTTAAACACTTTCCGACAAGTGCAATCCTCAAGACGCCATCCGCTCCGCTTCATCCGGAGAGAAACAAAAAACAGCCACAAATTAAAGTATTAATACTTCACCTCAAGTGCTTAAGGGGCATCAGATGCATGAAATTAGAATCGAAATCCTAAAATCCGGCAAATGTTAAACATTCAACTGCTTTATAAAATAGATACAATGACCAGACCACGACTTTCTCTTGAAAGTATTCCCATCCGTGCTGCTAATGGCATTTGGTGTCGGCCTAATCAAGAACATACAGACGCATTCGCTTCGAACTTACAATCACACTTCAAGGCTTTCAGCCTAAACACCATTTATTTTGCCGACAGGATCATGTAGATCTTATGGAAAAATTCCAAGTTCGGAAGACCAAAATCAACTGACTTGTACAATATGAACGCGATTCTAGGCAAAGCGCTACCAAAGGCGAGAATCATCGCTCTCGCCAAACTTTTTAAGCGATTTTGCGTTTGGCTTGTTTATAATAGGATTGGAAATGTGCTCAGATCGGAAAGAACCCTGCATGCCAGCAGCAGACATAACGTCATTTTTGCCGATAATCCTACTGCTATAAAGCTCCAAAGTATTTGAAGGAATACCATTTAACAGAATTGTAGTGGAACACTCCCCTTCAGTTTCCGTCCGAGGCAGAGCAACCCAAAACTAGTGCACTGTGTAGTGCAACATACTATATTTGAGAAAGAACACTTCTGCTAAAGAGCTTTTTAGACCTGAAGCAAGCTTTTAACCGTGTTCGGCATGAGGTGCTCCTACAACAGCTTAAAATGGCTCTACCGGTCGAACACTATTAAGTTCTCAAATCCAGCCTGGCTCCCTGGTCATTTGGAGTTTCTGTCAAAGTTGAACTAAGGGAAGGGCATATCATTATTACTGACGTTCTCTCTCGCAATAATGCCATCGCCAGCGATTGACGGAAACGGAAACCACTTACGTTAACGACTCAGCTGTTTCAACTATAGCTTCGAAGTTACTGGTAGCATCTAATGGTATGCACCCACAGCTAAACAAATTCGGGGCGAGGAACGACCGATGGAACATATAACTTGATGTTAAAAAATCCGCCTGCGTCCTTTGCTTCCTGAAGGCTGACACTGCCCCACCTTTCTAATAAACGGTTCTCCCTTAACCATACAAATATTCGCAGCCTTATACGAGCATTCATCTTGATTCGAAGCTATACTCTCGAAATAGCCCAATTGTGGGGACTAATAGGCAACAGAAGTAAGCTCTCTCTTGTACAAGAGTCTGTTGGTGCGCACTTGGACGTATGTCATCCTGGTCTCGGGTACTGCAGCCCGTTGCCATAACAAACATAAGAAACCGGAACATACTGCGACCTCGGCGTCCCGCACCTAGACTCAGTAGCTCTATGGGTCTGTAACAAGTTCGCTCCTGGTCTGCCTGGGCATCAACTTAGAATATGGCTGAATCTTTGCAACTAAAAACTTAAATCAAGTACAGCTTTGCTTACGGTTCCATATACGATATATGCAAATGCTGACTCACATGTCCATTTCACCACTTCCAGTTCTACTTATGATAAATTATCAACTTGAAACTTTCAATTAATTCTAATTCTAATTCATTTTTTTTGCTTATCAAAGAAAGCAATCGCTGCTTTATGGTCCACTCTGAGCATACAATAAGCCCATATAAGTTCGGGCCCTAACACACTTACAACCCCCGCACATCTTGCACACCCTCATGCAGGAGGGTCTCTCGGCTATTTAGTACACATAGTTAAAGATCGTTATCCAATTAGTCAAAAGCTCGTGTAATTAATTGCCCGAATTAGGGTGCGGAATTTTAATTACATAATTTACGCGTGTGTTGCGCTTCGTTTCTCTAAGCACACGCGGTACATGGGCGGTTCTAGGCGGGGGCGGGGCGTGGCGCCACAAATGTGCGTCAAACAGAAAGAGAGAGTGTAAAAAAAAAGTATGAAATTATAAATAAACAAACAAAGAAATGACAAAGCGTAACCAAAAATCAACGAGAGGTACAAGAACGAACGATGGCACTCAAAGTGCGTTTGATAGCTCATCTTAATAGAAAGGTACACGCAATTTGTGGGGAGGTCATTAGAAAAAATGACAGTAATAACAATAATTATGAATTTTATCCGATTAAAAGCTGGGCGGGCATAAGTCAAAACGCGCCTGTCCGTCCGAGCTCGAGTTCCGAGCGTATTCAAATATTTAGTGCAATGCGTGCCATTGAACAATTAATTCTTATCTAGTTGGCTCTGCCCCAAGCAGCAACTGTTGCAACAATCGCTGAGCCTGCGGCTTAGCACGGGTCTGCGTCTTGCACCTCTAACACTATTTACTTTGGTATTTTTCAGATGTCACCGCTACCCGGGCCAACAACGTGTTCAACTGGGGGGCAATTGCGTGTCAAATGCGTTCAATTTTGTTATGACAATGCGTTGTAATTAGAGGCCACGCATAGGCACAAGACCGAACTATGGCGCTTAACAGTGGGCGCATCAGTCTGGTTTTCCGACAAAAATCTTGACTCTTGCAAGGTTAGGGTAATGTTCAAAAATTTTGAATGCATAAAGAGCGTGAATGCAGCGTGCTTCTAAAAACGTTATGAAAGTTCGATTTTATAGAATTTTTAGAGTTATAGGCAAAAACTATATCTATCTATATATACATAAAAAATGACTCCAATATTGCGTCTGTGTTCGATATTTCGACAATAATGTTGAAAGCTACCAACTAAGGCCCAAAGCAAAAATGAGTTAAGACCTGCAAACAGTTATAGTTGTTGACACATTTATTTTCTCAGAATCGCAATTTCAATAGATATTTTGTATTTTCTTCATATTTATAGTGAATTTTTTGCAGTTTTCAGCGGTTTGTGTGGATACGGAAACTACTCAAGAGACCGTATCAATATACGTATGTGGTATTGGTATGAGGATGGAGAAAAGGAAGCGGAACAGGAAGAGCAAGAGGCAGAGGGAAATGATATACCTAGAGAGTCATGAAGGTTGACGAGCGGTGCCAGCAGGGTGCGGATTCCCTTACATAGTAGAAATACAAAATACATTATGAGTACAAAAAGTTTGAAATGCTTGTTTGCATTTATTTCAAGTCAAAATGAAGTAAAAGATCAATTTAAGTAATGTGACACGCTGCCTGCGTTGTTTCACCATTTCTGAGTAAATTTTCGAATTCCGTTACGCAAAAACGACTTGTTATTCGAGGTGATCCAAGTTTGAAGCAAATTTGCAGTTCTTCCGATAAAAGTGAACCGTTGACACTCAAAACGCGTGGTATTGTTCTTAACAAACAAAGGGAGCAATTTCCGCAGACTGCGGGGTGTTTTAAAAATATTTTTTGAGACATGAGTCCGAGCGTTGGTTCGCTTAAGAACAACTTTGTTATATCTTTACACGAAAACTCGATAACAGGCGATGCCAATAGTCCATACAATAATGAAATCGCCAATTTTCAGCAGCTCTTAGTAAACAACGGCCTGTAAACTGCAAGCGGATGCAAAGCATGAGCTTTGAACGACAGATATTCCACTTTGATGTTGATTTTGGGTTCGATAGAAACGATTAAAAGCAATAATCTTAGTATATTATCGTATGGAGGTTATCGTAGCAGATCGACATTCCATTTTGTCACACTTTATTATAATTTGTAGATTTCTCGAAATACATTTGTTCCAATTTTGTATACTTTATTAAAAGCATCTCAGAGATGAGCTTTATTTCCGAAAATACTAAAAATCACTAAAATTTTAAATTCAAAATAATCATCAAAATTGAATAAATTGACTTTTTTATGCATCTCTGTGCATTTCCTTGTCATTTGCATGTAGATTTATTTTATAAAATGCTTTTATTTGAACTTTAATTTTTGGCACGCATTTTGGTCTGCGGCGCCACTGTGCGATATTGCCAGCGTTGGTGCTGCTGATGATGATGATGATGACCTGGCCGCACCGATGATGACGCGCCTGCTAAAGCCCCTGATATATGGCAGCCTAGCTGGGTGTGTACAGCGCTTGATAAATATCCTATAAGTGAATGTGCATGATGATGATGGTTTGGGACGGGAGGAGCGACACTATTAACCGACCAAGTTGAAGTGTACTCAAAACTAAACTATATTATGGACAGCAAAAAGGAGATAAACGCTTGGCATACTTAAACTTAGTATATGGCATTATATCATTATATAATATCAATGCTCACGATCTGCAAACACGCCTCGAAATAGCAATAACATAAGCGGGGCATTAGCAAAAGTGAGCATGTATTGGTGTGTTGAGCTCTTTGACAAGCGAATGCATATAGATTTCGTACTCGTTTTTGAATTCGACTCGTGTGTTTGTGAGTAGTTCAAAAACTTTTCGCAGAAAGTTGAACTCTGATATTAAGCTTTTATTGATTATGATGATTTTCCGTAATGCCAATATCCATTTTAGGATACTTTCTGGAATCAACAATTTTCTTGACTTTGAGTTATTTTCGATCTGCGGCCAGCAAATTTCATCAGATGGATCCACGTTTTGCGCTGTATTGCTGCTTCGGCCAAGACTGTTCATTTGCATGTAGTTCTGGATCTACCAAATCGCCGTGCAATTTGAGTATTTCATTCGATGAAATGTTTTGCGATGTTTTCCTTTGGTCTCCTCAATACCTTCGGCATTCAACAGTTTTTGATCCGTTATACGCCACGATTCTTGGAGAGAGACTTTCCAGGTCTCACAGACATACACCAATACGGATTTGACATTGGATTCGAGGATCCTTAACTTAGTCTATAGGCTAATTTTACTGGGATACCATGCTGAGGACAACATTCCAAAGGTGCTGCGGGCTTAACTCATTCTGCTATTAGCATTCAGATATGTTCCTCCATCGTACGATACAACACTGTCTAGATAGTTAGACTTACTCAATGGGCGTCTGTCTCAGAATAATCTGCTGATGTGCCGAGCGACCACTGTGCATGATTTTGGTCTTCTTTCAGTGGATCCCAAGACCAGCCATCTTTTCATTAATTTGCAGTAATTGACACATTGCGTTCATCCCAAAATTGGTACCTGCCAGGAAACAGATATCGTCGTGTGGCTTAGCCTCTCAAAACGGGTTTCGTTGAATAATATATCTCTTTGGTTAGAGGGTTAGGATCAATGGTTAGGATTAATGGATTATGATAGTAAGATAGAGAATTCGGAGACATAAGTGAATATAACAAAAGTATTTTCTTCATCGAAAGCGTCTTCTTCTTGACTGGCCATAACAATCCGTTACTGCACTACGCTTCATAACATCTTTCCTTGGAAGAGAGTACATCTCTGTGACAGTCCTAGAGAGACTCCGCTGCACCACGTGGCGTCAACTTGCTTAAAGTAGAGATAGGGATCAGGGAGAACTCAGGCCTCCCGAGCCCAACTGGCATGTTGTATGGTATAATGGTTACTGTTGATAATCGTGATCTTGACTTGACATCCTTTCTGAGCGTTTTGATATCAAATATAAAACCAAATATTTGAAATATGTATGTAGGTTTCAATGTTCCCATGATTGTTTGTGCCATGTTTTCCTTATCAAGAGACCAAATGGTTGTCGAGCTAGACGAACCACACCGAATCGTCAGGCAACTAATTAAAACCACTTTAGGAATGCTTTCTCAACTGTAAAGTTAGCTATAAACAACAGTCGCAGATGTGTACATGAATGAGACAGGCAGTGACAGTATGAGAGAGAGCGAGAGAGAGCGAGAGACATATGCAACTTGAAACAAAATTAAAAAGCAAATAATTTTCATAGCATTTTACCAACGTCGGCGAAACAAAAAATTCCAACATAATTCCAAATAATATTACAACACCTGCAAAAACGTTTTGAGTGTAAGCAAACACACTCACACCGACTCACACACACTCACACACTCACACACATTCACACACACTCACTCACACACACACATGTGCACTCACTCACACATATGCAGGGCTGCGTGTTAAATGTGTAAAAAGGGCTTTTCTTGAAAAATCGCTCCACTGGAATTAATTAATTTGCCGTTGCTTTTGAGTAGATGCAAAAAAAATATAAATATAAATAAAAAACGAGAAAAAAATAACAAAAAATCAGCCCGTGAAATCAAAAAGACAAAATAAAGGAAGAAAACTGGGGACTAGGCGAAACAGCAAAGCGCTACAGTTCGAAAATGGTAGATAAAAAACATAGTTGCTTTTGAGGAAAACAGATTCGAATAGATTTTCGACAAGGTTCGAAAGTGATGCTTCAGGTTGATCCTAAGAATTTAATGCGGGATATTATGAAGAAGGAATGCCATTAAAGTGTTTCGCTTTGATATACGTTTCACTTATTTGTACTAGCTGCAGCACTAAAGAGATTTCAGAAAGTGCAGCTTTTGATTTTTTATTGAAGCCGTAGCAGTTCTTTGTGATTTAAGCACAGAATCATTAGGAATTTGTCGATTTTCGTATCACATTTGATAAAATAATTAAAGCATTTCTATAATCGAATAAATCTAATTAGTTTCAACAACGATCTTATGAATACAACCGAACTCTGTCTAAAGGCATTAAATGTTCACATTTGGAATCTACACGAACTACAAGGCTTTGTCTTCTATTTCATTAAAAGAATTTTCAAAAGCCACGCCGCATGCCGTCTCCAGATACTCAAGGTCAAAGGTCACAATAATCGATTTTTCTTAATACAGTTTATCTTTGCGAACATTTTGTGTAACGCAAAATTATCTACATATTCCAAAGATACACTGCGAAAAAACGGTAGTAACGCTTATCAGCAGGAATGCCGTAGGTGTGCCAGGTAATCAATAACTCGGTAAATAATCGGAATTGGGCAAAAAAGAAATTAAGTCGTAACCAAAAATCTTGAACATCCAAGATATTTAACTACAAAATTTATTTTTTCCTTGAAATGAAAAGGATTATGAAAAACAATACCATCTTGGGTGAAGCTCCTTAATCCCTGTCTCTCCTTTGCCCAAGGTGACGCAGCTGTTCTAAATGTTAATCCAGTGTTAGACGAGCGAAAGCTGCGCAGCGGTGTCTTCTGAGGACTCTAAGAGGACTCTCCTCTCCCAATCAAATATATTATGAGACGCCTAGAGAAGTGCTTTACATCAGGTCGTAACTCTGCAATGGGTTGTTCGTTTTCAGACCGTTTTACCTAAAAACAGAATTTTTTCCGTTGATTAAAAGCTTTTTTGCTTTCCTTCAAAGACACTTTTGACACAATGACTGAAAATCGTTTTAAAATGATATTTGGCATGCGGGAAAACTGTTGTTGGGATGCAATTCGTTTGAAAGCGATTTCTGGCACAACACTGAATGTATCACAAATTTCAAGCTGTTATTTGTAATGATTTTGTACTATATAATCTCCCCTGCAAGCGGTGGACCCAATTTTGGGTAATTCGTTCGAGAAATTCGAGCCGTATCTCGTTAATGCAACGAATTATCTTGAACTCCAGCTCTTCCATAGTTGTTTGTCAGCGTTGACCAGCGATTCCAGGGACCGTAAATAATAATTATTTATCAATTTTAAAACTAAAAAAAATCATAGTGAAAGAAAAATGGTACATGTAAAAGGAGTATACCTATGTGACCATTGTCACATATGTTAAGCTATGCAAAACTACCTTAATTTGTATTTTTTAAGTTATACACAAAAAAATCATAAATAAAACTTATTGTTGAGATTTATTTTTTGCTGAGAAAATAAAACTTATTTTAGAGTTTTATTTTTTGCTCAGAAAATAAAACTTATTTCTTGGGTATTTTTTTTTTGCTCGGAAAATAAAACTTATTTCTTGAGTTTAATTTTTTGCTTAAAATGCAATTTTTAAAATATAACATAAGTTACGATCCCTGAAAAATACTCTTGTGACCCCAAATCACAGGTCCTTTTTTCGATATGAAATTGAGATCCGCTGTTTCGTTCCTTAAGGCAGGTTTCTACATGAAGCCTTAACAAGATGCTTTCCAAATCTTGTACTGCACTTCGGCTGGACCTTATAAAAATCGCAAACCGTGATCATGCGGCTTCGGTCTTGCGTTTTCGATCATATTTATTTCTACAGCGATCACATTTTATGAGCTTGTATAGTCTGCTCAGATGGAAGCTGACTATTTGAGTTTCGAGTTAAGCTGCCAAAGTGTTCCCCATAAGTAATGGGAAGAAAAAGACATATATCAAGTTTTGCAGCTTTTTTGACAATTATCCCCAACGGTAGTTCTACAGCAAAACATTTTCGACTTGCTAAATTCTTTCGATTATACATACTCTTTTCTATATGCCTATGTATATTTATGTAGCGCACAATGAGTATTTTCCTTAGAAAAAAACAAACACATTTACTACTTGTGTATGTTTGTATGGGTTATAGTATATATACACCTAATATATGTTCATAATGCGTCGTATGGATTTTTTGATTTTGATATAGCAGCTACATACATACATACATACATACATACACACACACACATACACACACACACACACACACATGCATACATATGTCGAATCAGACATGCTACAAGCACTCTATGATATGCACACCTACTGTACACCTTTGTGTGTGTGGGTGGGTGTGTGTGGGTGTGTGTGTGTGGGTGGGTGTGTGTAGTGGCACTCGCTGCTCATTTTATGCTTCGATTGGCTCAAAAGTGCAGACGCTTTTTGCTGCGTGCTGCTATTGCTGCTGCCGCTGGTGTTGTGTCAAGCTCCAGGAGAGTGCGCGAAAAAAAAATGGCTAAAATGAAACACATACACATAAATAAGCGCACTCACACACTCACAGGTGAAATGCCGATGCAATATGCTAAAACGTTGAATCCTTTAGCCTGAAGGTCCGATCACACTTTCAAAAGCTGACAATTTGCAGCATACTTTTAGGCTGAACCTGTAAAGTTGCTGCCGGTTAAGAGCTTTTTTCACTCTGATCAAGTAGCTATAAAGCCTAGCTTATAGAGCCATAGATAAAGAGAAGACGCCTGCCAGTGTTTAACTTTTGGCGCTCACTGTGCATATATGTATGTGATCAGATCGAAATATTTGCACTTTTTATACCCTGTACACAAAGTGTAAAAGAGTGATAGATTTGCGCGGTTTAAAACTGCTCAGTGGAATCTATCAACTCGAAACATCTCAGAGATCTATGTTTCAAAAATAATCGAAATCGGATAACATCAAAAGTTATTCTCGAAAAAATGCTAATTTCACCCCCCCCTCGCCTATAAACTGCTTCAAAATTCCACTACATGTAGAGATACATGTGAGCTAGAGTTACAAAATTTGGTGTGAAGACTCGTGCAGACCCTAATCGTTAAAACTGCATCCACCTTTTTTCAAAAGAACCCCCTTCCCACTCAATTGATTAACCTTAATTACTGTCACACCCCCACCATATATTGATTTGAAAATTGTCACAAACATCTATAAATCTATTTTTGATCTATGTTACAAAATTTAACGACATTGGCCCAAGAATACTGAAGTTACGAGTATAAAAGTGATTTTTGCCTCCATAATAGTCAACTTCCCAATAGGAAAACTTGTCAATATCGATCAAATGAAAAGAGATATAAAAGTGGATACTTCCGTTCCCATTTTACCGTATTTAGTGTTAATAAAGAAAAAGGGTACAGAGTATTCCACTGTCGGGCCCCGTCCCGACTGTCTGCATCAAATTTTTGTTTAATAGTGATATGTTTCCAAGAGTTTATTTTTACTCATTTGACTCTTTATTTTATGGCTACTATCCGCATTTATTTAAAAAATGTCTTTATTTTATTGTAATGACGATTTACATGCTCGGCTGCATTAAGTGCATGGTCGGCAAAGTAAGCAGATATGTCGCTACGCATTGATTGACCTAGGCCTTGTTGGAGCTCAGAACGCCTTGATGCCTGAGAGTGATAACTAGTCACGTAACGATACCATCGTCGATTATAACTTGGCATAAAAACCGCAATAACCAAAGGACAGCTATAGCATTCATATACTTTAGGGTATTGAAGGGTTTAATGGGCTGTCTTACTCCTTTGAGTTAAGAGACGACGCTTGGATCCAATGTGTCCGATCCGCTGATTTCGAGTGAATCGATCAGCGGGTAAATTTCCTATTCTGCTTGATGAAAGTTAAGCTCAATGTTGAGCACATTGCAAACTTTTTGGGAAAGCTACTAAGATTTTCGTCTGCACTTCTGATCTTTTCAATAATACGTCTTTTGTCTACGTGTGTGGCTTCAACGAAATCTTGATTTTCAGTTAGAAGCAAACGACTGAACAGAAAACCCAAGTAATGAAGCGATTCAAGTCGAAACGAAACCTGAAAACCTAAACTTCCCATCGATGTCAGCAGCTAAGGTGCTTAGCAGGAGATCGTTCTCGTATATGACAACGCAATCGATTGCGAGCCATTTTCGCTTGCAATGTCGGAGCAACCTTAGTGTGAACACCGTGTTAAGAATTGTAAAGCAACAGTTTGCAACAACAAAAAACAAGGGAAGCTTTTTTTTGAAACAACCCTAGAAACACAATTTCATACACTGCTCTATTTGAATGTCCAGTGTTTTCTATGAACAACTTTGAAGTTTGTTCGTTCTGCGTAGGTTTTACTTTTAGTCTTTATTTTTGGCAACATATGATTATTTGTTGTAGTTCATTTGCAGCCCATTGAGGCATTTAAACGATCCAATTAAGCCAATAAATGGTGCATAACTTAAAGGCCTCATCAAATTTAACATTATCATAAAAATATAAGCAATTAGCCAGAGCCAGAGCTATAAAAGCAGTGGAACACTGCAGCTCAACTCATTTAGTTACGGATATTAGTAAGCACTCATTACACATGGCTAAAACGCTTTTGCTGATCCTGGTGCTAGTCGCCTGCCTCTGCTGCTGCAGCCTGGCTGCACCCACTGCCGAAGATTTGGCCAAGTTTGGAGAACTGGAGCGTTCGCTCAAGGAGCTGGCCACCTCGGTGCTGTCTCTCAATGGCGTTGTTACTGGAGGTGCAGGTGAGTGCTATACGCAATATGAAACATAACCATTTAAAATTTGTACCAACTATAGATGCAGCTGAGAGCAGCTCCTCCGAGCTGACCGCTGGCAACGCTGGCCTAATACCCGATTTTAACGAGTTTCAAATATAAAGTCCTAACCGAACAACGCTCAGCAACTATACATAAGAAAATATATATATAAATCAACTTTTTTTTTTTGTGATTTGTACCAAAATAAAGTGTAATTTGTGAAGCTCTTAAAGTCTAACGCTATTTATGGCAATTTGTATGTCAACTCTATTACTCTTGCTATCTCGCTATAACATATAAATATAAAATGAAACAAAAAATAATGCCGCCCTCAAATTTAGACAAAAAACGCACACAAATTGCACGTTAAATCTAATCAAGTTAATTTACGCGTCGTCGTCGTGCCGTCTCTGTTGACGCCGTGACGTTGACTGCGCCGCCGTCGCGACGCGTCGATCAAGCTCAGTCCGTTTGAAGCCATGGGCGCCTGTCTTTGCTCGAACTACAAACTTTACGAAATTGTCCCGATTAGCTCTTGAAATTAAATTGAGCCGAAACTTTTTAGACTTTCGAAAGACAATAGCAAATTATGGTAAAAAAAAAAGGTTACTTTGACTTGGCGAAGTTTAGATACTCTTACGCGAGGCTCTAAAAGATGAATATGTACTACACAGCCAATTGATGACTTAACGAAAATTGGCATTTCTGTTAATTCTTCGAAGATTTTTCATTTACTACGACTTTTATTCGGCATTCAAACTTCAGCTTTGGCGTCTTGTGGTAGTTTTGACCATGAATCCTTTAAGCAAATGCTTGCACTTTAATAACACTAGGCTAGAAACTAAAATACGACCATACTAATCATATCTATCCTAACTTTTTTTCACTTTTTATACTGTACAACAAAAGTATTCCAGATTTTAAGACATTGGCAAAAGATTGCCAACGTCAGTCTTCAGGATTTTCTCTTCTAATTTACTGAAACTTGTCTGCCGCAGAATCTTGCTCAAGGCTTTCCCTAACCGCTTCGAGACAAAAAAAACTACTCGATGGGCTTCACTACAACGTGTTGTCATATATGTTGCAAGCATTTTTTTTAAACTCATAAACTCCATTTTTTTTTCTTGTGAAAATTGAAAATAATCGGATGAGTGATCTGTCAGCTGTTGTCGCCTGTTGACTGCAATGCAAAAAATTTTGTGTGTCTCTCTTTTTTTCATAATATTATTAATAATAATAATAGTGTGTAGTAATAACAGCAGCAGCAGCGACAGTAATATTAAGAACAACGTTGCAGTCAGCGCACAATGGTCCAAATTGCCTTTTTTGGCATAAATTCGAAAAATGCAGTTAGCGAGTCGTAGGTTCGAAATTTGTATATTAATAGCATGTGCAATGAATAGAAAAAGTTTTAGAACGTTTCGACTACGCCCACTCATAATGCCCATATGACGTGACATGTGACAAGTTTTTTTCAATCAAAATTAATATTTGCTTCATAAAACAACGTGACAGCCATCTTGCTGAGGACAAGATGGTATTTGTTTTATAATAACAATTTTTTCCATCAGCTCTAATTTTCGAGATATTCGAAAATAAATAAAAACGTTATGTTATCGTTTGAGTAGTTGTTACGATAAACGAGTTCGAAAGTCGGTGGTTCCAAAAGTGCTGTAACTTGTTTTTTTGGGAATTACTTTTTTCTTATTTGGCGCAGAAAAAACTATTGCTGTCATGGTATTCTTCGAAACATCGAAATTTATGGTTCTTTCCATAGAATTTGTTTAGGAAAAATTTGTTTAAGTAAAATACTAGTCCATACATTTGTGCTAATTTCATTAAAATCGGTACTCTATATGATTTCGCTGCCTTACAAGATATTGCAGAATGTGAGCCCCTGCCTAAAATGTAAATCAGTGTCGTCCGAGAGAAGATTAGTAAAGAAAGCCATTGATGCCTGGAATGCAGCGGTCATGGTAGTTGTCCTCATACTTCTGGCGCTTCTTCTGATAGGCATTCAAAAGACACTCTTGCGGTTCATCTAGACGACATCGGAAATTATGAATATTTGAGCACATATAAGGAGACAGCTAGATTTTCAAATTTATTGACAGTTGTGTGATGTGTAAAATTTAAAAATTTTCCAAATTTGAATGCTTAACGATAACTAATCGAGAATTCAAGCATAAAAAAGCGTAAAAACACGAAATTTAGACGTCGTCACAATTTTGATTTTTTTCTAGATAGATTTAAATTAATATCCGGATTAATTACAGCTCAGGAATATGTCATTTTGCTTTGGCTTATGTACTATGCATAGTCCAATTGCTCTCGGAATATCTTCTGTTTTGATCGAGTCTTTTTTTCGATTTGTATAAACTCGCGCTTTGTCGTGTCAAATTTAGGTTTTTCACAATTTTCGTCTAGGAATCAAACGAGTCTCACTTACCTGCTCGCAGTTGTTTATCTTAAAGCTCATGAAGCGCAGTTGGAAAGTATTCGAGCATCTTATCCTTAAATTTTCGCAATAGCTTCGCAAAGCGTCTGCTCCATCTGGGTTGAACTATTGTCGAAAAAGGACCATCTGTTTCAAAAAAATTTAATGTTTTATGCACTCAGTGTGAAATATTAAAAGAAGTTTACCTGATGAAAGTTATGTTGATGCTTAAGAAATTGGTGTACTGATCAAAGCAGACACTTCTTGAAAGAACTTATAGAATTGCTCGTGTGTTTCTAAACTTTGTTCTTAGCGCTTAGGTTTTCGCCAAGTATGTCTTTCCTAAAATCATAGGTGTTAGAATCATTCTGAAAAAATGTCCTAGCTTATTTATGCAGTTTACTGTCACGGCATATAGGTTGGTTATACGCCCAAGACATGCCAATAGGTGTTTTATATAAACAATTTTTGATTACACTACAAGTTCGGCTAATACTAAGGACAGTTTTGTGATATCCAGTAGGCATTACCTTTTCGTTAGCTGATTAACCTATGAATAGTCACAATATTTGAAAGTCATCTTTTGTGTCGTACTACCGTAAGCAACATACTTCTAAAACGAATAGAAAGAGTTTGCTGATAAGTTTGGGATTTATGCCAAAAAAAACGGCAATGCTTACCACTGTGCAGCCGCCGCAGTGTCCGGATAGTGATAAAACAAATCTAAATCTAAATCAAAATCAAAGTGTAATGTTCGGACCGAGTTGACTGATGATACGCTTGGTTCGTTTGGTACTCGGGTCCGCTTACTTTTGTGTGTGTGTGTGTGCAAGTATGTATGTGGTACGATTTGTAGTTAGTTGGAGACCAGAACAAACTGCACATAAAAAGATAGCTAAAAATAAATTGTATTTGTATTCGACGAGTTGCTGCTAGTTACTTTTCATGCGTGCAACGGTACGGTACGGATCAGACCCACGTCGAACGCCTCTTGGTGTACTTAAAGCTGAGCAAGATCCAAGAACGGATCTAGACCCAAGCCTTATATCAAGTTCCTTTACTCTTTCTCAGACCATTTTTTTTTAACTGTGTGTTAGTTTTGTTTTTGTTGTTGTTGCACATAACTGTCATGATGCACGTGGAGGAGCTGCGAGCCAGCTTGCAAAGCTTTGGTTGGCCGGACTATCTGGTCTTTTGTCTAATGTTGGCCATTTGTGCGGTTATTGGCATATACTTTTGCCTACAGCTTCGTGGTGAGGCCAAGAAGCAAAGGGCCAGCGGTACAGCGGAGTCGGGAGATAGTGCAGCTTCATATCTTGTGGGTGGCCGCCAAATGAAAATCTTTCCAATTACCATGTCGCTCATATCCAGGTAAGTAATAAATAAGTTATTCAGGAGTGTGTCTATACACAGTGAGAAAAATCCAAGTGCTCAATTCGTGCAAGGAAATAGTTTAGAAAGAGAAATTAAGTTTATACAAACTCAAATCAAGCCAGTTTTTGGCGATTTCAAGCTATAATTTTAGACTCACTTTTCAAGTATTCTGAGTGCAATTTTTCTTCAAAAATAGACATATTCTGCGGCGTACCAGAAATCCTTTTCAACTAAAGTAATCCGTCAAAACGGCTCCATAATATACTATAAATGTGTGAAAGCAAATTTTTGTCGAAAGCGCTTAACTTACCGATTTTTCAAGCCATTTTAATTGAAAATTATTCGAAACCGTTTAGAGATTTCTGTCACACCTTTGATTGACGGTAAATCGGTAATTGAATTCGAGCGTGTCGTTTAACTCTCTTTTTGTAGACGGTTTTACTTTTATTTGAAAGCTCTCGAAAAGTACGCAGGCCAACGAATTACTTGGTTGATTTGAAAGAAATTTCGGGCACACCACTTTATTTGATTTGTCAGCATTTCAGGTTTTTGATTTATCACTTGTAGGTTTTTGCTGTGATGGAGAAGAAGAAGAGTATGATAATATGATTATATTCAACTTAGAAACTAAAAGAATGGTTACTCTTTGTATTCAGTGATTTCGCCTCAATCTGATGGTTTAATGTTTGGTTGGAATTGAGGCAGATTCTATGGTTTTTGACTATGCTTTCTGTAATTTACGAAAGTGTTAAATATATAATACATATAATTTTTTATCATTTTTCGTTTTCACTTTTCGATTTGAAAATATAAATGTTTGTTTCGAATTTGAAAAATAACAAAACATTTTATTAAAATTTCATATATATGAATAGCTGCATTGTTTAAACGGCAAATCGAAATTCAAATCGAACTAACTTACTTTAGCTATTATTGAATTTAATAGTGTGAACATAGTTGTTTTGGCAACAAGTCGCAATCGGATTCGAAATTGGGAACAGAGCTTAGACTAACTTTCTATGAAATTATTATCACTTATTGAGGGAAGTAGAAGGCAATTTTCAAGAATTTTTTCAGCAATTTTTTAGAAACCGATGTGGTGAACATATTTTTCCAGAGCAAAAGGTATGCAGACTGCTTTATCTGAAATCAACAATCACTGTCCTAATCTGACGCTGATCGATTTGACAAAATACAAAATTTTACTCAAGATGTGATGATTAATCTAAAAACGTTGAATTTTGCTGCAAACGAGCATCTCGATCGGTAGTAAGGTTCTCAAGTAACATGAGATTTCTGACTTCGCAACTCTGGAAATCTCGAATGTCACCGAAAACGGTGATAGAAACTCCCAAATCTTTACCGGATTCGAAATCAGCAACCCCAAATTTACCGTAAATGGTATGTTATATGTCTAATATGTTTTTTTTGTTGCATCAGTTTTTCATAAAAAAAATGTTCGTCCAAATAAAAAATCCTTCAATTGGGAATTGAAGTTGCAAAAAATTTGATCGATAGGTGCAATGTTTTTGAGAAACATTGCTTACCGCAACAGTACTTCTAAAAAATAGCATTTCGAGTTATTCTCGTCCGAAATTTCAGGTTGATACTTTTCATAAATAAAATTATATTTTGGACTTACATATGTAGTCATCTACTCCAGGGCCATAAAGTTTCTCTTCTTCAACTGCGGCTGCCTCCTGGAAACAAGCCATTCTTCATTCTCTAGTCGCCCCTAGAGCGCGCGGCGAGGCGAGTGCTTAAAGAATTTTCAAGATTGCCCCTCGTTGGCAGCAATTTTAACTGCGAATTTGTTTTGGAAAGATCCTCCAGATGAGCTGGTAATACTTTTTGCGTAAATCCGCCCACGGATCGTTTGAGAAGTTCTTCCTTGGAAAGATCTTCGTAGAAATCTTTTCGGAAGAGCCTGGTAACGAAGACGAGCATCTTTTCTGAAAATTGTCTGAAATTTCTGATTAACTCTTAGACAGCACTTGAAAATTCTTGACCCAAATATTTCGGCTACCAAGCTTATAAGTGAATGTTTTCGATTATGATTCTTAGCATTGCTAAAGTTAGAAAAGAAGTTGGTATTTCAAAAAGTTTAGAAAATTTCATTACGTAACTTGTAGGCATTTACCTGAACAATCCAGTATGAGTAAATACTATTAAGTTAGTAGCAGTGTTTGGAACTTATGTTGGTCAATTTTGTATTTTTTGAAGAGTAAGTTTAAAATCTTAATATTTTTATGAATAGACTTTACAGTTCGCACAGAGATAGAACTTAAGTGACGCTTCAATGGTAATATCCTATTCAATCGTCCGGAGTGCCCACTCTCATTTACAAGCAATGCTACGCAGTCTGTATCCAGTGTTTCACTTTGATTTGCGTTAAAATTTTTTGAGCTCACTTACTCGCTGTTTATTACTTAAACCGTATTTGAAAGTATCAGAATAATAAGCGTTCGCAAACGATTATAAAAATCATTTTTAGATAGAAGAGTTTTATACCTCAATGTTAAAACAACAGCTAGCAAAGATTTGACTAAGTTTTCTCGCTCGAGAAACACAATTTGTTACCGTTTTGCTATGAAACCCTTTCAAAGTTTACTTGTAGCACTTCTCTATATCTTAGTTGAGACTAATTTAACTTGATTAAGCCGTAACCCTCTTTGACCCATATGCAAGGGATGTCGATATGTAAGAAAAAACAGCTCATCACTAAGTATAAGCACTCTAAGTTAGTTACATCTAGTTGGATATTGTCAGGAAAGAGCTGAACTTATCAACGCATAAAATCAAAATGTTTTCTAGCAACTAAATAGCTTGTAAGAGGTTTTGACATTGCCCAACGTCGAGTCGTCGCAGTGGCGATTACATACATGCACCGCAGATTGCGACGCTTCAAGTGGCAAGTGAGCGGGAAAGAGAGTGACACCCGCATGCGGGGCATTCAAATTTTGACGCGCAATTCCTAAACGACAGCGACGACATTCGACATTGGTGCTAATTGAATTGTATAAAACGCACATTGATCTCATGGAGAGAAGACGCGGTAGATGCCAGACACGAGTATATAACTGTACATAAGTAGACGTAGATTGCTGGCGTTCCGTAGAGTTGCATTATGAAGGTCATAAATTAGATTGTGTATTGTGTTTTGGAGGCGCTCAAAAGGGTTGCACTATAAACATAGCTAATTTTTCTACAGTTTGAGTTGCGACTAGATAGAATCGGTTTCCGGAGGGTATAAAATCTTAACATCATATACATACATACACAAACTCAAATATTGCTCCCTATTCTATATAACTATTGAATCTTTTCAAAAAGTGCTTCCGTACCCTATAAGCTATAAGCCAAGGTTCCAAAAAAGGATATTAGAATTTATCTACGAGTGTTTCGTGAAGTGGGCTTCTTCAAGACTGATTAGGTGCCGGCCAAATGTATTGTTACTCGTGTTTAATCCAACCAGGGAACTCAGATCTTTTCTCTTCTGACGTAGCAGATTTACAGAGGCCTTTGGATTGGGTACTTTCACAAAGTGTTTTGTTACGCGGCATCCAGTGGTGGACTTCCAGGGCTAACGGGAATGATTGGCTCAGGCTATGCCACCACTTCGAAAGCTCATCGCTTTTTTGCTAAATTTTCCATCTTATTCTCTACTCCTTAGCTTTATATCGGGCATTACGCTGCTGGGCACACCCACTGAGATCTATCTATATGGCTCTCAGTACATGTATATTATGGGCTCTTTGGTACTTATGGGCCTGTGCATGTTCTATATCTTTTTGCCGGTATTCCATGAACTCAATTTAATATCTACCTATAAGGTAAGTGTTACAAAGTATTCAAAAATACTTGAGCTAAGCTCATTTTGACCTTATTTTGCAGTATCTGGAACAGCGTTATAATCGTAGCTTGCGTCTATTTGGCTCCATCATGTTCATAGTAGCCTCGGTAAGTCTAGCTTCTATGTAGCTTAGTAACCCGTTTTCATCAAAGTGTATCCGCAGCTGCTCTGGCTACCAATCGTTATCTATGTACCGGCGATAGCTTTCAATCAGGCAACCGGAGTTAATATACACATAGTCACTCCCATTGTGTGCTTGGTGTGCATATTCTATACATGTATCGGAGGTCTCAAGGCTGTAGTCTGGACGGATGTTATCCAAACTTTGATCATGTTCGGCGCCATGGCCCTAGTGCTGATCAAGGGCACCCTGGATATTGGCGGACCCGGCGTGGTCTGGCAGCGTGCCAAGGAAACGGGACGCGTTGAGCCACCCAACTTTAATTTCGATCTAAATGAGCGGTACACTTTTTACTCACTGGTTTTGGGCGGCGTTGCCCACTGGCTAAAGTCGAATGCTATAAGCCAGAACATGATACAGCGTTATCTTTCGCTGCCCACCCTGAGGGATGCGCGCATAGCGATCTGGACTTTTATTGCCGGCGTGCTCACGTTTCTGATTATATGCGGCTATACGGGTTTGTTGATCTACGCCACCTATGCTCAATGTGATCCGTTGGAGACTAAGCTGGCGCAGCGCAATGATCAGCTGCTGCCTTTGCTGGTCATGGAAACACTGGGTGATTATCCCGGCTTGCCGGGCGTATTTGTGGCCGGCGTATTTAGCGCAGCGCTCTCTTCACTCTCCACGGGCCTGAACTCGCTTTCGGCTGTGGTGCTGGAGGATTTCGTCAAGACCTTTCGCAGCACACCGCTCAGCGAGGGTCAGATAGCTTTTGTTATGCGTAGCGTCGTTGTGGTCTTCGGCGTGATCTTTGTGGCGCTGGTCTTTGCGGTGGAGAAGCTGGGCGCAGTACTACAGCTGACCATAACACTCTCCTCGGTGGCCAATGGACCACTGTTGGGCATTTTTACAGCTGGCGTTATGATACCTTGGGTTGCAGCCAAAGGAGCTTTGCTCGGTGGCTTTACGTCACTGGTGGTCATGGCCTGGATGTGCATTAGTGCGCAGCGGGATCTGGTTACCGGTGACTTGGTCTATGAGCGCAAACCCTATTCCACGCTGGGCTGCAATTACACCTATGGCATTAATGCAGTGCCACGAAATTTCAGCAGCCTGCCGCTAGATGGCGCCATCAGGTAAGCTTATATCCTTTAAATTTTACTCTCACAATTATTACAAATTGTGCAACTTTCAGCGAAGCTGCTGCCGCTGCTCCTTTCCAGCTGTATCGCATCTCTTACTTGTACTTTACACTCTTCGGCTGCTTGCTGACCATAGTAGTAGCGCTGGTTACCAGCCTGATATTAGGTGAAAGCGATCTGGATGCATTGGACACGCGTCTGCTGACGCCCTTTGTGCGCCGTTGGCTGGAACGACGTCGCCAGCTGCACTCCCAGCTGCCCAAGTCCAAACAGTCCAAGCAGACCATGCTAGAAACGCGAACGTGAGTTGTGCATTCCAAGCATACTACTGGCCATATGTTCCTTCGCTAGTTTAGCAAATATTTTAAAAACATAAATATAATATAATTCATAATTATTTGGCCTTCGAATTGGGTGCAGTTACTCCTGCTACTTAACTACGGTTGGGTTCAAAGCAGCTGCTTGCTATGTAATTAGAAAAATGCCCGCAGTGATGGCTGCCAGACAAGTTGGGTAAGGACTACTACTACCAGAAGGGTTTGGTTTTCGAAATCAAAGTATTTTGGCCAAAAAAAAAAAAAAAAAAACCTAGAGTAGCCAGCCGGCAATGGACATCGGTGGAGCTCTTAGGCAATACCAAAGGACTTCAACTGCCAGGCACAAGCGCACATTACTGCGGTTGGTGGTGTGTCAAAGGTAGTAACCTCAGTAAAAAGGGTTACACATTAGTTTTACTTGTGCCGTTAATTGAATATTTACAGTTTTTCATGTGGGTGTGTGCATGTGTGTGAGTTGCCAACTATTTGTGGCCCCAGCGGGATGTGGCTGCAATTGCCTCGCCCTCCCATAGCTCCGTAACTTGCCACCCGGTTCCCTCTCTAATGTTTAGTTTTGTTTGTATGTTTAGGTCAGTTGCGTCGTTTATGCAGCAAATTGAATTGTTAATGAGCTGACAAATGTTTGCCAAATTATATATTTAGTTTGAACTTCAATGAAAGTAGCAACGGCAAACGTTTTCCTAGATCTTGAATCTAGTCTAGAAATATATTTTTCTTATCCTTCGTGAATGGCCATAACAACCCGTTACAGTGCTACGACATGTACAGGCCCCTCTAATCGGCGCCCTCTACCTAAACCTGCCAATGGAGACATGACACGGTCCTTCTTCGCATTTCTTCGACAGCCGCATTGAAGACCTTTCTTCTTCATACAGACGCACAACATGACCAAGAAACGGGGCCTGTGATTGTTAAGCTTATTGGGGATTGTGGTTCCAGCGAATGCTGTAAGAGTTGATAACGCGTAACGAGCCAAAGATCTTGCCGGGTACGTTCCGCTCAAACACTACAAGGGTAGCTGCATCAGACTTCGTCATTACCAATGCTCTATAAAGCAAATCTTCAAGGATTAGCGTGTTTTAGAAGGTTAGTTTCGTCTGGCGAGATTGCTACTACCCATTAAAGAGGCCAAAAAAACATCTATTAACATGTACTTTTACTTGCTCTTATTAACAACCACTAACTGCTGGCTTGGACCACTTTTATAGATCGCTGCACACTCACCATCATAAAGTTGAAAGTGTCTTAGGAGAGACAATTGCTTTTTATGAAGCCTCGGTATCAAAAGGTTTGGAGAGGTTCTTTGCTAACTTCACACAATTTTGCAAAATCACCAAAATCAATCAATCAACCAGTCGAAGGGATACCGGAAGAAGGTGATTGTTGATTTGCTATTCGTGGATCTTTTTCAGGATTTGGCGTAGTCTGAATATTAGGTCAATGTGGGACTTACCAGGCCGGATAAGGTCAGATCAGTGCTTCCACGAATGGGTTTAGTCTCTGAAACCAAACGCTCGATATGGCGTTATATGCGATAGAAAGAAGGCTGAAAACATGGTAGTTGGCACATACCTTGTGGTCAGCCTTCTTGAGGACACTAAGGTTCCAATCATCTGGCATGCTCTCATTTAGCCATTTTGTGCAGAAGAGCAGGTGCATGCCGCCACCTTACCAACTTATTGCC
The DNA here is from genome assembly GCA_035041775.1 of Chymomyza caudatula. Taxonomy (NCBI): domain Eukaryota; kingdom Metazoa; phylum Arthropoda; class Insecta; order Diptera; family Drosophilidae; genus Chymomyza; species Chymomyza caudatula. The sequence goes on from JAWNKW010000150.1 coordinate 5,341,804, forward strand.
GCCAATCTTGAACGACTCTACAGGCAAACCGTGTGCGCTAGCAGGTTTGTTGTTCTTCAGCCGCTTGATTACGACTCTAACTTCGTCATGGCTCATCGCCCCGGTACTAAATCCTTGATTCAAACTATTGACTTTTTGGGAAAAAACTCCTAGTCATTCCTGGTCTTAGTCTTAAGCTTATGGATGAAGTGTGATTCCTTCAAGGATTAGATGTTGCGCATCCTATAGTTATGTTGTATAAAATTGCAACATCTGAAATAAACAATTAAGTCCGAGATCCAAACTAGTTCAATGAGTAAACACCAATAAAACATAAAAAGAAATATAATGCTTGTGTAATGTATTTCATTTTAAACTACAAACATTTTGATAAGAGTATTGGAATAATTTTGCAAAGTATCGTCTTTTGCAATAGAGATAATCGGATTTTTCTATCTGAAAATAAATACAACAAAAATAAATATAAAATTAATACAAAAAAAATATACAGTCGGGACAGTAACCGACAATGGGATACCCTGTACCCATTGTTCGCCAAGTAAATCAAATTCTGTGAATGTTTGTGTTGAGGAGTATAGGCGAAGAGTCAATATAGTTTGGTCTATAAGCCTAAAATAGTCTACAAACCAAATTGGACTCTAGCTTCTATATTAGCATGTCCATATATGAAATTTGGTGCCAGTTCGAAATTATTTCACGGATGAACACTATGGGTCTAACTTTTATAATATTCAAGTTTTAGGCGCTCATATGGACGGACAAACGGACTTGAGTATAGTGTACACTTTTACACGATGTGTACAGGGTATAAACAATAATTTGGTTAACTTATGCATTAAATAAAGATTTTCATAAATACCCATAATAATTCTCTTTGTTAATGTAAATAACTTCAATAAACGGCAGATCGCGGAAATTATTGGTGAGATTCTTCATAGCATCGTATTTAACTGCATAAAAGCAATTTTTGTAATGTGATAACATGTGATCTATGCCCTTAAACTTGGACATTGGCAGTACGTCTATAATCGATTTTTTGTCCAACTTGCACATTTTACTGGAAATATTTATGCAGGCCGCCAAATGCGAGGGGAACTCATCAATGCCCGCCAGCCAGAATACAAACATATGGCACTCTTGCTTTACGCCTTTATTCGGGGGCACAGTAAGCTCGCTGTACATCAACATACAGGGCCAATGTTCGGCATAATAGAAATGAAGTGGTGGCAGCTGAAAATTTAGCACGCGACGAGGCTTGGGTACTTCACCATCTGGATTACGCCCTAGCATGGCTATTATGCAGAAACAGTGACTCTTCTCCGATTCATAGCACTGCGTATGAAAGAGCACCCTGGTGCGATCATAGAGCCACAACTCCTCCAGACGCCGACAGTGCTGGGTCAGAAAGTGGGACATAAAGTTACGTCCACACAAATCTTCCATACAGCCTGATACAGGGCACTTATATTCGGCTGGATATTTCAGGCCGGGCAGGTCAAAACGACGTATTCTAGGCAGCCTCGGATCAATGCCTAAAATATCCGGAAATGGCATCTTATTCTTGATTGACACATCAACGAATTCCTTGAAATTAGGTGTGCGTGCGACGTAGAAGTTGGAAGCGGCGAGTTTAACACGCTCCTTAGCATAACTCAGCGGTGCGTTCATATTGACAGCAACATCTGTCTCTGCCATCAAGCACCAGTGTATGAAATGTTTGCAGCTGAAGTTATCAAGGAGCACATTTTGGTTTTTAAGTTGCATATACTCTTCTAATAACTTAACCGTGAAGTGAGTTTGCAGCAAAGATCGGTCCAGCACGGGTAAATTCGGATCTACGGCTACCGTGAGCAGCATAAGCAAATAGCTGGTAACCATGTAGTAGGCCATTAATCCAGTTAAAATCAAGGGTTCCCCTTCCATACTCTTCTTCATATAGTCCTTATGGAACTTATCCAGCAAGAAATGTGCTGTACCTAGTCTAGCGGGGTCGCACGGCTCCTGGTTGACGGGCAACACTGTGTTTAGTACTTCTTTGCGCTCGGTGAGGAAATGGGCCGCGAAGCATCCCTCGTTAAGTTTCCTTTGGAAAAAAGTGCATGTTTGGTTTCTACGCATACAATAAAAGTAGACTAGGTAGCGTTGAATGCGCTCATCTGGAACGAAGCTGCTCGGCTCGAGTCCAGAACCAGCCATATCAGCAAGGTCCGCTGGATGTATAGGCATTTTGGTGCAATGCATGAGTATGTCAATTGATTCCGTGTCCAACGGAAAATAGTTACGGAAATCCGACCCTTCTGGTATTACCTGTATCTCCGCTGTGCAAAGTATAAACAGTAAGATAAGTCAAACAAATATAAGCAGCTAGTTTATACGTTTCTACCACTGGAGAAGATAATTAGAAACACTTACGCAATGGTATATCATTTTGAGATTTTTGGCGATTCATGATTTGACGTCTAGTATTTTGATTTGGTTTAATTATTGATGTGTAGTTATCCTCAGCAGAGTTTCGCTCCTCGTCCTTAAACCTCTTAACTGCGGTGCCGAGAGCGTAGTACATGTAATTATCCTCCTTTTGCGCTGTTGTAGCTTCGGCCTGCGGTAAATTTTCGATCGACCGCATTGTTTCCGATTTTGGCATTTCAAATGACTTGACTAGCGCCTCTTTAAACTTAGTGATTTGTTCATTTCCCAAGGGATCATCATTTATAGAGACAGGTACATCATCAAATTCTTGGTATTTTTTAGTGAATGGATAATACTGAGTGTACTTCTCTGTAGATTTCTGTTTGCACCACGCTTTGCTTAACTCATCCAGTTTTATGGGTAGAGTACGAGTTTTTGGCTCTAATGAATTAGTTGCAGTAATCTGTGGCGCAACTTTGCGGATTTCATTACGCTTCTCTACCTTTTGTTCCTCTTGCTGTTCTTCTTTTGGAGTTTGCTCATATGGCTTCAAAGTCTGATCTGCATCTTCTTCAGCCTCTTCTGCTATAACATCTTCTGGCCAAGTCTGCATCAAATGTTTGTTAAAAGCTCTAGTTGTGTTCTTAAGCAAATCCATAGATTGTTTTTGAGAAATGGTTTGTTGGTTTAAACGTTTGAATGGATTCAATCCTTCAAGTCCATGTTTGACCTTATAAGTTCGTTGTTCCGTCATCAGCTCTTCAGCCTTCGCTATTACTTCCGGACTCAATGTTAGCTTGTGCTGACCGGGACTTAGGGAGTGTACTTTATAGTATTCTAATAAAAGAAATCATAGTGCTCAAAAGGTATTTTGTGATATAGGGACTGCATGTCACTTACTCGGAATGTTTCGATTCTGCCGATCTTGAGGCAATACAGTGGATGCAGCGCTCGTGTCCCCATTTTCTGTGCTGCCACTCTTCTTCTTCTGATCCATTGGCGAAGAAGTCACTGCCAAAGCCGGAGGCTCTTTCTTGTTCAGGTCCGCTTCGTTCGTTTTGGATCCCATTTCGATTTTTTTCTAAAAAGAATACGTGACAATTTAATAACAGTTAATAATATTATTAACTGTTTGTATTTAAATTATCAGATTTTTCTCAATTATGTTCTATGACAATTCCAACCGTAAATGGGGAAAGGAATTGGTGGTTCAGCAGCACAAAACAAGGTGGACCTATAGTTCTGTATTTTGTTTGTGGGCATAACACAATTATGCACAATCTTTTCACATCTACAATGCCAACAGCAAAATATAAAACATAACACCAAAACTTTGAAATGTTAAGAAAGTTCCGACGAACCGATGGCTGTATTCTCAAATATGATCAACAGCTCCTCTCCGAGCTCGTTTATTATCGAGCCTGTAAACACAAAAAAGGAATGGACCTACATAAAGGGATTTGAGTGGAACCTTTTTAAAAAAAATCGAATGTAAAAAACGGAGTGTATACATTGAGGGAAGGTGGCTTTAGCATGGTCACCCATCAGACCTCATGCATATGAACTCGTGTTGAATAGTATAATCAAAGCCTGAACACTAGGAAGGGTGAAGGCTTATGTGGGGGATTTCGAAATAAAATACTTTTTTTTTTGAGTCACTCTCCCGTATGCCTATCTCAGGGTGTACTATCATATAATGATCTTCATCTTTGTCTGCGTCTTCCTTATCGTCATTCTCAACCTCACCCTTATCTTCATCCTCTTTCTGTTTTTAATAATGGGAAGAGAACAATATATGTGTGTATGTACATATGTACGGATCAAGCTACAGTAAGTTGCAAAAGTATATTTATATAAGAATAAGTGGTTTCCCAACATACCTCTTCATTATTCTTTCGTCATATTTACTCTCACTTCATCTTACTGTTTTCCTTCATCATCCTCTCGTTATTCTACCTATTCCCAATCCACATCTTCATCACCTACATTTTCCCCAACCACTTCGTCTTACTCTTCGGGACCACAAGAAATGCCGTCCTGTTTTATTATAATGTTAATTATATTGCTATGAAGTCATAGTTTACGAACGAAGTCAACTACTCTGAGTTTTCATAATGCAACGAACTTAACCAAATTGTTAAAAACCTTAGTATATGCGGTTGTTAGGCCTGTCCACTTAGCATAAACCTAACAGCTTAACTAACTATAGCTTAATCTTCGTAGTTTCTCAAACTTGAATTGAACTGATGCAGCAATGGCGTATCAGTGCAATTAGTTGGTGCTGCCAACTTGTACAAAAGCTAATGATCATCTCAGCTAAAACGAGACGGATTGCAACTGAGTAAGTTCACCATATCGTACCAACGCTCACTGCACGCCTTTTAATACACTCGCAGTCCCCGCCCATATCATAGACACGCATTTATCTTTTGTCCAAATTTGCGGACATGCCACTTGTCAGCACAAAGGCAACGCCACCGGCTGTACTCACCTCAAAAAACCTGAGCCCAGTCTCAGGCCCAACCCCATGGCAAGTCACTAATACGCTATATAGAATTTCCATAGCTAGTTTGCTGGCTCTTAATTAGCCGCTACAAAAATAAACTCGCACAAAAGACACCAGTGAAATGTCATCAGAATGCATAATGACAGCGGCACGGACTGGGTTCGGGCATGGGCCTGGGCAGGGAGAGCGCCCCTTGCAGCGGCAGCACCATGCCCCCACCCCACCCAGCCCCGCAGCAAACATCAACCTCAACAGGCAGCCAGGTGCAAATCTCAAAAACAGACGACACATGGGACTCGGCTTGGTACATTTTGGCCAACATCATATTCAAAACTAGTGTGCTTAGCACCCACATGTTGTCATATGGGTTGGTTTACCGTTGCTTTCATTTTTGCCGCTAAGCCGGAAACGGAAGCTGGCCATCAACAACATGGCAACAAAAGCTAGAACAACAACTAAGGAGCGTTACAATACGCTGTTACTTTGTTCAAATCGTTGAATTCAGTTACATTTATGGTGTTATATAATTAATTTTGTATTATATTTGGGTAAATTAAGAGTACAGCGCAGCGTTTGGAAATTTCTATAAAGCCAAATCCAAGATAAATAAATAAATAAATAATAATAATAAAAAAACAAAGCAAATAAAAACGCCATCATACTAGAGATTCATTAAATAAACTATTAGTATTGGGAGATGAGAGAAGCAGAGAGACGCCTTTACAGACGGGAATTGACCAGTTACTTGACTGTATCGCAGAAGCAACGATGGTAGCACTTTTTCTAAAAGCTGAGCATCAAGGAATTAGTACCGTATGATTTTCCTGTAGAAATAGAGAGTGAAACTCAATGATACTTGTAACAAAGGAATGGATAACTTTTTGATCGCAATAAATCGCGTTGAAGAGTATCGCCAAAATCCTGAAACGCGTGTAACTCAAAAACAATTTGCATCAACCAATTTGGCCTGCAACAAATCGATGCAACTTACTTCCAATTCTATTATTCAAACCCCGTTTTGAAAACCATTTTATTTTTTCACTATTTTACTAATGGATTACTCGTTTCCTTAAATGCAATTAAATGGAAACCTTAAAATGTTTGAACATATTGATAAAATGTTTTACAAAGGTTGCAAAACGGCCCGGATTTGGCGCTCGTAATCTTACACTTACAGATTTTGAAATGAAGATTATAACCGGTAGTGCTGAAGTAGCTCTTGTTTTGCATCATAACTTTGAGAAGTTATAATAGTTTTGTGCGATTTGTGTATGTAACAGTTATAAGGCGACACACTCTTTTGCGACTGTGTTGCGAAAGGCTGAAGTGCATCGTAAAGAGACAATTTTCTATGAAAGATTCCAGTTGCTTGCCTACGTAGATGATGTTGACATCATTGGTGGTATGTTGCCGTAGCCTTTACGGCTACTGAAAGAGAATCTGCCAAAAATCTGGGTCTGCTGGTAATTGAAAGTAAGACAAAGTATACAATTCACTAAGTAGACTTAGGTTTGCGTCCCAGAAGAACGATGAAGATCAAACAGCAGTCAATCGCTGCTACTTTGATCTCAGCAGGCAATGAGAGCATGAGTAATAGAGACCGCTCTAACCAGACGGAACGAACACTTTACACGATGCTCATCCTACCCGTTTTGCTTTATGGTGCTGAAGCCTACGTGTTGACGTAATCTGAGCGAAAAATATTTCGCAAGATCTTTAGCTCATAATTTTATCAAAAAAGTCTGTAAAATTTGACTTGCAGACTCATCTTGGCTGAATCAATTTGCTTTGACTGCAATTATACCTCTCCCTATTTAGATAGTATCTATTGGCTACAAGTTTTTGCACAGAAATGTGTACATGTTTTTATGGTTACCAAATAGGCATAGGGTATGCAACTGTCGGCATTATATGTTTTAAACAGCATTTAGGCTTAGTACCAACTTCCGTGTTATACACAAAGCAACGTATATGTTGGTGACAATTTGCAGCGGGTCTACAAAATAACAGCTACAACAAGTGCTATGAGTACAACGACCAAAAAAAAAAAAGGTGGTTCTCATAAGTTGAGCGACATGGGTCGAGGGTCGTGGCTTTGTGGGTTGCAGGGCACAAAAGTCATTTTTGATTGTTTTCATGAAAATGAACATAGAAAAATTATAATTAAAATTCATATGAAAATTGTCGAAAAAAAAAAAAAGGGGCAAAGCAAAGCAGTGCGCATAGAACAATGGCGTAACTGTCGACTTGACTATGCCTGCTCTGCATGTTGTTGTTTTTCTTTTTTGGTAGCGCCACTGCAGGCGAAATGATTTCCACAGAAAAACCTAAATAAAACCAAAGAAATGCAGTTGGCAGCCTGGCAAGGCTGGCAAGGCTGGGCAGCGCCTGCGGGCGTATTGTTTGTGGAACATGTGTTAAACATGCAGACTCCCACCAGCCTCCAGCTTTTTGCTACTTACAGCGACAACAATGTCAGCTAACAATATTAGAGAGCACGCTCACTCACTCACTCCCTCACTCTTTCTATCTCTCACTACCTGTGCCACAACACGATGGCTGGGCACATAGCTCGAAAGACCCATAACCCCAACCTCGAGCAAGTTGCTGCCCCAGTCCTCTTGCCACTAAAAGGGGCATACTACAATGGTCAGTAACGCATGCCGGTTGCTCATTTGCTTGTTGTCGTTTCATTTTGGCACTTTTCCTACGCTTCTATGCGATAAAATATTTAATTATATTTGGCAGCTTGTTTTTTGTTATGCAGCGTATGTGTGCGTCGGTGTGTCGGTGTGTCGGTTTGTGTGTGCATTATGTGGTTTTCGTTTTGTTTCGTTTCGTTTCGTTTCGTTTGGTTTGCTTTTAGTCTTTACATTACCTTTGGGAAGCTCAAATTGCATTTACAGCGCCAGCCCAAAAGTATGCTATAATTTCTTTATTCCAATTCAAAAGACAAAACAACAAACAAAAGCAACGTCGAAAAAACAGCAGCTTTCAATTGCTCAGCCAGCAGGTGCTGCTGTTGTGGTTGTTGTTGTCGCTGCCGCCGTTGTTGTTGTTGTTGTGGTTCGTGCTGTTGTTGTCAACGTTTGCTTCATCACCGTTATGCGTATGCAGCCCGCGTGATCCGCCAAGTTCTGTCCGGCCGTATTCCCCGCGTGTCTATGCAGTGTCAAAGTCTGCACCAGGCCCAATGCCAGCATCAAGCTGAGCAGCACTACAACAATTCGCCATAAGGAACGCATTGCTCTCGCATCACGCTGACTACGCCGTCTGTTGAACTAAACTATGGTTTTGGTCGATTTATAGGGTTTACGTTGGCTGCGTATCTTGTTGAGTGCGTCAATTTTGTTGTCGTCATTGATGACACAAACAAAAAAAAAAATTGTACAAAAAAAGCCATAAAACACCATCATTAACAGAACCACAAATAGAATTATAATTATTGTAAAGAAAATAACAGTACAAAAAAAATTGCAATTATAATTTGTCATTGTTGTTGTTTTTTTTTTATAATTCGCTCTGGTATTGTATACACTTTACTTGGTAAAAGTACAAGCACTTTGTGAAGAAGTTGGAAGAAGTAAAACTTTTAAAACAAAAAACTCAGTTGGCAAACCTGCAGTGTAAAATCGAAATATTTCGACTTTCTTGCGACCAAAATGTACTACGTTTGGCACAGCGATAGCTGTGGCATTAAGCGGCATAGATGTAGCTTCAATTTTTCCAAAATTGTATGTTTACCATTGTAAATAGGCGGATTTCCCTTTTCAAACAATACGCTAGCAAAAACAATTGCGTTTTGCACTGTACTACTTATCTGTGTTAGGCGAATAGCGGGTAGAAGGAGGAAAACAACTGCTTTTTATATATGCTGTTGTGAGTCTGTGTGTATGAATGGGTCTAAAGCAAAAGCAATTTGTTTGTGCACTCGCTTTGGCTGTTTTAGTGTGTGTTTGTTGTTGTTTTTTTTATGCGGTGTGCCGGCATGGAGTATTCTTTAAATGACTGTCTAATAAACAAAATCTACCTAAATCGTAGAACTTAGCATGCCAAAATAAAGTGCAAGGCATCAAAGAATGGAATGAAATATTGAACTTAGAAACTTTGAGGAGGAGGGTGTCGGGGTGGGGTTTTATCAAATTGTGACGATTTGTGAAAATGTGGGAGGATGTAGCTCCAGTTACGTGGCGTCATAATTGGAAAGCCTAAAATTGCAATTGAAAAGAGTTTAGAGTTTTAGCAATTTGTGAAGTCACTGTTAGGGCAGGGGATTACATTCCTTTCAAAGCTTTTTGTTAGTGTATACTTTTCGTTACTTTTCGACCGTATAACATTCTGATGCGTCGCTTCCGGTATTTGAAGACCCTTCTGCGAAGGCGACGTGAACTCTTTAATTAAATACATATGGCTACAGAATACCCTGCATCTCATTAATACTATCGATCTAGAATTCCCTTACGTTATATATTTAACTTTTTGGGAAAATCTTAAATACCTTGAGTTTTTCATTTACTTGCATGGATATCACGCATCAAGTAAGAATCGATTCGAAGACTTCTGAAGGTTTTTGATAATGTTTTAGTGAGTTTTTATTCGTAGTCGAATTTTTTGTTATATATTGATGTGGCAGAGCATCTAGAAATCGTCGCCTTGAAGTTAACGTTATGGAAATCCCAATATGCTTGAGCTTTGATGAGCAATGCAGTCATTCACATAACGCTAAACGCTTCAAGGTTTCCACGCGATCTGATTCAATTGCATTTGGTTTATGAAATATGAATGAATTTCTCAATTAGTGGAACAGTTTTGAAATATTTGTGTAAAGCACTAATTTAATTTGCTAAGGGGAGTTTCGTAGCAGCTCTTCACATAGCAACATTTCTTGTAGTACTTTTGGCAATGCCAAAACAAAAAATAAATGTAACTCTATCAGTGGATTTTTTTGCAAGTGCACTCTATCAATTTCCTTTACTTTTTTTATATTGTACAATAGTATTATGGTAAATTGTTCTTTTAGAGATGCTGTAGTTAATAGAGTTTATAGTTCTAAACTTTTTTTTACACACTGCAGCCCACATTTACGTCAGTCCAGTTTTCTTTTTGTAATTTACATATCTGGTCCAAGGTTTCTTCAAAATCGGTATCACTAAGTCATATAGCTGTACAAAATATGAATACATGTCGTCACGCTGCCCCATGTTTCAAAACGTTCAGCAAAATTACGAATATCGGGCCTGCTGCACTTTGCCTGAGCCTTCATAGTTGATTGCATAAGTTGGTATAATGTAAGATATTTCACTTTAAAGAAACCGTCCAAAGCCATTTTAAGCATGCATATATTCCGTTTGTTATATAATAACGCGATGAACTAATTAGTTTCCAATGCCCACTGCCGAGAAACCAATGGTATGATAGAGAAGCCACTGCAGTAAAGAATCCTACTCCTAATCCTAGAGCAGAAACACGCGAGTGAGAAGAGACCAAGAAGTGCTGAAGAATAACGTTACGCAGCTCTTCCAAGTACTTAAGCGTCTGGCTAAACGATCAAGGATCACTCTCCTTATAGATGAAGAATGAAATCTGGTAGGGGATGCACAAGGTGTACAGAGGTTGTAGAGGAAACTTATTAGCGGGCGATGATGAGAATAATACCACTTCCAGAGTAAACGACGTCACTAATCATAGATGGCGGCGTGAAATACCGTTGCAATAAATCAGCTTCAAAACAACAGAGCGAGCCTACAGATCTCTTTATGACTGGTAGGGTGCATGCATGTGCTCTTTTTCAGAATATGGCGAGATAAGCGCATGCCTGATGACTGAAACCTTGCTCTCCTCGACCCTGCCCACAAGAATGGTAACCCGAAGGTTTGTGCCAAGTAAAGTAGCAAGTAAGTATAAGGCCCTATCAAGCGTTTTGTGTAAGAATTGGTGTGAATTTCGGGAATGACGTTGAGCAACACACGCAGCTATTTCCGAAGTTTTTGATACCAAGTGAGGCTTCAGACAGGGCGAGGTCCTCTCCTGTGACCTCTTTAACTTTATGATGGAGAATTTTTATGTGAAAGGCTGAAATACATCGGCACCGGACTATATTCTATAAAAGCAGCCAGTCTGATGGTATTGACATCACTTGTAGTACCAAGAGAGCAGTTGCCGGAGCCTCGTGGCTATTAAAAGAAACTCTGAGAGGTATATATTTTCTTTGAGTGAAGAGATGCTGGTCGGACTCTTAGATTGATGTTGAAAACTATACTTTTGATGTTGTCGAGGATTTCGTCTACCTTGGGCTAACCACTCTTGCCAATAGATGTTACTTTGATCTCAGTATTAATAGAAGTAGAAACCACACTCGCCAGACGAAACTAACACTCTATTACCGTAAGATCTTTGGCCCTTAACGCGATGGAACGACGAACACTATGAGCTCAACGACAGCAATGATATATAGTCAAGCGAATCCAGCGTCTCCGCTGTCTTGGTCATATTCCTTCGAGAAAGGTTGCGGCTTTTGAAGGAAGGTGATGTTTTCGTTGAAAGGACCAGGTAAAGAGCGCAGCAGAGGCGCATAATATGCCATTCCAGCCAATTATTATGTTAAACTATATGATGTTGCTTCATGTGCAGGTGCTTTATTTTGTTAAATTTCGGTTTTGTGCATAACTAAGCCAGTGTGCTATTAAAGCTTGATAGTACATTGTCTTCATTTTTCAATTACTCAATGTTGAGTTGGTTCGCTCCGGCGGCGGAGGTCCTCTAGGATGTTGTCCATTAGCGATGCCATCAGCTCCAACGCTGTGCAGACTAGCCACAGTGGTAGTGCGATGATGATGCGACGACGCAGGGCTCTAACAAGTTATCGATACATGTTTTAGACATTCAGCTATCGATAGAATTCAAAGCTTACTTACGCCACAGAGCGCCAAGATAAAGGCTAGACCAATAGCAAGCGGCAAAGAAAAACGCATTTTGAGTTTCTAGTTCAATGTTGGAAATTGGTGTCGAGGTTGCGGCTTATATAGCTGCGCTCTATATGAGAACATGCTACTCATGCAATTTGATTTGTTGATTAAATTATATAATTAATTGAGCCATTGAAATTATTATTGACTATTGTTTATCTTGCATTTGTTACACCCAAAAACATTTATACGCGACAGCTTCAGCTTCAATTATATTGCGCACTGAGTCGAAGCGAGAGCGAATAAGTAAGCTCTGAGCCGGGCAATCACTTGATCTACTGATGAGTAGCATATGATAGGCATAAACGTGTCAGGAAACTTTTATGATGTTGCCAAATTCGGTTATACTCAAACAAACTCACTCCATTTGCGGCATACACTGTTGCCACCTCCTCAAAAAGGTGTGCGAAAACTCATGTAACTGAACTTTGACAGATTTGCCAAACACATCCACACACAGACACACACACGACAGATACAGGCATAAAAATCAAGAGTCGTAAACTATAAAAGAAGTATGAATGAAGTACTAGGAGTACTGAGGGTGGAAGCCCGAAACAATCATAAAAATGTCAGAGATTCATGTTTGTCAATCTCTGGTTCGTTGTCGCCGTCGCCGTCGTCATCATCATCATTGAGTGGCATCATTTGAAATGTGTGGCAAGCATTTATTGGATTTTTATGATAAGCAACTGACAAGCCTGTCCTAAGTGCCACATCACAGACTTTGTGCCTCAGCTTTGTACGTGAGTGTGTATTATTTTTCAGATTTTTATTTGTTGTTGCTTTGAAAAGCACTTAGAGCGCAAATTGTTGTTGTTATCGCTGATTAAATGACTGCACGAAGTGGCATAAACGCCAAAGATACTATAAGTGTAGTAGGTAATGTATCTTAAAGTAATGTAACCACCGCCATCACCAGCCGCAAGCCGCATCATGTTGCAAGTACAGTGGCCAATGTTTGTTTAACGCAGAATGTAAATCAAACAAACAATAAATTGAACTGCAACAAAAAGCATTGCAACACTGCGAGGAGCGAAGAGACTGCAATGCATTGTGGCACAATGGGCAGTCGGCATGATACCGGCAGTAAAACGTATGCATATCCTATAAACATTAAGGATATCCTTGAGTAGATGCAATTTTCTAACCAATATAATTCATAAATTTATTTTCAATCCTTTCCGCACATAAATTTTCATATTATGCATACAGCAGGACCTACATAGATACATGCATAACTATACACACACACACACACACACAGCCATACACATATAACATGAACATTGCTGGTCAAGCATATAGCAACAGACGCGTTTATTTGGGCGAAAGTGTCTATTTAGGTTAAGGTTGCTTTATTTTATGCGACTCTTGTAGAAACGACTCTTAAAGACAGAAATGATGCAGCTCTTTGCGTTCTAAGAATCGCCTTTTCTTGCAACAGGCTGTGCCCTAAGCTTTTGTCTTTGGCATGGCCTCAGTGTTTACGTATTATGCCCAAAAATATGTTCCTTTCGTCGTCATTTGATGTATTGATAATGCCGCACTTAAGTTTGTAAGTGCTGGGGGGCTCCGCTTCCTGCTCACTACGACGTAAACCCTCTTCCGTTTGCAGATCCTTCTTCCAGTTTTTCACCAACTCCTCGGCGTCCGTCACCCAACTACCAAAATTCAAATATCCATATCTAAATATCCGTTTCTTCGAATCCATACTTTCATTTATGACGTCAACAAGGGGGAGGGGGTTGCTCATGAAATATGAATGCTACGAAAAAGTGGCGTCACAAGGGGTTGTTCATAAATAACGTCACCAAAATTTTGAACAGTTTTTGCGCGCTTTGTCAAAATAGTTACATTTAGGCAGCCTTTTTCCCCTTATGTGACGTCATCAATCATGTACAAATAAAAATCAAAAAACAGCATTATTAAAGACTCGAAATAGAGTATCAACTGAATCATTGCAGATAGAATGCACAGACTACAAACTGCTGTTATAAAAGCGTAAGGAGGATGCCGTCATTATGTACAGCTATCCATTTATGTATTTTGTATGATGATGATATTGATGAATGTTAAATATGAATAGTAAACGTAAATGTGGTCATGTTTGCAGACTTCAATTGACAAAAAAAAACCCTGAGCCCAACAATTTCGTCTTCCCATGACGAGCGACATAATTTTAATTTGCTACTTTTAACTGTGAGTTCTCTCCAACCTGCAAAAAGAACAACAACCAAAGATAAGCATGCATGCCCTTCTTTTCGCTCTCACTGCCAACACAGAAAACTCACTCCTATGCCTGTAAGTTACACCACTCGAGCGTAATAACCGATTTCCTTGACGGCATACGAGTTGACCTTCTCCCCAAGATGTGTTGAACCGTACTAGAAAAAACAAACGTAATTGTTCCAAAGAATTATAGCTGAAAGTGCTCTGGGAGATTTGAGATGTTTTGTAGTTATTGATGTGAGCCGAAGTGTTCAAGCATTTGTCTCATATGGAAAAGTTTTTTCTTGCATCCTATAAAGGCCTATTGTCTAACTGCATTCGTATGCAGCAGTATTTGTGTGTGTGTGTGTATGTGTGTGTATGTGTGTGTATGTGTGTGTATGTGTGTGTATGTGTGTGTATGTGTGTGTATGTGTGTGTATGTGTGTGTATGTGTGTGTATGTGTGTGTATGTGTGTGTGTTGGTGTAGCATTATTATTTGTCGTCGTGCTTGTCATTATTTATATGGACAGCGAGCAGAGAGCAATCCAGAGATAAGTTGCCCAGCAATTCTGGCAGCCAAACATTTTGTCCAAAGGATGATGTGCGCCGTTCAAGCACAAGCACAAGTCCAATTACAAAGACACACAGATGCACACTTATACACCCACAATGTATCCTTTTGTATGGGCTCTGTGCCTGCCAAGGTTGTTGGCCCAAAATTTTGATTTATAAATGCCATTGCCTCACAACAAGGACCAAGTCGCAAGGACCATGGCTATAGGGCAGTGTTAGACAGTGAGACTCCTGCTGTATGTATGTTATATGGCAAGTGCTACTCCAAGTGCAACTATGAGTTCGAGTCCGATTGTGAGTGCGACTGCGAATGCAATTGTGAGTCCAATGCAGAGGAAGTTGCAGTTACTTTTGCTGACTGGCAGACGACGAGTGCTGCATTGACCGGCCTCTTATGCTCCGGCAGGCACAGAGCAGCAGTACCAGCAACAACAACAACAACAACAACAAACAAAGCTGAACTCAAGTGGCCATTAATATATCAGTTCAATTCATATTTGAAATTTTGCATTTCCTACTCCAAGCGAAAACTCACACAGACGCATACACAGAAAAAAATAATTGTTTCTCTTCGTAACTTTACAGTCGAATTTTGTGGCAACAGTTAAATTACCTTATAAGTTATACATTCAAAACTACTATCACAGTTAATTTAAAGGCACATTCTACTACAGTAGCAAGAAACCACTGTCACCACAGTTTATATGCCAATTGTTACTGCCACTTCCCCGTTTTCCGCTAATGTTGTGCGAAATGTTATATTCTTTCTTTCAAGTGTAAATTAACTGTGTTCACTAAGTTGCTGTGAGGTGCAGAGTGTTGTAAAAAATACATCGATGGTTGGCCTATCATTTTCCGATGTATCCGTTGTTCTCGAACATACGGTGCATCGGCAAAACATCGATGTTTTTAAAACCATCGAACATTTCACCATATCTTACGACAACCTATTATTATTCAAGATCATGCCAAGGTAAGTAACTTATTCTCAGTTTTACAAAAAGTGTTTGCAGAATTGAGAGCGTCATCTCAAGGTTTATTAACCGGCCAAACTCTCAACTAAATGGATTGCTAAGGGAACGGTTATCAAAATCTTTATGTTGACATAACTTAGTCATAGATCTATTGGTCTATATTGAATAGTATTTAGAAATCTTCTTATGTTCAGATAGCTTTAGTTTCACATATTTCATATTATATAACGAAGTTTCTTCTATAATAAAAAGCAAAACCTGTAAATATAAAACATCGGAAAACCATCAACGCATCGTTGTTTTTAGTCTGATGCATCGACTTATACCGATGTCCATTGTCAATGGACTCTGCAATGGTAAACATCGATGATTTGGTCTGGATTTAAATCACTAAGGTGCAGTACATGTTACAGAGGAACTGGTCCCCATGCACTGTCAAAAACAGTAAATATACTGTGTTAACAGTATGAAGAGCTAGTTGGCGTGATTTGCAGTAAAAGACAGTGCACAAAATAATAAAAGCATAAAATGCAAAGCTGCTTACTGTACACTACAGCAAATTTACTGTGTACACAGTAAAAATAGCTAATTACTGTAAATTACTCTTAATGTTACAATGTGCACATTAATAATATTAAGTTACAAAAAACTACAGTAAAATGTCTGTATACACAGTAAGAACAGCTGGCTACTATAAACTGTTGTTCATTTGGCTAACCGACACTTTCAGTAAGATTCACTGCTGCGAAATTGCCCTTTACGTAATGTTTTAGGGTATTTCTGAGCAAGAATATTGGTTAAATATGCTGAAGACTTTTCTTTGTGTGTAGATAGATACATAGATACATGCTCCCAATGTATGCCGCATACGATTATGATTTGTGTCTTACTTAATGCACAGACATAGATACACACACACACATACACGCAGCCTGTGCAACTGCTGTCCTGCCTTCGTCTCAATCTGATTGATTTAGAATTCCAATTGAGACTGCATGAAATATGTTTGTCTCGTGTCTGCCGTTGCCCGTTTGTCTTGAACTTCAGCACGGCTTTACCTAAAAACCTTCCTCCTGGAGCCCTGCCCTGCCCGAGACTGGCACAGCATTTATGCATAGGCATATCCTTTTGCGAAATTTGCATTTTCCAACAATTGCACACGGCAGCAACAGCAGCAGGACGACGACGACTTATTGGTATTTCATTGATTTATGACACTTGTGAAACAATTTCGAAAATCACAGATTAGCAGCCAACACCAAGCAACAACAACACCTACAGAAGCATCAAGGCCAACACCAAGACAGCAGTGCTACTAATTACACCCTACGCATCATTGGCAAGGCCTGTTGGATTCCGGGTGCTGCCATTTGTAGGGGTTCCCGGAACAGTGAAATGAACTTTGTTATGTAAATCTGCGGATAATTGAAAGATGGTTGATGTTGGCACTTGGAACAGGGGGGCTAAGCAGCTGATAGAATAACAAGGTATGTGGATAAGGACTTGCACTTGAGCAAGTCCTTAGGGTTCAATGAGTTGGAAGGCTTTGTAGGAAGCAATGTAACAACTGTAGCACTGTCAAGGTGTTTTCTTGTTTAATTAGAGTTTTTATGAGTGGTTTGGTGGGAGCAGGACCAGGACCAGCTGTTGAGTAATCAGAGATGTGCCAATGGGTCGGTGTGTTCATATATACATATGTATCTAAATATGCTTATGAGTACCACTACCAGTTAAGCTTCAGCGTGCTTTTTCCCACAAAAAATTGCTCATGTCCTACATCCACAGTACTCGTTTCAGTTGAACACCTTTTTTCGCAAATATGAAGCTATATATGAAAAGCTAATGATTCTAAAAACACTGAAACCTTTATGATATCGCACAGAAAAATATCCTTTTTTAGTAATTTAAAGAATGTACAGTGCGTTACTCCAAATAATAAAATTGTCATTGACTTTTCTTGTTTCGAGAAGAACTGGAACATACACCGAGAAATCGACATCCCAAATGACGTTATTCAGTAGCTGTTACGAAGGCGGTCTTGGATCTTACTTTAATTCGTTAGCTCATGCTATTGCTGACACGACTACTCCCACGCGGATCTACATCACGGAAGGAATATAGGTGCTTTCTTAACCGTCAAAAAATCAGTGTTATATAAAGTCTACTATTAAGAGTCAGTATACATATATGAAATTAGCGACCTTATCTTCTTTCTATATAGATGTTCTTTCCGGGCAGAACAAGTGTACTATATAGCTTGTGCAGCTTATTGTATAAAATAAGAAGAAAAAAGGTTATTTTCATTAAAAAAGGTCCGAATATTTTGAGATTTTGATAAAAAAGAATTTTCCAAAAGGTGACAGATTATTTGCATACACCAAATTTTAAAAAATTTGCATATTAAAGAAAGGATTATTTGCTTAAATTAAGAGAAGCAGTAAGGCTGTTTGCTCAAAAATGCATATGGCAAGAGATTATGTACAAAATCGAATCAAAATCGACTGTTTGCATGCATTTTCAAAGAAAGAAAAGGTTATTTACTGAATCTACATAATGGCTCGCAAGCTGGACGAAAAGTCTCTATTGACTATGCTAGAAAGTGGTCCTAGTTACTGTAAGACAACAAGATCTGCAACTCTCCTCTTCTAAGATATAACATCTATTATGGCCTCCTTTAATGTTTAAGAATCTACTGAGAACTCTGCCAAGCTGAACTTTTACTTGCAAGTGCAATATACCGATATACCCTACTCCGCAAGCTGCGCTTTCGCTGCCCCCTCTCTGTTTGGACGTCACTGCCAAATAGCAGCTGAACAATTGAGCTTGTGTCTGCCGCCTTGTCTGTCTGTCTCTCTATCTCTCGAGCGATTGCAGCTGAGATTTATATGTCACCCAATAAACCCCAACTGAGCAGAGGTTCGGGTTTGGGTATACGTACTCTGTTAGTCTCTG
Source organism: Chymomyza caudatula (assembly GCA_035041775.1). Lineage (NCBI taxonomy): Eukaryota > Metazoa > Arthropoda > Insecta > Diptera > Drosophilidae > Chymomyza > Chymomyza caudatula. The sequence continues at coordinate 5,360,398 of JAWNKW010000150.1, forward strand.
CCAACCATCGAACGTGCAGTGATTAGGCTACAGGCTACAAAACGATTTGTTGCATGTTGTTGCAATTGATTGTTGCAATTTCAATTTTGAATTATGAGCCTTGCCAGCCTTGTGTTGTCCTGCCTCGCCGTTGCATCCGGCCTTTGGTCACTTCCGCTGTGCATATGCATGTGTGTGTGTGTGTGTGTTAAGCTGCAGTTGTGCAATGTGTTGCAAGTTGCATTGGCAGCGTCATTCAAGTGTTTAGTGATTTATTGAATGCCGTTAGAATTGCATTGTTGCACCCCTGCAATCCGTTTTAACCCCTCTTCATCCCGAAATTAGCACAATGGCTTTGAGCACTTTTGACAGCTAAGATTTGTTTATGTGCCGCCGGCTTGATGCCACTCCCCATAGCAAACTAAGTCGCAATCAGACCCAAACCCAGATCCGACCTGACCAGACGAAAGTCTGGGCCTTATCTTGAACATTGTCTGCTTGCTGCCTCTCATACTTGGCATCTGCTGTTGATTCATGTCTTTGCATATTGGTAACAAATTTGTGGTAATTGATTTGAAATTGATTAATTAAGTTCTTGACTGCACTGCGCGAAATAGTAGTAAGAAATCAGCGCAAACAGGGATAGTCGATGAAATCACTGCGAGTGAATTGCAGGATGTGCCGATAAGCAATAATTACCCACTTAGCAGGGTTGCTTTCTTCAAAGCCGGTATCGGCAATGTAAGCAGAGCAGTAGCCAATGCAAACTGCGAAAATGTTCGTATACATGCGTGTGAACCTGCTCTAAACATTGACAACGTTTCTATGCTGCTCCTCATATATATGCCGTTATAAAAAGTGTTGCCCTATGAAAGCAGTGGAATAATTACGTCGACAGGTAGCCAAATGCAAGGCTGCCAAATATAGTTGTAGTTATGTCTGTATGGGAAACGAGGATGATAGCAAAAAGAGAAACAGCAGTAATCAAGAAGAATGAAGTAAAATAAGTAATACGTAAATCATACACTTAAAAAATCAAATGAATTAGCTTATAAGCTTACCGACAATTGTAAATATGAAATACTTCAGAGCACAAGAATTATATATTTATATATATATTGCTATAATGTAATATATTTTTAACTTGTTTTACTTCACTTGCCACAGCACAGTTTTGCACGAGCGCTCATACAATGTTTTATATTTTGTATATTGATCACTTGTAAAATTTATTGCAATACTCTATTTAGAATTCATAGAAAACTATAATTTTCTTCACATTATACAAACTTATCTAAGTTTCTTTGAACGAAAAGCGCTCACGTTTAATTTTTCGTATTGTACAAATCTAAAATCAGACGCCGCACTTCGAGACCGACAAGGAACAATGCGAAGCAAGACGAAACAGTGTTACTCTATGTATTTTTGCAGTCTTTTTTTCAATTCAGTGGTTTCATATACATGCCGTTATAAAAAGTGTTGCCCTATGATAGCAGTGGAATAATTAAGTCGACAGCTAGCCCAATGCAAGGGACACAAATATAGTTGTAATTATGTCTGTATGTGAAGCGAGGATGATAGCAAAATGAGAAACAGCAGCAATCAAGAAGAATGAAGTAAAATAAGTAATACGTAAATCATACACATAAAAAATCAAATGAATTAGCTAATAAGCTTACCGACAATTGTAAATATGAAATACTTCAGAGCACAAGAATTATATATTTATATATATATTGCTATTATGTAATATATTTTTAACTTGTTTTACTTCACTTGCCACAGCACAGTTTTGCACGAGCGCTCATACAATGTTTTATATTTTGTATGTTGATCACTTGTAAATATATTGCAATACTCTATTTAGAATTTATAGAAAACTATAATTTTCTTCACATTATACAAACTTATCTAAGTTTCTTTGCACGAAAAGCGCTCACGTTTAATTTTTCGTATTGTACAAATCTAAAATCAGACGCAGCACTTCGAGACCGACAAGGAAAAATGCGAAGCAAGACGAAACAGTGTTGCTCTATGTATTTTTGCAGTCTTTTTTTCAATTCAGTGGTTTCATATACATGCCGTTATAAAAAGTGTTGCCCTATGACAGCATTCGAATAATTAAGTCGACAGCTAGCCAAATGCAAGGGACACAAATATAGTTGTAATTTTGTCTGTATGTGAAGCGAGGATGATAGCAAAAAGAGAAACAGCTGTAATCAAGAAGAATGAAGTTAAATAAGTAATACGTGATTCATACACATAAAAAATCAAATGAATTAGCTAATAAACTTACCAAAAATTGTAAATATGAAATACTTCAGATCATAAGAATTATATATTTATTTAATAATATATTTCCAATTTGCTTTACTTCACATGCCACTGCACAGTTTTGCACGAAGGCTCATACAATATTTTATATTTTGTATGTGGATCACTTGTATAATATATTTCAATACTCTATTTAGAATTCATAGAAAACTATAATTTTCTTCACTTTAGACAAACTTATCTAAGTTTCTTTGCACGAAAAGCGCTCACGTTTAATTTTTCATATGTTACAAATCTAAAATCAGACGCCGCACTTCGTGAACCGACAAGGAAAAATGCGAAGCAAGACGAAACAGTGTTGCTCTATGTATTTGCAGTCTTTTTTTCAATTCAGTGGTTTCATATACATGCCATTATAAAAAGTGTTGCCCTATGATAGCAGTGGAATAATTAAGTCGACAGCTAGCCCAATGCAAGGGACACAAATATAGTTGTAATTATGTCTGTATGTGAAGCGAGGATGATAGCAAAGAGAGAAACAGCAGCAATAGAGAAGAATGAAGTAAAATAAGTAATACGTAAATCATACACATAAAAAATCAAATTAATAAGCTAATAGGCTTACCGACAATTGTAAATATGAAATACTTCAGAGCACAAGAATTATATATTTATTTAAGTAATATATTTCCAATTTGCTTTACTTCACTTGCCACTGCACAGTTTTGCACGAAGGCTCATACAATATTTTATATTTTGTATGTGGATCACTTGTATAATATATTTCAATACTCTATTTAGAATTCATAGAAAACTATAATTTTCCTCACTTTAGACAAACATCTAAGTTTCTTTGCACGAAAAGCGCTCACGTTTAATTTTTCATATTGTACAAATCTAAAATCAGACGCCGCACTTCGTGAACCGACAAGGAAAAATGCGAAGCAAGACGAAACAGTGTTGCCCTATGATAGCAGTGGAATAATTAAGTCGACAGCTAGCCAAATGTAAGGGACACAAATATAGTTGTAATTTTGTCTGTATGTGAAGCGAGGATGATAGCAAAGAGAGAAACAGCAGCAATAGAGAAGAATGAAGTAAAATAAGTAATACGTAAATCATACACATAAAAAATCAAATTAATTAGCTAATAGGCTTACCGACAATTGTAAATATGAAATACTTCAGAGCACAAGAATTATATATTTATTTAAGTAATATATTTCCAATTTGCTTTACTTCACTTGCCACTGCACAGTTTTGCACGAAGGCTCATACAATGTTTTATATTTTGTATGTTGATCACTTGTAAAATTTATTGCAATACTCTATTTAGAATTCATAGAAAACTATAATTTTCTTCACATTATACAAACTTATCTAAGTTTCTTTGAACGAAAAGCGCTCGTTTAATTTTTCATATGTTACAAATCTAAAATCAGACGCCGCACTTCGTGAACCGACAAGGAAAAATGCGAAGCAAGACGAAACAGTGTTGCTCTATGTATTTTTGCAGTCTTTTTTTTCAATTCAGTGGTTTTCATATACATGCCGTTATAAAAAGTGTTGCCCTATGATAGCAGTGGAATAATTAAGTCGTCAGCTAGCCAAATGTAAGGGACACAAATATAGTTGTAATTTTGTCTGTATGTGAAGCGAGGATGATAGCAAAGAGAGAAACAGCAGCAATAGAGAAGAATGAAGTAAAATAAGTAATACGTAAATCATACACATAAAAAATCAAATTAATTAGCTAATAGGCTTACCGACAATTGTAAATATGAAATACTTCAGAGCACAAGAATTATATATTTATTTAAGTAATATATTTCCAATTTGCTTTACTTCACTTGCCACTGCACAGTTTTGCACGAAGGCTCATACAATATTTTATATTTTGTATGTGGATCACTTGTATAATATATTTCAATACTCTATTTAGAATTCATAGAAAACTATAATTTTCTTCACTTTAGACAAACTTATCTAAGTTTCTTTGCACGAAAAGCGCTCACGTTTAATTTTTCATATTGTACAAATCTAAAATCAGACGCCGCACTTCGTGAACCGACAAGGAAAAATGCGAAGCAAGACGAAACAGTGTTGCCCTATGATAGCAGTGGAATAATTAAGTCGACAGCTAGCCAAATGTAAGGGACACAAATATAGTTGTAATTATGTCTGTATGTGAAGCGAGGATGATAGCAAAAAGAAAAACAGCAGTAATCAAGAAGAATGAAGTAAAATAGGTAATACGTAAATCACACACATAGAAAACCAAATGGATTAGCTAATGAGCTTACAGAAAATTGTAAATATGAAATAGTTCAGATCACAGGAATTATATATTTATATATATATTGCTATTATGTAATATATTTCCCATTTGCTTTACTTCACTTGCCACTGCACAGTTTTGCACGAAGGATCATACAATATTTTATATTTTGTATGTTGATCACTTGTAATATTTATTGCAATACTCCATTTAAAATTCATAGAAAACTAAAATTTTCTTCACTTTAGACAAACTTATCTAAGTTTCTTTGCACGAAAAGCGCTCACGTTTAATTTTTCATATGTTACAAATCTAAAATCAGACGCCGCACTTCGTGAACCGACAAGGAAAAATGCGAAGCAAGACGAAACAGTGTTGCTCTATGTATTTTTGCAGTCTTTTTTTTCAATTCAGTGGTTTTCATATACATGCCGTTATAAAAAGTGTTGCCCTATGATAGCAGTGGAATAATTAAGTCGTCAGCTAGCCAAATGTAAGGGACACAAATATAGTTGTAAATTTGTCTGTATGTGAAGCGAGGATGATAGCAAAGAGAGAAACAGCAGCAATAGAGAAGAATGAAGTAAAATAAGTAATACGTAAATCATACACATAAAAAATCAAATTAATTAGCTAATAGGCTTACCGACAATTGTAAATATGAAATACTTCAGAGCACAAGAATTATATATTTATTTAAGTAATATATTTCCAATTTGTTTTACTTCACTTGCCACTGCACAGTTTTGCACGAAGGCTCATACAATATTTTATATTTTGTATGTGGATCACTTGTATAATATATTTCAATACTCTATTTAGAATTCATAGAAAACTATAATTTTCTTCACTTTAGACAAACTTATCTAAGTTTCTTTGCACGAAAAGCGCTCACGTTTAATTTTTCATATGTTACAAATCTAAAATCAGACGCCGCACTTCGTGAACCGACAAGGAAAAATGCGAAGCAAGACGAAACAGTGTTGCTCTATGTATTTGCAGTCTTTTTTTCAATTCAGTGGTTTCATATACATGCCATTATAAAAAGTGTTGCCCTATGATAGCAGTGGAATAATTAAGTCGACAGCTAGCCCAATGCAAGGGACACAAATATAGTTGTAATTATGTCTGTATGTGAAGCGAGGATGATAGCAAAGAGAGAAACAGCAGCAATAGAGAAGAATGAAGTAAAATAAGTAATACGTAAATCATACACATAAAAAATCAAATTAATAAGCTAATAGGCTTACCGACAATTGTAAATATGAAATACTTCAGAGCACAAGAATTATATATTTATTTAAGTAATATATTTCCAATTTGCTTTACTTCACTTGCCACTGCACAGTTTTGCACGAAGGCTCATACAATATTTTATATTTTGTATGTGGATCACTTGTATAATATATTTCAATACTCTATTTAGAATTCATAGAAAACTATAATTTTCTTCACTTTAGACAAACTTATCTAAGTTTCTTTGCACGAAAAGCGCTCACGTTTAATTTTTCATATTGTACAAATCTAAAATCAGACGCCGCACTTCGTGAACCGACAAGGAAAAATGCGAAGCAAGACGAAACAGTGTTGCCCTATGATAGCAGTGGAATAATTAAGTCGACAGCTAGCCAAATGTAAGGGACACAAATATAGTTGTAATTATGTCTGTATGTGAAGCGAGGATGGTAGCAAAAAGAAAAACAGCAGTAATCAAGAAGAATGAAGTAAAATAGGTAATACGTAAATCACACACATAGAAAACCAAATGGATTAGCTAATGAGCTTACAGAAAATTGTAAATATGAAATAGTTCAGATCACAGGAATTATATATTTATATATATATTGCTATTATGTAATATATTTCCCATTTGCTTTACTTCACTTGCCACTGCACAGTTTTGCACGAAGGATCATACAATATTTTATATTTTGTATGTTGATCACTTGTAATATTTATTGCAATACTCCATTTAAAATTCATAGAAAACTAAAATTTTCTTCACTTTAGACAAACTTATCTAAGTTTCTTTGCACGAAAAGCGCTCACGTTTAATTTTTCATATGTTACAAATCTAAAATCAGACGCCGCACTTCGTGAACCGACAAGGAAAAATGCGAAGCAAGACGAAACAGTGTTGCTCTATGTATTTTTGCAGTCTTTTTTTTCAATTCAGTGGTTTTCATATACATGCCGTTATAAAAAGTGTTGCCCTATGATAGCAGTGGAATAATTAAGTCGTCAGCTAGCCAAATGTAAGGGACACAAATATAGTTGTAATTTTGTCTGTATGTGAAGCGAGGATGATAGCAAAGAGAGAAACAGCAGCAATAGAGAAGAATGAAGTAAAATAAGTAATACGTAAATCATACACATAAAAAATCAAATTAATTAGCTAATAGGCTTACCGACAATTGTAAATATGAAATACTTCAGAGCACAAGAATTATATATTTATTTAAGTAATATATTTCCAATTTGCTTTACTTCACTTGCCACTGCACAGTTTTGCACGAAGGCTCATACAATATTTTATATTTTGTATGTGGATTACTTGTAATATTTATTGCAATACTCTATTCAAAATTCATAGAAAACTATAATTTTCTTCACTTTAGACAAACTTATCTAAGTTTCTTTGCACGAAAAGCGCTCACGTTTAATTTTTTATATATTAAACCAGACGCCGCACTTCGTGAACCGACAAGGAAAAATGCGAAGCAAGACGAAACAGTGTTGCTCTATGTATTTGCAGTCTTTTTTTCAATTCAGTGGTTTCATATACATGCCATTATAAAAAGTGTTGCCCTATGATAGCAGTGGAATAATTAAGTCGACAGCTAGCCCAATGCAAGGGACACAAATATAGTTGTAATTATGTCTGTATGTGAAGCGAGGATGATAGCAAAGAGAGAAACAGCAGCAATAGAGAAGAATGAAGTAAAATAAGTAATACGTAAATCATACACATAAAAAATCAAATTAATAAGCTAATAGGCTTACCGACAATTGTAAATATGAAATACTTCAGAGCACAAGAATTATATATTTATTTAAGTAATATATTTCCAATTTGCTTTACTTCACAGTTTTGCACGAAGGCTCATACAATATTTTATATTTTGTATGTGGATTACTTGTAATATTTATTGCAATACTCTATTCAAAATTCATAGAAAACTATAATTTTCTTTACTTTAGACAAACTTATCTAAGTTTCTTTGCACGAAAAGCGCTCACGTTTAATTTTTTATATATTAAACCAGACGCCGCACTTCGTGAACCGACAAGGAAAAATGCGAAGCAAGACGAAACAGTGTTGCTCTATGTATTTGCAGTCTTTTTTTCAATTCAGTGGTTTCATATACATGCCATTATAAAAAGTGTTGCCCTATGATAGCAGTGGAATAATTAAGTCGACAGCTAGCCCAATGCAAGGGACACAAATATAGTTGTAATTATGTCTGTATGTGAAGCGAGGATGATAGCAAAAAGAGAAACAGCAGCAATAGAGAAGAATGAAGTAAAATAAGTAATACGTAAATCATACACATAAAAAATCAAATTAATAAGCTAATAGGCTTACCGACAATTGTAAATATGAAATACTTCAGATCACAAGAATTATATATTTATTTAAGTAATATATTTCCAATTTGCTTTACTTCACTTGCCACTGCACAGTTTTGCACGAAGGATCATACAATATTTTATATTTTGTATGTGGATTACTTGTAATATTTATTGCAATACTCTATTCAAAATTCATAGAAAACTATAATTTTCTTTACTTTAGACAAACTTATCTAAGTTTCTTTGCACGAAAAGCGCTCACGTTTAATTTTTCATATATTACAAATCTAAAATCAGACGCCGCACTTCGTGAACCGACAAGGAAAAATGCGAAGCAAGACGAAACAGTGTTGCTCTATGTATTTTTGCAGTCTTTTTTTTCAATTCAGTGGTTTCATATACATGCCGTTATAAAAAGTGTTGCCCTATAATAGCAGTGGAATAATTAAGTCGACAGCTAGCCCAATGCAAGGGACACAAATATAGTTGTAATTATGTCTGTATGTGAAGCGAGGATGATAGCAAAAAGAGAAACAGCAGTAATCAAGAAGAATGAAGTAAAATAAGTAATACGTAAATCACACACATAGAAAACCAAATGAATTAGCTAATGAGCTTACAGAAAATTGTAAATATGAAATAGTTCAGAACACAAGAATTATATATTTATAAATATATTGCTATTATGTAATATATTTTCAACTTGTTTTACTTCACTTGCCACAGCAAAGTTTTGCACGAGGGCTCATACAATGTTTTATATTTTGTATGTTGATCACTTGTAATATTTATTGCAATACTCTATTTAGAATTCATAGAAAACTATAATTTTCTTCACTTTAGACAAACTTATCTAAGTTTCTTTGCACGAAAAGCGCTCTCGTTTAATTTTTCATATTGTACAAATCTAAAATCAGACGCCGCACTTCGTGAACCGACAAGGAAAAATGCGAAGCAAGACGAAACAGTGTTGCTCTATGTATTTTTGCAGTCTTTTTTTTCAATTCAGTGGTTTCATATACATGCCGTTATAAAAAGTGTTGCCCTATAATAGCAGTGGAATAATTAAGTCGACAGCTAGCCAAATGCAAGGGACACAAATATAGTTGTAATTATGTCTGTATGTGAAGCGAGGATGATAGAAAAGAGAGAAACAGCAGCAAAAGAGAAGAATGAAGTAAAATAAGTAATACGTAAATCATACACATAAAAAATCAAATTAATTAGCTAATAAGCTTACCGACAATTGTAAATATGAAATACTTCAGAGCACAAGAATTATATATTTATTTAAGTAATATATTTCCAATTTGCTTTACTTCACTTGCCACTGCACAGTTTTGCACGAGGGCTCATACAATGTTTTATATTTCGTATGTTGATCACTTGTAATATTTATTGCAATACTCTATTTAGAATTCATAGAAAACTATAATTTTCTTCACTTTAGACAAACTTATCTAAGTTTCTTTGCACGAAAAGCGCTCACGTTTAATTTTTCATATATTACAAATCTAAAATCAGACGCCGCACTTCGTGAACCGACAAGGAAAAATGCGAAGCAAGACGAAACAGTGTTGCTCTATGTATTTTAGCAGTCTTTTTTTTCAATTCAGTGGTTTCATATACATGCCGTTATAAAAAGTGTTGCCCTATGACAGCATTGGAATAATTAAGTCGACAGCTAGCCCAATGCAAGGGACACAAATATAGTTGTAATTATGTCTGTATGTGAAGCGAGGATGATAGCAAAAAGAGAAACAGCAGCAATAGAGAAGAATGAAGTAAAATAAGTAATACGTAAATCATACACATAAAAAATCAAATTAATAAGCTAATAGGCTTACCGACAATTGTAAATATGAAATACTTCAGAGCACAAGAATTCTATATTTATATATATATTGCTATTATGTAATATATTTTTAACTTGTTTTACTTCACTTGCCACAGCACAGTTTTGCACGAGCGCTCATACAATGTTTTATATTTTGTATGTTGATCACTTGTAAATATATTGCAATACTCTATTTAGAATTTATAGAAAACTATAATTTTCTTCACATTATACAAACTTATCTAAGTTTCTTTGCACGAAAAGCGCTCACGTTTAATTTTTCGTATTGTACAAATCTAAAATCAGACGCAGCACTTCGAGACCGACAAGGAAAAATGCGAAGCAAGACGAAACAGTGTTGCTCTATGTATTTTTGCAGTCTTTTTTTTCAATTCAGTGGTTTCATATACATGCCGTTATAAAAAGTGTTGCCCTATAATAGCAGTGGAATAATTAAGTCGACAGCTAGCCAAATGCAAGGGACACAAATATAGTTGTAATTATGTCTGTATGTGAAGCGAGGATGATAGAAAAGAGAGAAACAGCAGCAAAAGAGAAGAATGAAGTAAAATAAGTAATACGTAAATCATACACATAAAAAATCAAATTAATTAGCTAATAAGCTTACCGACAATTGTAAATATGAAATACTTCAGAGCACAAGAATTATATATTTATTTAAGTAATATATTTCCAATTTGCTTTACTTCACTTGCCACTGCACAGTTTTGCACGAGGGCTCATACAATGTTTTATATTTCGTATGTTGATCACTTGTAATATTTATTGCAATACTCTATTTAGAATTCATAGAAAACTATAATTTTCTTCACTTTAGACAAACTTATCTAAGTTTCTTTGCACGAAAAGCGCTCACGTTTAATTTTTCATATATTACAAATCTAAAATCAGACGCCGCACTTCGTGAACCGACAAGGAAAAATGCGAAGCAAGACGAAACAGTGTTGCCCTATGATAGCAGTGGAATAATTAAGTCGACAGCTAGCCAAATGTAAGGGACACAAATATAGTTGTAATTTTGTCTGTATGTGAAGCGAGGATGATAGCAAAGAGAGAAACAGCAGCAATAGAGAAGAATGAAGTAAAATAAGTAATACGTAAATCATACACATAAAAAATCAAATTAATTAGCTAATAGGCTTACCGACAATTGTAAATATGAAATACTTCAGAGCACAAGAATTATATATTTATTTAAGTAATATATTTCCAATTTGCTTTACTTCACTTGCCACTGCACAGTTTTGCACGAAGGCTCATACAATGTTTTATATTTTGTATGTTGATCACTTGTAAAATTTATTGCAATACTCTATTTAGAATTCATAGAAAACTATAATTTTCTTCACATTATACAAACTTATCTAAGTTTCTTTGAACGAAAAGCGCTCGTTTAATTTTTCATATGTTACAAATCTAAAATCAGACGCCGCACTTCGTGAACCGACAAGGAAAAATGCGAAGCAAGACGAAACAGTGTTGCCCTATGATAGCAGTGGAATAATTAAGTCGACAGCTAGCCAAATGTAAGGGACACAAATATAGTTGTAATTTTGTCTGTATGTGAAGCGAGGATGATAGCAAAGAGAGAAACAGCAGCAATAGAGAAGAATGAAGTAAAATAAGTAATACGTAAATCATACACATAAAAAATCAAATTAATTAGCTAATAGGCTTACCGACAATTGTAAATATGAAATACTTCAGAGCACAAGAATTATATATTTATTTAAGTAATATATTTCCAATTTGCTTTACTTCACTTGCCACTGCACAGTTTTGCACGAAGGCTCATACAATATTTTATATTTTGTATGTGGATCACTTGTATAATATATTTCAATACTCTATTTAGAATTCATAGAAAACTATAATTTTCTTCACTTTAGACAAACTTATCTAAGTTTCTTTGCACGAAAAGCGCTCACGTTTAATTTTTCATATTGTACAAATCTAAAATCAGACGCCGCACTTCGTGAACCGACAAGGAAAAATGCGAAGCAAGACGAAACAGTGTTGCCCTATGATAGCAGTGGAATAATTAAGTCGACAGCTAGCCAAATGTAAGGGACACAAATATAGTTGTAATTATGTCTGTATGTGAAGCGAGGATGGTAGCAAAAAGAAAAACAGCAGTAATCAAGAAGAATGAAGTAAAATAGGTAATACGTAAATCACACACATAGAAAACCAAATGGATTAGCTAATGAGCTTACAGAAAATTGTAAATATGAAATAGTTCAGATCACAGGAATTATATATTTATATATATATTGCTATTATGTAATATATTTCCCATTTGCTTTACTTCACTTGCCACTGCACAGTTTTGCACGAAGGATCATACAATATTTTATATTTTGTATGTTGATCACTTGTAATATTTATTGCAATACTCCATTTAAAATTCATAGAAAACTAAAATTTTCTTCACTTTAGACAAACTTATCTAAGTTTCTTTGCACGAAAAGCGCTCACGTTTAATTTTTCATATGTTACAAATCTAAAATCAGACGCCGCACTTCGTGAACCGACAAGGAAAAATGCGAAGCAAGACGAAACAGTGTTGCTCTATGTATTTTTGCAGTCTTTTTTTTTCAATTCAGTGGTTTTCATATACATGCCGTTATAAAAAGTGTTGCCCTATGATAGCAGTGGAATAATTAAGTCGTCAGCTAGCCAAATGTAAGGGACACAAATATAGTTGTAATTTTGTCTGTATGTGAAGCGAGGATGATAGCAAAGAGAGAAACAGCAGCAATAGAGAAGAATGAAGTAAAATAAGTAATACGTAAATCATACACATAAAAAATCAAATTAATTAGCTAATAGGCTTACCGACAATTGTAAATATGAAATACTTCAGAGCACAAGAATTATATATTTATTTAAGTAATATATTTCCAATTTGCTTTACTTCACTTGCCACTGCACAGTTTTGCACGAAGGCTCATACAATATTTTATATTTTGTATGTGGATCACTTGTATAATATATTTCAATACTCTATTTAGAATTCATAGAAAACTATAATTTTCTTCACTTTAGACAAACTTATCTAAGTTTCTTTGCACGAAAAGCGCTCACGTTTAATTTTTCATATGTTACAAATCTAAAATCAGACGCCGCACTTCGTGAACCGACAAGGAAAAATGCGAAGCAAGACGAAACAGTGTTGCTCTATGTATTTGCAGTCTTTTTTTCAATTCAGTGGTTTCATATACATGCCATTATAAAAAGTGTTGCCCTATGATAGCAGTGGAATAATTAAGTCGACAGCTAGCCCAATGCAAGGGACACAAATATAGTTGTAATTATGTCTATATGTGAAGCGAGGATGATAGCAAAGAGAGAAACAGCAGCAATAGAGAAGAATGAAGTAAAATAAGTAATACGTAAATCATACACATAAAAAATCAAATTAATAAGCTAATAGGCTTACCGACAATTGTAAATATGAAATACTTCAGAGCACAAGAATTATATATTTATTTAAGTAATATATTTCCAATTTGCTTTACTTCACTTGCCACTGCACAGTTTTGCACGAAGGCTCATACAATATTTTATATTTTGTATGTGGATCACTTGTATAATATATTTCAATACTCTATTTAGAATTCATAGAAAACTATAATTTTCTTCACTTTAGACAAACTTATCTAAGTTTCTTTGCACGAAAAGCGCTCACGTTTAATTTTTCATATTGTACAAATCTAAAATCAGACGCCGCACTTCGTGAACCGACAAGGAAAAATGCGAAGCAAGACGAAACAGTGTTGCCCTATGATAGCAGTGGAATAATTAAGTCGACAGCTAGCCAAATGTAAGGGACACAAATATAGTTGTAATTATGTCTGTATGTGAAGCGAGGATGGTAGCAAAAAGAAAAACAGCAGTAATCAAGAAGAATGAAGTAAAATAGGTAATACGTAAATCACACACATAGAAAACCAAATGGATTAGCTAATGAGCTTACAGAAAATTGTAAATATGAAATAGTTCAGATCACAGGAATTATATATTTATATATATATTGCTATTATGTAATATATTTCCCATTTGCTTTACTTCACTTGCCACTGCACAGTTTTGCACGAAGGATCATACAATATTTTATATTTTGTATGTTGATCACTTGTAATATTTATTGCAATACTCCATTTAAAATTCATAGAAAACTAAAATTTTCTTCACTTTAGACAAACTTATCTAAGTTTCTTTGCACGAAAAGCGCTCACGTTTAATTTTTCATATGTTACAAATCTAAAATCAGACGCCGCACTTCGTGAACCGACAAGGAAAAATGCGAAGCAAGACGAAACAGTGTTGCTCTATGTATTTTTGCAGTCTTTTTTTTCAATTCAGTGGTTTTCATATACATGCCGTTATAAAAAGTGTTGCCCTATGATAGCAGTGGAATAATTAAGTCGTCAGCTAGCCAAATGTAAGGGACACAAATATAGTTGTAATTTTGTCTGTATGTGAAGCGAGGATGATAGCAAAGAGAGAAACAGCAGCAATAGAGAAGAATGAAGTAAAATAAGTAATACGTAAATCATACACATAAAAAATCAAATTAATTAGCTAATAGGCTTACCGACAATTGTAAATATGAAATACTTCAGAGCACAAGAATTATATATTTATTTAAGTAATATATTTCCAATTTGCTTTACTTCACTTGCCACTGCACAGTTTTGCACGAAGGCTCATACAATATTTTATATTTTGTATGTGGATCACTTGTATAATATATTTCAATACTCTATTTAGAATTCATAGAAAACTATAATTTTCTTCACTTTAGACAAACTTATCTAAGTTTCTTTGCACGAAAAGCGCTCACGTTTAATTTTTCATATTGTACAAATCTAAAATCAGACGCCGCACTTCGTGAACCGACAAGGAAAAATGCGAAGCAAGACGAAACAGTGTTGCCCTATGATAGCAGTGGAATAATTAAGTCGACAGCTAGCCAAATGTAAGGGACACAAATATAGTTGTAATTATGTCTGTATGTGAAGCGAGGATGGTAGCAAAAAGAAAAACAGCAGTAATCAAGAAGAATGAAGTAAAATAGGTAATACGTAAATCACACACATAGAAAACCAAATGGATTAGCTAATGAGCTTACAGAAAATTGTAAATATGAAATAGTTCAGATCACAGGAATTATATATTTATATATATATTGCTATTATGTAATATATTTCCCATTTGCTTTACTTCACTTGCCACTGCACAGTTTTGCACGAAGGATCATACAATATTTTATATTTTGTATGTTGATCACTTGTAATATTTATTGCAATACTCCATTTAAAATTCATAGAAAACTAAAATTTTCTTCACTTTAGACAAACTTATCTAAGTTTCTTTGCACGAAAAGCGCTCACGTTTAATTTTTCATATGTTACAAATCTAAAATCAGACGCCGCACTTCGTGAACCGACAAGGAAAAATGCGAAGCAAGACGAAACAGTGTTGCTCTATGTATTTTTGCAGTCTTTTTTTTCAATTCAGTGGTTTTCATATACATGCCGTTATAAAAAGTGTTGCCCTATGATAGCAGTGGAATAATTAAGTCGTCAGCTAGCCAAATGTAAGGGACACAAATATAGTTGTAATTTTGTCTGTATGTGAAGCGAGGATGATAGCAAAGAGAGAAACAGCAGCAATAGAGAAGAATGAAGTAAAATAAGTAATACGTAAATCATACACATAAAAAATCAAATTAATTAGCTAATAGGCTTACCGACAATTGTAAATATGAAATACTTCAGAGCACAAGAATTATATATTTATTTAAGTAATATATTTCCAATTTGTTTTACTTCACTTGCCACTGCACAGTTTTGCACGAAGGCTCATACAATATTTTATATTTTGTATGTGGATCACTTGTATAATATATTTCAATACTCTATTTAGAATTCATAGAAAACTATAATTTTCTTCACTTTAGACAAACTTATCTAAGTTTCTTTGCACGAAAAGCGCTCACGTTTAATTTTTCATATGTTACAAATCTAAAATCAGACGCCGCACTTCGTGAACCGACAAGGAAAAATGCGAAGCAAGACGAAACAGTGTTGCTCTATGTATTTGCAGTCTTTTTTTCAATTCAGTGGTTTCATATACATGCCATTATAAAAAGTGTTGCCCTATGATAGCAGTGGAATAATTAAGTCGACAGCTAGCCCAATGCAAGGGACACAAATATAGTTGTAATTATGTCTGTATGTGAAGCGAGGATGATAGCAAAGAGAGAAACAGCAGCAATAGAGAAGAATGAAGTAAAATAAGTAATACGTAAATCATACACATAAAAAATCAAATTAATAAGCTAATAGGCTTACCGACAATTGTAAATATGAAATACTTCAGAGCACAAGAATTATATATTTATTTAAGTAATATATTTCCAATTTGCTTTACTTCACTTGCCACTGCACAGTTTTGCACGAAGGCTCATACAATATTTTATATTTTGTATGTGGATCACTTGTATAATATATTTCAATACTCTATTTAGAATTC
Organism: Chymomyza caudatula; assembly: GCA_035041775.1. Lineage (NCBI taxonomy): Eukaryota > Metazoa > Arthropoda > Insecta > Diptera > Drosophilidae > Chymomyza > Chymomyza caudatula. Next base: position 5,376,903 of record JAWNKW010000150.1, read on the forward strand.
ATAGAAAACTATAATTTTCTTCACTTTAGACAAACTTATCTAAGTTTCTTTGCACGAAAAGCGCTCACGTTTAATTTTTCATATTGTACAAATCTAAAATCAGACGCCGCACTTCGTGAACCGACAAGGAAAAATGTGAAGCAAGACGAAACAGTGTTGCCCTATGATAGCAGTGGAATAATTAAGTCGACAGCTAGCCAAATGTAAGGGACACAAATATAGTTGTAATTATGTCTGTATGTGAAGCGAGGATGGTAGCAAAAAGAAAAACAGCAGTAATCAAGAAGAATGAAGTAAAATAGGTAATACGTAAATCACACACATAGAAAACCAAATGGATTAGCTAATGAGCTTACAGAAAATTGTAAATATGAAATAGTTCAGATCACAGGAATTATATATTTATATATATATTGCTATTATGTAATATATTTCCCATTTGCTTTACTTCACTTGCCACTGCACAGTTTTGCACGAAGGATCATACAATATTTTATATTTTGTATGTTGATCACTTGTAATATTTATTGCAATACTCCATTTAAAATTCATAGAAAACTAAAATTTTCTTCACTTTAGACAAACTTATCTAAGTTTCTTTGCACGAAAAGCGCTCACGTTTAATTTTTCATATGTTACAAATCTAAAATCAGACGCCGCACTTCGTGAACCGACAAGGAAAAATGCGAAGCAAGACGAAACAGTGTTGCTCTATGTATTTTTGCAGTCTTTTTTTTCAATTCAGTGGTTTTCATATACATGCCGTTATAAAAAGTGTTGCCCTATGATAGCAGTGGAATAATTAAGTCGTCAGCTAGCCAAATGTAAGGGACACAAATATAGTTGTAATTTTGTCTGTATGTGAAGCGAGGATGATAGCAAAGAGAGAAACAGCAGCAATAGAGAAGAATGAAGTAAAATAAGTAATACGTAAATCATACACATAAAAAATCAAATTAATTAGCTAATAGGCTTACCGACAATTGTAAATATGAAATACTTCAGAGCACAAGAATTATATATTTATTTAAGTAATATATTTCCAATTTGCTTTACTTCACTTGCCACTGCACAGTTTTGCACGAAGGCTCATACAATATTTTATATTTTGTATGTGGATCACTTGTATAATATATTTCAATACTCTATTTAGAATTCATAGAAAACTATAATTTTTATACGTTTAGTTTTTTATATATTAAACCAGACGCCGCACTTCGTGAACCGACAAGGAAAAATGCGAAGCAAGACGAAACAGTGTTGCTCTATGTATTTGCAGTCTTTTTTTCAATTCAGTGGTTTCATATACATGCCATTATAAAAAGTGTTGCCCTATGATAGCAGTGGAATAATTAAGTCGACAGCTAGCCCAATGCAAGGGACACAAATATAGTTGTAATTATGTCTGTATGTGAAGCGAGGATGATAGCAAAAAGAGAAACAGCAGCAATAGAGAAGAATGAAGTAAAATAAGTAATACGTAAATCATACACATAAAAAATCAAATTAATAAGCTAATAGGCTTACCGACAATTGTAAATATGAAATACTTCAGATCACAAGAATTATATATTTATTTAAGTAATATATTTCCAATTTGCTTTACTTCACTTGCCACTGCACAGTTTTGCACGAAGGCTCATACAATATTTTATATTTTGTATGTGGATTACTTGTAATATTTATTGCAATACTCTATTCAAAATTCATAGAAAACTATAATTTTCTTTACTTTAGACAAACTTATCTAAGTTTCTTTGCACGAAAAGCGCTCACGTTTAATTTTTCATATATTACAAATCTAAAATCAGACGCCGCACTTCGTGAACCGACAAGGAAAAATGCGAAGCAAGACGAAACAGTGTTGCTCTATGTATTTTTGCAGACTTTTTTTTCAATTCAGTGGTTTCATATACATGCCGTTATAAAAAGTGTTGCCCTATAATAGCAGTGGAATAATTAAGTCGACAGCTAGCCCAATGCAAGGGACACAAATATAGTTGTAATTATGTCTGTATGTGAAGCGAGGATGATAGCAAAAAGAGAAACAGCAGTAATCAAGAAGAATGAAGTAAAATAAGTAATACGTAAATCACACACATAGAAAACCAAATGAATTAGCTAATGAGCTTACAGAAAATTGTAAATATGAAATAGTTCAGAACACAAGAATTATATATTTATAAATATATTGCTATTATGTAATATATTTTCAACTTGTTTTACTTCACTTGCCACAGCAAAGTTTTGCACGAGGGCTCATACAATGTTTTATATTTTGTATGTTGATCACTTGTAATATTTATTGCAATACTCTATTTAGAATTCATAGAAAACTATAATTTTCTTCACTTTAGACAAACTTATCTAAGTTTCTTTGCACGAAAAGCGCTCTCGTTTAATTTTTCATATTGTACAAATCTAAAATCAGACGCCGCACTTCGTGAACCGACAAGGAAAAATGCGAAGCAAGACGAAACAGTGTTGCTCTATGATTTTTGCAGTCTTTTTTTTCAATTCAGTGGTTTCATATACATGCCGTTATAAAAAGTGTTGCCCTATAATAGCAGTGGAATAATTAAGTCGACAGCTAGCCAAATGCAAGGGACACAAATATAGTTGTAATTATGTCTGTATGTGAAGCGAGGATGATAGAAAAGAGAGAAACAGCAGCAAAAGAGAAGAATGAAGTAAAATAAGTAATACGTAAATCATACACATAAAAAATCAAATTAATTAGCTAATAAGCTTACCGACAATTGTAAATATGAAATACTTCAGAGCACAAGAATTATATATTTATTTAAGCAATATATTTCCAATTTGCTTTACTTCACTTGGCACTGCACAGTTTTGCACGAGGGCTCAATACAATGTTTTATATTTCGTATGTTGATCACTTGTAATATTTATTGCAATACTCTATTTAGAATTCATAGAAAACTATAATTTTCTTCACTTTAGACAAACTTATCTAAGTTTCTTTGCACGAAAAGCGCTCACGTTTAATTTTTCATATATTACAAATCTAAAATCAGACGCCGCACTTCGTGAACCGACAAGGAAAAATGCGAAGCAAGACGAAACAGTGTTGCTCTATGTATTTTTGCAGTCTTTTTTTTCAATTCAGTGGTTTCATATACATGCCGTTATAAAAAGTGTTGCCCTATGACAGCATTGGAATAATTAAGTCGACAGCTAGCCCAATGCAAGGGACACAAATATAGTTGTAATTATGTCTGTATGTGAAGCGAGGATGATAGCAAAAAGAGAAACAGCAGCAATAGAGAAGAATGAAGTAAAATAAGTAATACGTAAATCATACACATAAAAAATCAAATTAATAAGCTAATAGGCTTACCGACAATTGTAAATATGAAATACTTCAGAGCACAAGAATTATATATTTATATATATATTGCTATTATGTAATATATTTTTAACTTGTTTTACTTCACTTGCCACAGCACAGTTTTGCACGAGCGCTCATACAATGTTTTATATTTTGTATGTTGATCACTTGTAAATATATTGCAATACTCTATTTAGAATTTATAGAAAACTATAATTTTCTTCACATTATACAAACTTATCTAAGTTTCTTTGCACGAAAAGCGCTCACGTTTAATTTTTCGTATTGTACAAATCTAAAATCAGACGCAGCACTTCGAGACCGACAAGGAAAAATGCGAAGCAAGACGAAACAGTGTTGCTCTATGTATTTTTGCAGTCTTTTTTTTCAATTCAGTGGTTTCATATACATGCCGTTATAAAAAGTGTTGCCCTATAATAGCAGTGGAATAATTAAGTCGACAGCTAGCCAAATGCAAGGGACACAAATATAGTTGTAATTATGTCTGTATGTGAAGCGAGGATGATAGAAAAGAGAGAAACAGCAGCAAAAGAGAAGAATGAAGTAAAATAAGTAATACGTAAATCATACACATAAAAAATCAAATTAATTAGCTAATAAGCTTACCGACAATTGTAAATATGAAATACTTCAGAGCACAAGAATTATATATTTATTTAAGTAATATATTTCCAATTTGCTTTACTTCACTTGCCACTGCACAGTTTTGCACGAGGGCTCATACAATGTTTTATATTTCGTATGTTGATCACTTGTAATATTTATTGCAATACTCTATTTAGAATTCATAGAAAACTATAATTTTCTTCACTTTAGACAAACTTATCTAAGTTTCTTTGCACGAAAAGCGCTCACGTTTAATTTTTCATATATTACAAATCTAAAATCAGACGCCGCACTTCGTGAACCGACAAGGAAAAATGCGAAGCAAGACGAAACAGTGTTGCTCTATGTATTTTTGCAGTCTTTTTTTTCAATTCAGTGGTTTCATATACATGCCGTTATAAAAAGTGTTGCCCTATGACAGCATTGGAATAATTAAGTCGACAGCTAGCCCAATGCAAGGGACACAAATATAGTTGTAATTATGTCTGTATGTGAAGCGAGGATGATAGCAAAAAGAGAAACAGCAGCAATAGAGAAGAATGAAGTAAAATAAGTAATACGTAAATCATACACATAAAAAATCAAATTAATAAGCTAATAGGCTTACCGACAATTGTAAATATGAAATACTTCAGAGCACAAGAATTACATATTTATATATATATTGCTATTATGTAATATATTTTTAACTTGTTTTACTTCACTTGCCACAGCACAGTTTTGCACGAGCGCTCATACAATGTTTTATATTTTGTATGTTGATCACTTGTAAATATATTGCAATACTCTATTTAGAATTTATAGAAAACTATAATTTTCTTCACATTATACAAACTTATCTAAGTTTCTTTGCACGAAAAGCGCTCACGTTTAATTTTTCGTATTGTACAAATCTAAAATCAGACGCAGCACTTCGAGACCGACAAGGAAAAATGCGAAGCAAGACGAAACAGTGTTGCTCTATGTATTTTTGCAGTCTTTTTTTTTCAATTCAGTGGTTTCATATACATGCCGTTATAAAAAGTGTTGCCCTATAATAGCAGTGGAATAATTAAGTCGACAGCTAGCCAAATGCAAGGGACACAAATATAGTTGTAATTATGTCTGTATGTGAAGCGAGGATGATAGAAAAGAGAGAAACAGCAGCAAAAGAGAAGAATGAAGTAAAATAAGTAATACGTAAATCATACACATAAAAAATCAAATTAATTAGCTAATAAGCTTACCGACAATTGTAAATATGAAATACTTCAGAGCACAAGAATTATATATTTATTTAAGTAATATATTTCCAATTTGCTTTACTTCACTTGCCACTGCACAGTTTTGCACGAGGCCTCATACAATGTTTTATATTTCGTATGTTGATCACTTGTAATATTTATTGCAATACTCTATTTAGAAATCATAGAAAACTATAATTTTCTTCACTTTAGACAAACTTATCTAAGTTTCTTTGCACGAAAAGCGCTCACGTTTAATTTTTCATATATTACAAATCTAAAATCAGACGCCGCACTTCGTGAACCGACAAGGAAAAATGCGAAGCAAGACGAAACAGTGTTGCTCTATGTATTTTTGCAGTCTTTTTTTCAATTCAGTGGTTTCATATACATGCCGTTATAAAAAGTGTTGCCCTATGACAGCATTGGAATAATTAAGTCGACAGCTAGCCCAATGCAAGGGACACAAATATAGTTGTAATTATGTCTGTATGTGAAGCGAGGATGATAGAAAAGAGAGAAACAGCAGCAAAAGAGAAGAATGAAGTAAAATAAGTAATACGTAAATCACACACATAGAAAACCAAATGGATTAGCTAATGAGCTTACAGAAAATTGTTAATATGAAATAGTTCAGATCACAGGAATTATATATTTATATATATATTGCTATTATGTAATATATTTCCTATTTGCTTTACTTCACTTGCCACTGCACAGTTTTGCACGAAGGCTCATACAATATTTTGTATGTTGTTCATTTTTATAAATTATTACAATACTCTATCCACAATTCACGCAAAACTCACACAAAAGTCAATACAATAAAGTATAATTACATTTAATAAAACAGTAAAAGAAAAGATAACGCAGCAAATTATTAAAACCGAAAACAATAATTAATCTAGTTTAATTGCCAACAATCGAATCCATCAGTGCATCATATAGCTCGGTGCGAGTAGCAATCTTTTGGAATTTATCAGACTGGTATTTGTTGTAGACAGCTTGGAGAGGGGCATGTGGGGCTTCGCGCGCTAGTTTGGCAATTTGTTTTGTGATTGGACGCAGATAAGCTGGAGTATAGCGAGAGTAAAAGGATAGTGTGTGGGTCCAGAGTTCGTCATTAAAGCCAGTGCCGGCTTTGGCATTGCCATTTATTAGATGCAGTGAAAGAAAAAGTGATGCGGCTGCAATCTCTGAGGGTTTGTAAATGGCCAATTCATACTCTATTGAAGCCAGTTCCAAAAAATATTTGGACATGACATGATGTGCATCTTCAGCGCCAGCGCCAGCTGCCTTTGAATAGCGGCACAAAAAATGTATTGGCAGCGGTCGCGACAAGGTGTAGTCTATAGCCTTCAAAATCTGTAGCTCCATCATGCGAATCTCGCTTTCATCGTAAGAGCCATCAGAAATTAAAACAAAGTTGCCAATAGATGGTGGAATGCGCTCCTCGTACTTCGTTGCTATTAACAGCGCTGTCATGCCAAGCAGTTTCAGTGAACTGCGCTTAGTGTCCTTTACGACCTGTAGATAGCGATCGATGATTGCCACAGCCTTCTGATAGGTTTCGGTGGTGAGGTTAAAATCCAAGTGCACCCCAATGATCCAGTCCATAAGAACGGCACGCATTTCTGGAGAGACCTCCAGTTGTCCCCACAGGTGACAATATTCTATGCTCTGCTCTATTTCGACCTGGTATAGATAATCATAGATATCGTTCACATAATCTGTGACAAACATCCATTTGTCAGCGTCATCGGCATCAATATTTGTAACGCCCACCAAGCGTTTGGTTGAAAAGGACACCGTAGCCTGAGCACTGGCGGGGGGCATGTTAGTAGACTCCTTCTTGGCAGCCTCATTGGAAGTAGTGGCGACATTTTCATCAGATCCGTTTTTTTGCTTCGATACAAGTTTGCTGGAAGCATCGGTGACCACTTTAATATTGGCCTTTGCCTGTGTGGGCATCAGCACGTTTGCATGACGATGTAGTCCTGTGGTTTGGACAGAGTTTCCACGCACTGCCAGGGAACGCAGGCGCAAGCCTGCTGCATTGGCAGTGGGCTTGGATGTTGGCGCTGGGTTAGCGATGGTAGCTTGATTGACACCCAGTGGCTGCTTCTTCCAGTTGGTATCAACGCGTGCCTTTGCATTGCGCAACGGATTGTATACAATGATCCTGGGAGCATCGGCGACCACTTTGGCATTGGCCTTTGTCTGTGTGGGCATCAGCACGTTTGCATGACGATGTAGTCCTGTGGTTTGGACAGAGTTTCCACGCACTGCCAGGGAACGCAGGCGCAAGCCTGCTGCATTGACAGTGGGCTTGGATGTTGGCGCTGGGTTAGCGATGGTAGCTTGATTGACACCCAGTGGCTGCTTCTTCCAGTTGGTATCAACGCGTGCCTTGACATTGCGCATCGGATTGTATACAACATTGGGCCATTTTAAATCATTAAGATCTTTCTTAGCCGCATCTTTAGCTGCAATGTTGCGTGTTATTCCACGATTCTGCAAATCTCCTAATGCGGCGTGTTTTTTGGCTGCCTCGTTTGAAGGCACATTCGATTTCTTCACTGGTGATTGCATTTTCAATGTTGTGCGCACTTTTTAATTTAATCTAATTTTTCAAAATTTACAAATCTAAAATCAGACGCCGCACTTCGTGAACCGACAAGGAAAAATGCGAAGCAAAACGGAACAGTGTTGCTCTAAGTTTTTTTTTTTCAATTCAGTGGTTTCATATACATGCCGTTATAAAAAGTGTTGCCGAGTGCAAGGGAGGCAAAAATAGGTGTAGTTATGTATGTATGTGAAACGATGATGACAGCAGAGAAACAGCAGAAATCTAGAAGAATGAAGTAAAATATGTAATATGTAAGTCATACATATAAAAAATCAAATGAACTGCTAATAAGCTTACCGAAAATAGTAAATATGAAATACTTCAGAGCACAAGAATTATATATTTATTTATGTAATATATTTTCAACTTGCATTACTTCACTTGCCACTGCACAGTTTTGCACGAAGGCTCATACAATGTTTTATATTTTGTATGTTGATCACTTGTAATATTTATTGCAATACTCTATTCAGAATTCATAGAAAACTATAATTTCCTACTTTTTAGACAAACTTATCTAAGTTTTTTTGCACGAAAAGCGCTAAAATCAGACGCCGCACTTCGTGAACCGACAAGGAAAAATGCGAAGCAAAACGAAACAGTGTTGCTCTAAGTATTTTCGCAGTTTCGATAATTGACAAAACCAATTGGTTGAAAGCACATCGATGTTGCACGGGTATTCCATGAAATATGCTTGCATTCTGGCAGTTAGCGTTTTAAATTGTGAATGAAAATTATTAAAGTTATCAGTGTTTTCAGCGCTGATTTGCAATTTCCAAACACAAGAAGTATTTAATTTTTTTTCCAATTCATTGGTGAAAGGAGCTTTCAAAAATTAAGCAATGTTTGAATTATGTGAAAAAATTTTTAGTTTCAGTCTGGTTTCCGAAAGCAATGTCTGTGAAACTGACTGAACTGATGAATGTTTTAAAAACGTAACGTCACAATCAAAATATTAATAAATTGAAAAAAACTATATATTTTCATCCTTTGTTTTCTTTTCATTTCAAATTCGAAGATCGATCAAAAATCTTGCATGAAAGTCTAAGTTTTTGATCCTCTTTTCGCTTTATCACAGCAGCGTATAATTTGTACATCTTATCTGCGATGATTCAGTTGCTATTCTATTACATGGGTCTAGTGGGAAAAAAAACATCTTTATAAGAAGAAGTTCAGGTCGCTAATTACATATATTAGTTTCTAGTACTATCCGAAATTGATTTTAGTTACACGATTTGTAACGCCTCATTAGAGGGAGGGGGGGGGACGTTTAAATGTGACTATTTGCGACAAGGGAGACGTCATTTATTTTTCTTCAATTTCTTAAGAACTACTTTATTTATATTATTCCAAGCATTTGTCGTTTTTTCAAAGAATTCATTAAGTGAATCCATTGAAATCCATTGAAGTGTAAGTTTTGACGATAATTAACTTTGAAAATTCGAATGACATTTTGAACAAGAGCCGTGCAATTAGGTGGCAAAATCATGACAGATTCAGAAGCGCGAGTTTGGTTGACAAATTATTTTCTTTTCAGTACCATCTCATTGAAAATGATTGTCTTACCCAATTCGTAAACATCCATTTTGAATTTTTTCGCACATAATAAAAAATATTATAAAATTTAACTAAAAACTGTAGATTTGTGCACAATGCAGCTCATAGGATATATTTATCTAAATTTTTCGTGAACAGAATGATAAGATCTACATGTTCTTAACACAAGAACAGTGGTCTTAATAATTATGATGATTATGATTTCGTTAATTTTTGACCGATTTTTTTTACCAGTGTATGCAATAAAAAGTAAAAATACAAACTAATACGTTTACATAGCCTGTCAGAAACTTTTTTACACGGTTGCAATTGTCAAAATGACATTTGAAATACAAACTTATGCTGAAAGAGCCATTTCACAGTGGATTAGAAACGGATTTCAACAAAATCGATTTTTGCTTGCTAGGCAATTTTCTCTGCCCTCATATATAATTATCAGAAGTCAACAACAATCTGTTAAACAAATCCTTAGTTGTTAAAATGCGGGAAGCTTTACTTAAAAAAGTGTTTTTACATACTCATAAACAGCTGTTATTATCAGGCAACAAAAACGTATAATTAAAAAACCATGTGTGGATACAACCTTCCATATTGACTTTTGCAACAGACTGAAAAATAGCACAACAAAAGCGATCGAGAGTCGGCAGATGACTCTTACCTTGTAATTATTATACTATTACTCTACTGCTCTCGCTGCCCTTGCTATGATTTACAGTTACTTTCGTTACTGTCGAACACAGCACAAACACAACGAAAAAAAGATAGCATGATAGACGAGAGCCCTTGGGGGGCTCGAGAGTGTACACAACCAAAACCTTAAAACCGCTGACAGTGACACTAGAAAAACATTCTCCTTATAAAATACCCACAGCATTCGAATTAAGTAAAAATCATATTATAATAAAGTTAATACCTTCAACAAAAAAATCCATTTTGTTTTTAGGCATTTCACAATGTTTTTATATTGCTTTTAAATTATTTACCTTGATCTCATAAGAAATAAATGGGACATATTTGGAGACAAAATTCCGACTCTAAATTTTTTTATTTTCTGGTCAAATTGACATACAAACACTATCGGCGTAAGAAAGTCATTTTGGCTTGAGGGTCAAGAAATCGGTGCTTTAACCCTCTAGCAGGCACGACTGCCTAAATGTGGGGCAAATGGCATCGCTATAAAACCCAAACTACTTTCAATTTGTTACCAATGATTCGATACTTCTTATTGTGAAATGTTTGCCTTTTGTGACTGCAGATTTTACAATTGTATGTTGCAGCAGTGAACGATTTGAAAGAGAAAATGATTTGTAATTCATTCTTTTATCAGCGGACTTACCTGTAATGATGCGTTCTCCTTGATTCTCCTAAATGTTTAGGGCAAAACAAATCTAATGGATTAAAAATTCGTTCGCCGAGCTGATGAAATCAATTGAAGACGATGACAATTTTTGAGAAAACGAATTGAGCGATGAAGACATAAGTGAAATAGATGCGATTAACAGAAATCGACGAAAAAAATCTAGCAGCAAACTGCTGCAAGTGTTACAGTGTAACAATAACAAGTTACTGTAAACTACAGTAGCTGGTTGTCTAGTGTGAGCTATTTACTCTTTCTTTTTGAAATTTGAGAAGTTTTACCGATCTAGGTGTTTGGTTTACTTAGACTTACTGTACTTGAGTGTTTCTTTAAAGACTATTAGCTTAAAATTTGCAACCCTTTTTTTGTTGAGTGTATTTGCTGTTTGCCATTGGCTTTCAGTTTAATGCAACTGTCGATGACATTGCCTGCCTGCTGCAAAGGTGCAAAGCCAAAAGTGCTACAATCGCTCCATGCTCTAATGTCTAAGTCTGAAATCATTGGCTTAACCACAAATGGCATTCAGACAGCCAGACAAGCAGACGCAAGGCCACATAGCCAGGCACAGTCCGTGCTCTGGCTTTGACTACGGTTTTTCTCTTACCCGATTTCTGGTTTTGATTCTGCACTCGTTTTGTTTGTGTTTGTGTCGGGTTTGGCTTGTTTGAACGTTATCGACACGATTTTGACATATTGAATAACAGTAAAATGTTGCCAAGCGGCAGACAACATGGCAGCCTGCTGCTGCTCTCCGTGCTGCCCAGACTCCGGCTTCAGACCCAGCATGCTTGTGGCTGCTTTTTGGCTGGTTGCTTGGCTGGCTGGATGGCTGGCTGGATGGATGTCTGCCGTCTGCTGCCAAATGGTGCATATGGTTAGATACACATGCAAAAATATGGCAAATCGGTTTGACAAGGCAGCTAACAGGCATTCAGCCGGGCTACAACGATGCCAACAACGACAACGTCATCAACGATGTTTGTTGACATGCCGACAACTCTACGTCTTTGTGTGTGTGTGTGTGTGTGTGTGTGTGTGTGTGTGTGTAGGCCCTCCGTGCCTGGGTGTTAACATACATCAAATATTGACAGTTTACTTAACACACCCGCCTGCGACACTTGCAATTGACGCCACATTTGTGCTGCATACTTTCAGGCTGACGTATTAAAGTCAGCACAGCTCGCTGCCAGCAGAGCCAAGAGAGAGAGAGTCAAGAGAGAGAGAGAGAGAGTCAGCAGAGGGAAAGCCACAATTTGTGTGGTCGTGGCGGTCGCTCTCACGCACTTAATATGTTTATGGCTGCGTGTGTGTGTCACGAGGCTTATTGAAGCGCTGCGATTTCCTTGGACTGGCGGAGGAGTTGCTGTAAAGTTTAAGTGTTGCATACTTTTGGGCTGGCTTAAAGCCAAACACATTTTGCTGCTTTTTAAGCTAATTACCTACCAATAAGGACTTACTTTAACTCACTCAAAGTTTGAGTGTTTATACCCTGTACATATGGTGTATAAGGGTATTAAAGATTTGTGCAATGTATGTAACAGGCAGAAGGAGGCGTGGCACACCATAAGTTCCATGGGCATGTCCGTCTGTCCGTATGAAGGGATAGATCTCCTAGAGACACAAAATGTTACCAAAATATGCGCGTAATCTAATGTAAGATGAAGTTTGTCGAATCAAGTCGATATCTTACACCCTTCCCCTGTGACACATTTGCGCGGTTTACAATCGCTCGATTAAGTCCATCAACTTGCAACTCCTCAGAGATGTGCTTCGTGTTAATGTTCCAAAAATGATCGAGATCGGATAAATACATCAAAAGTTATTAGCTAATTTCACCCCACTCCCCCCCCCCCCCGCACAACTCTAAACTGCTTCGAAATTTCAATATATGTATAAATGGATACATGTGAGCTAGAGTTACAAAATTTGGTATGGAAGCTCATGTGCCCCTAATCATTAAAACTGCATCCGCCTTTTTTCAATGGAACCCCCCCTTCCCACGCAATTGATTTGCCTTAATTACTGCCACACCCCCCCATATATTGATTTGAAAATTGTCACAGACATGAATTTTTCAACGACATTGGCCCAAGAATACTGGAGTTATGGGTATAAAATATCGATCTTATTAAAATATATATAAAAGTGAAAACTTTCGTTCCCATTTTACCGTATTTAGTGTTTATAAAGAAAAAGGGTACAGGATATTCCACTATTGGAACTGTTTGCATCAAATTTTTTAGTAGTGATGTTGCAATAATTTCTATACATCTAATTTCTATACATACAAATTCATTGTTCATAATATTATATACATATTTTTTTCTTTTTAATATTGGCAATCAGCCCGCTAAAACTAAAACTACATTAACTTAATCGCTAAACACTAAATCAAGTAGTTTGGTGTATGACAAGCTTTTTATTAAATTTTAATTTCATTGATATATTATTTATTCAATTAATATTGTGATTCTAATAAAATAGAATATTTTTGTATTTACAAGGAATATAATTAAGGGAGACAAATGCAAAATGAAATAAATTGTCTTCCAAACGCCAAAAGATGATGTCCCGTGTCTATAAAGTCAAGCCTCTATTCAACTTTTCTGGATAGTGCGTAGTTACTTGAGGGATCGTTCCTTCTCGGTGGTGCTGGATGTCAGAGCCATCATAGCTGGGGTGCCACAGTTAAGTGTTTTGGGGCCTACGTTTTCACACACGACAGCCCATAAGCTCCGAAATCGGATTACAATGCAAAAAAAAGACGCCATACTTGAAGAAGGAGACCTCAAGGTTTATGTAAATATGTTCAGAATTAAAATTATAAAACCATCGACTTAATTGTAAGTTGCATTAGTATATTTCGATAAGTTAAATTTAAGTTGTTGTTAAAAATTAAAACCAATTCTTATAAAAAAAATAAAAAAAGTCCATACATTTCTCTTAATCAAAAATATCTGTTAACAATTCGCTTTCTATGTAAGCATCTGATTTGCAAACGTTTGGCTCATGGAAATTATCTCTAAATGTGTCACATACGATGAATTTCAAAAATATTATTTTGCATTAGAAAAGATCTATATAATTTGAACAATGTTGGAATTGTATGCGACAAACTTAAGTTTCTACTCAAAATATTCCTGAAATTGAGCGCAGAAACTACACATTTCACTCTCCGCCTTCTATATCGAGAAGAGTTTCTTGGAATATATACTTTTTCGGTACGTTTATGCTTAAATATCCTCACCCTTCAGCTGCTTCTCAAAAGTACTTATATTATTTATCGTCTTGTATGAATTTTGCCAAATATGGTATTCTTATGCATATTGTACATTATTATTTCACATTCAAGAATTCTGATAGGTGATAATGTGTAAAGAACCTTCGTCAATTCTATTGACGTTAATCACCTCTAGTTCAGAAAAAGAATCACAATTCACAAAAAGGATATAGCGGTTTGGTGGGAACCTCCTGTAAAATACCGATTATCGCGTAAACTAAGTGCAGAAGTTAATCAATGGAATATAGTTTAAACATCACCCAACAGAGTGTTGACGAGTGTAATAGATTGCCTATTTTTGTAACATCGAAACAATTTAAGTGTGATTTTACACAAGAGTACTCTTACAACAATTTTTCCAGCAATCCAATGCTATGATGAAGCTATCGCACCGTTTCCATTTCTCTCTGACTTTGCTTAGTCTAAACGCATCAGAAGCCTCATAGTCCAGTCCAGCATACCAGGCTGCGAGTCCAGCCCATAAGGTTGCCGCAACGCTATGGGAATGCTATCCCGGTTCTTCGAATTTTGATTAGTTGAATCGCATCGGAACCATGTGCTGATCACAATACCTACAAGTCCCAACAAATCTGGGCATACATAAAACGGCTAAGACTATGCAGCTGTCAGCTGTTCACACGGCTCTGATTTTAGCTCTAAACGCATTAAAGCCCTGTGCTCCCCCTAATTTTTTCGGCTTTCAACTCGAAGTGCGTATTTTTTGCAATATTTTATAAACAACTTCACTAAGGATGGAAATAGTGAATCAAACACTGATACATCGCTACATATCTTTTGTGTTGCTTTTTGAGCAGCCTTCACTTGCTTGTAAAAACCATCTAAAATTGATGCATAGAAACCGTGTTTCGCAATTTCATATAAAACTCCCTAATCTGGCAATGGCAAACCTCTAGAACATATTCGTAGCACTACTTAAAATGAAAATATGTCCATTTTAGTGTGCTCTAGAACTCTATTGCAGTTGAGACTGCATGGAAATAGATTGCCAGCTGTCAGTCAGAGCATTTGTCCAAAGCCTTTTCAATAAACTCCGAATGGAAATCAAAGGCGTTTTCCCTTTCCGCTCTTTTGGCTTTTTGCATAATGCGCAACGCGGCGCTTCTTCTTACAGTTTTATCAGTTCGGGGCAGTTTCCCTTACAACAACCGTGTTCCACAATAAATCTGCCCTGGTTTTTGTGGTTATGATTTATCAATGCTTTTAACTGCAGCCAATATAGAGCGAGCGTCTGTTGTCGTTTTGCTATTTGAGTTATTGAAGTGGAGCGAGGGAGGGTGATAGAGGGGGCGAGGTAGCAAGGGGGGGGTCAAAAAATTTGCATAAGACGCTGCGCTACGTGTTTGGCAAATGGAAATGGAAATGAGGCAAATAGGAAAATAGGAAAATGGAAAATGGAAAATGTCAATTGAAGCTGTAGCCTTGGCGTGCAATGATAAATGGCTGTGATTTTTTCATATTATCTTTTTGTTAAGTTGAAATTGTAATTTAATTTAGAGAAAACGAAGCAAGCGACCGCTCTTGATTGCTCTCACTCTCTCCCACAATTGTCAATTGCATATCCTTTTGGCATTAATATTTCATTAACAACATTTCCGGAAGTTTGATCTTCTGCATCAATGGTTTGTAAAATTGACTTAGCCCAACAACAACAACAACAACAACAAGAAAATGCTGTGCAAAAAGTTGTTGCCAGCCGCCGTGGCAACAAAGCTCAAGTTAAAACTTTATGCCTCTGAAGCAACAACAACAATGCAACAATGTTGCCTTATTAGATTAATTTCATTTCAGCTTTTATTTTCATATACGCTATTAAAGAGTACATGCTTTTTGATAGAGTGTTTATGCAGTTTCATCCCGTTAGAGTATACCATCTCAGCAGGTCAAAGCTTGTCGTATGGGGCGAATAACAATGACACTGGGTTCTTTCGAGACTAGTAGAGCCACCACGTAAAACCACAATTCCAATGAAAGAATGTATTTACATCAGGCCGTAACCCGATAACACGGGTTGTCATGGCCAGTTAAGAAGTAGAAGTTTATGCAGCTTAGTAGTCATTGTGGCAAGTCTTTAAAAGTGAGGATTTTTGCACAGGGTTCATGTTTCGGAGGCATTCTTTGCTTAGCCTTCCTCTTCTGAGTATTTTAGGGTCCCGCCCCCACGTCTTCGCTCGAATCGGATGATTAGCTCAACTTCAAATGCCGATTAGCAGAGATATCAGAAGTTTTTGAGAGTGATTCGACCGTATGACATTAGGTTTAAGAGCCCCATAGTCTACATATATATTCTTTTTGGGTGGCCAAACAACTCGTTACAAGGAGCTACTCCAATCAGTGATGCGAAGGGCTTTTAGTACACTCTTCATCCATACGCACAATATGACCAAGCCAGCAAAGCCGCTGAATATATGCTCGCTTAGGCTCATAGACTTCGTGGTTCCATCGTATAAGATAGTCTTTGCCAACGCGTAAAGGGCCAAATAGCTTGTTCGGGAACAACTTATTTCTATATAAATATACATCTACAACTCACTGTAGCTTGCAGTGTTATTCTTTGAAATGTACATCCATACGCATATTATTGTTCTCTCTCTTCCTATTTAAAATCCACACTGAAGTGGTACTTAATTGTCAAAAAATATGTACTAAAATTAAGCTTAAGTCAGTGGCAAAAAAATAGCCGCACTGCGAAGTCGGCGTTTGTATTGAAGTTAGTAATACTTTTATTTGTGCCCAAACATATCTCATGAAGTACTTTCCGCTCAAACATTCCAAGGGCATTTTCATTAGACTGCATCATCACACATGGTTCAGCGCCAAAAACCAAACGGGAACGATGAGCGTCTTATAGAGTGTTTGTTTCGTCTGGCGAGAGTAATATTTGCTCCTCATTTGCCTACTGAGACCAAAGTAGTATCTACTAGCAAGAGTGATCCCTGTTGACATAGTTGTACGTTTGACGGTGGTGGATTGCTGGAAAACGTAATTCTTGCCAAAATTAAAGGTACAGTTTTCAACATACATCAGTTCGACCGACACGGCTCTTTACTCGAAGGAATCATGTACTTTGTCTTGCTCTCATTTACAGC
Source organism: Chymomyza caudatula (assembly GCA_035041775.1). Taxonomy (NCBI): domain Eukaryota; kingdom Metazoa; phylum Arthropoda; class Insecta; order Diptera; family Drosophilidae; genus Chymomyza; species Chymomyza caudatula. The sequence continues at coordinate 5,394,035 of JAWNKW010000150.1, forward strand.
CAGTCCCGCTCTAGCAGATTTGCTTTTAATAGCCGCAAAGGCCCCGGTTACAACTCGCTTCGAGCGAATAATGATGTCAATATCATCTGTTTAAACGAGGAACTGCATCCTTTTATAGAAAATGTTCGTTTTCCAATACACTCAGGCCTTTCGCAACACACTCTCCGTCACAAAGGTGAAGAGGGCACTTTGTCTGAAGCCAAGCTCGGTATCAAAAGGTTCGGAGAGGTTATTTTCTGCCTTGCCGGAGCTGCGTGTGTTGCCAAACATCATTTTGCAATGTTGCATCGACTTTTCAGGGACACTGAACTCGGGCATCAACGTGCTACCAAATGCTGCTTTTATAATTCTCGTTATGGTATTCGTGGGTCTTTTCCAGGATTTCGAGTAGTGTGTATGAATCAATGTTGGGTTTACCAAATCTAAGTTTTTTTTTTGTAGTTACTCTATACTTAGCAGCACGATCTATCATTATTCCAACAGTGTCGCTTTCTCTTTCGCTCTAAGGCAAATAATTTGCATTTGCTTTGCTCTCAATCAAAAAGTGGCGCCTTGGCTTGAATGTGTGTGTATTTTATGAGTGAATTAGTGCATTCTTTCAGGTGTGACATTACTTACAATGCATTTAGAAGTTTTTCCATGCAAATATCGGTATCGAGGTGGTATAGTAAACTATAAAATAGCACTACAAGTAGCTTAAGCTTCGAAAGCATAACTTCTAAGCTCTAAATGCAACATTGTAGAGCATTTGAACTTCGTCTATGTTAGACTGTTTAGCGTTCTCATTGCTTACCATATTGTTGTTGTTGTTGTTTCTCATGGCGTTTGCCATAATCATCCTGTTGATTCAAAACAACAGCCCATACTCCCTGCCTCACTCTTTTTGACTTACTCGCACTCTTCATACCTCCCACCCTGTGCTGGCGTTATGCAAATTTTTCTTCTTCTTTTTTTGCCAACCCTCCTCTCCGCACCCTACTATACTTTCAATTTGGCTAGTCTTTCGGCTTGGCTTTTGGAAATTTTCATTATTTATATTTTTTCCATTTTACTGATTATGATTTAAAGCCGTCGACGGGGTTGACGTGGCTCCGGCGTGCTGCGTCCTCCGTACAACTCAAAAGCTGATTGCTGCGTATCAATTTCGCCAGCGCGTTTGCCAATTTCTCAAACAAAAAAAAAACAACACACAGACCGCATCAGGCCACAATTTTAAATAAGCCATTAACCGCAGTCGAGCGCCAGTTCAATATATCACCAGTTTAAAGCCCGATACCCGGTGGCGCGTTAAGAGACTACGCCGGAGTCGCTTTGCTCCGTTGTGCGTTACTGCTGGAGCTGCCCTCGCTGGCAGTCGCTGCTGGCAACATGACTGATATTTGCATGATGCCCGCTAACTACGCCTGTCAAGTGGGATTTTGTGCGATTTTTCTTGTAAGCGCGACCCAAAGTCGCGACCCTATTGAACAGCAGCCACACGGGCGGGGTGGGCGGTGCTAGAGCGCTAGCTCGGTGGCTGGAGGCGGGCGTTCTGTGGCGGCATGCATGCCGAAAATTGCGTTGTTTTGCGTGTAACCGCGCGTGGTAATCAAACACGCACTTGGCGGGGCGGACGGCGCACGGGGGTAAGCAACAGACGCTGCTCGGCTTTTTTTTTTTTTTTTTTGTTGCATACGCCGTGGGGCAAAGTGGCAAGGGGAAGTTGCTGTTCGCAAATATGTTGCCAATTCCGCGGCGCATTGACGTTTGCCTTTTGTTTGACGTCGTCGTCAACCTCATCATCATCATCATCATTATCGTAATCATCATCATCATCGTCATCGTCAACTGCTCAACTCAAGTTGCTAACGAGCTTGCCTCTGGCTGCCACATTAATAAAAAAAATTTCGCCATTTCCTGTTTTCCTTTTTTTTTTTTTTGCACTTCATATGTGTTTCCGGGTAGGCGGCGGATGGGCGGGGCTGCCATCGCTTTGGCATTTTTGTGTAATTTTTCAAATATTGTTCAATTTGCAAACGCGCGTTTAACGATGTGTACGTAATTTAAGTGCCGCTGCTGCTGGGGGCACGCTACACAGTATTTTTGAGGCGTCTCGCGGTTCGGCTGGGGGCGGCCTTTGAGCTTTCACTTTGATGTAGGACCGCAGACGTGCTTGTGCTCTGTGCTCAATCGCTTGTGCCATCAATGGAATATGATTTAATTATTTTGATTAAAAAATTTTAATTGTATTGAACATATTGCAAAATAATAGAAGCGAAGTAGCGAAAGTCATACTTGTGGCATGTGTATGCTTTAGATTGACTTTTGCCTACAACAGACAATACTTTGATATTATGGTAGTGCGATTTTGCAAAGTTGTAATCGTTAATCGATAAGTGTTTAACCTCCATCATAACAGGGGACACCAACAGGGTCTATTTTGCCCAACTTTTTTCTAGCGATTTCTAGGACCCCCATTTCTGTACCAAAAGCATCCCAAGCCCCTAGTTGTTTTTGTTTTCAAGGCATTTCTGACTAATAATTTTTATTCCAAGTACCAGTGGCAGAAGGGTATTGCCAGCTACTCAGCAACAAAACTTTTGGCAAAAATGCTGACCCAGCGGTTCGCCTTAATACGATAAGCGAATTTTTTGTCCTTGCATTGTGGATTGGAGCCAGTTGTCGCGATGGACATACTCTGTCTTTCTTTATAGGATTGGGGATTCATTTGATACAGGAAAAGGTGTATTGGCGACCTGACAATAGCAGAAATACAGCACGCACTATAATTGCAGCAGATCTGAGAAGGATAACTTTTTTAGAGAGAACCTCAGCAAGCTCTAATCACAGCTTTCTTCCACCGCTAAACATAACTGATTTCCACGACCCAGATGATGTACTTCTCATAGAATTTAGTGTTCGTATCTTTGTACTGCTGTGTTGGTGATGACACTTTACCTGCTAGTTACGATGCAGTCCGTCGTCTGTGTGTTCCACACTATGTCATAAATATTGAACTTCTGGAAAGTAGGGCCACTGTACTTGTTAGACTAGCAGTTTTTGGGTCTGTTTCCGAACTTTTCCAATGGTCCGCGTTGTCAAATTGTAGCAGCAGCAATTTGATCCAATCTCATGTCAGTTTCATGCATTTTATTGACACTTTCTTGGTTTTGATAGTAACTTCAAGAAGGCTTTACTTGTTGCGAGCTGTCAAATCTTCTTGAAAGTCCATGTTTTCTTTAGAAGCCGTAAGATCACAAGATGGTGTCGAAGCAGCATAAGCCACGAAAGTTAATAAAGTCAGCGTATAGTCGATGCAAGTCGTCACGGTTCACCTTGGTTCTATGTACATATACCAAAAGTTATTTACGCTTATTTTGAAATCATACATCCTCAATTATGCTACTGCATTCAATTTGTGCCGTTATTTCATCAACACCGCCACGACCAGCTGCTAATCTCTGGTAATTCCACAAGCCCACGCACATTGTCACCTATAGCATTTAGCAGGAATGCATGGCAACCCGTTTGACTCGCTTTTCCAGCCCCTAAACACATTAAAACCAACCAATGACCCTTCCAGCGACCACTTAAATAGTTTTTATCATGTAATTACCGCCGCTGTCGTCTACCAGACGCATCCTTTGCATCAGAACTTTTCTTCCTTTTTTTTTTTTGTTTTTGCATTTGGAGCTGGCGCTCGACTTGGTTTGGCTTCCGTGATTTGTGCAGCCGACCGCAGCTGCGTCAGCAAGCCTGCCCAGCACATGCGTCGGCGGTGGGCGTGGCCCGGACCCAGGTCTGGGTCTGGGTCTTGGTCGTGGTCGTTGGCTGCTGTCCACTGCTCGCTGCGTGTATTACAATAATTTTTAATTACCGGCGTAAACGTAATTATGAATTTTTATTTCACATTTCGTTTCGTTTTAGTTTATTTATTTTTTTTTAATTCAACTTTTATTTTTATATTTTTGCTGTTGTTGTTGCTGCTTTGTCGCTGTGGACTTTTTGTAGTTGTTGTTGCCGCCGCTGATCCGGTCCACGATATGCACAAAAGGCCCAGTGCAGTGCAGCATCGTGTGGCTTTTGCATGTGTCAGCCAGCAGGCTTGGCCGGGCTCTGATTGCGCCCTGGGTTGCAGCTGGGGAGAAGCCCGCCCAGATTTCGTTTCTTAGAAATGCATGAGAGGCTCTAAAGGGTTTGGGTAACTCACAGCAATTATCACAAGTGACGTGGAGCGGATATGCTGCCTTTGCCAGCCGGCAGCGCAACAAATAGAACAATAAAAAAGCGCTGCATACTTTCAGGCGCTGCCAGAATATGCACTGCACAAATTGTCATGAGGGAGGGACGCTTTTGCAGTCGAAACGCTAAGAATTTGTCGCAGTGTAGCTGACAGTGCTGCTGGTGCTTGATCTTCTGCTGCTGCTTCATCATCTGCTTTGACTTTGCATGCTCTTCGTCTATGGGCAGAGTATGTTGAGTTAGTGCCGCAGTTTGTGACGCTTCTTACGGATTGGGGGTAGTCAATAGCTTGGAAATTTTGTACTCATTTGAGTTTCTATTTTTTTTTCATTCTGAATCAGCTTGTTAGTATGTACTTAATTTAGAAGGGTATTATGGGTTTCAGCTCAACTTGCCTTTTGAAAGGTGGGCGCAAATTTTATTGTTTTTTTTTTTATATATTCTACAAATATTATGACATAACTCCAGGTGTTTTGTCGTATTCTAGCAAGAAGTTGTTTCTACTATAAATCTCCAAATCATACGTTTTATATCATAAGATTAAAAGTTTGATTTTATGCTACGAATTTTAAGTAACTTGATTTCTAAATATTAAATCGAATTTTTTGTAAAAAGCATTTCCTTTTAAGCTTAAGGTGCAGATTGCGGCTGCGATTCAGAGAATATCGTTATATTGTTGTTAGTTTTCTAATATGAGTAAATAAACGTGATATTTACGTTTTGAATCAACTTTAAGATTTAAAAATAAATTTTTTAAGTGTGTTTTCCATACAAATTCAAAAGTCGTGGTGATGCTTATAGAAAAACTTGACATGAGTCGAACTATACAAAAGTATGCACATAGTAGTAATAACGGCTAAAAAAACTTTTGCCGTCACGGCACGCCTGGCAAATGTGAAGCCATTGAAGTAAAGTAGGAACTAATTAATATGCAAAATTATTTAAGTTTTTTTGAACTACTGCAAATGTGTGTCAGTTAAGTTTTTTCCAAATCGGTCCTTTATATCATATAGCTGCCATACAAATGGTCGGAAGTTGTGAGCTCGCCTGCATAAAATGCAAATAATGACGATACGCGCACTAAAGCGGGTGCCATCTGATTTGCTATTTGATATGCTGCCATCACGGCATGTATGCGGCATACGAGCTGGATTGAGCTTAATGACGTAACGTGCACTCATTTTTTAAATTTTCAGAGAGCGCGAGCGCCATCTGGTATGCTAATTTATGTGCTGCCATCACGGCATGTATGCGGCATACGAGCTGGCTTAGGCACCACGAGCTTGAATTTATGGCTTGTACTTTGGGCGTTGAGCCATAGCTTTGGTTTGCTAAAATAATTAACTACCAAAGGACATTTTGGTAACTGTAAAGATTTGTTGTGAAATTTAGTTTGTCAAATTCTCAAAAGTTGTTCGCTGCAAATTTAGTATGAAATAGCTGATTTGCAACATTCAGCAAAACTGAAAGTAAACCTAACAAACGCTTTGTTGGTTTCTCAGAAGAGTATGCGGTGTTCGGCAACTGCATGTAAGAACTTCTTTTTGGTTTCTATTTTTATGGCTTGCCCGCAGCTTTGGCGTTGGCCGCTCATTACGCGATAGTTGCGGGTCTCGCGTACAGCTCATCAGTCGGGAGCAGTGGCGCGGACTAGCACCAGCACTGCTGCTATAAAGGTGTAGGTGTGTGTGTGTGTGTGTGTGTGTGTGTAACACAAACCGCATTCTTAACCCTTTTCCGCCTGCCTTCTTCTCGTTTTTTGTAGTTTAAGCTGCTGCCGCGTTGCATTTTTAGCTTCTTCATTGCGCTTAAGGACTTTTGACTTTTGTTTTATTAGTTGTGCACTCCAGCCTTCTTAACCCCACCACGCCCCCACACAGCCCCCGCAACGCCCACAGTCACCAGGCAGCGCAGTTATTTCAGCATTTTCCCAGCCAGTTCTCGTTTTTTTGTTGTTGTTTTCTTTTCTTTTTTTTGTAGCTGCACTGTACTATTTCTCATATTTTTAATTTCTGCACTTTGTCCCTATTTATCCTGGCGTTGGCAGTTTTTAATTTCTCTGCTTTTCCGGTGCAAAGTTAATGAATAATTGTGCGCACTTTTGCGGCAAACGGCGACGGCGACATTTCACTGTGTGTTGACGCCATTTTTATAGCGGCGTATGTGTCTGTGTGCGTGTGTGTGTGTGTGTGTGTGTGCGTGTGTATTGCTCTCTTCGGCTTGGCCTGGCCTCGCCCTCTGCTGAATGGCGCAAAGTGTGATTGCATCCGGCGCCTTAATGAGTTCTTGATTTAATTCTTTTTTAGCTGCGTGTCGTTTGGTTTCTTTCTGCTGCTTCTTCATCATTCTCCTCTCTTCTGTATTCTCCGCTCTTTTTTTCTCTCTCTTTGCTAGCACATACTGAGCTGACGTTGATTTTTCAGTTATTGCGTTTTTTTTTTTGCATATATTTGCCGTGCGACCCCGGCAATGTCTCCTCTCGCAGCCATTGTGACGTAATTGCTTGGCATGAGTGAGAAGCGCATAGAAAAGCGCAGTCGAGCAAGTGTCCAGTCGGTCAGGCAGTCAGTCGCAAAGACAGTTAGCCTGTCAGCAAGCGAACGAAACGGAACCGGAAATAAGCAGCGACGCCATGGCTGCCATGCAGTTTCGGTGCCACTGTCAGTGTGTATATGTGTGTAAACGAGTGTTGGTAAGCTTCGATTTTGGATAGAACAAGAGAGCTCAGCTGAAAGCTAATTGACTGACAAGTGTATGGACTGCAATATAAGAGAGTGTGATGAAAATGCATTAGTAGAGGGTGTGAAAGAGTTAAAGGAAGCAAATTTAGAAAGAATATTTAGAGGTGTGCAGCGATGAATTTCTTATGCGTAAACATGGTATTGAAAACTCAACAGCTTCGATTTGCTTTTGTGATTAAGGTCGTTGGGTTTTCAAAAGATAGCGAAGGTGTTTTTCGAAGTTAATGGTGTGGCTACTTGAAACTGATAAGGATTGTGATTTCAGCGTTGAATAGACGAGATTCACTTGAGCATGAAGAATTGGGAGCACTACTCGATGATAAGATTAGAGTTAAACGCAAAAGGAGCTTCCAGTATCAGTTGTAGCCTCATAAAACGTCTAACCCATGCTTGAAACATATAAGAATGATGCAAAGGCAAGCAACTCATGAACTAAAACCAAGAAACGTTCAAACGCTGATTTAAAGGCAGCAAAACAACGGATTGTGACTGAACATCAGAGAAGGATATTTTACGCTTATCCCAAGACGGTAAAATACTACTAATAGCTTTAGCAGGGTTCGAACCTCATGCGCTGCATCTGGCGGGACCAAAGAATGTTGTATACTGATGAGCCGCTGTAACCTTGTGATCAATATCGCGGGAATACTCCAAGAGGCTTAAATCGATAACCAAAGGGAAAAAATCTATTAATAAACATTTTCCGGTTAACCACTTGCTTTAGTACGAACGGTGAAAGAAGCGTTTAATGCAAGTTTGGAACCAATGGCCATCGCAGCACTTCATGGTAGCCAGTCTTTAAGCAATATGATGAAGCCAAAGATTGTCAGGGTGCTCACTTCTTAATTGATTTGAGCTCATATAGTTCGTCAATCCATCACATGCGGTAGTCGTTGCCAAGGTGACAAGATTTTCAAATTTTAGATAATTAATAAAATAGTTGGCTGTGATTTTAAATTTAGTTTACATCTTACATATGTTTAGGTAAACATTTTAGTCTTAAATTCAATTTGGACGTGTTCGCATCGAGGAAAAACATTTTGATAATAAAAAGTGATAAAAAGTGAAAAAACAATTTAAATATTGTGAATCGAATTTTTGCGAAGTAAGTACTTTTTTTTATGTAACAGGCAGAAGGAGGCGTGGCACATCAAAAGTTCCATGGGAAAAAAGTCTTATCATTGACTCCGGTAGCGATTGGACCATGTCCGTCTGTCCGTGTGAGGGGATAGATCTCCGAGACCATAAGAGCTAGAGATACAAAATTTTACCAAAATAGCGTAGTCTCATGTAAGATAAAGAATCAAGTCGATATCTTACCTTCTTCAACCCGTGACAGATTTGCGCGGCTTACAACCGCTCCATTGAGTCTAGCAACTCGAAGCTCCTCAGAAATGTGCGTCGTGTTAATAGAATTAGCGCATCAGGTTTTGCTTTCGTTTACGAAACATACATTTAAAGTGTATTTAAACGACCGTTTTGTATCGTTTCTTTTTGTTGTAGTAAAATTGGAGACCCGACAACGTTTTTTACGTTTTTAAAGTGTTTTTTATGGCATAGCTTTTTACTGAAGGACTGATAAAGAGCCGGCTGCTTGCCATAATGCAATGATGGCTATTGAGTCCTTTGCGTGCAGCACGCTGTCCGCCCGCAATGTATTTCGTTTAGTTTTGGTATAGTTGAGCCGTAACCAGAGCTACGTTGGTTCCACCTGTATGTAACTCGTATGCCGAAATATGTTTCTTCTTGCTTTGCCATTGAACAACTTGCAACTTTATTGACACTAATTTGTTTCCAATGAAAGTGAAAAATCAAGCACTCGAGAGCCACACTCGAGAGCCCAAAGAAAACCCGGAAAGTAAATGGACAAAGGGAACAAAAACGAAAAAAAGGCAGCAAACGAAATCAAACTGAAGTGCCAAAAGGACAACAAATGAAAATGCTAAATAACAATAGGAACAACCAAATGGAAATGGCAGCCAAGTAACTGCCCAATTCCAGGCGCAGCTCCGCAACTACTCCCCCAGAGTTCATGTTGTTGTGGCAGCCAATGCGTAATCAAAGTGCTCATTGCAAAACTGTTTTGGCCAGACCCAAAGCCAGACATGCAAGTGTCTACAGTGCGCTTGGTCCCGGTCTAGGTCTCGGTCTCGGTCTGTGTCGCCAGCGTTGTCTTAGGTGTGTCGCTCCGAACGGATCAGCATGAGGACGACAGCTTGTAGTCGGTAGAATCTGCGGGGTTACCCACTGCTTCTATGACTTCCACTCTACGACTGCTAGAAACCCGCCTGTCAGACACAATGAGCATCATTGTGTTTTTAAGTGCGTTTGTTGTGCACAAACCCCCAAAACTCCAGCAGCTCCAGCATCCATGCTGGTCTTGCCTTTGCCTTTGCCTTTTGCCCGCTTGTTTATTTATTCTTTTTCTTGCTTACTTCTCCACTGCTGCCCCCCTTACCACCACCCTCTTCTCCCCCTTTTTGCTCCACCGACAGACTGCAATCAACAGCAGCTACATTTTTGGCATTGGTTTGCCATGTATTTCCGTTTGTTGTATTGTCTCACTGTCGCTTTTGGCCAGCTATGGTTGTTGCTCTTGTTGTAGACATTTTACTTTGGCCATTGTCTGGACCCCCTCCGCAACCCTATTTACGTCCGCCCCCCTATTTATGTCCGCCCCTTATGCGTCTTAGCCCTTGGTCAATGGCCAAATGAAAAGCGTTTTCAAATTAATTGATTAAAGTCCATTACAAGTTGCTCGCAGCAAAAGCGACAACCCAAAACGACAGTGACAATTGCAAAATGGATTGACTGACTGACTGCGTGACGGCATGAACATATGTACTGGCCGACAGGGTGTCTAACCAGCCAAGAAGCAGCGCTGAACACTTCAGAGTTGCGCTCTTTTTGCTGTTTGCCGAAATGTTGGGGAGCGTAAAGGTTTTGGTAGAGCGTTATTGTTTCGAAAACTAATTACCTCTTGTTCACTATATTTGTGTCAAATAATCCTGAACTAGCTCGATTGAACTACAGCGGACATCGCTCATATGAATGCATGCAGCGCATTTATTGCATGTAAGCCACGATTTCATATAAGCGCTAATCGGATATATGCAAAATATTTGTAACATGACATACAAGCTTGTACATTTGTATTATAAATCAATTTAAAAAAAACTTGATGCAGACAGTCGGGACGGTGCCCGACAGTGGAATACCCTCTACCCTTTTTTTCCCCATAAGCACTAAATCCGGCATACGGTAAAATGGGAACGAAAGTATTTTCTTTTATGTCTCTTTTTATAAGTTTAATATGACTGTAAGCATTTTCCTATTGTTCCAATTGACAAGTTTTCCTATAGGAAGTGGGGGCAAAAATGACTTTTATGCTCATAACTCCAGTATTCTTGAGCCAATGACGTTGAATTTGGTAACAAAGGAGTTCTATTGGAAAGAGATGGATACAGTTTTCACGATAACACACACATAAACACGACGCACACCTCTGTCGAGTTTCGAGATGATAGATTGAACGGACTTGGGTCACACGCGTCTTCACACCAAAGGCAAGATATCGACATAATCCGACACAATTCATATTTTCGGTGTAAATGCGCATCTTCTGGTAAATTTTTGTGCCTCTACCTTTTATAGTGTGTAATATCTCGACGTTCATACATAAGGAAGGACAGACGGACATGTCTATATCGACTCCACTATTGCTCCTGACCATTTTTGCCCAAGGAGCATATGGTCTGCCATGCTTCCTTCTGCCTGTTACATACATTGCACAAACCTATAATACCCTTTCACACTTTGTGTAAAGGGTATAACTATTAAAAATTTCAACTGCTTGATATAAACTGAAATTGAATTGACAATTCAAAAATCATCTAGTTATCCATGCGAAACATTTCAAAAATAAAAAAAACTCATAAAGCGTACGTTTCAGTTAAACTTGAATTTGTTGTTATACCCTTGCAATCGAAGACTATTTTAAAAACGTTTCAAAAAGGTGTGCACAACATTAAAAATGCAAGCACCAGCGAAGAAATCGAATGTGCCTTCAAAGGAGGCAGCCCCTAAACGCGCCGCATTAGGAGATTTGCAGAATCGTGGAAAAACAATGCGCAATGTCAAGGAACGCGTTGATACCAACTCGAAGAAGCAGGCGCTGGGTGTCAATCAAGCTACCATCGCTAACCCAGCGCCAACATCCAAGCCCACTGCCAATGCAGCACGCTTGCGCCTGCGTTCCCAGGTAGTGCGTAGAAACTCTATCACCACAGGACTACATCGTCATGCAAACATGCTGATGCCCACACAGACAAAGGCCAATGACAAAGTGGTCACCGATGCTTCCAGCAAACATGTATCGAAGCAAAAAAACGGATCTGATGAAAATGTCGCCACTACTTCCAATGAGGCTGCCAAGAAGGAGTCTACTAACATGCCCCCCGCCAGTGCTCAGGCTACGGTGTCCTTATCAACCAAACGCTTGATGGGCATTGAAAATATTGATGCCGATGACGATAACAAATTGGAGTTAGTCGCAGAATATGTTAACGATATCTATGGTTATCTATACCATGTCGAAATAGAGCAGAGCATAGAATATGGTCACCTGTCGGGACAACTGGAGGTCTCTCCAGAAATGCGTGCCGATCTTATGGACTGGATCATTGGGGTGCACTTGGATTTTAACCTCACCACCGAAACCTATCAGAAGGCTGTGGCAATCATCGATCGCTATCTACAGGTCGTAAAGGACACTAAGCGCAGTTCACTGAAACTGCTTGGCATGACAGCGCTGTTAATAGCAACGAAGTACGAGGAGCGCATTCCACCATCTATTGGCAACTTTGTTTTAATTTCTGATGGCTCTTACGATGAAAGCGAGATTCGCATGATGGAGCTACAGATTTTGAAGGCTATAGACTACAGCTTGTCGCGACCGCTGCCAATACATTTTTTGTGCCGCTATTCAAAGGCAGCTGGCGCTGGCGCTGAAGATGCACATCATGTCATGTCCAAATATTTTTTGGAACTGGCTTCAATAGAGTATGAATTGGCCAGTTACAAACCCTCAGAGATTGCAGCCGCATCACTTTTTCTTTCACTGCATCTAATAAATGGCAATGCCAAAGCCGGCACTGGCTTTAATGACGAACTCTGGACCCCAACACTATCCTTTTACTCTCGCTATACTCCAGCTCATCTCCGTCCAATCACAAAACAAATTGCCAAACTAGCGCGCGAAGCCCCACATGCCCCTCTCCAAGCTGTCTACAACAAATACCAGTCTGATAAATTCCAAAAGATTGCTACACGCACCGAGCTATATGATGCACTGATGGATTCGATTGTTGGCAATTAAACTAGATTAATTATTGTTTTCGGTTTTAATAATTTGCTGCGGTTTCTTTTCTTTTACTGTTTTATTAAATGTAATTATTCTTTATTGTAATGATTTTTGTGTGAGTTTTGCGTTTGCACCATCGCGTTGGAAAATCGAAAATCCAACAATCGGAATTGCCTACCTGATTCAATCTGACATGGATCAAAAAGCACATTTATAAATGTCTGTGACAATTTTCAAATCAATATATGGTGGGGTGTGGCAGTAATTAAGGTAAATCGATTGCGGTGGAAGGGGGGGGGGGGGGGGGGGGGGGGGGGGTTCTTTTTATTGAAAAAAGGTGGATGCAGTTTTATTGACTTGGGTCACACGAGTCTCCACACCAAATTTTTTAACTCTAGCTCACATGTATCCATATCTATATGTTGGGGAATTTTGAAGCAGTTTGTTGGCAAGGGGGTGGTCAAATTAACATATTTTACTATAACTTTTGATGTTTTTATGCGATTACGATAATTTTTGGAACATAATGGCACATTATCACGACGCACATCGCTGAGGACTTTCGAGTTAATAAACTCAATGGAGCGGTTGTTAACCGCGCAAATCTGTCTCTAGCTCTGATGGTCTCGGAGATCTATCCCCTCATACGGAAAGACGGATATGGTTCAATCGCTACCCGAGTCAATGATAAGACTTTTTGCCCTGGGAACTTATGGTGTGCCACGCCTCCTTCTGCCTGTTGCATACATTGCACATATCTATAATACCCTTTTACACTTTGTGTGCAGGGTATAAAATGATTGTCAATGTAAATTTGGATTGCTTTCCGCTTATTACATCAGCGGACTCTTCGGAGACAGGCGCTCATTGAGGAGGTCAAACACTTTCACAATCTATGTTTTGTCCGATCAAGAAACGGATTGCCATCCAGGTAGAAGATTTTGCCTTTGGAATGTTGCCCATCCCTACACTCAGTATTGCCATTGGCCGCAAATTGCATTGAAGCAAGAATCGTGGCGTATAAAGGATCTAAAGCTGTTAAATGCCGAAAGGCAAATGACAGCATTGCAAAGCAGTCCCTCGCATGAAATCCTAAAGGTGCACATAGAGTTGGTAGACCTAGAAGTATATGGAACTCAAGCGTTTTGGTCGAAGCAGCAATGCAGCGCAAAATATACTGGAAAAAGTGCTCAAATGTTGCTAAAGTACGGCAACTCTGGTCCATGCCAAAACCCAATCAGGTGTGCCAGCAGCTGCTGTACACACAGACACACACACGGAGTACAGTGTGTCTAAGTAGCTGCCAAACAAGAAGTTAGTCTGCTTAATTTTATTTATGTACGGCTAGCCAAAAGAATGTCCTGGCAATTTCTCAAGGCGTACAGGAAGTGGTTGTGGTAGTTTGGAGCTGTCCCCGCCCGTTATGTTGGGGGAAATGACAGCGGCAGAGCGTGCACATTGAATACTTGAACAAATCAAACTTGTAAATTAGCAATACTCATTGACAAATATTTCATTCATGCAAACAGTTAAGACAGTCAGTCAGTCAGTCAGTTAGTCAGTCAACTTGACTTCCTGAGTCTGATGGCCATTTTGGTTGTTGTTCTTGTTCTTGTTGTTGCTGTTGCTGTTGCTGTGCGCAGCTATGCAATATTTCAAACACGAACTTTGCGCGCCAAAGATTAATTAACTTATGTCAAAGTAATTTTCAACGTTCGTTAAGGCGACACGAGCCACAAGGCCAAGGACTATACTGCAGCCAACTCGCTCGCACAGTGCTGCCAACTCGCTTCCACTCACTTGCCGGCAAACGAAATTGATTGTCAGTCATTCAAAGACATTTTTTCTCATTTTCCTGGCTGGTAGCTCAAAGATATTGGCTTTTAATGGGGGTTGGATGTCTCCTTGCGTTCCTTGCTTGGCATTCCTTTTGGCCATGGGGGCCAGTTGCTTACTTTGTGGCTTACTGAAGGTCAGCTTTGGCTGTGGGCGTCTTCCTCCGAGCTCTGGTATATATTGTTAGTTATTTTCCAGACACACACACACACACACACACAGTCAATAAGCAAATAAATGAATGTAATTACAAGCTAAATAAACACCAATGCGATTAATGGCTCAAACATGCGGCCAGCTTATATGTGTGTGTGTGTGTCCGCCATTTCTAATAAGAAAAAATTGTCATAGCAGTCTTTAAGGCATATCTCCTGCCTTTAAGTCCATGTTCAGTAATGCTTTTGATGCTTTTCATGCACAAAAGTATGCAACACTTAACCATAAAACATTTCTTTGTATCTCTGTCTGTGTGTGTGTGTGTGCCAGTGTAAATATGCTAAGAAGTCGCGGCAGCCCTTGCATAAAGTAGAAATTTACACATTCTTAATAAAATAAATACAAGCCACAAAAAAAAAACACAAAATATATGTTTATATAGTAAAAAAAAATGCATACATATTTTCTTACAAAAAAAAAGGAACAGCCAAGAAAAGGCAAATAACTTGAACAAAATTCTTATAATTTTTACACACACCCCAACCAAGGTTTTTCCTCTTTTTTTTTTTTTTTTTTGGTTTCTTTTTACCAAAAGGCTTAGCAAAAAATGCTTTTTACATAGGTCTGGTTGCAGGGGTTCCTGGAGGGACAGTTGCTAGCTCGGGCTTTTGCTGCTCTAAACGAGAAAATGCCTTGGAAAAAATAAGCAAAAATGAAAATAAAAATACAGATTTGAGCTCGTCATTTATGCGTTTATCTCCAGCCACCAACAACTCACTTTTTTTGGTTGCTGCATGTTGCTAAATCTGTGTGTGTGCAAGCCGCCATGGGCTATGCCGCGCTTTGGCTGTGTGTGTAGGGTGCATAGAGTGCTGCATATGCCTTTAATGCATAGAGTTGCCAGCCATACAGAACACGCCTTCGTATGTTCTCGGACACCCAGTGACCGAGAGTGCCGGGTCATCCAGATGCGACAATTGAATAATTGGTAGCAGGATAAGAGGTGATTCACTTCATGAAATACTTCTTCTTCTTCTTCTTAACTGGCCATGACAACCCGTGTTATCGGGTTACGGCCTGATGTTAATACATTCTTTCATTGGAATTGTGGTGGTTTTACGTGGTGGGTCCCAAACCCTACGAAAGAACCAAGTGTCATTGTTAGTCGCCTCATACGACAAGCTTTGACCTGCTGAGGTGGTATTCTCTAACTCGCTCACCAAACGGGGGAAACTTCAACTTCATGAAATACGGGAAATGTTAAACATGCATAAACTTTATAAGACTAGGAGCGGTGGCCTGTAGGTTACGTCCCTTCCGGGCCCTGATTATCCCTCGACAGCCCTGATTAGTAGACTTCGATTTGGATCAACTGCCGCTGACCATTAAGTATCTTGACAGGAGCGACGCGAGTCTTCGCTGTGAGCAGATGCACGGCTGGGATAGGCTTGCAGGAAATCGTGCCATTTTTGGAGTAGGTCAGTGGGTATTGAATCATCCCATCTCTCTTTCCTGCATAAAAACCTTTTCACGGACAATAAAAGGAGCCAGGCAACCTGCTGGGTCGAAGAGCTTTGCAATCTGTGACAGGACCTTCCGTTTGGTGTAGCAGAAGGTGACATATGTCGCTTGCCAACGGACTCCCAGGGTTTTCATCGCGCTAGCATCCTCGATTTCCAGCAAGTCAACGTGCGGCGAACTATCTGTCGGGAATTTAGATAGCTTTCAGAGGCAGATAAATAAAAACGTATCTCACAAAGGAAATTTACTCAGAAAAAAGTTTGTGACGCCGTTGAATTATTACGGAAAATCAGACGATGGAAAGCGAGCAACTCCGAGACATGCTAATCGCCTACATCAGATGCCTCCTGATGCATTAGACAGACCCACAGACAGCGCAGCTACTGAGTGAGAAGCGGCGTCTGCGAAAAAGATAGCCCTGTTGAGAAATGCTGCGGATAGCCTCAAAGGTGCATAAAGCCGCCTGATCCAAAACAGGATACACTTCTTGTTATTAACAGCATTTCGCGTCTGACGCTTTTCTTTAAAAACCTACCATTCCCAGCGCTCCGATCCGTAGCGTTAATGGCCTATGGAGCCGCTCAGACCAAGCTCGTGCAGCTACATTCGCCCAACACAGGTGCACCAAAGGCATACGCCAAAATATTATAAAAGAACATGTTTGAGCAGCGTATTGACAGCAGCTTATATGGCAACCATCACTCCATAACACCACTTCCGGTTCCACCAGAAACACGGCACGCCTACGCAGTTCCTCTGAACAATATATTCTCGATGTCTTCGAGCAAAAGCGCTTCTGCATCGGAGCGTTTTTAGACGTCAAACTGACATTCGACAGAGTCTGGCAAGACGGACAGTTGCAAGAACTCAAAAGTAGAGCACATATTAACAAATATTAAAATCATACCTGGAAAATCGCTGTTTCTGAGTTTCGTTAAAAGGTGAATTGTCCGACAGGCGACTACTCCAAGCTGGAGTTTCACAAGTTAGTGTCGCTTCTTTCTTGAATGCGGGCCTCCTCACGGCCACTTATGCCGACGACACAACTGTCCTAAGTTAACAGTACCCAAGAAGAGGCTGTGATCCTATAGCTGGAATTTGGAAAAAACGAATGTTGGACAAGACGTTGCAACATGCAGCTCAATGGAGAGAAGCGTCCTGTTTTTCTTAAGTAAACATCTAGGTCCTAAGCTCAACTTTGACGGAAAGATAATTCCTATACTCTGTCATTCAGTTTGCCGCAAAACTGAGCTGCGGCTGAGCAAATCTTGCCAAAATGGAGTTGCTACTATAATAATGCCGAGCTAGTAGTATAGCATCAAAGTCTGCACATTAGTAAATCGTCGACTTAGAGCTCGAGAAATAGGTATATAGGTTGTAGAACTGCCTTAAATCTCTTGCTGTCTATTGGAGTCGCCTAGACCGAAAGCTCTGCAAGCAGATGTTGCTGTTGTTTGTTGTCACGTTGCATGTTGCACGTTAACTAAATGCTGTGGAAGAGCATATGCAGCGCCTAACATTATGCAACTGCAAATGGCAGACAGCTGTGCGCTGCCTTACAAGGTGGCTGGATGGGTTAGTTTTTGGTCATGGGATTGGTTGCAAAGGGGGGAGTTAAGAGCACACATGTGCGGCACTTGCAAATCTTTTGGTTCTTAGTCTGAAAGCTGACAAGCCTACAAAAAAAAAAGCTGAAAAAAGTAGCAGCAAAGAAAAATAAGCGAAAATTATATTTAAGATGACATTTTATTTGTTTCCCCGAACCCATAACTCCCCAGAACCCTTAACCCTAGCGCTTTGCCTATTTGATGCGCTTGTGGTTACCATTGTGCGTATGTGTGTGTGTGTGTGTGTGTGTGTGGCTTGTTAACCTGTTCGTTTGTTTGCTGGCCATTGTCTGGCCAAAGAAAAAAGGCAAACAAACAGACCAACAGAGAAACGGACGGAATGCTGGCCAATTAGCCCAAGTCATAGGCGTCGCTGCTGCTCCGGTTTCTGTACCTAATTAGATGTATTTATATTTGGTTCTGCGCCTGGAAACACTGCAAGCTGCAGGCGCGCATTGAAGCAAGTGTATCTTGTATCTTAGAGATTGGCTTCAAAGAAAAAAAAAACAGTACAATGCCGTAACCGTGCACGGGCCTATCAGCCAATTCCGTGCAGAACTACACGCATATTGTGATTGCGCTGAGCGCTGCTTTTTAATTAACATTTAACACGTTTGGGCCTGGCCCAAGGCCCATGCATGACATACATCAAAAGCGGCTAAGCAGAGTTACGGCCATTGTGGTGGACCCTCCGCCCGCCGCCCTACAGCTAGACGCAGATTAGCAGTGCAAAAAAAAGGACACACACGGGCGCTGTAACATGCCCATTCAGTGCCACAATTACAGTTACAATCAGTCAGTTGGTGCTCCCCCCCCGCCCCCCGGCACGCCCACTTTTCAGCTACCTTTACATGCGTTAATTTCATTAAAATTAAACACATGCACAGCCAAAAACAAAGGCGGCCCTTTTAAGTAGCTGCCGGCGCTCTTAATATAAAAATAATAACATTAGCATGTCCTTGCACAGGACACCTTTTTTTGTGTGTTGCACTGAGTGCCCTGGTCAGAGCGACAGAGCAGGCAGTCGCACTCGTTGAGCCGACAATGAGCTGCGTTTTACGTGTGCATCTTTGTGGTGGCGTAACCCCCTAACCCGTGCTCCACAGTCGCTGCCACTAGTGCTGCGCTGCTGCTGCTCTTTTTGTTCAAATGCTTTACGCGTTTGTCTGTCTGGATGCCTGCCAAACGTGTGTTGCATACTTTTAGGCTGCCCTTTTTACTCGCCACACACACGCTTCCATACCTATGACATTCGAAACTTGCATATTTGCAACTAGAACTAACCGCAAATGTAATGCAAGCTTTGCTTAAACCAAAGACCAAAGAGCCTAGACCCTAGTCCTTGTCCCTAGTCGCTTCTAGAAGTGAGCTGCTTTTGGGTTTGTTTTATATGCAAACATGTCTGCAGAGGTGTGCTGGAAACCTCGTAGGTTTTGCCGCCATTTTCATTAAAATCTTTTAAAAATTGTTCGGTCAACAAATTTCACGATTCATTTCCAACACCGGGAATTGTTTAGCGTTTTTGAATTCGAAACAAAGAAATTTCGAATACAGTTCGATAAGTACAAAATTGACAACTATTGCGTTAATGAGAATCTTTCATTAATTTCAATTTAGTTTCTGAATAACAGCTTCAAAACTTAGCTTTCTATTAATACCGATCTTATAGAACTTTGTTCCCTGATAAATTGTGATCGCCCTCAAAGTCATTTACAGTTTTAGAAAAGCTTTCGCTTATGTTATTCATAAATTTCCTTTAGGTATGTCTTTCATGTCTTTTAAAGTGTAACTCTACACTAGAACTTTTTACTGGAAAAGTTTATTCTTAAATGCTACGAGTCAAAAGTAATCCATGATAGAATAGCTTCTAGGTCCACTTAGCCTCTTATATTAATATGTTCCTTAGCGGATGATGAAAATCTATGTATATCATTTTCCGATTAGGACAATACTATCGTTATGATTCTTAATTGGTTAGCTACTTGCTATCACATTTATTAAAGGTCCATCCAAAAACACCTATATGGTAAAAGATCCTCTACTGCTCCTGCATTTTAAATTTCCAACATCGTCATTGCATGATTGAGTCAGTACTACCTTCTTTTTGCATTCTCCAGCTTAAATAAGAAAACAAAGCGCTATAAAATTACCATCCCTGATTAGGCGTAGATCCTGTCATGGTGTTGACAATGCATAAAATTCATAAATAACGCAAGGAAACTCACTTTCTAAATGAGTTTCAATCTCTCTCTTAAACTGTTGAAACCCTTTAAAAGCTCGTTCTGTAAAAAATGTGTATGAACCTTTGGTTACAAGCGATTTAAATGCCTGAAATTCGGATATTCCTCGGAATAAGCTGTACAACGAATCAAACCTAAGCCTCTTCTTGCAGATCCAAGGACTCTTCCAAAGAATTAAGTAATGGGGCGGCTTCCTGTAGAGAAGATGAAATAGTTGTTGCACAGGACACACAGAAGTTGTAGAGGGAGCACTTCCCCGACCTCTTGTCGGGCGATGACGGGGATATTGCCGCTTCCGAAGTTAACTTTCTGTCGTACCCAATCACAAATGAGGGCGTGGATATACCGCCGCCTATGATGCATTTAAGTCAAGTTAGTCAAGCAGCTCTCCGAAACATTCGATGCTCCTGCGACCTCTTCAACTTTGTGATAGAGAGTGTGTTGCGAATGGTCAAAGTATATCGAAACGGGACTATATTCTATAATAATATCCAGTTGCTCGACATTGTTCTTGGTGCTTCGGCATTCTGCAGCAAGATTGTTGCTATATAACGCATCTCCTTTACGGACACAATGGCTGCACATGGGCGGAGCTTGGAAAAGATGTTACTAATGAAACAGCATGAATATGGTAAAAAGATACGTAGAAAATTTCGTTGGAATCGACACGAAAGCGGGTAAAGCTAAATTTTATTGCTGAGAGCTAAGAATAAAAAAATTGCAGAATGAAATTGACAAGCTGGAGCCGATGAGTTGCCGCTTCATTTAACATAGTTTTCGACAGATTTCCACATTTTAAAGTAAAAATTTTGAACCTAGTTGCTTTAAGTTGTCGAGTATATATCCTAAAGTTACTTTAAACATTTTCGTGACTGTACTTTAACAAATCGCTACAACTGGCAATCCAATGCCAGCAAGCAAAATACGCGTTTTTAAAGCAAACAAAACTACAACACAGTCGATCCTAATTCTAGAATGAAACCCGTGCCTTTTTCGCCCCAACCATAGAGCAAACAATACGCATGCCAATTCGCAATGCCATTGAAATTCACAGTCAAAACAAGAAGCAGACGCCAATGGATCCAATGTGTGGCGCACAGCTTCAATGAAAACCCAAAGGATTTGGGATATGGGAACACGGAGAACGACGCGTATATATTTTATAAGCAAAAATTAAAAGCAGCTGTCAAATGCATTTGATAGTTTTTAACCCTAAATGCGAAAGGCGAAATGCGCTGAAAACGCTTACCTCTCAACTCAATCCAACCCAAACAAATAGAAAATTATGCTTCAATAAATAAATTTGCCTGGAGTGATAGAAAGCGTGGGAGAAGCGAGTGAGGAGACAGTCAGAGAGAGAGAGAGAGAGATATGGAGTGCGAGCTGAAAGCTGGCTTTGAAAAACAAAAGTTCATTTTAGTTTTGCCAGTTTTGATTTGGCTTGTGTGTGGGTGTGGGTGTGGGTATGCATCTGTGTGTGGTCCTTGGCTTGTGCTGAAAAGGTGCGATTAATTGAAGCTGCGAAGGACTAGAGTTGGCAGGAGGCGGAGCTCCTTGATGAAGAGAGCAGACCGATGACGTTGCTGGCGAGCCACTTGTGTGCCGCATTATTTCAATAGCTTCAGCCAAATCATACAGTTAAATTTATATGCACATGTGTGCTGCATGTGTGTGTGTGTGTGTGTGTGTGTGTGTGTGTGTGTGTGTGTGTGTGTGTGTGTGTGTGTGCTCGTCCTTTTTGGCAGTTTACGTACTATAATAATAATCAGCGCGTTTCAGCAACTGCGGCTAGTTTTTTGCATTGTTTGTTGTTGCTGTCTGTCTACATATATTTTCATTGATAATAAAGGAATAATAATAATAATAAAGAGCGCGTCGCGGCAAATATTTTGGAGTGGTTGCCACGCCCATAGCCAGAACACACAGGCTGGCCAGCGCACAGTGGGCAAAATACGACATTATGCTTAAGTAAATTAATCAATAAAAGCAATAAAGATAGAACTTAACAACAAGTTGCGACTTTGTCGTACCTTTTACATTCGTGCTCCAAAATTGATAGTTCCACACAGAACTAGCGCTTGCAGCCCACTGTACGGCGACCAACTCCAACGTGACCAGCACTATGGGAAACGTTTGACTCTCGATTAAACTATAAAACAGATCTCTACTGTAAAAACACAAATTGGCTTAAATGTAAGCTCAAAAACTAATCTGACAATCGGAATTTGAAACAGCTGTGCACATCAGATTCTGTTTCTACCCAAAATATCCCTTATTTTTCTAAAGCCATCGTATACACTATATACCAGCTTATGCTGACATTTTCTTAGAGATTTCCCACACCTAAAATCTTGAAAATGCGTAGATTTATGAAGCAAAAGCGTTACACTAATATGGAACATAATGTCATGCGCTTACATTCCCACAAGAACAAGGAATTACATCAATAGGCCATTAGTTAAGATTAGGGCTTGTTGGAAGTACCAGCTTCTGGAAAAATCTAAATCTGAGAAAAACTTACCATTCTAAAATATAATCATTTGCACTTGAGAAACTTACTTAAATTTAGTAATTTTACTGCTTGGCGCACTTAAATGAAGAATTTGAACTTTTCCTGTGGATCTTTGCTAAATATCGGTTGCTTCTTTAGACATTGATTTTTTAGTCGTTTCTGTAAATGGCGAACTCGTACAATCTGGTTGATTAACATTTTGCATGGAAGAAGTTCATATTTGCCGATTGATTCTAGGGCAGCCATATAATAAAGTGCACCGATTTTCATCAAACTTGACTGCTTAATACGTTTAAATCGAGACTTAACTGAAACATCGGTTATTAAAGTAAAATGTATAAGTCAAATTTTCACTGCACTTGAAAATCTTTTTTTTGACTAGTAGAGAATTATACTGCATTTAATGTTATAGATGGGTAGATCGCCCAGGGCCACGTAACCAAAGGAAACATGTTATGAGGCGCCTATATCAGGCCGTAACACGATAAATTGTTTTTATGGTCAGTCAAGAAGAAGAAGCAGATATATTTGCTGTAGTATCCTTTACGCATTTATGTTTGTATTTTGAGCAGAGTTATTAGTAAGCGATGCCTGTAACTTCGCGTATCCAATCCAAGTGACCATTGACACGCGTAAAACCATCGGGATGACCCGCTTTGCATCAGAGTTGATTGACGTAATACCAACCAACTTCTTGCTATCATGGAAAACCAACGGGCCACCAGAATCACCAGAACAAATTGCTCGTCCACGTCCTTCCTTATCTAAAGTGCACAAAATATTGCCAGGTAAGGAACCATACGTACGAGAACACTCTTGATTGCTTATAATCTGAACGTCGGCATATTGCAGCTGGTCAGGCATAGGGCTACCATTATAAGTGCCACCCCATCCACAAGAAACGGCCCACCAATTCTCATACCTGTTTTGCTTATCATTCATACTGGGTAGTTCCATTTTTTGCACTCTGGCCCAAAAGTCGACATGAGGAATGCGTATTAAGGATATATCGTTGCCGTTGAACTGTGGCCAGTATTGGTTTTGTACCCAATCTTTACGTTCCACTGTGTGTGTGTACACAGGCTGAGTACGTGAGGTGCCGCCAAAGGAGATCGTCACAGATTCGGCATTGTTAGTGCCGTGAGCTGCTGTGACAACCCAAGTGTCGGAAATGATGGATCCACCGCACCACCAACCACTATTGTCTTTTCTAAAACCTAAGCCAACAGCGTAGGGTGCTTTGCCTTCCCATGCATCGTAACCATTTACGATTTTCTTTTCAAACTCAAGGTCCTCCGCGGCAAAAGCAGCGATTGACAGCGCCAACACTATGACTACTTTCATATTGAAATTCAAATTCTTTGCGCTATTCGCCTTATATACCTTAGATTACCTATATAGTATGAACTTAAACATTTTCTGTTAAAGATCAATTGAGCAAGTAAAAATGCAATAATTGATACTAGAAAAAGATGAAACTTCTTACTCAATATACATGCGTACGTCAGTTTCATATACATATGTACATATTGTATAAATATAAATTAATATGCTATTATATATAGCTGTGCTCACTCGAAGTCGATGCCTCTTAAAATAGTTACCAATTTAGTCTACGACTAATAAATGTGGTGAGTGGACGTCGGTGCGCGCATTGTTCACGCAATTCTTGTTGTTGTTACACATGCATACACACATATCTTGTCAGTCTTTACACAAAGATGAGCTTTTGACCTTTCGCTCACACAAATATTGGTAACTGAAAAAAGTAGAGTAAGCACACCTTGGTTTCACTGCATCACCAGCTGAAATAACATGCGCGTCACATAAGCTCCCTCTAGCAGCGATGACAGTACCTTTATAAGTATGCATTAGCTGCAGTAGATCACCGGCAAAGAGCAGCATGCACATAACGGAGATCGAAATCTCCAAATTTGCAAATTTGCATTATTATCAAAATTTAAAACACATTTTTTTGAATTTTTTATGTTAATTGTTTTTGTAGACAAATTTTGCATCCTTATGATTGCATTCTTAATTTTTCGCGCTTACAAAAAAAAAAACTCTTAAAAGCGCTTTACAAATTAAGAGAGTTTTATGGAATCATTATGCTTATGCGTCAGTTTAGACTTTAGGGAATCATAGTGTTCTGCTTAAGACACTGTGCTTTTCGAATTCTTTTTGAAAATTTTTTTTTATATATAATAAATGGTTGATTTGCAACATGGATAAAGTTTTTAGATGTATGTATGTATATAGATCAAATATGCAGTTTCTTCTTCTTAACTGGCCATAACAAACCGTTATCGGGTTACGGCCTGATGTAAATACATTCTTTCATTGGAATTGTGGCTTTACGTGGTGGGTCCCAAACCATACGCACAACCCTTTTAGGCCTACTGGTCTCGAAAAAGAACCCAGTGTCATTGTTAGTCGCCTCATACGACAAGCTTTGACCTGCTGAGGTGCATTCTCTAACCCGCTCACCACACATTACATTTGTTTACTCGCATTCGAAATGGAACAGTCCTTGGCCCTCTTAGGACTAAAATTTATCAAATACATGGCACAAATGCCAAATTACACTATAACTTAGTTACTATAAATTAATCAGTTGATAAAAGTGTCGTTACAAATGCAAAAATACTTAAAATTACAATTTTTTGCGTGGCAACGCAGATATTTTCAGCCAGCAAACGCGTTGCTTACATTTTTCTTTCTCTCATATGATCGAATTGCTCCTAACTGAGAAAACCGCTAATTTCTAGATACATTACATAAAGTACACTCATTAGGAATTCCAGAACTGACCTCTGGATATTGTAAAAAACGGCAAACAGTTTGCCGATTGCTCCGCTGAGGCTGTCAGATTGCATCAGTTAGGCAATTCGATTGTGGGATTTTCGATTTTCAAACGCGATGGTGCAAACGCAAAACTCACACAAAAGTCAATACAATAAAGTATAATTACATTTAATTAAACAGTAAAAGAAAAGATAACGCAGCAAATTATTAAATACGAAAACAATAATTAAACTAGTTTAATTGCCAACAATCGAATCCATCAGTGCATCATATAGCTCGGTGCGTGTAGCAATCTTTTGGAATTTATCAGACTGGTATTTGTTGTAGACAGCTCGGAGAGGGGCATGTGGGGCTTCGCGCGCTAGTTTGGCAATTTGTTTTGTGATTGGACGCAGATAAGCTGGAGTATAGCGAGAGTAAAAGGATAGTGTGTGGGTCCAGAGTTCGTCATTAAAGCCAGTGCCGGCTTTGGCATTGCCATTTATTAGATGCAGTGAAAGAAAAAGTGATGCGGCTGCAATCTCTGAGGGTTTGTAAATGGCCAATTCATACTCTATTGAAGCCAGTTCCAAAAAATATTTGGACATGACATGATGTGCATCTTCAGCGCCAGCGCCAGCTGCCTTTGAATAGCGGCACAAAAAATGTATTGGCAGCGGTCGCGACAAGGTGTAGTCTATAGCCTTCAAAATCTGTAGCTCCATCATGCGAATCTCGCTTTCATCGTAAGAGCCATCAGAAATTAAAACAAAGTTGCCAATAGATGGTGGAATGCGCTCCTCGTACTTCGTTGCTATTAACAGCGCTGTCATGCCAAGCAGTTTCAGTGAACTGCGCTTAGTGTCCTTTACGACTTGTAGATAGCGATCGATGATTGCCACAGCCTTCTGATAGGTTTCGGTGGTGAGGTTAAAATCCAAGTGCACCCCAATGATCCAGTCCATAAGAACGGCACGCATTTCTGGAGAGACCTCCAGTTGTCCCCACAGGTGACAATATTCTATGCTCTGCTCTATTTCGACCTGGTATAGATAATCATAGATATCGTTCACATAATCTGTGACAAACATCCATTTGTCAGCGTCATCGTCATCAATATTTGTAACGCCCACCAAGCGTTTGGTTGAAAAGGACACCGTAGCCTGAGCACTGGCGGGGGGCATGTTAGTAGACTCCTTCTTGGCAGCCTCATTGGAAGTAGAGGCGACATTTTCATCAGATCCGTTTTTTTGCTTCGATACAAGTTTGCTGGAAGCATCGGTGACCACTTTAATATTGGCCTTTGCCTGTGTGGGCATCAGCACGTTTGCATGACGATGTAGTCCTGTGGTTTGGACAGAGTTTCCACGCACTGCCAGGGAACGCAGGCGCAAGCCTGCTGCATTGACAGTGGGCTTGGATGTTGGCGCTGGGTTAGCGATGGTAGCTTGATTGACACCCAGTGGCTGCTTCTTCCAGTTGGTATCAACGCGTGCCTTTGCATTGCGCAACGGATTGTATACAATGATCCTGGGAGCATCGGCGACCACTTTGGCATTGGCCTTTGTCTGTGTGGGCATCAGCACGTTTGCATGACGATGTAGTCCTGTGGTTTGGACAGAGTTTCCACGCACTGCCAGGGAACGCAGGCGCAAGCCTGCTGCATTGACAGTGGGCTTGGATGTTGGCGCTGGGTTAGCGATGGTAGCTTGATTGACACCCAGTGGCTGCTTCTTCCAGTTGGTATCAACGCGTGCCTTGACATTGCGCATCGGATTGTATACAACATTGGGCCATTTTAAATCTCTCAGATCTTTCTTAGCCGCATCTTTAGCTGCAATGTTGCGTGTTATTCCACGATTCTGCAAATCTCCTAATGCGGCGTGTTTTTTGGCTGCCTCGTTTGAAGGCACATTCGATTTCTTCACTGGTGATTGCATTTTCAATGTTGTGCGCACTTTTTAATTTAATCTAATTTTTCAAAATTTACAAATCTAAAATCAGACGCCGCACTTCGTGAACCGACAAGGAAAAATGCGAAGCAAAACGGAACAGTGTTGCTCTAAGTTTTTTTTTTTCAATTCAGTGGTTTCATATACATGCCGTTATAAAAAGTGTTGCCGAGTGCAAGGGAGGCAAAAATAGGTGTAGTTATGTATGTATGTGAAACGATGATGACAGCAGAGAAACAGCAGAAATCTAGAAGAATGAAGTAAAATATGTAATATGTAAGTCATACATATAAAAAATCAAATGAACTGCTAATAAGCTTACCGAAAATAGTAAATATGAAGTACTTCAGAGCACAAGAATTATATATTTATTTATGTAATATATTTTCAACTTGCATTACTTCACTTGCCACTGCACAGTTTTGCACGAAGGATCATACAATATTTTATATTTTGTATGTTGATCACTTGTAATATTTATTGCA
The DNA here is from genome assembly GCA_035041775.1 of Chymomyza caudatula. Lineage (NCBI taxonomy): Eukaryota > Metazoa > Arthropoda > Insecta > Diptera > Drosophilidae > Chymomyza > Chymomyza caudatula. The sequence goes on from JAWNKW010000150.1 coordinate 5,421,452, forward strand.
ATACTCTATTTAGAATTCATAGAAAACTATAATTTTCTTCACTTTAGACAAACTTATCTAAGTTTCTTTGCACGAAAAGCGCTCACGTTTAATTTTTCATATATTACAAATCTAAAATCAGACGCCGCACTTCGTGAACCGACAAGGAAAAATGCGAAGCAAGACGAAACAGTGTTGCTCTATGTATTTTTGCAGTCTTTTTTTTCAATTCAGTGGTTTCATATACATGCCGTTATAAAAAGTGTTGCCCTATGACAGCATTGGAATAATTAAGTCGACAGCTAGCCCAATGCAAGGGACACAAATATAGTTGTAATTATGTCTGTATGTGAAGCGAGGATGATAGCAAAAAGAGAAACAGCAGCAATAGAGAAGAATGAAGTAAAATAAGTAATACGTAAATCATACACATAAAAAATCAAATTAATTAGCTAATAGGCTTACCGACAATTGTAAATATGAAATACTTCAGAGCACAAGAATTATATATTTATTTAAGTAATATATTTCCAATTTGCTTTACTTCACTTGCCACTGCACAGTTTTGCACGAGGGCTCATACAATGTTTTATATTTTGTATGTTGATCACTTGTAATATTTATTGCAATACTCTATTTAGAATTCATAGAAAACTATAATTTTCTTCACTTTAGACAAACTTATCTAAGTTTCTTTGCACGAAAAGCGCTCACGTTTAATTTTTCGTATTGTACAAATCTAAAATCAGACGCAGCACTTCGAGACCGACAAGGAAAAATGCGAAGCAAGACGAAACAGTGTTGCTCCATGTATTTTTGCAGTCTTTTTTTCAATTCAGTGGTTTCATATACATGCCGTTATAAAAAGTGTTGCCCTATGACAGCATTGGAATAATTAAGTCGACAGCTAGCCCAATGCAAGGGACACAAATATAGTTGTAATTATGTCTGTATGTGAAGCGAGGATGATAGCAAAAAGAGAAACAGCAGCAATAGAGAAGAATGAAGTAAAATAAGTAATACGTAAATCATACACATAAAAAATCAAATTAATTAGCTAATAGGCTTACCGACAATTGTAAATATGAAATACTTCAGAGCACAAGAATTATATATTTATATATATATTGCTACTATGTAATATATTTCCTATTTGCTTTACTTCACTTGCCACTGCACAGTTTTGCACGAAGGCTCATACAATATTTTGTATGTTGTTCATTTTTATAAATTATTACAATACTCTATCCACAATTCACGCAAAACTCATACAAAAGTCAATACAATAAAGTATAATTACATTTAATAAAACAGTAAAAGAAAAGATAACGCAGCAAATTATTAAAAACGAAAAGAATAATTAAACTAGTTTAATTGCCAACAATCGAATCCATCAGTGCATCATATAGCTCGGTGCGTGTAGCAATCTTTTGGAATTTATCAGACTGGTATTTGTTGTAGACAGCTTGGAGAGGGGCATGTGGGGCTTCGCGCGCTAGTTTGGCAATTTGTTTTGTGATTGGACGCAGATAAGCTGGAGTATAGCGAGAGTAAAAGGATAGTGTGTGGGTCCAGAGTTCGTCATTAAAGCCAGTGCCGGCTTTGGCATTGCCATTTATTAGATGCAGTGAAAGAAAAAGTGATGCGGCTGCAATCTCTGAGGGTTTGTAAATGGCCAATTCATACTCTATTGAAGCCAGTTCCAAAAAATATTTGGACATGACATGATGTGCATCTTCAGCGCCAGCGCCAGCTGCCTTTGAATAGCGGCACAAAAAATGTATTGGCAGCGGTCGCGACAAGGTGTAGTCTATAGCCTTCAAAATCTGTAGCTCCATCATGCGAATCTCGCTTTCATCGTAAGAGCCATCAGAAATTAAAACAAAGTTGCCAATAGATGGTGGAATGCGCTCCTCGTACTTCGTTGCTATTAACAGCGCTGTCATGCCAAGCAGTTTCAGTGAACTGCGCTTAGTGTCCTTTACGACTTGTAGATAGCGATCGATGATTGCCACAGCCTTCTGATAGGTTTCGGTGGTGAGGTTAAAATCCAAGTGCACCCCAATGATCCAGTCCATAAGAACGGCACGCATTTCTGGAGAGACCTCCAGTTGTCCCCACAGGTGACAATATTCTATGCTCTGCTCTATTTCGACCTGGTATAGATAATCATAGATATCGTTCACATAATCTGTGACAAACATCCATTTGTCAGCGTCATCGTCATCAATATTTGTAACGCCCACCAAGCGTTTGGTTGAAAAGGACACCGTAGCCTGAGCACTGGCGGGGGGCATGTTAGTAGACTCCTTCTTGGCAGCCTCATTGGAAGTAGAGGCGACATTTTCATCAGATCCGTTTTTTTGCTTCGATACAAGTTTGCTGGAAGCATCGGTGACCACTTTAATATTGGCCTTTGCCTGTGTGGGCATCAGCACGTTTGCATGACGATGTAGTCCTGTGGTTTGGACAGAGTTTCCACGCACTGCCAGGGAACGCAGGCGCAAGCCTGCTGCACTGACAGTGGGCTTGGATGTTGGCGCTGGGTTAGCGATGGTAGCTTGATTGACACCCAGTGGCTGCTTCTTCCAGTTGGTATCAACGCGTGCCTTTGCATTGCGCAACGGATTGTATACAATGATCCTGGGAGCATCGGCGACCACTTTGGCATTGGCCTTTGTCTGTGTGGGCATCAGCACGTTTGCATGACGATGTAGTCCTGTGGTTTGGACAGAGTTTCCACGCACTGCCAGGGAACGCAGGCGCAAGCCTGCTGCATTGACAGTGGGCTTGGATGTTGGCGCTGGGTTAGCGATGGTAGCTTGATTGACACCCAGTGGCTGCTTCTTCCAGTTGGTATCAACGCGTGCCTTGACATTGCGCATCGGATTGTATACAACATTGGGCCATTTTAAATCTCTCAGATCTTTCTTAGCCGCATCTTTAGCTGCAATGTTGCGTGTTATTCCACGATTCTGCAAATCTCCTAATGCGGCGTGTTTTTTGGCTGCCTCGTTTGAAGGCACATTCGATTTCTTCACTGGTGATTGCATTTTCAATGTTGTGCGCACTTTTTAATTTAATCTAATTTTTCAAAATTTACAAATCTAAAATCAGACGCCGCACTTCGTGAACCGACAAGGAAAAATGCGAAGCAAAACGGAACAGTGTTGCTCTAAGTTTTTTTTTTTCAATTCAGTGGTTTCATATACATGCCGTTATAAAAAGTGTTGCCGAGTGCAAGGGAGGCAAAAATAGGTGTAGTTATGTATGTATGTGAAACGATGATGACAGCAGAGAAACAGCAGAAATCTAGAAGAATGAAGTAAAATATGTAATATGTAAGTCATACATATAAAAAATCAAATGAACTGCTAATAAGCTTACCGAAAATAGTAAATATGAAGTACTTCAGAGCACAAGAATTATATATTTATTTATGTAATATATTTTCAACTTGCATTACTTCACTTGCCACTGCACAGTTTTGCACGAAGGCTCATACAATGTTTTATATTTTGTATGTTGATCACTTGTAATATTTATTGCAATACTCTATTCAGAATTCATAGAAAACTATAATTTCCTACACTTTAGACAAACTTATCTAAGTTTTTTTGCACGAAAAGCGCTAAAATCAGACGCCGCACTTCGTGAACCGACAAGGAAAAATGCGAAGCAAAACGGAACAGTGTTGCTGTAAGTATTTTTGCAGGTTCGATAATTGACAAAACCAATCGGTTGAAAGCACATCGATGTTGCACGGAAATTCCATGAAATATGCTTGCATTCTGGCAGTTAGCGTTTTAAATTGTGAATGAAAATTATTAAAGTTGTCAGTGTTTTCAGCGCTGATTTGCAATTTTCAAACACAAGAAGTATTTAATTTTTTTTTCAGCATTCAAAAATTAAGCAATGTTTGAATTATGTGAAAAAATTTTTAGTTTCTGGTTTCCGAAAGCAATGTCTGTGAAACTGACTGAGCTGAAATTGAAAAAACTATATATTTTCATCCTTTGTTTTCTTTTCATTTCAAATTCAAAGATCGATCAAAAATCTTGCATGAAATTCTAAGTTTTTGATCCTCTTTTCGCTTTTATCACAGCAGCGTATAATTTGTGCATCTTATCTGCGATGATTCAGTTGCTATTCTATTACAAGAGTCTAGTGGGAAAAGGTCGCTAATTCCATATATTAGTTTCTAGTACTATCCGAAATTGATTTTAGTTACACGATTTGTAACGCCTCATTAGGGAGGGGGGACGTTAAAATGTGACTATTTGCGACAAGGGAGACGTCATTTATAAAGAGCCCATTTTCTTCAATTTCTTAAGAACTACTTTATTTATATTATTCCAAGCATTTGTCGCTTTTTCAAAGAATTCATTAAGTGAATCCATTGAAAAAAGTGCAAGTTTTGACGATAATTAACTTTGAAAATTCGAAGTGGCAAAATCAAGACTATATGATGCACTGATGGATTCGATTGTTGGCAATTAAACTAGATTAATTATTGTTTTCGGTTTTAATAATTTGCTGCGTTATCTTTTCTTTTACTGTTTAATTAAATGTAATTATACTTTATTGTATTGACTTTTGTGTGAGTTTTGCGTTTGCACCATCGCGTTGGAAAATCGAAAATCCCACAATCGGAATTGCCTAACTGATTCTATCTGACAGCCTCAGCGGAGCAATCGGCAAACTGTTTGCCGTTTTTTACAATATCCAGAGGTCAGCCCTTATTCACGCGTCTTTGTATTCCGCAGTTCTGGAATTCTTAATGAGTGTACTTTATGTAATGTATCTAAAAATTAGCGGTTTTCTCAGTTAGGAGTAATCCGATCATATAGAGAGAAAGAGAAATGTAAGCAACGCGTTTGCTGGCTGAAAATATCTGCGTTGCCACGCAAAAAATTGTAATTTTAAGTATTTTTGCATTTGCAACGACACTTTTATCAACTGATTAATTTATAGTAACTAAGTTATAGTGTAATTTGGCATTTGTGCCATGTATTTCATAAATTTTAGTCCTAAGAGGGCCAAGGACTGTTCCATTTCGAATGCGAGTAAACAAATGTAATGTGTGGTGAGCGGGTTAGAGAATGCACCTCAGCAGGTCAAAGCTTGTCGTATGAGGCGACTAACAATGACACTGGGTTCTTTTTCGAGACCAGTAGGCCTTAAAAGTGTTGTGCGTAGGGTTTGGGACCCACCACGTAAAACCACAATTCCAATGAAAGAATGTATTTACATCAGGCCGTAACCCGATAACGGTTTGTTATGGCCAGTTAAGAAGAAGAAACTGCATATTTGATCTATATACATACATACATCTAAAAACTTTATCCATGTTGCAAATCAACCATTTATTATATATAAAAAAAAATTTCAAAAAGAATTCGAAAAGCACAGTGTCTTAAGCAGAACATTATGATTCCCTAAAGTCTAAACTGACGAATAAGCATAATGATTCCATAAAACTCTCTTAATTTGTAAAGCGATTTGGTGAGTGAATGTCGCACAATGGGGCATTGCTTGAAAAAAATGGAAATAAATCAAAATTTTGATGGAAGAAGTCAATTTGGATAATTGGTTCGGTTGCTAGAACCGCTTAAACTAGAGATTTTTTTCTCTCCGCATCAAATTCGAAATTTTTTAAAATAAAGTTCACCTTTGAGATTGATTTTTGGGTAAACTATACAATCGATTGTTATTTTTTTGAATTTTTTTAAACGTACATTAAATTCAAAGAGAAATTGAGAAAATTGAGTTTCTTCCTGTTTCCTCACTTTTATAAATGAAGCTGTTTTGACTAATCACTAAATTAACCTTTAGCAGAGAATAAAAAAAAAAGTTAGAAGTTGTTAAAAAAAACTTTCATTCGAAGCAGCCTGGCATCAAAAAACAAGCTGCAGCTGGTCTAGAGAGTAAGAGTACCGCACAGCAGGTACAGAGGTATTTTCTCTAGTCTATTTTTGCATAGCCTTTTCATAATACCTGCGACCTTTCTCCTTTTAAAATATTATGTCATAAGCAAAGTTTGCGGGTACTACAGGTAAGAAGTAATTTTTGGGTAGTGATGCAACCTTTGTACCTTACCCTTATTGGTGTATTTTCAGTGGGTGGAAACTTTATAAACATTAACTACCTGATTAGCTTAACCAACCATTCTTCAAATCACGGAAGGAAAAGCCATCACCATCAATCATGAGTTTTTACTCACTATGGTTGATGGAAAACACAAACACAATCAAAAAGATTTTCAAAATTTTTATGATTCAATGAGCTCAATTTAGAATATGGAATTTAAAAAAAAATGACAAGAAATTTTGATATACAATCGCAAAAATAAGACAGAGTGAGGATCTTTTTCATATGTATATATGGCATCTCCAGATCCTCTTCTTGCATCTTTAAGCCAGAACAAGAAAAGAAATTGAATCAAATAATTATAGTCCAGAAATGTTAAGCCTTTTGGAAATGCCACCCAATTTTGATGACAATTTTGAAGAAAATATATAATAATATAAAATATCATATGAGTGATATAAATTTATTTTTTACATGATGAACCCAAATTAAAATATGAAATGTATACTTGTGATATAATTAAAAATTAATTATCTGCTTTGAATATATTACTCGTCACTCGATTTTCGCTGTCAGATCCGCCGATTTCGAAGTCAGATCGCGCCCACTGTGCGTCGGTTTGAGTTTTTGAGTTTTCGCTCACACAAATTTTGGCAACTGAAAATGTGCACAGTTATCTGTTATATGTAAAAGCTTTTGTTCAAGAAATCGCCAAAACTCAAAAGTACTTGTTTAAAACCTTGAAAATACTTGCTTTGAGTTGCGCTTTTTTCTTGCAAATCAAGATCGGACATATTTAGAGACCAAATGCTACTGTTTGCTTAAGGCCACAATCGCTGGACGGCATTCACGCACTGACCTGCTGCCGGGTTCAGGAGCAATACATAATGGTCAGGAAGTAACTGCGTCTTGACAGTAAACAACATAAATTATCCAAATTTATATTTAAATCAAATGCGATTGTCATCTACAAGCTACTGGCAAGCAAAAGTATGCACTGTTTGCTAACAATGCGCGCTCCACACGCCCGCTCACACTCACTCACTCATTCACTCACTCACTCACACTTGCGAGCTACGCTGTTTGACCCATTTTTGGTCTGTAGTCGATTGCTTGGCGTTTTTTATGCCTATCGCTGCATTTAGATGCACCTTTTTGGCCAACAACAACGTCATCTATCAGCCAGGTCCGGGACTTAACATAATTTGTGGCCTCTTGTCCATTTATGACAAATTGATAATCGTTTACAAGCGCGTTACGCCCGCGCCAAGTGCGCCTTATGTTTTGAGCACGCACCCAAGCTCCAGGTTAACCCAGCAGCTTAGACATTGGGTTGTTAGCCTGGCCAACTAGCTAAGTAGCTGGCTGACCACTTCCTGAACCGCTTGGCGCTTGGCTAATTTGCATACAATGCGACCACGAGCCAGCCGCTAACAGTCTGTCGTCTGTCAGTCAGTCTTTGGCTACGCACTTTGGCCAAGATGTTGTTCGGCAGCTGCGCTGCTGCGCTGCTGCTCTTCTGGCCAGCTAAACGGCTTATGTAGTTGACCAGTCCAAAACCAGGTTTATTAGTAACCGTCGAGAGCAAATTGCCTTGAGTTTATGTTGTCGAAGATGCCATTGCACAAAGCTTCTACACGCTCACTCACTCACTCACAGAGCCACCACACACACACACACATTCACTCACTCACGCTCATCGCCATTCCACTCGCTGTCTCACTCTGGCTGGCGCTTGCTCTGCCCGTACTCACTCATTCGCTCAGCAGTGCCCCTTTCAAATGTTCAAAAGTGCGAGAGCGAATGAGTATTTTGTTGCGTCTTGTGCAAGCGAGCGCTTGAGTGACTTCGAATTACTCAAAATTTCCCCTGTTCGAAATTGTATTGAATGGCGGGGAAATTGTCGAACAACGAATTGTGTTCATTGAATGCAGGCAGCTTGAGAGCGGCTTTGAGCTGCATTGAGCACATTTAGCGCACTGAGAGCGCATTAGGTGAAAATCAATTTGAGTGAAATTTTGAATTTTGAATTTTGATGGTTATGTTTTCAATTGACGGTTCTTCGCAGTCTTTGGGAAGGGGAAGGGCAGTCACGCTACAAGCAATGGCGGCTTTGGTACAAGTTTGTTGCCACTTTCCGTTACAATATTGTTGCTCAGAAAATTATTATATGTAAATCAAGGAAAATGTGTTTAAATTTCAACATTTGTGTATTTCTCAAACGACGTTACTTGCCAAATTTCAATATTTTAGAAAGCGAAAAGGGGCCCATTGGCAAGTAACTAAGTAAGTTCGCTGCTTTACTGTTAGTTAGTTTCTTGCAATAATCTAAAAGTTTCATCACTTAACGTTTCATCACTTAAAGTCGTTCATTTAAGGCAAAGTTCGCAAATGTCATCTGCTTCTTCCCGCTGAAAAGCGAAATATGTCTTCATATTCGTTGTTCACCAACTTCTTTGGTAGCTTCATTTCAAGGTTCAATTCTTTGTAACTCTTCTCCTCAAAAAGTACTGCACAGCTTTTGATAAAATTTTGAGTATAGCTGCCTATTATGTTGGAGAGTGTTCTTATCTAAGTTTGAACAAAATCGACTTAGGGGTTCCGGAGATATTGCAAAAGCGATTTTCCATATAAAACATACTAAATGTATTTCTACTTATATAGTAGGCAAGAATTTTACAAAATTCGTTTAACATGCACAACTTTGACTAGGTAAAGAACTCATTTCAATTGAGGTAGAGTATATAAAGATATTGGTACCAATATCTGCAGCTTGACTTTGAGAAAGAGGAGGAAGTGGAATGGGAACGGGAAGAATTAATTTATATAATGAGTTTATTGACGGCTTCAGCTAGTTTTCTAAAAAATGAACTTCTTGTTAGTTCTAGTGCTGTTTGTTAACATTAGGAAAAATGAACCAATTCATTGATTAAAATTTTACTTTTATGGTAAACGTGACAAATATATGAACACGAGATCTGTAATCTAGCTAAGTTTTATTGATGTAACTTTAACACATTAAAATTGACTCAAGGTCATTCGTGTATAAATTTCATATTAACTTTGTGGTTATTCCAAAAACGTAAATAAGCGTTTCAGTTTCGCCTATTCGCAGTTAAATGCCAGATATGTACATAAAAGGCCAACGGTCAATGTTGAATAATGATATGAATATGAATGTGATAATATGAGTTCTTTAACTGAAATCGAATCATTTTTGGACTGGTGCAGCATATTGCAATATAAAAAGAAGGTTTATGAGTTTATCTTAAATTTTAAGTTTTATCAGTTAAGTTTAAACGTTAAAAAAAGGTTTTACGCACATGCCCATTATCCAGCTGATAGAGGTTCCGATTTTAGAACAATCAGGTTTCGAACATTTAAAAAGCATTCAAAGATTATGAACTGATAATTAGGATACATAATTTGGAAAATGCAGTGGAACAGGCCAAAATTGTAAGACTATGAATCGATTTACAGGTATGTAAACTGCCAGCAGTTAATGGGTGCGTAACCCTATAACACTTGAATGCTTATCAAGATAAGATCTTCTAGCAGACTGGCGGCCAGATCTGGTCAAGATCATAAAATTGATCTTATATGAAAGTAAGTAATTAGTTAGTTGCAATGATCATTGTACCAATTGGCATGCCTAACCCAGACACAGCGCACAGTGGGAAAAAGCGAGCCAAACTAAGGGAATTAAATTCATTGAGCGAAGTTCTTTTTCCGATCGATAGCATAACGCTCAGTATGCTTAAGAACACTCTTTTCTTTAATATTTTTCGAAGTGTATTATGTAAATGTATAACTCTCAACTTTCGGTTTCGGGGCAAAAGCCCGGAACAATAGACATTTTGACAAAACCAGTACCAATGAGTTACGCAATAAAATAGCCCAAACAGATAATAGGAGGGCACGTATAATTTTCACCCCAACACCGAATTTACTATCTCTCTCTATCTTTTAACGACTTTGAGTAGAGCGTTATACACCGAAAATACTTGCTTCTAGATTTTTTGGTGTCCGTTATCAGACGAATATGCAAAAATCGAATTCTTTTTCGGTGTAACTACATTTTCTGGCCACCCAATTTCCTTAATAAGACTACTGCAACTTCGATGTATGGACGAGCAAATAAGTTAAGGGAATATTTTGATTTCTTTGGAACAGCCTTGTTGGATCAGCCAGAGAGTGATGCATTATTGGTGGCTTAAAATCTTTAAGTGTGGATTTTGCTGGGACAGCGTTGTCTTCTTTATCAAGCCATTTACTTATTTAACAACAAAAACTAACTCAACAGTTGATAAAGGCACAAAGTTCCTCCAGGCAAACGTATGAACTCCCTTAATTAACGTTATCGTCAACTCCAACTGCCGCGGCAAGTGAACATTACCATCTCTAAGCTTGGATACGAATGAAATCTGCTACGAAATTCATCCATCCTTAAGTCCATCATGCAATGTTACGTCCAGTTAAAGCACCTTGTTAGGTTTAATAGCTCAATATGAGGGTTAAATGCAGGTGCTAAATACATAAAAATTGGGCGGACACAAGCTATGCATAGCCTTATGGTCATATAGGGATCCAGAAAGTCGTTGAACCATAATGCAATGCGCTCATCGAATGACAGCTTTACATCTAGCATGATTCTTCGGTACTTCATGAAATCAGATTCAAGATACATAAATGACGTTACCACTGAGAGGGGGCGGGGCTGTGCTTCGAAAAAGTGACGTCACAAATAGAAAGTCACAAAGCGATTTGTAACGTCACATTTTTGCACTTCGACATTTTAAAGATCTTGGTGGCAGCCTCTTACCAAGCTTGAGAAATTGCATCATTTGGCATTTGTCGCATCTCCCAAAAGAATAACTGAAGTTATAAATTCGGTGTAGTATGAAAATAACTAACGATCCAACATACTTTACGTAGGTCATAGAAAGTATCTCAAGGTAACAAAAGCTATAAAGCTTTACAGTTAAGTTTCATTGGCTCTTACCTGAAACTGAAAAGATCTGGGATTTTATGGCAAAGTCAAAAATTCATGTCACAGTCAGAACGCTATGAAATACGACCTATTCTTCTTCTTGCTCATAACAAGGGGGGTTCCTTCTGTCGCCTGTGCTTGGCACACACAATGCACAGTGAGCTCTTAGCGCCTTCGCCGCCTTTCTTCAACTGCCGCATTGACGAGATTTCTCCCAGAAGCTTTATCCTTCATACGCACAACATAACCTATGTGAATATCGCAGAGCTCGTAGAGTTCAACCTAATGCGCAAAGGGCTAAAGATCTTACAGAGTACTATGCTACCAAACACTCCATAGGTATTTGCATCCAACACCATCATCAATCTGAGGATCTTACCGCGTGACATGTGCTTCCTAATGCCTCTATTTTGGCAACAGAACTTGCCTGGCAGATTGTCTTTCAACAGTTGCAAAGGCTATGGTAGCATCTCGCTTGGTACGACCAAGGACGCCCACAGGTAAACAAGCAGAGCCACATGCCACACCATGGTGTTGGTACCAATATAGTATTCACTGTAGTGCGGTATTGCGTCTATATCCTCTTCATCTTATTCTCAAAGTGCTGGCTAATTTAAGTATAGAATTGTCTTGACTCTGACTTTAAAAAGGTTGTAAGTAGAGCTGTCAAACTGCATCCTTGGGGGCCACTTATAGCTTCTAGTTAACTGTTTTTAGCATTGCTTCAATCAGTTGTTGGGGAACTTATTCGAAAACTGATTAATGCCAACACTATGGTGGCGTTACCACGCACACACACACACACACACACACACACACACACACACACACACACACACACACACACACACAGTGTAACTGACACAGTGTGTGCCATAATTCTGTTGTCAATTGTGCGGCTGGGCAGGAAAAGTTCATTAGAAAACGGTAAACGCAAAGCACGACGCTGCGGCAATGCGTTGATGCGACTGTCCAATGTGTCCAGTGTCCAGAGTGTCCAGTTAGTGTCGCAACTTGGCTGGCCTGGCACACATATGGCTTGGACGCGGCTTAGCCACTGGCGCCAAGGACAAACCAGTTTTGGCAGCTGTCCTCTGTACGCCCAGTGTCCTTTGTCCTCTCTGTCGACGCGACAGACAAAAACGCGACACAAAATGTCAGCGACATCATTTGTCAAAACAAACTTTTTGACGTCTGCCTGCGCAGCGCAGCGAAAGTGCGTGCTCTCTGCCACACTCTCTGTAACTCACGCTCTTTGTCCAGCTAGTAACCCAAAGCAGACGTTAGAGCGACAACAACAACATTGGGGCATGCCACTCACGCCTTGCCCCCGAGCACAACATGGTGTTTATCATTATTATCGCGGCTCGCGTCCAGCCAGCCACATGGCCAAATGGCCAAATGTTTGGTAGGCCAATACACCATACACCCGCGCATGGATGTCGCTGCCCCACTTGCCGTCACACCGCTACCACTTTCGAACAACTAGAGAGCGTGCCTGCCGCGCATTGTTTACAGTTAAGGCCGTGCAACAGTCGACGCGACGGCCGTTGATAAACATTACCTGCTGCTGGGTCCAGCTACAGACTTGGCAGACACCCTGATGCCGTCACTCTTCGCCCCACAGCTGCTACACATGTTAAAACGCCTCCCACCCACTCACACACACACACACACACACACACACACACACACATTTGGCAGCCATAATTGTGCTTTGTTTGTTGTTTTTGTGTTTGTTGTGGGTTTTGTGTGTTGATTTTTGGCGCAATTTTTCGCGTTGAGTTCGCGCTTTTCATTTGGTTTTTGGAGTTTTAAATGCTATTTTTTTTGGGTTGCAATGACTGCAGCAGTGCTTCAGAGAGAGAGAGAGAGAGGAAAGCATGGGGCTTGGCATCTGATGATGACGACGGCATATTAGCGGTTTTCGTGGTCGATTATTTTGAGGCCATTTGATTTGTTTGTGCAACGTCAGGCGGGGCGCGACGGTGGCGCGACCTTTGATTTGTGGCCCCTTAGTACCAGGCAGCACTTTGGTCGATTGCATTTTGGTGTGAAAAAAATGAAGCTGCGACCGGAAAGGTATTCTCGCTTGTTTGAGTAACGAAATAAACAGCATAAATAATGACGACATATGGTAGCAACGAAAGTGATACTAGGGGAAAACTACACAATGGATCAAAACGGATTCTAGAAGTGAAATCTCTAAAGCAGCAGGAGAGAAGCATTATTTTGCCTTTGAACTCGACAAAACCGCTAGTGAAACTTCATAGGAAAAGCGCTTACGAGTATGATGTCATTTGTCGATCAAGTGACTCTGAGGTGCCCAAGCGAAGAGTGTATGATGGGGACGATCAACGCCCTGGACGCACCAAGGTCATTGATTCAAAGTCGTTGCTCATCGTGACTAAATGCTGCACTATGCAACCAAAACCGATAAGCCAGAAGGATATGAATGCTGCTAGGCAGCCACTGTTTCGTTTGGAGAGAACATCAGAGAGATTATTGGAGAAATGGTGTTATAATATCATAGACTGAGTATTGTTGAAAATAGTTTTTTGAGCATTTTCTATGTGAAACTCGTGGCCCGATATGGGTGGCCTGATTCGGATTGCGTGTCACGGATGCTATATATCTACAGTGTGCAAAGTCAGCAAACAGCAGCGATCGCCTCAAATAAATCAAAGAATAGAGTATAAAAAAGTGGGCTTAATGTTATGATAACAAGTAAAAACGCTACCTCTGGCAACGAATGGCAAGGTCGGGCCACTTGCAAAATGGGTAGGTACCTATAGTATAGGACCTCACAATTATCAAGCCCAAAGGTGAACGCGCACAGCAATTCAGAACTACAGGGTAGTAAATAAGCAAGTTGTAAGCTTGAAAGATGAGATTTTTGCAAGTTTGACCGCTGCTTTATTAATTATTCAAATGCATCTGTAACTGACTTTTTCTACATTTTACTGGATTGTGTGCACAGTCTACAGTGAATGACAATATCTAAAATTATGACAAACACTTTCATTTTATAATAACTACAACAACAATAACAAGTACGGCACGGACCATTCAAATGTGACATACCGAGAATATTTTTTGGCAGAGTCCGGCTAAGGAGGAGTGAAAGAGAGAGAGCGGCCCAGCTGTGCTTCGAAAAATGTTGCTAGCCACAAAAGATGGCGAGACGCGTACCAAAAGTGGCGCAACATGGCGAACACCACAACAAGCGGAAGCTGCAAACAAGCAGCAAAAGGACAACTCACACACACACACACACACACACACACACACACACACACACACACACACACACACACACACACAAAGGAGCACATATACATACTTGGCTAAGAGACAAAGAGCAAGCGAAGCGCCGCAAACTATGCAGAACAGTTATGGACATGTATCTCGAAACGAGCTGGGCGTAGTCAGGGTTGGGTCAGCAGAAGGGGCATCACGCTGTAGAGCAGGAGGGCAAGGGTGCACTGCTGAACAGCTCACTTGACCACTCGTGCAAATTATTGTGAAATATACAACGAACGGGACACTGGCAGCAACAACAACAACAACAACAACATCGAAAAAAACCATTGCATACTTTTGAAAATGAAGTCATCGAGGCGCTAAAAGAGCGAGCAGGCAGCTGTATGTGTGTCTCTATGAGTCAGTGTGAGTTTATATGGCATGGAACCCTTAATTAAATAAATTCAATATGCGCAACGAGCAAAGTCCAGAGCGCCCAGAACGCAACCCCTTGGCTTTAGCCCACTCCAGACCCTAAACTAACCATACAGTCCATGCTGCCCACAACTGTCCATCCAAACGAACCCTCTCGAAACACAAACTACAAAATTAAGTATATGGCAGGAAAATGTTTGTTGGAAATCGTCATGGATTTTAATATTTAAAAGCGTTTTCAAAAATGTCTCCCAGTGTATAAGTGCTTGGCCTGAGCATGAGCAACCGAGCAGCAGCTAGCTAGGGGGTTGGGTTAGAGGTTGGGGTTCCTGTGATGCCCAGCTCGTACGTGTTGAAGCAATGCAGCAGTTCAGAGGCCAAATGAATCTGCTTGTCCCATAAGTCGACCTCACATGCGCTGCCTTTGCTTGCCACCCAACTCCGAAATTCAGTTTTAACTCCAATGCCAATTCCAACTTGCGTTCGACACAGCAACAACAACATTTTGATAAGCGCCAACAACGTTCGGTTGGTCGGTCGCTTGGGCATCGAACGACCCAGGGAGACGGACTTCAAAACCCAAACCCTACACCCACTTGCCACATTTCATTTGCGCCAAAAAGGATATTATTTAATGAGCTACACTTTAAGCATTGGTCAAGTGTGGGACTCCCCGCTACCGAGCTGCGCACCCGGACTACCGTACCGGACTACCAGTCTGGCCAAATTGAGTTGACCTGTTTTGTGGTGCATAGTTTTTGGTGACTACCAGGACTAGTCCTGGCCATTCGGTCAGTCAGCCTGTCGCTTGGCTTGCATATTGAATATGGGAGTTGAAGTTGCAGCCAAAGTTGGACTACGCCCGTTTACTCTGAGTTTCATGATTTCCACTTTTTTAGTTTTCTTTTGGGTCAAATGTGTGCGTGATTAAAAATTCAATACCGAAACGAATGCGGAATTGAACAGCAAATTAAATGAGCTTAGTTGTGAGTAAAGCGCCATGGAAATAACTACGAGCAGTTTCAGGCTACTCCAAATGGAGTAAACTATTTGGCGTGTCTTCTGCTTATGAGGCACTATTATTAGGCTTATAGGCAATATTTTATATATGGCGTTATATGAGATATAAGGCAAGGCACTACTCCTTTGGCAGGAACGCATCGAACCTAGTAGTAGTGTGTCTAAAGATTTGGATTAACATTAAGATTTGGCATATAGTGGCGCGAATAGGCAGCACAATTCCAACAGTGTGTCTATCCCTTTCGCTCTTTAGCTATCCTTCTTTAAGATGCTTTAGATCTTCTAACTTTTAACTGATAAGTTATGGATGACCTGGTCCGGATCAATAGCAATATACCAGTCATTAAACTTCGAGGAAGAGTTTTTAATATTTTTATAGTAAAAGCTAAGCTAGCTGTTGTTACCGAAAGTGTAGCCAAAATAGTTAGCAGCAGTTAAGTGCGAAAATGTTTTGCTTCATAATATTCCCGAAGTTTGAAGACCTCTGTTGAAGAGTCAATCAAAGATATTTTCGTACACCACAACCTATATTCAGCTATCACTGCGTACGATGACATCGTATGTTCAATGTATGAAGATAACTTGTCTAACTCCTTTGCTTGACTTATATCAGCAAATCCTGAATGAAGTTGTAGAGATAGTGAAAGCTGCTGTTACATTCATGGTTAAATCGCCATGAATCCAAAATTCGGCAGTGAGATTCCCCATTCTTGTAATTCAAGTCAACTGTTCCTCAGTGAATCCAAGTGCTACAATTGAAACAGTTACGCCACATGCCAATACACAAAAATCGTGCAAATCTGTCTGAACGCCTGATAGTATGGATGCCGAATCAGCTGTGTTGGTGTACCAATTGTTGGCTGCCTGAAATCAGGCTGTGTGGCCGCCACACTGCACACTTTTGTCGTAGAAACCGACTTGGCTAACTCTTCTTCTTCTTAACTGGTAATGTAGAGTATTCCTCTAGACGCCCCTGCTTTGTGCGCGCCTTCTCCAAAAGTATCAAGTGCGCTCTCTACCTGATCCTTCGATCAAAGGTGGCTTGCACCTTTGTCACCTTCGTTTCACAACCGCATTGCAGTCCTTTCTCGCAGTAGCTTCTTCATCTATACGCACAACTTGACTTAGCTAGTGGAGCTGCTGGATGTTAATTCGCTTGACAATGTCAATATCGTCGTAGAGCTCATAGAGTTCGTCATTCCATCGAATGTGGTAGTCGTTGTCAACGCGTAAGAGGATCTAAAGATCTTTCAGAGTACTTTCCGCTCAAACAGACTTCAACACAAACATCTATTTTCAAGATTGATTCTCGGCTTTTCGTCCCTTAATGGACTGTCAACAACCTACCGTTCTACTCACATCTCAATTGTGGTACTTTAGCGCATACATACAAAAATGTATGTGCATGCTTGACTCTTAAGTATTTATTTATCCTCATCGACACGCTTATCACGATAATGAACAAAATCAATTCATTCATTTTGCAGCTGACCTTAGAGAAAAAAGGTTGGCTGCCGACCGTGTGACTACAACGTCAGACAATCTGCCAATCTTTTGCTTGGCGACAGTCTGACCAACCAACTTTAAAATGTTTTTTACCGAGTCGGTGTGCCAATTATCGGCTCGTCTGACCGTAGCTTTACTGTGAGATAGTTATACTATAAATTACAGTATATATACTGTGTAGCTAATAACTCTAGCTAGCTGTTAGGTTCAGTTAATTGTGTAAAATTTACTGCAGAGTTCGTTTAGTTTTACCGATTTTGCTCGTTTGACGCATTTCTAACCGACAGTATTGGTTGGGCTTACTGTAGGTTCTAGTGTGGACTCCCCCAGTTGCTAGCAGCTCTTAAAAAATTGTACATCTATATGTATGTGAAGATTTAACACACTCACAATCACACACATACATGCACATATGACAATGGCAAGGACTTATCCTTCTTATCATAATGCACACCTTGCTGTCGCTGTGGGTCTGCGTGCAAGAGTGGGAAAGCGGTGAATGGTAGAGCGTGTAAGAGCAAGGAGCAAAGAATGTCGACAAGGACTACGGCGAGGACGACGACGACGACGACGATGCCGTTTACATAAATTCATAAAATTATTGTTGTAATCAGCATTATGCATTTGTAAAAACCGCAGAGAGTTTTACACACCCGGAGTTACACCTGGCGGAAATTGGAGTGTGTGAGTGTGTGTGAGAGGGTGTGAGTTGAGTGTGTGATAGGGTCGTTTGAATGCCTTTTGCGCCGCTCTTTGTATGCAGCCTCAATAGAACTCACTGACTGACTGACTGACTTTGCCTTACAAGCTGCCACAGCGGAGGGTACAACAGTTGCCTCATAATTATGACCGGCTCACTTGATTTGCCCCAAGTCGTTCTTTACTTTACTTTTATTTTTGGTACACTTCTTTTTAATTATTTATATTTTGGGATTTTTACTGGCAGCCAAACAACTTCCATGATTCAAAGGCTTTGGCAACTTTTCTTTGAGCGTTCACTAGTTTTACATGTGTGTGTGTGTGTGCAAAGGGTGTTATTTGCATACATCAGACGCGCTGCCGCGGCCAACGACGGCAGAGACTGACAATATCTCTTCACACACACAGGCACACACACACACACACACACACACACACAGATTTATATGGCTGCCCAGACTGAGACTCAGTTTCAGATACAAGTTCAGATTCAGATACAGCGAGACGCAGACACGGTTCCAGTTCCAGTGCCGGGCTCGTTCCCGTCACCCGCTGCCCCTTTTCGGCATGTGTTTTATTAGGCATGTTAATTAAAAGACATGAAATGAAAATAATTAAAAATATGTATGAAAATTTATATGAGCGCACGCACACATACACATATAGAAATGTAAATACCCCTATATAAGCATATACACACACACACACAGAGTTATAACCATATATGTATTTCATATATTGTATGATAAACAGGGAACAGCTTTATTGCTTTTTTGGGCCAGGTTTGTGTTTTTTTTTTGTCTTCTTCTACTTGCGTTTCATTTTTTGCTTGGTAAGGTTTGTATCCGGTTATGCCCATAAATGTATATGTATGTAGGTAAAACATACTCTATGTACTCATATACTCATACTCTGTGTACTCATATACTCATACCCTATGTACTCATATAGTATGTGCTTTGTGGCCGTGTATAAATTGTTAAGAGCGTTAAGGGTTTAATAATCATATAGACTAGAATGTGCTTTGATTGGGGATGGTAGTCCTAGCGAAAACTTTGGAAACGATCTGGCTTTTTTCACTTCTCCTATATACTCAAGTCAATTAAGACATTTGTTTCGAAATTTACATTGCAATAACATTTTCATCGCTTATCCGCCTTTATGAGTGGAAAATGGTCTTGATTTGAGACGTCACATTAATTAAAATTGTTTGAAAAGCTCAGCAAATTATTCGAATTACAAGGGTCGGGGTCCAATACCTGCGGTTTTATGCTTATGGCACGATGATTTGCCGCAAAGTTAGGCAAGAATCCAGCAAGAGCATTTTCAGTGTTGCGCGGTGACTTGGTGTCGAGCTTTCTTCCAAATAAAACACGACTGAATTCTTTGTTTTCAATTAATTCTCCAAAACTCACATTTTCTATAGTCATTTGAACTAACAATTGTACTTTGTCTGCGCCTCACACTATACGGCCTTGACCGCGCTCAATCAATGTGCTCACACCGAAAGCGGCCAAGCAATGGACTGAGTGAGCGAGACATGCACACGCTTAGCTAAATTTTGACCAAAAGAACCCTCGGATGACGACGATTTAAATTTGCTCTGAAATGTTGTAATCAGTGACGAAACAAGGGCATATGGTTATTAAGTCAAAACCAAAACACCAATCATCTCTATGGAGCAAAGACCGAAAAAAGCACTTCATATTTGGTCAAATTTGAAGGTAGATAACCTCACAGTGTACTTTGATTACACTGGCATGACGCATCGTGAGTTCTTCGAACATGCTCGTACGGTAAATGAGAAGGTATTTATTCTATCTCCTTTTCGGCCGTTACGGATACTTATAGGGAGAACCATTTTGGATGCACACAGCTGTTCTTTTGCTATATAGTTCTGGCCATGTTTGTCGAGCAGTGCGACAGTTTAGCTCATTCTGGGATTTTTGATTGGCTTCATGTTTGAAAAATGCATGCAAACACCGATTGGTGTTTAGAGCAGCAAAGTAAGGCACCACATGGAGGTTTTGCGTCAACTTGGTTAAGGTAACGGCAGTGATCCAGAAACTCAACCCGCCCAAACAGCCGTCTGATGATAAAGACGAATCGTTTGAAGGATTTCATTCACTTCAAGGCTTATTGCGGATGACATTGACTTGACGTTTCTTCTGAACCGTGTATGCGCTAGGAACTAAGAAGCCATTGAGTCTTTTAGAGATCAGTGCCAGCAGTATGACGTCACTTTACAGCGCTTAGCAGAGCTGAATATACAAAGTTTCGCGCCACGTTACCACCACGTCAATTTAAGTACTTTTTTAAATATTTTTTTATTTAGTTTTTATTATTAATGGCAATCAGCCTGCTAAAACTTAGGGTATAATCCAATATGTACATTTTCTTAATCACTACACACTAAATGTTTATTAGTGGCAAGTTTTTTATTAGAGATTGTTAAATTTAAATTCTATTCAATTAATTAAGTTATTTACTTTACAATATTAAGGAATAT
Organism: Chymomyza caudatula; assembly: GCA_035041775.1. Classification (NCBI taxonomy): domain Eukaryota; kingdom Metazoa; phylum Arthropoda; class Insecta; order Diptera; family Drosophilidae; genus Chymomyza; species Chymomyza caudatula. The sequence goes on from JAWNKW010000150.1 coordinate 5,441,923, forward strand.
TTACAATTTAAAGGGAAAAGAGGTTGGTAATGAAAATGCGCCGACAATCCTCCCGAGTCACCAATTCGGATTCCGCAAAAGATGCGGCATGTCCGAACAAGTGCACAGAGTTGTATAGCGGTTTCTCGACTCATTTAAACACTGCCAGTGTTGCATTGAATCATTCTTCGACGTTACGTAGGTTATTGATCGTGCCTGGCACGAGCAAACCGCCTCTTCAAGGTCTCTACAAAGGAGGAGCTCTCCAAAGTGGGCTCAGTAAAAGCCGGACAATATCTGGCGTCACCCAAAAGTAAGCTATGTTTTTTTTTCTATAGGTTTATTAAAATATTGTTGTTCTGGTCGTCCATGGTCAATTATTTTTGTGTTTGTCACATTTTATATTTTTTTGATTGCCTTATTAACTCATTGCTGCGGTGTCAATTTACAGCAATATCAACAGCAACAACAACAACAATTTTGCTCTTGACAATGGCCAGAGAAACAACAAACAAAGCCACTCGAATGTAACAAAGGCAAAAACAAAATATGGTTACATTACTTAAACGTTGGCAGGCCAAGAAACCAGCAACCAGCCAACAAAATTGGCTCATAAAATACGCAAAAAGCGATGCCAGCGCCAACAACAATAACTTTGGCAACCCTCACCCCTGAGCTACCCTCTTTAACTCGCTGCCACTGGCACCCCCTCTCGCGCTCTAGCACTCCCCCTCTACGCCACTGCTATGCTCAAGCACTCGCACGCGCCATTGTCTCAAATTTCCTCAACACTTGTGCGTAGGTGTTGAAAAAAGGCGGCAGCAGCAAGTCAACTGCTGCCCCCCAATGGCCCTGCCCCAAGTGGAGCTAACCCCCTGGCCGTTTTGTCTTAAGTGTTACTAATAACGCCTAAAAAGCGCCTGCAACTAAAACGGGAATATGCCGTGTGCGCTACGAATTGAAGTTGGTTACACTCCACAAGCGGCAGTAGTCACACGCCGCTAACCCCTATCCCAACCCTTTCGGCGACACTTTTAAGAAATTGCAAAGTTTTCGTAACAAAAGCAAAAGACGCGCTACAGACGGGACGCAACAACAACAACAATACTTTGATGCGATTTTGCGGATATTAGGTGTTAATTTTTCAAAGAGCAAGCAGCACCCCCCAATTTGCTGCCCCCTCACAAGAAACAATACCCCATACCCCCTTCCCAGCGATGGCATAAGCAGTGTATAACAAAGGGGGCTGCCATTTGCCATTTGGCATTTGCCTGTTGCCATTGCCATGGCGTTGCCTTTTGTAATTTTAACTGCTTTTGGTTAACACTTTTACGCATTGTCGACTGAGTGACTGTTACTGGGCAAGGGTTTGGTGGGCTTGGGGTTGGGGTTGGGGCTGCCTACCACTACCACTGCTGCCATCGATATCACATGGCAGCTGGCAAAGTCATCGATATGGCAGCACCAAGTGCTTTGGCTGGTAAAAGTTTTGTTAACTTTTTCTTGGCTGAGTGTTTTTTGTTGTTTTTGTTTGCAACAAAATTTTTAATTGCCCCCCAGGGTTGAGTATGCGGGTGTGTGACGCTCTGTGTGCGCGTGCAACAAGCGCTGAGTTACAGTAACTGCCTGTCACTGTGGCAACTCTGGCGTTTGGCGGTGCCATTTATTGAGCATTTTAGCCTTTCATCGATGCTTTCAACAGAAATTATTCTGCTCATTTTAATTATTATAACCGCTAAGTACGACAACAACAACAAAAACAACAATAGCAGCAACAGCTATGACATGCCCCATGCTTATGTTGATGTTGATGCTGACGGGCAATGATGTGGCACACAGTCTAAGGCTGGGGCACAGCAAGTCGCACATTTCGACGTGCCACAAAAACACAAATTTTAACGGTTATGTTCGGTCTATGCTAAGGGTTGTCGCTGCCTCTGCTTGGGGTAGGGTTCCTGTTTGTATCAGTTTGCAAGCTGGGTACCTACGAAAACCGTGTTTAACTAGCTGCCTGAATATGTTGCAATCTCGCAGAAGTTTTGGACGAACTGTTGAACAGCGAGCTTCGCTTCGCTTAGTGAAAATTGTCGTTTAGGCATGTCCGAATTACGTTTGAGAATGGCTGAAAATGGGTGATAAACGTTTAGATTTTATGCAAAGAGTTCGTGAAGATCGCCAACAGGATACCATGAACACGATCGATAATGCCAACGCTCCATTATGGTTCGCAAATCGATTACAGTGCGGATAACTTGTTGAAAAAATTCTATATTTCGAGAGAGATTCCCGGAGAGTTTTGGTCTACCTTAATTCAATTACAAGTTAGAGGGCAATGAACTACAATTTTTTTTCGAAAATCTAAAATTTTTCCCTTCTAAAGTATGTAATTGAATAAAATATTATAAAGAATTTTTAATGGGTTCCTTTCGAATTCTATAAAGTGATTCTTTGCAAACATTTCCTCACCAATTTGAATAAAAGCGGTAGCGAAATGGCGGAATTATTAGGGATTATCGAAAAAATGACACAATCGAGTTTTGTTTTTAATTTCCGTAAAAACAAATTAAAACAAAAACGCAGGAATAGAGCATAGCTTTTCCGGTTAATTTAAGGCCGCTGCTTTCTAATCCTGACTGTTGTGTTTCTGGTAACCGTTTTGAATTGTCTGTCAAATTTGTTTCATAGTGAAATCTTGTCATATGGTTTTTGTTAAAACATTATATATTTTAAGAGTTTTCAAAATGTGGCCTTACACTTTGCTTGTATTTAGTCTTGCGTTCGGTATTTTGTTCGGTATTTATTATTATTATAGAGTTTGGAAGTTTGCTAACCATGAAAATTCTCTCGTGTTTAAAATTAAAGGGTTATGGTAAAATTCGAAAAAAAGAATGCTCATCCTTTCAGCTTTAAGTGTGGTTTATTTTTGCTTTCGTTCAGTCTCGATTTGACTTGGGTAAGCTTTTCATACATAGCTTAAAGCTCGCGTGATCCAACTGTAAAAGCTCGCTCAATGCGCAAACACGTAAATCCTTTCTCTTAGAGCGCTCCAAACTAGAAGAGAGAATGACGTCACTGATTCACATGTTTATCGGTACTCATTTTGCCGCAACTTGTACAGTTCGTTGCATCGTAAGTAGCTTTTTCTCTCTCTCTAAGCCGCTCCTTACTTTATGCTAAGTCTTTTTGAATTGGGTAAGCTCTTCATTCATAGCTTAAAGCTCGCGTGATCCAACTGTAAAAGCTCACTCAATGCGCGAACACGTTAATCCTTTCTCTTAGAGCGCTCTAAACTAGAAGAGAGAATGACGTCACTGATTCACATGTTTATCGGTACTCATTTTGCCGCAACTTATACAGTTCGTTGCATCGTAAGTAGCTTTCTCTCTCACTCTCTCTAAGCCGCTCCTTACTTTATGCTAACTCTTTTTGACTTGGGTAAGCTTTTCATTCATAGCTTAAAGCTCGCGTGATCCAACTGTTAGGGCTCACTCAATGCGCAAACACGTTAATCCTTTTGCTTAGAGTGCTCTAAGCTAGAAAAGAGAATGACGTCACTGATTCACATGTTTATCGGTACTCCTTTTACCGCAATTGTACAGTTCGTTGCATCGTAAGTAGCTTTCTCTCTCACTCTCTCTAAGCCGCTCCTTACTTTATGCTAACTCTTTTTGACTTGGGTAAGCTTTTCATTCATAGCTTAAAGCTCGCGTGATCCAACTGTTGTGGCTCACTCAATGTGCAAACACGTTAATCCTTTTTCTTAGAGGGCTCTAAGCTAGAAAAGAGAATGACGTCACTGATTCACATGTTTATCGGTACTCCTTTTACCGCAATTATACAGTTCGTTGCATCGTAAGTAGCTTTCTCTCTCTCTCTCTAAGCCGCTCCTTACTTTACTCTTTTTGACATGGGTAAGCTTTTCATACATAGCTTAAAGCTCGCGTGATCCAACTGTAAAATCTCACTCAATGCGCAAACACGTTAATCCTTTCTCTTAGAGTGCTCTAAACTGGAAGAGAGAATGACGTCACTGATTCACATGTTTATCGGTACTCATTTTGCCGCAACTTGTACAGTTCGTTGCATCGTAAGTAGCTTTCTCTCTCTCTCTCTCTAAGCCGCTCCTTACTTTACTCTTTTTGACTTGGGCAATCTTTTCATTCATAGCTTAAAGCTCGCGTGATCCAACTGTAAAAGCTCGCTCAAGCCGCTCCTTACTTTATGCTAACTCTTTTGTTGTCTCTTTTCTTTTCTGTAGGTCTGCATATTTAACTAGTCAGTTGCTTGCTGCTCTTTCTTGGCGCTGGTAACATTTTCGGTGTTTTATTACGATGCTCAGCACAACAACAACAGCAACAACAACAGCTACAGAAACATAACATTTGCATACATGAGCGCATATTGTTGTTGTTGCTTGCTATAATTAACTGAATATTTATTACTGCGGTAGATAAAATGTTATGCGGCTATTATTTTAGTTTTATGGCCAACTAACCTGGCTGAGTCCGCCGGCTTAAACCAGGTAACTAACATGGCCGCACATAACAGATGGAAGCAACATGGCACCCAACATAAACCTGAGCCAAAATGCGCCCCTCAACAGCGTGAGCGAGCGGAGTGTCGAAAGCGAGCTACAGCCAAGACACAAACCATTGAACGAGCGCCACCAATTAAGGCTGCAAGCAATGCACTTTAGATTGTGTTGCGTTTTGGCAACAACAAGCAATAAAGTAACAACAGCAACAACAATAACAATGGCAGTGTACACGGTAAAAAAAAGTCGCCAAGCCAATGTCGAGCACTCGCTAATTGTTTTAAGGCGTTGGCATCTCTCTGCCGACGCAATAAGGTGTGAAATTCAAGCGCATAAATTCAAACTGGCAAAGACAGCGCTGCCTAAACTTTGGCCACTTGTTTTGCACGGGTTAGGGATTTCCGGGATGGGGCTTACTACGCGTGACGCCTTCAGCCAGTTGATAAGCCAAAGTTGCAGTTGGCAGTTGCCGCTCGGCCGTTAAATAATAACGACAAGCAAATTACGCATACGCCGTGTTGTTTTACATTGTCTACGTGCGGCCAAATAAGTTGGCTTATTAATATTATTACTCATACGCCACGTAGCCAGCCAGACGTCGCTATGTCTGCTGCCAGCTGAATCTTACGGAGTTTTTGCTTTTATGCCTTCTGCGACTTTTACCAGCGATATAATTATAATTGTTTAATGAACTGTACGGACTGTTGTGTTTCTTACGGAAAGCGCTTTAGTGCTTGTTACTGGACGCGTGCGCGGGTTGTGGGCTCAAATTGAGATTGAGACCAACAGCAGCTGTTGCCACATTGCTTGGGTAGTGCTTCAGGCAGCATGTGTCCCGACATTGGCCTAGACTAGGAACAGCTGTTTGGTTGGTTTTGTGGGTGGAAATATAGACAATCGTTGTGGAACCCAGGCCAGTAGTCATTAACTGTATCCCTACGCAAAAATGTGCCTTTTTCAGCGCATTTTAATGCCTAATACTATTTTGGTGACCTAGACAGAATTCGAAGAACATATGCCAATGCGCTCAGGAACTTTAGTATTTGCAGCAGGTCGACAAGCTCAATCGTTAGGGAGCCTGAGAAATACGCTATGGGTACAACCTCATAGCCCGTGTACGGATTGTGGCTAAGGCCGCACCAGCGAAGAGTTTGGTAAACGAAGCGTGCCTGCTTCGAATTTAGCTCAGCAAAGAAAGAGCCGGTTAGCAAGAGGAGGGAGAATTTATAGAGCCGACGGTTATGGAAACCTCGATCGAAAGGCTTAACCGATAGAAAATGCGTGGCACATGTTCCGGCGACGAAACGCCACATTGCGATTACGTCCGTAAAATGCTTGTGCTTATAAAAACCAATCCAAGACGCATATTGTGTTGGCTAGTAGCAGCAGTTGTGGTAAAAGTAGCTTCCACATACTTCTATCTGGTTGGCCAGTACGATAAGAGTATAGCAGGTGCATTCTACTTAAAACTACTTCAAGATCGAGTAAAGGCCGTACACTTCCAAAGCATTTTTGCTCAAGTTCGATTGAAAAAAACAAAACTTTGAGTGTCAGCGAGTCCATGAAATGATGAACGAACGATGAAATAGTTTCAGAGTGATTAGAAGGACCGAATCTGAGCTGGAAATCTAACACTGAGTGCTGCTAGTTCACTTAGTCACAAGGATCAACGATGCACTTACTCCAAAAGATAAGAGTAAACTTAAGAACTGGGCCGGTGAGAGAGAGAAGATCTGGCAAAGAGTGGACATGCTTAAGGCGCGTGATATCTGCTCTTGAGAAACACAACAAATACCACTGTAGAGTTTTCTAGCGTTATCTCTTAATTTGTTGTTCTTTTTCGAATAGTCACAATGATCATAAATTGAATTTAATGATTTAATAAAGTGATTATGATGATTGCGTTTTAATTTATATACTATTTGATGGCTGATAATTGACATGAACTAGCTTGAAACTGGCTATAAAATACAAAAAAAGTACAAAAACAACACAACTTAGTGCAATTAAAGCGCCAAGTGAGCCACGGCGGCATGATGCGCGGAACATATGGGGCACATGTCCAAAATTGAAAAAATTTTCACACCAGTCTAATAAGCGGTCAGTCCGTCCAGTGCGTCCAGCACGTCCAGCCCGTCCATATAGTATGTATAGCCAAGCCTTAAAACTACAAAACAGAGTTTTCATTAATTTTGTACATTTGATTATTGCAATTTGACACGCAACGGCGAGCAATCCAAGTGCTATAAAGAGCATAGACCATGCCACAGCTGTCAGTTTACAGTTGAATTGCAAAACGAGTACACGGCAAAAGATGCGTCTAACTTTTCTGCTGAGTCTAATAATGTTGGTGCTCTGCGGCGCTTTGGTGGTGGTGAGATGTGCATAGAAAACCAAGTTGGCATGGCAGCAGCAACTAACTGCATCCCAATCTCTCTCTCTCTCTTTGTTTCAATAGAGCGGCAGGCCACAAGGCTGTGGGCCGCCACCTGGCGGCAGACCTAGCGGACCACCGCCTTCGGGTCCACCACCCTCCGGCAGACCACCAGCAGGTTGTCCACCTCCGCCATCAACCACGGCTTCATCCGGCTAAGCAGTCGGTGCATTCTCTGGACATTTGACAATTGCGAACTTGAAGCTCTATTGAATTGTATTATTTTTTTTTTTTTGTAGTATAGTTGTTTCGTTTAGTCTCGAAAAACTCGGGCTGCTTTCGGAATTGTAAAAACTAAAAAATAAACTACCTCTATTGATTGGCATTTTAAATAGCGCTTTTTTGTTTATTTCGGGCCGCTTTGGCTCTATTTGCTGTACCTTTCTGAGCGCGCAATATTTGACTTTTTGTGTACACTGAGAGTAAAAAGTCAAAACACACTTTTCTTTTACCAACGATTTTTCGATCATGAGAATCCGCGATATTTTTAATAACACTAGGCAACAAATATGCCTTCAATTAAAGCTTCTTGGCTAGAACATACTTTTTCGCTAAATTTGGGGTCGCTGGTTTTGAATGTGGCAAACGTCTTCGAATTATCGCTATTTGCAAAAATTTCGCGATTTTCGGAGTAAGCAAAATCGCATAATACTCGGCAACTTTACCTCCGATTGCGACGAAATTTTGGCTATTTAAAAAAGACCAGCAAAAATTAGATAATCTAATTGAGATTTTTTAGTACACTATGCAACAAATTTGACTGGGCTAGAAGATACTTTTTCAATAAATTTGTGGTCTCTTTCCGAATTATTTTCAAAGTTAGCAAAACTCGGGAACTTTAGCTCTGATTCTAACTTTCATAACTAAGAAAGTTATGAGTGTGTCTTTGTGGTGGCGCCCCCAACTACCTTGCCATGTATTAAAAAACGCTTTATGACTTAGAAGGGAAAGATAATATGATCAAACTTTGTAATATGTTTTTTTTTTTTATATTTTATAATAATAATGAATATAAGTATAATGAATCCCGTTTGGTTGCAAATTCAATGTTTCCTCTGATATTAAATCAATTCGTTACAAAATCAATCTTAGACAATTTGTTTACAATCAGCTGCTCTTGACATAGAAGAGATTGGCATTAAAGGTCAAATGTTTAGAAAAGTTTTCTTAGGTTTAGACCCTTTTTTGGCAAAATTTCAGCTAAACTGAGGTCTGTGGCCGAAAACTCATGGATCAAATCGAAAAGTGGTCTATGGAAGGATTGTAGTAGCATTAATTAGCTTTAAATAGAATAACGAATTAAGTTGATACTTCATTTAACAATACAGATATAGCAGTTTAAGTGGAACATCCCCAAAAAAAAACGATATTCACAAAATTCTCGAAACCTGAATGTGACCGAAAAAAACTGAGTAAGAAGTGATATTGAGGAAAAGTAGTTTAAACATGAATACTTATCAGAGTTCTTGAATATGAACTCGTGTTGGGAAATGTTGTTTCAGCGTTATCATTGTGAACTTATTCAATTATGAAAGTTGATCGTTCTCAATTTGCTCTCTTCCCTCACAAAGCAACAACCTGTAACACTTGGAATCATCCATCGCAAACACTCGTGCTCCTGGATTTTAAACGACAGATTTGCTTTTAAGCCAACAATCGATACTTAACTTAACTTATTCAATTATGAAAGTTGATCGTTTTCAATTTGCTCTCTTCCCTCACAAAGCAACAACCTGTAACACTTGGAATCTTTCATCGCAAACACTCGTGTTCCTGGATTTTAAACGCCAGATTTGCTGTTAAGCAAAGACACGTCACCAACCGATACTTTCATAGAATGTATTTGTAAATCCAAACTTTTTCCTAAAGAATTTGCATCTGGATTTATTTCAGGCAAAATCAGTGCTAGTGAGAGCGTCAAGATGCTCCTAATGATTTCCCTGGGCGATGCAGCAACAAGGAATGTATGTAACTTAGTTTTTCAAAATATATTTGGCTTTATCTGTTCTGCAGTTTTGAAGAGAAGATTTAAGATTCTTTTCATATCGCATTCATATTGTAATATTTTATTATTTATTTAAATTATGATTGGGACACAGTGAGAACTCTGATGCACTACATGTCGAAATATCTGGTACACAAGCTGGCCTGAATGACATCGATCAAAGATTTGTAACGCTATTTTAGGCTGAGATATATCTTGGCGGCCCATTCGAGGATGTGCTACAGATTTCGTTGCTTTTGTGACGCACACAAATAGGCTTCTTGTTTTGGTCTACACAGCTCTGAAATGCTATTCAGAATATGACTGCCTATAGCTACTTGAGCCTCCGTCTAGTGTAAGTCAAGACTTAAGGCTTAATCTCACATAGATCAATTTCATCAGTTAATCAACGATTCAAAAGAAACATGGGACGAACCCATAATTGCCATTTGGTGAATTTGAGAAGTTGTGTTAGTTCACTTTTCTCCCACCTTGGTGTGGTACGAAGGTTGCCCATAACTTTGCACTTTGTTTTGCAATAGCTCCAGTCCATGTAAAAATGCTGCTCGCCTTTGAGTAAAAACCACAGCCATTACGAAACTACCCGAGGTTGTAACCAAAAAGTTAGCACATAACTAATTCTTAAAAGAAAATGTTTTGCGGGTCCAGACTGACTCCTAGTAAAGCTTGTATAGCCAAAGCTACTTACCATTTCAATTGCTTACAGTTGAGTTTCGTTATACACGTTACCAGTTGAAAGTTCATCATTGAACACTGTAACGTAATAGCAACGTTTTGCAATCGATCTTGGCCAGCATTTACCGATTGTATTAGGTACACAAGGTCTTGATATGGCCTCCTTTTACAGTGAGCTGGACAAAAGCAGAAGAGGTGCCTCTCTGCTTCGCCCTCGCACCTGCTGAAAAAGTCATTGAAAGTGTCCAAACGCCTGGCTACAGATCTCGGAAACCAATTACTAGTCAGTTTCTTGATATGTAGTTGTCATCAATGGTTTCGCCTGCTGTGTCGCAAGTTGCACCATCCTGTTGAAATCACAAGTCAGCTACATCTTAAATCATTGATCATTGCTCTGCAGCAGACGCCTCTGACGGTTACACACACTCCTTGACGGTCCGATGATGCCGCCTGCCCATAAACTGCATGGATTACTAGCTCTTGGCTCGCTCCTGGCTCGCTCTGAAAACAAATTTCATATGAACATGACAATTGTCACGCGTGATGTGGCCCAGCATACCTATTGAATAAGTAACTCGTAACTTGGAACATCCTTTACTTGGAATATGTGTTGATGCATCGGTTATAAGCAAGTGCTGGCCTTTTTTGCTCAGTGTATAAAGTTGCTATAAAAGATGGGCAACAAACTTTGCTTACACGCCGCCTTTGAGCTTGCAATGACTCTTGATATCAGCTACTCTCTCTCTCTCTCTCCCTCTCTCTCTCTCTATCTCTTTCACACCCTCTCGCTCTGCGGCACATCTGCTTTGCATATTTCGAAGTTTAGCTAGTTGGTTTTTGCTGGTAAGTAAGTAAAAATTTCAGCACAGCCCGCTACGCATAGCTGTAAAATATTATTCCGTCCGTGTCAGTCAGGCAGCCAAAAGTGCCCACCAGTCGATATTAAAAAAGATAAAGTTTTATTAGTTTTGCTGCAGCGCAGTCGACGTCGCTGCCGCCGCCGAGGACAACGCCTCCGCCGAGCGTTGCGCAAAATATTAAAGACGGAAATATAATAAAAGTAATAAAAGAAATACGTAAAGCAGGCAGCCCTGCCTCCCACTCTCCCACGCTCCCGCTCCCACACTTGTTAAAATATGTAAAGTCACAGGCGGCAGTGGGTGCTGCTAGCCCTGGCAGGGGGCGTGGCAGATTCCTTTGGCATTACTATGCTCAGAGCCTTCCATTGAGTTGTTCATCTTCTTGCTGCAATGATTACAAATGGGATTTCGCTCCAGGGATACGTTATTCTGCGGCCATGTTGCAAATTATTTGTTTTCAGCAAATGAAACGAAAGCAAATACAATAAATAAATGTTTAAATAAATAAGTAAACACACTCACACATACACAAGTACACTCGAAAAAAAAGAAGTTAAACACAGTGTAAACATTGGCCAGCCAAAATGTAATAATTAAATTGCATTTGCGTCTGCGGCCAGTAACTGTATGAAAGTCGCACCCGGATACGGAATTCAGGATGCTCAAAGCTTACCAAAATGTAGTCAACAAAATGGCGGAGCGATTCGCATGTTAGTGTGTGTGTGTGTGTGTGTGTGTGTGCATTGTAAAAATATTTATATGACCGCTGCACAGTCATTGGTTTGACTTTTTTTTCCCGTTACTATGCACTTTATTCATAGAATGTGTTAAGGAGCATATTAACTTTGACATAGAGTTTGCATCATGAAGAGCTGTTTTAGGTATTATTTTAAGGCGTTCCGAATTGGAACCACTTATACTCACATAGGAGCACTTCTGATGGTTATCAATGAATAACTTCCGGCTCTAAATAGCCTTCAAATCAGCCAGTGATCTTTTCACTACCTGAAACAGAAAGGCCAAACTTGATCTCAATATTATCTCTGACGGCCATCATATACCCAAAATATCCCAAAACCCGTTTGCTCTCCTACGACAATCTCTTCCAATTTGCCACTTTCGAGTAGGAAGTGATGGTCAATCTGGTCCCTGGCAGAAACCAGATCATAAATGCATGAGACATTAGCATTTGGGGTAAGGAGAATGAAACTATAATCAAGGCGTCTCCGCATCAGCTTGGTCTTCTTTATTAAGGTCCGGCGCACATAGAGTGCCAAACTGAGCTTAACATTTCCGCTACGATCTTGATATGCGCACTTCAGTTTATGGTCTTGAGAAACCATACAAACCATTCCGCTCAAGAAACTACCGCTCGAGGCCTAACTGGTACGCAATGTTGGAACCTGCAAGCTGTGCAAAATGCGGCACTCACAACACCCTTTGCCGTGCAACGGTGACCAATTGCAGCACTAGGCGCAAATGCGACCATTGTATCATATCCACTCGATAGTTGCGCCTCAACTTAAAGGTTAAGACGTGCGCTTCCAACCAAACCGAAGTAACTCCAAGAATAAAACCGCGAACCAATCGGCGCTCAATATTGTCTCAGGCTGTGGGAAGTGAGCAACAATTCGATTTGTTATTCCTGTAAATGAACCATGAACATGTTTAAGCTACCCAGAGACCAAAACTCCGGCGGGAGCACAACACGTTCAGCGCGACTTAAATTTGAAATCGATCTTTGCCTGTTTTATTTTGTCTGGGATGAATGATATCTCTGATGGAAATGTACATAGGGTTCCCTTATTTCACTTTAGTGCGAACGACTATGAAGAAGGTTGTGTTTACGCATGTATTCTGGCCTTAACGCGAATTTAAGGTTGGTCTTTTGCGTGTAAACTTGAGTTTGTGCATGTTTGTGTGAATCTTGATAGCGGCTCGCTTAGAGAAGCATCAAGAGTTGGGTGCTTCTCAGTCCCGCTTCCACATGGTCTTCATTAGCGGCTCACCTAGAGAACCAAGTAACCATCCCAATCCTTTCAAGCACATCTGCCGCCAAGCGACCAATGCACTTCAGACTTTTTGCAAATGACCAAGAATTATATAAATAGCGCCGCCAAAGACGGCAGAAGATAGTTCAGCTCAGGCACTTGTAGCGTGCAGACATACGCATCTAAGTCTAAGTGTAGTGTTAAGACTTCCCATCTAATAATAAAATATGTAGTACAAACGCTAACATTATCTTTTATTTACGAGCGTCAACAGTGCATCAGTGGCTCCAGAACACACAACTTTTTGTAGCAGATCGCCTGGGTAAACCGGCGAGATTAACCTCAGCCTGAGATCGTTACGTGTGTTGAGCGGGTTAGAGACTACCACCTCAGCAGGTCAAAGCTTGTCGTATGAGGCTACCAACAATGATCCTGGGTTCTTTCCACAATTCCAATGAAAGAATGTATTTACGTCAGGCCGTAACCAGATAACGGATTGTTATGGCCAGTTAAGAAGAAGAAGAGATCGTTACAACTTTCGACAGTTGTTGTGAGTGGACGTGTTGGAGCAGAGTGCCTTTTTTTTGGGGTTTATTTTACATAGTCAAAATGTATGTATGCTTGCGAGCGTGTACACAAGTCTACAGTACATTGCTCTCATGCTGCCTCAGACTCAAAAAATGGTAGTGCCTAGAAGAGGAAGAAGAGTGATCATACCTTCTCTTATTCTGCCATATGTGCGTGTGAGGCTGCTTGTGTTCCGCTCTCTCTTAGACCGACTCATTCGTAGGCAAACTTGAGCGAAAGAAAGAGCAAAACAAACGCACATGTATGCACAGCCTTGGGCATGGCCCAGGATACCGCTCTATTACTTTCATGTGCCTTGGAATAAGTGTTAGCTTTCGTCTTATAGGGCATTCAATAGTCGCTGTTTATCGATGACTACTTGTTTACAGTTCATGCCGCACACAATTGTGGCAACAAGGCGTTACAATTTTGCCTTCCAACTCGCTCTTTTTCCTGCGTTTGGCAGCTGCTTGTCTTTGTCAGTTGTGCGCGTTTTATCTATGTATAAGGCTCGGCTTAAATATGGCAAGGTTTAAATTTATTTATCATTCAATTAAATATTTAAAATACCAAAAAATGCTTTCACCGCCAAATAACCCCATGAAAAGCTGAACTTATTTAAAGCGCTGACTTCTGCCACATTTTGTGGCATCCACACACACCTTTAATATTGAAATTGAAATCATAAATAAATGAGAAAATTTTTCCATTTACTTTTGTATTGTACTTTATTTATCTTTTTTTTTGAGTTTTGGACGTTTTTTGGTCCCTGTGGAAACATTTTGTTTGTTTTGGCCTGGTCAGCGGCTGGCCCAAGTGGCGTATGTGTAATGTCCGCCCGAGTGTGTGTGCACATGATGTAAATTTTATTGTTTTTTTTTTTTTTTTTAGTTTTGTTGCATTTACTGTTTTGTTGCAGTGTTTGTAAAATTAATTGACATTTTATTTGTTAATTAATTGTTATAGCCGTTGCCATATTGCAATGGCCGCGACTTTTTGGCCAGCCAAATGGCAAAATGGCCAAATGGCTTTTCATTATTGTTATTACAAATGCCGTGGTCATTATTATTTGCTCGTTAAGCCCCATACACACACACACACACACACACATACACACATACATGCACATATGTGCATACAAATTTAATGCATTTGTAATTTAGTTGTAGTTTTAATTGCAAAAATTGTTAATTTTCTAATAATTTATTTATTTGGTTACAGCCCAGTTCAGCGATAAATGACAATAAATGCAAATGGCAGTGCGCATGATTCTTGAAATATTTATTTGCTAGTATCTGCATGTTATAGGCAAAGTTTTACTCTGAGTTCCAATTACACTTGGCAACAAAAAACATGCACTTGTCTCACAAATGTGCTATTTCAATCTGAAGCAAGTTTCACAAGTAAAATGCGACTTGCTGGCTTCTGAAACATATACTCGAAATAAAGCGGTTACATTGTGCTTCCATAAATCAAAAGAACGCACATAGTTATATAACAGCAACAACGACAACAACAAGAGTTTGCATACTCTACCAAAAACAACTATATGCAACTTTCCTAATGCAACAATTGTATTTTGTGTATGTCTATCGCGGCACTAATGCCACTTTATCGGAATCTTGCGCATCGAAATAAGTTGGCAGCGCCGTCAACAACTCATCGCTAATTTGTCTTGTGAAACTTTTGCACAATACACAAATTGTGCAATGCGAAATGCTTGAACAGATCCGTCAAAAGTTATTAGCCATCTAAATATCTTTGCAGAAACGATCCTGCAAATGGCGTGTTGGTGGAACCTGCGAACAACGACTTAAGCAACTTTGCTCACACAAAGCAGCCCCACAATGCCATCATTGACAGAAAGGACTCTAGCTGAGCTATGCTGAAATGCAGTGATGAAGAAGGTGACCAGGATGAGCCGCTAGGACAGTGCGCACCAGCAGTGGCGCCAAATGGATGCGCAACGACGCCAACTAGTCCGAATCATGCAAAGCGGAGCAGCACCGCAATGTGCCCCTCATGGGTAGGAGGTGCATTCCCTTGGCCAAAATATAATGACGATGCTGCTCTGCTTCGCAAGTATGCCTAAGGCGAAATATGAGATTTGCTGTATAAACTCAGCCGCAGCAGCTGGACAAAGTTTCCTCAACGGCAACGCTGTGTCTTCAGCTAAAGTGGCTGATTGATCTTGGGATCTTAGATCTTTCTGCAATGTGCAGAAGTGTTCCAGAGAACACTGCGCAGCATTAAGCCAGTTACAAGGCGTTGAATGGTATTCGCGTGCGATTTGACTTAAATTTGGACTCATTTTTGTCAGGTTTTCGGACGCGACAGATGGCGCAGGTGCAGCAACACAAGGCTTTGCAGCCTCAATATGACAAGCCGCAGTCGTAATTGTAGTGTAATAGACCCAAATGTTTTGTATATGACTCGAAAAAAGCAAAAAAAAAAAAGGATTTCAAACTAAACTGACAAAAGAGTTAAAGGCTACTACTACTAGATACTACTTCAAAATGGCCTAACTGTGAAGAGAAGGTACATTATACTTTATGAAGGCTGCTGGAACTCTAGTGAAATGAGCACGAAGGTTGCTACTTTCAGCGAGACGCAAGGCAGCCGACTTAGAAGTCAATGAAATCAAGACTAAACTGAAATTTTCTGGCCGTCCCATCAATTTTTAAAACTTTAAAAGTAAAGCCTGGACGCAGTTAGATATATATTCGTGTAAGCCAAAGGCCGCGCCTGTCCTCCGCCTCAAAGGCTTGCTACTAAATGTAGCACCAGCTAAAGATACATTTGGAATGCGTTCTCGAACGCGGCAAAATGGCAATAAGAAAAAGTCATAACAAAATTTTACGACAACTTTGGCTGCGTTTTCATTTTGAATTTGCTCCGAGTTTGCCTGCACATTTGATGGGTGGTTTGGGTGGTTCGGGTGGTTCGGGTGGTTCGGGGGGTTTGGATGGCCTTGGGGGAGGGGCCACGCTGAGCTCAGCTCAAAATGCAAAACAAAAGAAAATTACCAACGGCAGCAGAGCAATCGACAATGTTGTTGTTATCGTTGGCGGGCAAAATATTCTAATGGCTGCCATCCCGCTGGTTATAGCGCCTGGCAAGGAATGGGCGGCATGGGCATATAATAATCATCTATATTCATGGATTAGGATTCAATTTTTATGCCACACGCAAAAGTACTGTGGGGCAAAAAAAAAAAAAACCAAACAGAACGAAATAACGCAGCCCAACAAGAACAACAATGAGGGTTAAATTGAAAATAAAGCGCAGACGTCGACGGCGACGTTGACTGCGACTGCGACTGCGACGGCAACAGCAACACAAATGTAAAATTATAAAGATGCCCGAGCGCAACAGCAAGAGAGCTAGAGTGAAAAAAAAAAAATTATTCCAAAAATTATGCAAGAAAATATTACCAAAGAGCTAATAATTTTCCCAGCCTCTTTTTCAAGGTGGCAAAAGCGCGACGCGAGGCGAAGTTGCCGCAGTGGGTGTACGTGTGTGTGTGTGCGTTGCGGCACGTTAACTGCCTTGGCTGAGCCCGGACCAGGACCCGGGTTTTGTATTAATGAATAATATCGCGACTGAGGCGGCGACGTATTCAAAGATGAAAATGGAACTGGAGTCGGAGTCGGAGTCGGCGTCGGCGTTGGAGAGACATGAAAATGGCTATAAGGTTGGAAACAAAGTCGAACTTGTGGTGCGCCACAGGGGTTAATAAGTAATCTGCATTTTTTGACATTTATTTATGTCTTCAAATATGTGCGACTGTGTCTAGGTGGATATTCGGATATTCGGATGATGTTGTTTCCTTTTTTTTTGTGTTTGGGTCCGGGGCGTAATACAACAACAACTTACCACAGAGAAACAGAACAGCTGTTAAAAATGTCATTAGACAAAATATGTCTGAATATGCTTATACATACTTATATATACACATAAATAAATTCATGTATATATATATATATAAATGTTCTTTTTCGGAATTGTGAGTTCAGCGAAATAGCAGCACTATCGGTTGGATTAGAATAGATTAGATACGATTTGCGGTGGGTGAGAGATGGCCCAACGTAGGAAGTGTATTCATTGCCAGCAGCATTGTTGGAAGGTGCCATTTGCGATAGAGGTGCTAAGAAGACCATAAGAAGTCGGAAAGACCGCGCCAAGGAAGAGCATACAGCTCATTCATAAGAAGTGTATTACTTCACAGGACGGACAGTGACAAAGCAACTCTTGGCCATAATGCTGGCCAGCGTTCTTTCACAGGGTGTTTAGTTATGCAGCATCCAGTTGGGGATTGCCAACGTTCCTTGCAGATGTTCTCTGTCTGGCCCGCTGTACTTTCAGCTGGAAAACCGGGCAATTGCATGTTACTACCATAAACTCCTCGTTGTCCGGAAACCCCCTATAGATGAACTTTGATATGCAAACATGTCAGGGGTTACACTCAAACAAACTGATACTTCTAACATCTAATTCGGCGAAACAACTAACACAATAACAGAAAGAAATAATAAAGAATCCCCTAATGTTTTTGTAGCCGATGTCACGACAAACTGTTTGGTGA
Organism: Chymomyza caudatula; assembly: GCA_035041775.1. Classification (NCBI taxonomy): domain Eukaryota; kingdom Metazoa; phylum Arthropoda; class Insecta; order Diptera; family Drosophilidae; genus Chymomyza; species Chymomyza caudatula. The sequence continues at coordinate 5,459,553 of JAWNKW010000150.1, forward strand.
AACTTAGATCGTGTTGCTGTATTGCTCGCATTATAGCTCTTGAAATGAGATTGGTTTTTACCAAATAAAAGAACTAAAAAATTTTCATTTTGGTGGACATAAAATTAAACTACATTAAACTATAAATAATGACAACAATCACAAAGCCTACCATTGTTCTTTTTCCAAAACTGTACACAGAGTCTGGCAACGCCTATTACTGGCAGCCCTGCCAATAGATAATACACTTGACACATTTGGTACCAATATCCGCAACTGGTCTTAGTATGAGGAAGAGAGCAAGAGGAGCACAACCATCTCGTCGAGCGCTCTGCTTACCTGCGCTTATAGTCATCGAGTATTAGGTTAGTGTGCAAATGTGAAGCCCTCCTTTGACTGGGTTAAAGTTGAAGACTGGCGGCAATGAGTTGGTAGGGTACATACACCTGCTTTCTTGATGTATGCCCAATGATAGAAATTGATGATTGCTATCCTTTGCCCTGTGATCAAATTATTCCCTATCGAGCGTATTGTGTGAGAGACTAAAGCCATTATAAGAGTGACCAGTTGCTCATCTACGCGAACACCATTGGTTGAGCGGAGCCTTTGCGGCTATTGAAATAGAATCAGCCATGAGTGGTGGGTGCAATCTTGACATCTATCTCATCCTTCCCGTTCTGCTTTCTGGCGCTGAAGCATGAGTGATGGCACTGTCCGATGCAGCTGCCCTTGCAGTGCTTAAGCGGAAAGTATGTCGTAAGATCTTTGGCCCTTTACGCGTTGGCAACGAATAGCGCATTCCATGTCCACGACATGGTCAAGTGAATTAACATCCAACGTATCCGCTGGTTAGGTCATGTTGTGCGTATGGATGAAGAAACTTCTTGGCGAAAGCTCTTCAATGCGGCTGTTGAAGAAAGGTGACGAAGAGATAGGCCATGTCTCCAAAGGAAGAACCAGGTAGAGAGCTCACTAACTGTGTTTGATAGCAACGATTAAAGAAGGTGCACGTGAAGCAGAAGCTCAAGAAGTGCGCTACATTAGGGAATAACCTCGTAACCTGGGTTGTTATTGTAATTATTGTGCTAATTATTATTTTTAGCTGAGTGCGCTCTTTACTATCTTTTTCACCCGCTATTCATTTCTTGACAGCTTATCGATAACGTATATTCGAGCTTATCGATTATTTTAAAATACTAAGGCACTAGCACACTAACAGATATATATATTATATTAATATGTGGCACACTATCAAATAGATATTATTACAGTTATGGCCTGCCAAGAAGAAGAAAAAATAAATAGTAATAATTAAGTGCTTTAAATTTGCAATTAAAGCCAACAGCCAAAGCCAAAGTTCAAAGGCGCCATATTTAACTTATGTATTTATTCGATAACTGCGAAAGTAACCATACAGATTCCGATTACCCAACGAGTTCAAACACATTTGCACATCACTAGAACAAATTCTGCCTATAAATAGACGTTTCGAAAAGGCATTTATTAGTATCGTTCAGGATTTCCTTTCGTTTAAACATTGTGTCGGGAAAAAGAAGAAAAAAAAATCGTTAGTGAGAAAACGGAAACTATTATTATTGTGCTGTGTTAAGCAAAAAGTTGACAAAAAATATGGAAAAACGAAATTATTAAAAGTGAAAAAAACCAGAGTACAAGAAAACGGCTGTTAAGAAATAGGACACAGATGTGTGCCGTCTGTCTTTTCGTCACAACGTCAGGCCATCAGTACGTCAGTCCGTCTGTTTGTCTAGCAGTGTTTGAGTCCGTCGGAAACCTGGCATGTCAATCTGCCAGACAGCTAGTCCGCCAGCCAGTCTGCCAATGCGTCAGTGTTTTTCCATATACGTCGCATAGTCAGTAGTAGGCTGATTTCTAATGTCACATTCGAATATTGTTAAAATTTTGCTGGTCAAAAGTTGATATCACACCGTTGCTTATTTTCAGTACTATACTACGAGCGTTTGTTGGAGCTTAAAAAAATATCGTAATTTAAGCAGCATATTAAATACATACTTTGTAGTCCTTTTTCCAACTGAATTTTCCCCACAACAACTAAGAGTTACATTGACTTCTGGAATGGCGTGGAATTGGACAGTAAGTCAAATGACATATATATATTTAGCTTGTAACTTTACAGCAAGTTCTATTTGGCAGCCTTCTAGTGGCAATGCCCCAGCTACCTTGCCGTCTTCTAACGCCCGGGAAGCCGACTTGGAGGAAACAGACACAGCGTCAGAGGCGGGATCAATGAACTCGTTGTCAAACAATAAAGCAGATTCTAAGTCAGAGGAATATACTTCAAACGTACAGGCAGAACGCTTGGTTATGGAATTTGATATTCGTTGTCCAAAGGTTGAAACGAAGTACAATGTAATGCATTTCAGGGGCACACAATATTCAGACTTCTCCGAATGGTGTGAAGTGAAAATGGCACGCGAGGACAACAGAAAGCAGAGTCTTGGATATGATGAGAAGAAGATGCCGAAATTTGGAGCTGGATCAGAGTACAATTACGAGAAACGCGAAGCAGTTCGCCGCAAGATGCTCGAACATAAGACCCCCAAATATAAACCCGAGGCACAGCCATGGCTCTTACAAGTGGGTGGCAAAACTGGTAAAAAATTCAAAGGCTCTAAAGAAGGCAGCGTAGACCAAAATTGTGCCTATTATGTGTTTATACGAACGTCATTGGACACTTTAGATGCCTATCCTATAAGTGAGTGGTACTCTTTTCAGCCTATACAACGTTATAGAACTTTGTCGTCGGAGGATGTCGAGCAGGAGTTTAAACGTAGATACAGGGCTCTTAATTTATTTTCGCTGATGACACAAAAGCGCTTGCGCGGTGACCAGGAGGATGAGGAAGAGGATACAGAGGCATCCAAAGTGGTAAATGCGTCAAAAGGCAAATCAATGGACCTGAAAATTTTCGAACTGGATGACTGGAGTTCCGATAGCCTGTCTGACTCCGATGATGATGGGGAGTCCAAAAAGAAAAAGAAGAAAGATGAGGAGAGTAATGAGACAGGTGCCGAAAACCGTAAAGCGTATAAAATAAAGAAAAATCGAGATGTTAATTCGGAGGCTTTTGAGGAATCCGATGATGGTGACGAGGAGGGTCGTGAAATGGACTACGATACCACGTCTAGTCAAGAGTTAGTTGTGACTATTATGTGACATGATCTGAGCTTTATGACATTTTATTTTTTTATGTTTAACTTAGAGAGCCAGATCCGGAGTCCAAGTTGGTTATGGAAATGAAAAGCGTGGCCGAAGAAGATGCACTGCGTAAGCTACTCACATCCGATGAAGATAGTGAGGATTCCGAAGATTCTGCAAAGAGCAGTGAAGAGCAAAAGGAAAAAAACAAGAAGGAACTAAAAAAGAGGAACAAAAAGAATGCTAAAGACTCTTTCCCTAATGGACCTGGCAAAAAGAATGCTAAAGACTCTTTTCCTTATAGATCTGGCAATAAGAATGCTAAAGACTCTTTCCCTTATGGACCTGGAAAAAAGAATGCTAAAGACTCTTTCCCTTATAGATCAGGCAAAAAGAATGGTAAAGACTCTTTCCTTTACGGATCTGGCAAAAAGAATGCTACAGACTCTTTCCCTTATGGATCTGATAAAAAGAAAGCTAAATACTCTTTCCCTTATGGATCTGACAAAAAGAAAGCTAAAGACTCTTTCCCTTATGGATCCGACAAAAAGAAAGCTAAAGACTCTTTCCATAATGGTTCTGGCAAAAAGAATGCCAAAGACTCTTTTCCTTATGGATATAGCAAAAAGAAATCGAATCCTGCCACTGACAAGGTTAGTTCCAATAAGTCACGAAAAATGCCGGCGGATGATATGCAGTTCGAAGCCCCTACGCCGTCCACATTCGCTAGTCTGCTCGGTAATTATAATGTTGAGTAAGTATCGAAATTATGGCAATTAGTACAAAGAACTTGAATCAAGTTGCTACATATCTATTATGTTATTATAGTAATTATGGAGTGACCGAGAAGGAAGTGCGTCGCTATCTCAAACGCAAGCCAATGACTGCCCCCGAATTGTTGGCCAAATTTAAGAACAAAAAAATTCGTGGCCTCACTAGTACTCTCTTAGTGGACACCATGTTTCAGATTTTGAAAAAAATTAATCCATCCAAAATCATTATTCAAGGCAAAACACATTATTCAATTGGTTAGGTCAAATCAATGTATACTTAACAAGGTAACGTCGTCATTAAGCGATCCTTCTTAAAATTTTGTAAGAGGCTGAAATAGCACAAGAGAGAGGCGTAATTTACTCTCAAAACGACGACGTTACCTTGTTAAGAATACATTGGGTCTAATGATAGCTGCCTATGCTATATGTACACATTTCTAGACCTAATCTACCGTTACTTATTTACACAAATATATTGTTCATAAAAAAGAAGAATCCTGAATAAAGTAACATACAAAAAGTAGCGATAATTTTGCAAAAATCTATAAATCTCTTCATACAACAACAGTTTTTAAGAAATAAGACAAATGTTATATGAAAATCGAAACCCCACAGAAGAGGGTAGAGGAACCAATGGTACGATCAGGAGCGTAGCAAAACTATTGCAGTGATGGTCTAGTGGTGAAGTGGATAGTGATGAAGTATTTAATACTGGTGCGGGCAGAGGGTGCACTAAGGTTGTGAAGAGAACAACCAGTTACCATTGATCAGCTATTCACTCAACGTCAAGTCTAGGAAAGACCAATGAATACCAAATCGACACCCACTATCTCGTTGTTGATTATAAAGCACCATCATAATGATGGACAATGTCAGCATGGATATGAAGTGGAGAATCACTTTTGCCAATATATGTTACTTTCGTCTCAGTAGGAAAATAATATACATATCAACTATAAGTCCACTCAGTACTTTATATTGGCATTTGAATGGTATCGAACGTGACCGTCATATACGCTTAAATTGCCTTAAATGTTTTTTATTGTCTTTTTAGTAAACATTTATCGTATATTAATTAATAATTCAGTTATGTAGCACCTCACAAAGGCCACTTGGAGTCAACGTGTGATCCTTATCTCCTTCTTCCGTAGCGAAAATATCTTCTTTGACTATTGTCTAGCTATATACAAATTTTCCAAATTTATTTTATGTGTAAATATTTGGTGCAGTATGGTGAAATCTATTGATGCTATTGGTTTGACCCCTTAAGTGTATTAATTCGCAGAGATCCCCTCACTCATTCAAAGCCGACTCAAAAGGGTCGAAAGGGTACAACACTCTTTTCTTCATCGAAACGCATCTCTTCTTCCATGTACATCAACTGATGATTGAGTTTTTCATTCAAAAACACGGACATTTGTTCCCCCATCATTTTTGTAAGGCCCAGAATCTGAGACAAAGCGTTCTTCTTGTTCTTCGAAAAGGTCTGCAGCCCATTAATGTCTCTCAGATCGTAATCGGGCTCCTGAACTTTGTCCACGTTCTCCTTGCCCAAACGATCGCGTATGGAGCGCTGCAATTGTTGACAAATACCGTCGTTTTGACGCACATTTAACTCTACTAAAGTTTCATTTAAGTCCAGGCACTCTAGAACCATATTGGCACCACGATCCGTGAGTCCAGAGTTATCCATATCGATGACTAAAGAAACCCAAGCAGCTGTTTTATATAACAATAATAAAACACTTATGGCACGCACCTAACACCCAACTTTGAAAGGTTATCCATGTACTTTAAAGTAATACACAAGGACTCACAGCCGGAGTCACCTATATAACTACGACTTATGAAAGCTTAGTTCCTTAAGGCTTTCATTGCTTGCCACAGCCTGCAGGAGTAGGAGAAGTTCATTATTTACAGAATATGTCATGCTCTTTGGAAATATCATACCTTGGCCTCTATGTATTTGTCCTAAAACGGCAAGCCTTCCAATTTCAATACGCTTAACATATTACTGTGCTTCACACTATTAGCTACAGAGTCTACAAGGTTTATGAAAATGTATCGCGTTTAAAATACGGGCTTGTGGCGATAGGTACGTGCTCGTTTCTCCGTGTCGATAAGTTCAATTGTATTTGTTGATAAAACAAAGTTTCATTTGGAACAAAAACTTGCACGGTATATATTTCGACTCGGTGTGAGGTTCGGCTCAGAGATTCGAAGTTACGTAGGCACGCAGGCTGCAGAAGACAGCATTTTACTGTTTTCCAGTTCAATAATACTTACTATTTCCATTGCTTCGTCGCATACACACAATCATTGTTTGAAGAACCAAATCATATTTAAGCGCCTCCGTGATTATTTTGTATACTTTGGCGTGAGGACTACTTAAATACTCTGCTGTTCTTTGGGTCCCAGCATTCGGTTGACTTGGAGCACCTTCAGTCTTTAGTAAATCACTACTTGCATTTGAGTATTAAGCCACAGCCACCACGAAACGACACGAAGGGCGTGAAAAGAACATGTTTAGCGGGCTTTCTAACTACCCGTAGTCGGCTCTAGGTAAAGATTGCATAGCCAAGCAAGGTACTCCCTGTTTAACTCCCAACAGCTCTTTTTGTCCTTAACGCCTCTGCTTTGCGCATGCCTCCAATCGGTGATATCAAAAGGTAATTAGTGTTTCAATGGTGAGATAGACTGCCACCAAGACGCTTCCCTTTAAAAGCCTTATTGAAGACCTTTTCTCGCTGGAGTTTCTTCATCGATGGTCTTGGTCAGCATACAGACACCTTGAGACACCAGAGGAACACTGCTGGCGCAGAACGAGGTGCACCAGCTGCTGCACCTTTTAGGATTGGCCGCACCAAGTGAGATGTTCCTGGAGCCAAGCGTGGGTCTAGTGGAAAATGAGAGCAAAACAAAGTATTTGTTTCTTTCAAGAAGAGTGCCGGCGCTGTTGGACTCTGATTGCTTTTGAGAACAGTACTTCCGATTATCACCAACGTTTTAACTCTTGCCAATTGATGCTCAACCTAAAACTCTACCTTTTGTATTTTGGGACGAAGAATCTCCTAGCCGAAAGGTCTTCAATGCGGTTTTTGAAAGAAGGCAACGAAAAGGCAGATCATCTCTCCGTTGGAAGCACCGGGTAGAAAACGCACTAACTACCTTTGATAGTTATAAAATCTAAAAATAGGAAGAAGAGGAAAGGAAAAGATACTAGTGGAACTTAACTTTAGCCTTTTAGCATACGCTTTCGATTGTCGATTAGTTTGAAGTCTCTATTTGAGAGCTGTGAAAATAAGTTGTTAATTAAGCTAAATACCTGATAATATATATATTTTATTTCGTCGATTTCCAACTAAATTGCTTTGCAGATCGTTGAATGCACAATATGACTTTGATTGAACTTTTAACTTTATGTTTGCCCAACAAACGCGGCCGAATTAGGATCTTAAAAACTATTGTTTCTTTTGTGCAAATAAAGCAGGCTTGATAAAACGATAGGTTTGCGTGTAAAATCCAGCTGTGATACCAAAATTTATACATTGAGTGGGGTATTGGCCACGGCCCCACGTATGTCGAGCCTTCAATCAAAATAAAAGACGGCCTTTCACTTATAACACGAAAATTTGCTGAAATTTTTATTTCGTATTAGTTTTATTTTTATATGCATTCCTCTCATAAACTTTTACTTGTGTTTTGCCCGCGCCACACACTATGCGGCCTTTACCGCGCTCAATCAAGAGTCGATGCGAGACAAACACTAGCTTAGCAATGTGACTTACAGCCCAGTAGGAAATTTGGGACCGCTGGCGCGTAGCTGAACTATTTAGTTAGTTCGTTTATTAACATATCAGTTTCTGCAATCCATTATTTCTAACTGACCGTTATGTGAGATTTAATATTTATATGACAGTTGAAGCTACTATAAAGTGATGTGAATATAGATAACATTGCAATAAAGTGAATAATAAGATACCGCTTAAAGTAATTAAAAATCAATTTGGTCTGCTTCTGTTTGTTTGGTTATATATAAAAAAATTTGTAACATTGAATCAAATATTAATCCTTCAACATCAAAAATGTGCAGAAGAAACTACAAACCGTAGTATGTAATATAAAAACTATATTTCACTGATTCGCAAATCGGCAAACCTTGCCGATATAAATGAAAAGATAAAACTACGCTAGCTTTCGAATTTGAACTTAACTGTCGTTTTTTTGTTATATTTTTGTATTTCTAGCATAAAAGATACATTTCTGCATTCTTTCATTCAAAAGCCAAATTGTATGATATCGATACAACATATCGATAGCTGTCATTCACAGCTGATTTGTATACTAAATAATAAATTCGTGCCGCACGATGTAATTAAATTTTGTAAAAATTTCTAAACTTTAAATTCAAAATCCAAAACGCGTGTGTTAACAAAGAACAATGGAACAGAATAATACCTTGTTTAATTTTATGGGAAAACATTCGGCGCAAGGTACAAACTTTATCAAGGGCTACTGGCTTATTAAGTATAAGATTTTTGATAAGTTAGCAGAGGATTTAAAAGAGGCAGACCAACCTAGCCATACCGCTAGCATATGGAAAAAAGTAAGTTATATTACTGTTTTAACTACTTACTAAGAGAAATCAATGATCATCACACTTTATTTATCTAGTTGTGGATCGCTTGCAAAGCCTTCTATAGAAGGCTAGTCTTACAGAAAACCTATGATATGCTTTTTCCTTTTGATGCCACCGTTGCGAAGGCCGTCAAGTTATATCCGAAATATAGAATTTTAATACAGGGGCAGATTCTGATTCGATTTATGCAGCAAAATCCCCTGATAGCCAAAGGCTTGCTGTGTTATGGGGCTGCTGTTGAGTCTGCTTGGATTGAGCTCACAGAAGAGTTGAATGAAGCTGGTCCGCCCATTAAGGAGGTTAACGAATGGATAATGGTATGTTAGCGCCAGGGCACACTTAGTAAGGAATGATCACGTTGCCGACGTCGGTTCCCTAAATGTCGACCGGGCGGCAGAGAAGGCAATCCACTCCCTTACCTCTAAAAAAACACTGTGCTGTACAAACATGCACACACTCAGGGGTACATTTCCTACAATTGTATCTATTTGTTGATATAGAAAAACCAACCCTTAAATTGGCGTTAAGGACAAAAACATGTGTAGACACAACCTTTCTTATTGACGGTTGCTCTAAAGTGACAGCTAGGGCACCCTTTATTCATTTTCGGCAGAGCTATCATACCTTACTAAGTGCACCCTGGCGCTTAAGTCCCGACTCTTACAACAACTAACGCACAAACGTTTAAAGTTTTGGAATGAGTGGAAAACTAGCATTCTACGGAAAATCAAACGGAGAATGTTTGCAAACATTACGCCAATTGAAGATACCGTTGCCAAGCTGGCTGATTTATATGTGACTGCAAATAGCCAATCGTCGTCACAGTGTTCTTTTGAAATCTTCATGGGCTTCAAAAACGTGCAAGGTAAGTAGAAATTTGAATCATCTTTAAAAACTACTATATTACAAAATTCGATTAACATAATTGCTTTCAAGATGATTTGAGCGAAAATCCTTTGGAAAATACTGATGATCTTAGCTCATCAACAAAACTAGAAAGCCTAGAAGCCCATGATGAAGGTTAGTTAATATATGATATTCGAAAGTTTAGTGAATAATTTAAAATAAACTCCTTGCAGATGATTCCGTAGAAACAGAAGAAGAGGCCGCTGCTATGCCAAACAAATTTAAACAATAAATTTTGATTTTGACTATCCTACAAATTGTAACGCTCATGACTTCTAGATTTTCATTGTTAAATCAGCTTGCCCGTTGGTACCTAAAAAGGGCGACCATCTGTTATGCGCTTACTACCATGGTATCAGTCTTCTTTCTATCACATATAAGGCCCTAACGACATTCGCGAAAGCACTGATCGGATCTTATCAATGTGGTATTAGGATAAGTGCACCATTGACTGGGCATACACATTACGTTAAGTCCTGGAAAAGGCTCACGAATACCAATTGTCGAATTTAAAGCAGCATTTGATTATCCGTTAAGGCATCGCATATTTCCCGCTTGATCTAAGTTCTGTACACCTTCAAAGCTGGTGCGACTTTGCAGCAGCTCTGTGAAGGTAGGAAAGAACCTTTCCGAATCTTTTGACAGCAAGAGATGCTACTTTAGTCATAGTAGGCAAATGTTAGATGAGACCACTCACGCCTTACGAAACTCATACTCTAGAATTCTATCTTATCGCTACGTGTCGTCTTATGACGCTGGAGGATGCGTCCAGTCTGTTGCAATCACATTCAATGGAATAGCAAACTCAATGAGCTCTACGATGACATTGACATGCTCAAGCGAATTAACATTCAGTGGCTACGTCATATTGTATGTATGGATGAAGAAGCTATTGCGAAAGTCTTCAATTCGGTTGTTGAAGGAAAGCGTGGAAGGGGCATTTCTTTTCTCCTTTGGGTAAAGGGAACCTTTAGTATCACCGATTGGAGATGGGGCGCGGAAAGCAGAGGCGCCAGGTGTAGTGTTGTAGATGAGACACCAAACGGGTAGCGCGTTGATATAGCCAGTTGTTGAGCGAAGTTAGCAGTATGCTAACTACTACTTGCTACTACTTGTATCACAACTTGCTTTTGAGCATTAAGCCACAGCCACCACGAAACGACACGAAGGGCGTGAAAAGAACATGTTTAGCGGGCTTTCTAACTACCCGTAGTCGGCTCTAGGTAAAGATTGCATAGCCAAGCAAGGTACTCCCTGTTTAACTCCCAACAGCTCTTTTTGTCCTTAACGCCTCTGCTTTGCGCATGCCTCCAATCGGTGATATCAAAAGGTAATTAGTGTTTCAATGGTGAGATAGACTGCCACCAAGACGCTTCCCTTTAAAAGCCTTATTGAAGACCTTTTCTCGCTGGAGTTTCTTTATCGATGGTCTTGGTCAGCATACAGACACCTTGAGACACCAGAGGAACACTGCTGGCGCAGAACGAGGTGCACCAGCTGCTGCACCTTTTAGGATTGGCCGCACCAAGTGAGATGTTCCTGGAGCCAAGCGTGGGTCTAGTGGAAAATGAGAGCAAAACAAAGTATTTGTTTCTTTCAAGAAGAGTGCCGGCGCTGTTGGACTCTGATTGCTTTTGAGAACAGTACTTCCGATTATCACCAACGTTTTAACTCTTGCCAATTGATGCTCAACCTAAAACTCTACATTTTGTATTTTGGGACGAAGAATCTCCTAGCCGAAAGGTCTTCAATGCGGTTTTTGAAAGAAGGCAACGAAAAGGCAGATCATCTCTCCGTTGGAAGCACCGGGTAGAAAACGCACTAACTACCTTTGATAGTTATAAAATCTAAAAATAGGAAGAAGAGGAAAGGAAAAGATACTAGTGGAACTTAACTTTAGCCTTTTAGCATACGCTTTCGATTGTCGATTAGTTTGAAGTCTCTATTTGAGAGCTGTGAAAATAAGTTGTTAATTAAGCTAAATACCTGATAATACATATATTTTATTTCGTCGATTTCCAACTAAATTGCTTTGCAGATCGTTGAATGCACAATATGACTTTGATTGAACTTTTAACTTTATGTTTGCCCAACAAACGCGGCCGAATTAGGATCTTAAAAACTATTGTTTCTTTTGTGCAAATAAAGCAGGCTTGATAAAACGATAGGTTTGCGTGTAAAATCCAGCTGTGATACCAAAATTTATACATTGAGTGGGGTATTGGCCACGGCCCCACGTATGTCGAGCCTTCAATCAAAATAAAAGACGGCCTTTCACTTATAACACGAAAATTTGCTGAAATTTTTATTTCGTATTAGTTTTATTTTTATATGCATTCCTCTCATAAATTTTTACTTGTGTTTTGCCCGCGCCACACACTATGCGGCCTTTACCGCGCTCAATCAAGAGTCGATGCGAGACAAACACTAGCTTAGCAATGTGACTTACAGCCCAGTAGGAAATTTGGGACCGCTGGCGCGTAGCTGAACTATTTAGTTAGTTCGTTTATTAACATATCAGTTTCTGCAATCCATTATTTCTAACTGACCGTTATATGAGATTTAATATTTATATGACAGTTGAAGCTACTATAAAGTGATGTGAATATAGATAACATTGCAATAAAGTGAATAATAAGATACCGCTTAAAGTAATTAAAAATCAATTTGGTCTGCTTCTGTTTGTTTGGTTATATATAAAAAAATTTGTAACATTGAATCAAATATTAATCCTTCAACATCAAAAATGTGCAGAAGAAACTACAAACCGTAGTATGTAATATAAAAACTATATTTCACTGATTCGCAAATCGGCAAACCTTGCCGATATAAATGAAAAGATAAAACTACGCTAGCTTTCGAATTTGAACTTAACTGTCGTTTTTTTGTTATATTTTTGTATTTCTAGCATAAAAGATACATTTCTGCATTCTTTCATTCAAAAGCCAAATTGTATGATATCGATACAACATATCGATAGCTGTCATTCACAGCTGATTTGTATACTAAATAATAAATTCGTGCCGCACGATGTAATTAAATTTTGTAAAAATTTCTAAACTTTAAATTCAAAATCCAAAACGCGTGTGTTAACAAAGAACAATGGAACAGAATAATACCTTGTTTAATTTTATGGGAAAACATTCGGCGCAAGGTACAAACTTTATCAAGGGCTACTGGCTTATTAAGTATAAGATTTTTGATAAGTTAGCAGAGGATTTAAATGAGGCAGACCAACCTAGCCATACCGCTAGCATATGGAAAAAAGTAAGTTATATTACTGTTTTAACTACTTACTAAGAGAAATCAATGATCATCACACTTTATTTATCTAGTTGTGGATCGCTTGCAAAGCCTTCTATAGAAGGCTAGTCTTACAGAAAACCTATGATATGCTTTTTCCTTTTGATGCCACCGTTGCGAAGGCCGTCAAGTTATATCCGAAATATAGAATTTTAATACAGGGGCAGATTCTGATTCGATTTATGCAGCAAAATCCCCTGATAGCCAAAGGCTTGCTGTGTTATGGGGCTGCTGTTGAGTCTGCTTGGATTGAGCTCACAGAAGAGTTGAATGAAGCTGGTCCGCCCATTAAGGAGGTTAACGAATGGATAATGGTATGTTAGCGCCAGGGCACACTTAGTAAGGAATGATCACGTTGCCGACGTCGGTTCCCTAAATGTCGACCGGGCGGCAGAGAAAAGCAATCTCTAAAAAAACACAGTGCTGTACAAACATGCACACACTCAGGGGTACATTTCCTACAATTGTATCTATTTGTTGATATAGAAAAACCAACCCTTAAATTGGCGTTAAGGACAAAAACATGTGTAGACACAACCTTTCTTATTGACGGTTGCTCTAAAGTGACAGCTAGGGCACCCTTTATTCATTTTCGGCAGAGCTATCATACCTTACTAAGTGCACCCTGGCGCTTAAGTCCCGACTCTTACAACAACTAACGCACAAACGTTTAAAGTTTTGGAATGAGTGGAAAACTAGCATTCTACGGAAAATCAAACAGAGAATGTTTGCAAACATTACGCCAATTGAAGATACCGTTGCCAAGCTGGCTGATTTATATGTGACTGCAAATAGCCAATCGTCGTCACAGTGTTCTTTTGAAATCTTCATGGGCTTCAAAAACGTGCAAGGTAAGTAGAAATTTGAATCATCTTTAAAAACTACTATATTACAAAATTCGATTAACATAATTGCTTTCAAGATGATTTGAGCGAAAATCCTTTGGAAAATACTGATGATCTTAGCTCATCAACAAAACTAGAAAGCCTAGAAGCCCAGGATGAAGGTTAGTTAATATATGATATTCGAAAGTTTAGTGAATAATTTAAAATAAACTCCTTGCAGATGATTCCGTAGAAACAGAAGAAGAGGCCGCTGCTATGCCAAACAAATTTAAACAATAAATTTTGATTTTGACTATCCTACAAATTGTAACGCTCATGACTTCTAGATTTTCATTGTTAAATCAGCTTGCCCGTTGGTACCTAAAAAGGGCGACCATCTGTTATGCGCTTACTACCATGGTATCAGTCTTCTTTCTATCACATATAAGGCCCTAACGACATTCGCGAAAGCACTGATCGGATCTTATCAATGTGGTATTAGGATAAGTGCACCATTGACTGGGCATACACATTACGTTAAGTCCTAGAAAAGGCTCACGAATACCAATTGTTGAATATAAAGCAGCATTTGATTATCCGTTGAGGCATCGCATATTTCCCGCTTGATCTAAGTTCTGTACACCTTCAAAGCTGGTGCGACTTTGCAGCAGCTCTGTGAAGGTAGGAAAGAACCTTTCCGAATCTTTTGACAGCAAGAGATGCTACTTTAGTCATAGTAGGCAAATGTTAGATGAGACCACTCACGCCTTACGAAACTCATACTCTAGAATTCTATCTTATCGCTACGTGTCGTCTTATGACGCTGGAGGATGCGTCCAGTCTGTTGCAATCACATTCAATGGAATAGCAAACTCAATGAGCTCTACGATGACATTGACATGCTCAAGCGAATTAACATTCAGTGGCTACGTCATATTGTATGTATGGATGAAGAAGCTATTGCGAAAGTCTTCAATTCGGTTGTTGAAGGAAAGCGTGGAAGGGGCATTTCTTTTCTCCTTTGGGTAAAGGGAACCTTTAGTATCACCGATTGGAGATGGGGCGCGGAAAGCAGAGGCGCCAGGTGTAGTGTTGTAGATGAGACACCAAACGGGTAGCGCGTTGATATAGCCAGTTGTTGAGCGAAGTTAGCAGTATGCTAACTACTACTTGCTACTACTTGTATCACAACTTGCTTTTGAGCATTAAGCCACAGCCACCACGAAACGACACGAAGGGCGTGAAAAGAACATGTTTAGCGGGCTTTCTAACTACCCGTAGTCGGCTCTAGGTAAAGATTGCATAGCCAAGCAAGGTACTCCCTGTTTAACTCCCAACAGCTCTTTTTGTCCTTAACGCCTCTGCTTTGCGCATGCCTCCAATCGGTGATATCAAAAGGTAATTAGTGTTTCAATGGTGAGATAGACTGCCACCAAGACGCTTCCCTTTAAAAGCCTTATTGAAGACCTTTTCTCGCTGGAGTTTCTTTATCGATGGTCTTGGTCAGCATACAGACACCTTGAGACACCAGAGGAACACTGCTGGCGCAGAACGAGGTGCACCAGCTGCTGCACCTTTTAGGATTGGCCGCACCAAGTGAGATGTTCCTGGAGCCAAGCGTGGGTCTAGTGGAAAATGAGAGCAAAACAAAGTATTTGTTTCTTTCAAGAAGAGTGCCGGCGCTGTTGGACTCTGATTGCTTTTGAGAACAGTACTTCCGATTATCACCAACGTTTTAACTCTTGCCAATTGATGCTCAACCTAAAACTCTACCTTTTGTATTTTGGGACGAAGAATCTCCTAGCCGAAAGGTCTTCAATGCGGTTTTTGAAAGAAGGCAACGAAAAGGCAGATCATCCCTCCGTTGGAAGCACCGGGTAGAAAACGCACTAACTACCTTTGATAGTTATAAAATCTAAAAATAGGAAGAAGAGGAAAGGAAAAGATACTAGTGGAACTTAACTTTAGCCTTTTAGCATACGCTTTCGATTGTCGATTAGTTTGAAGTCTCTATTTGAGAGCTGTGAAAATAAGTTGTTAATTAAGCTAAATACCTGATAATATATATATTTTATTTCGTCGATTTCCAACTAAATTGCTTTGCAGATCGTTGAATGCACAATATGACTTTGATTGAACTTTTAACTTTATGTTTGCCCAACAAACGCGGCCGAATTAGGATCTTAAAAACTATTGTTTCTTTTGTGCAAATAAAGCAGGCTTGATAAAACGATAGGTTTGCGTGTAAAATCCAGCTGTGATACCAAAATTTATACATTGAGTGGGGTATTGGCCACGGCCCCACGTATGTCGAGCCTTCAATCAAAATAAAAGACGGCCTTTCACTTATAACACGAAAATTTGCTGAAATTTTTATTTCGTATTAGTTTTATTTTTATATGCATTCCTCTCATAAATTTTTACTTGTGTTTTGCCCGCGCCACACACTATGCGGCCTTTACCGCGCTCAATCAAGAGTCGATGCGAGACAAACACTAGCTTAGCAATGTGACTTACAGCCCAGTAGGAAATTTGGGACCGCTGGCGCGTAGCTGAACTATTTAGTTAGTTCGTTTATTAACATATCAGTTTCTGCAATCCATTATTTCTAACTGACCGTTATATGAGATTTAATATTTATATGACAGTTGAAGCTACTATAAAGTGATGTGAATATAGATAACATTGCAATAAAGTGAATAATAAGATACCGCTTAAAGTAATTAAAAATCAATTTGGTCTGCTTCTGTTTGTTTGGTTATATATAAAAAAATTTGTAACATTGAATCAAATATTAATCCTTCAACATCAAAAATGTGCAGAAGAAACTACAAACCGTAGTATGTAATATAAAAACTATATTTCACTGATTCGCAAATCGGCAAACCTTGCCGATATAAATGAAAAGATAAAACTACGCTAGCTTTCGAATTTGAACTTAACTGTCGTTTTTTTGTTATATTTTTGTATTTCTAGCATAAAAGATACATTTCTGCATTCTTTCATTCAAAAGCCAAATTGTATGATATCGATACAACATATCGATAGCTGTCATTCACAGCTGATTTGTATACTAAATAATAAATTCGTGCCGCACGATGTAATTAAATTTTGTAAAAATTTCTAAACTTTAAATTCAAAATCCAAAACGCGTGTGTTAACAAAGAACAATGGAACAGAATAATACCTTGTTTAATTTTATGGGAAAACATTCGGCGCAAGGTACAAACTTTATCAAGGGCTACTGGCTTATTAAGTATAAGATTTTTGATAAGTTAGCAGAGGATTTAAATGAGGCAGACCAACCTAGCCATACCGCTAGCATATGGAAAAAAGTAAGTTATATTACTGTTTTAACTACTTACTAAGAGAAATCAATGATCATCACACTTTATTTATCTAGTTGTGGATCGCTTGCAAAGCCTTCTATAGAAGGCTAGTCTTACAGAAAACCTATGATATGCTTTTTCCTTTTGATGCCACCGTTGCGAAGGCCGTCAAGTTATATCCGAAATATAGAATTTTAATACAGGGGCAGATTCTGATTCGATTTATGCAGCAAAATCCCCTGATAGCCAAAGGCTTGCTGTGTTATGGGGCTGCTGTTGAGTCTGCTTGGATTGAGCTCACAGAAGAGTTGAATGAAGCTGGTCCGCCCATTAAGGAGGTTAACGAATGGATAATGGTATGTTAGCGCCAGGGCACACTTAGTAAGGAATGATCACGTTGCCGACGTCGGTTCCCTAAATGTCGACCGGGCGGCAGAGAAGGCAATCCACTCCCTTACCTCTAAAAAAACACTGTGCTGTACAAACATGCACACACTCAGGGGTACATTTCCTACAATTGTATCTATTTGTTGATATAGAAAAACCAACCCTTAAATTGGCGTTAAGGACAAAAACATGTGTAGACACAACCTTTCTTATTGACGGTTGCTCTAAAGTGACAGCTAGGGCACCCTTTATTCATTTTCGGCAGAGCTATCATACCTTACTAAGTGCACCCTGGCGCTTAAGTCCCGACTCTTACAACAACTAACGCACAAACGTTTAAAGTTTTGGAATGAGTGGAAAACTAGCATTCTACGGAAAATCAAACAGAGAATGTTTGCAAACATTACGCCAATTGAAGATACCGTTGCCAAGCTGGCTGATTTATATGTGACTGCAAATAGCCAATCGTCGTCACAGTGTTCTTTTGAAATCTTCATGGGCTTCAAAAACGTGCAAGGTAAGTAGAAATTTGAATCATCTTTAAAAACTACTATATTACAAAATTCGATTAACATAATTGCTTTCAAGATGATTTGAGCGAAAATCCTTTGGAAAATACTGATGATCTTAGCTCATCAACAAAACTAGAAAGCCTAGAAGCCCATGATGAAGGTTAGTTAATATATGATATTCGAAAGTTTAGTGAATAATTTAAAATAAACTCCTTGCAGATGATTCCGTAGAAACAGAAGAAGAGGCCGCTGCTATGCCAAACAAATTTAAACAATAAATTTTGATTTTGACTATCCTACAAATTGTAACGCTCATGACTTCTAGATTTTCATTGTTAAATCAGCTTGCCCGTTGGTACCTAAAAAGGGCGACCATCTGTTATGCGCTTACTACCATGGTATCAGTCTTCTTTCTATCACATATAAGGCCCTAACGACATTCGCGAAAGCACTGATCGGATCTTATCAATGTGGTATTAGGATAAGTGCACCATTGACTGGGCATACACATTACGTTAAGTCCTAGAAAAGGCTCACGAATACCAATTGTTGAATATAAAGCAGCATTTGATTATCCGTTGAGGCATCGCATATTTCCCGCTTGATCTAAGTTCTGTACACCTTCAAAGCTGGTGCGACTTTGCAGCAGCTCTGTGAAGGTAGGAAAGAACCTTTCCGAATCTTTTGACAGCAAGAGATGCTACTTTAGTCATAGTAGGCAAATGTTAGATGAGACCACTCACGCCTTACGAAACTCATACTCTAGAATTCTATCTTATCGCTACGTGTCGTCTTATGACGCTGGAGGATGCGTCCAGTCTGTTGCAATCACATTCAATGGAATAGCAAACTCAATGAGCTCTACGATGACATTGACATGCTCAAGCGAATTAACATTCAGTGGCTACGTCATATTGTATGTATGGATGAAGAAGCTATTGCGAAAGTCTTCAATTCGGTTGTTGAAGGAAAGCGTGGAAGGGGCATTTCTTTTCTCCTTTGGGTAAAGGGAACCTTTAGTATCACCGATTGGAGATGGGGCGCGGAAAGCAGAGGCGCCAGGTGTAGTGTTGTAGATGAGACACCAAACGGGTAGCGCGTTGATATAGCCAGTTGTTGAGCGAAGTTAGCAGTATGCTAACTACTACTTGCTACTACTTGTATCACAACTTGCATTTGAGCATTAAGCCACAGCCACCACGAAACGACACGAAGGGCGTGAAAAGAACATGTTTAGCGGGCTTTCTAACTACCCGTAGTCGGCTCTAGGTAAAGATTGCATAGCCAAGCAAGGTACTCCCTGTTTAACTCCCAACAGCTCTTTTTGTCCTTAACGCCTCTGCTTTGCGCATGCCTCCAATCGGTGATATCAAAAGGTAATTAGTGTTTCAATGGTGAGATAGACTGCCACCAAGACGCTTCCCTTTAAAAGCCTTATTGAAGACCTTTTCTCGCTGGAGTTTCTTTATCGATGGTCTTGGTCAGCATACAGACACCTTGAGACACCAGAGGAACACTGCTGGCGCAGAACGAGGTGCACCAGCTGCTGCACCTTTTAGGATTGGCCGCACCAAGTGAGATGTTCCTGGAGCCAAGCGTGGGTCTAGTGGAAAATGAGAGCAAAACAAAGTATTTGTTTCTTTCAAGAAGAGTGCCGGCGCTGTTGGACTCTGATTGCTTTTGAGAACAGTACTTCCGATTATCACCAACGTTTTAACTCTTGCCAATTGATGCTCAACCTAAAACTCTACCTTTTGTATTTTGGGACGAAGAATCTCCTAGCCGAAAGGTCTTCAATGCGGTTTTTGAAAGAAGGCAACGAAAGGCAGATCATCCCTCCGTTGGAAGCACCGGGTAGAAAACGCACTAACTACCTTTGATAGTTATAAAATCTAAAAATAGGAAGAAGAGGAAAGGAAAAGATACTAGTGGAACTTAACTTTAGCCTTTTAGCATACGCTTTCGATTGTCGATTAGTTTGAAGTCTCTATTTGAGAGCTGTGAAAATAAGTTGTTAATTAAGCTAAATACCTGATAATATATATATTTTATTTCGTCGATTTCCAACTAAATTGCTTTGCAGATCGTTGAATGCACAATATGACTTTGATTGAACTTTTAACTTTATGTTTGCCCAACAAACGCGGCCGAATTAGGATCTTAAAAACTATTGTTTCTTTTGTGCAAATAAAGCAGGCTTGATAAAACGATAGGTTTGCGTGTAAAATCCAGCTGTGATACCAAAATTTATACATTGAGTGGGGTATTGGCCACGGCCCCACGTATGTCGAGCCTTCAATCAAAATAAAAGACGGCCTTTCACTTATAACACGAAAATTTGCTGAAATTTTTATTTCGTATTAGTTTTATTTTTATATGCATTCCTCTCATAAATTTTTACTTGTGTTTTGCCCGCGCCACACACTATGCGGCCTTTACCGCGCTCAATCAAGAGTCGATGCGAGACAAACACTAGCTTAGCAATGTGACTTACAGCCCAGTAGGAAATTTGGGACCGCTGGCGCGTAGCTGAACTATTTAGTTAGTTCGTTTATTAACATATCAGTTTCTGCAATCCATTATTTCTAACTGACCGTTATATGAGATTTAATATTTATATGACAGTTGAAGCTACTATAAAGTGATGTGAATATAGATAACATTGCAATAAAGTGAATAATAAGATACCGCTTAAAGTAATTAAAAATCAATTTGGTCTGCTTCTGTTTGTTTGGTTATATATAAAAAAATTTGTAACATTGAATCAAATATTAATCCTTCAACATCAAAAATGTGCAGAAGAAACTACAAACCGTAGTATGTAATATAAAAACTATATTTCACTGATTCGCAAATCGGCAAACCTTGCCGATATAAATGAAAAGATAAAACTACGCTAGCTTTCGAATTTGAACTTAACTGTCGTTTTTTTGTTATATTTTTGTATTTCTAGCATAAAAGATACATTTCTGCATTCTTTCATTCAAAAGCCAAATTGTATGATATCGATACAACATATCGATAGCTGTCATTCACAGCTGATTTGTATACTAAATAATAAATTCGTGCCGCACGATGTAATTAAATTTTGTAAAAATTTCTAAACTTTAAATTCAAAATCCAAAACGCGTGTGTTAACAAAGAACAATGGAACAGAATAATACCTTGTTTAATTTTATGGGAAAACATTCGGCGCAAGGTACAAACTTTATCAAGGGCTACTGGCTTATTAAGTATAAGATTTTTGATAAGTTAGCAGAGGATTTAAATGAGGCAGACCAACCTAGCCATACCGCTAGCATATGGAAAAAAGTAAGTTATATTACTGTTTTAACTACTTACTAAGAGAAATCAATGATCATCACACTTTATTTATCTAGTTGTGGATCGCTTGCAAAGCCTTCTATAGAAGGCTAGTCTTACAGAAAACCTATGATATGCTTTTTCCTTTTGATGCCACCGTTGCGAAGGCCGTCAAGTTATATCCGAAATATAGAATTTTAATACAGGGGCAGATTCTGATTCGATTTATGCAGCAAAATCCCCTGATAGCCAAAGGCTTGCTGTGTTATGGGGCTGCTGTTGAGTCTGCTTGGATTGAGCTCACAGAAGAGTTGAATGAAGCTGGTCCGCCCATTAAGGAGGTTAACGAATGGATAATGGTATGTTAGCGCCAGGGCACACTTAGTAAGGAATGATCACGTTGCCGACGTCGGTTCCCTAAATGTCGACCGGGCGGCAGAGAAGGCAATCCACTCCCTTACCTCTAAAAAAACACTGTGCTGTACAAACATGCACACACTCAGGGGTACATTTCCTACAATTGTATCTATTTGTTGATATAGAAAAACCAACCCTTAAATTGGCGTTAAGGACAAAAACATGTGTAGACACAACCTTTCTTATTGACGGTTGCTCTAAAGTGACAGCTAGGGCACCCTTTATTCATTTTCGGCAGAGCTATCATACCTTACTAAGTGCACCCTGGCGCTTAAGTCCCGACTCTTACAACAACTAACGCACAAACGTTTAAAGTTTTGGAATGAGTGGAAAACTAGCATTCTACGGAAAATCAAACAGAGAATGTTTGCAAACATTACGCCAATTGAAGATACCGTTGCCAAGCTGGCTGATTTATATGTGACTGCAAATAGCCAATCGTCGTCACAGTGTTCTTTTGAAATCTTCATGGGCTTCAAAAACGTGCAAGGTAAGTAGAAATTTGAATCATCTTTAAAAACTACTATATTACAAAATTCGATTAACATAATTGCTTTCAAGATGATTTGAGCGAAAATCCTTTGGAAAATACTGATGATCTTAGCTCATCAACAAAACTAGAAAGCCTAGAAGCCCAGGATGAAGGTTAGTTAATATATGATATTCGAAAGTTTAGTGAATAATTTAAAATAAACTCCTTGCAGATGATTCCGTAGAAACAGAAGAAGAGGCCGCTGCTATGCCAAACAAATTTAAACAATAAATTTTGATTTTGACTATCCTACAAATTGTAACGCTCATGACTTCTAGATTTTCATTGTTAAATCAGCTTGCCCGTTGGTACCTAAAAAGGGCGACCATCTGTTATGCGCTTACTACCATGGTATCAGTCTTCTTTCTATCACATATAAGGCCCTAACGACATTCGCGAAAGCACTGATCGGATCTTATCAATGTGGTATTAGGATAAGTGCACCATTGACTGGGCATACACATTACGTTAAGTCCTAGAAAAGGCTCACGAATACCAATTGTTGAATATAAAGCAGCATTTGATTATCCGTTAAGGCATCGCATATTTCCCGCTTGATCTAAGTTCTGTACACCTTCAAAGCTGGTGCGACTTTGCAGCAGCTCTGTGAAGGTAGGAAAGAACCTTTCCGAATCTTTTGACAGCAAGAGATGCTACTTTAGTCATAGTAGGCAAATGTTAGATGAGACCACTCACGCCTTACGAAACTCATACTCTAGAATTCTATCTTATCGCTACGTGTCGTCTTATGACGCTGGAGGATGCGTCCAGTCTGTTGCAATCACATTCAATGGAATAGCAAACTCAATGAGCTCTACGATGACATTGACATGCTCAAGCGAATTAACATTCAGTGGCTACGTCATATTGTATGTATGGATGAAGAAGCTATTGCGAAAGTCTTCAATTCGGTTGTTGAAGGAAAGCGTGGAAGGGGCATTTCTTTTCTCCTTTGGGTAAAGGGAACCTTTAGTATCACCGATTGGAGATGGGGCGCGGAAAGCAGAGGCGCCAGGTGTAGTGTTGTAGATGAGACACCAAACGGGTAGCGCGTTGATATAGCCAGTTGTTGAGCGAAGTTAGCAGTATGCTAACTACTACTTGCTACTACTTGTATCACAACTTGCTTTTGAGCATTAAGCCACAGCCACCACGAAACGACACGAAGGGCGTGAAAAGAACATGTTTAGCGGGCTTTCTAACTACCCGTAGTCGGCTCTAGGTAAAGATTGCATAGCCAAGCAAGGTACTCCCTGTTTAACTCCCAACAGCTCTTTTTGTCCTTAACGCCTCTGCTTTGCGCATGCCTCCAATCGGTGATATCAAAAGGTAATTAGTGTTTCAATGGTGAGATAGACTGCCACCAAGACGCTTCCCTTTAAAAGCCTTATTGAAGACCTTTTCTCGCTGGAGTTTCTTTATCGATGGTCTTGGTCAGCATACAGACACCTTGAGACACCAGAGGAACACTGCTGGCGCAGAACGAGGTGCACCAGCTGCTGCACCTTTTAGGATTGGCCGCACCAAGTGAGATGTTCCTGGAGCCAAGCGTGGGTCTAGTGGAAAATGAGAGCAAAACAAAGTATTTGTTTCTTTCAAGAAGAGTGCCGGCGCTGTTGGACTCTGATTGCTTTTGAGAACAGTACTTCCGATTATCACCAACGTTTTAACTCTTGCCAATTGATGCTCAACCTAAAACTCTACCTTTTGTATTTTGGGACGAAGAATCTCCTAGCCGAAAGGTCTTCAATGCGGTTTTTGAAAGAAGGCAACGAAAAGGCAGATCATCTCTCCGTTGGAAGCACCGGGTAGAAAACGCACTAACTACCTTTGATAGTTATAAAATCTAAAAATAGGAAGAAGAGGAAAGGAAAAGATACTAGTGGAACTTAACTTTAGCCTTTTAGCATACGCTTTCGATTGTCGATTAGTTTGAAGTCTCTATTTGAGAGCTGTGAAAATAAGTTGTTAATTAAGCTAAATACCTGATAATACATATATTTTATTTCGTCGATTTCCAACTAAATTGCTTTGCAGATCGTTGAATGCACAATATGACTTTGATTGAACTTTTAACTTTATGTTTGCCCAACAAACGCGGCCGAATTAGGATCTTAAAAACTATTGTTTCTTTTGTGCAAATAAAGCAGGCTTGATAAAACGATAGGTTTGCGTGTAAAATCCAGCTGTGATACCAAAATTTATACATTGAGTGGGGTATTGGCCACGGCCCCACGTATGTCGAGCCTTCAATCAAAATAAAAGACGGCCTTTCACTTATAACACGAAAATTTGCTGAAATTTTTATTTCGTATTAGTTTTATTTTTATATGCATTCCTCTCATAAATTTTTACTTGTGTTTTGCCCGCGCCACACACTATGCGGCCTTTACCGCGCTCAATCAAGAGTCGATGCGAGACAAACACTAGCTTAGCAATGTGACTTACAGCCCAGTAGGAAATTTGGGACCGCTGGCGCGTAGCTGAACTATTTAGTTAGTTCGTTTATTAACATATCAGTTTCTGCAATCCATTATTTCTAACTGACCGTTATATGAGATTTAATATTTATATGACAGTTGAAGCTACTATAAAGTGATGTGAATATAGATAACATTGCAATAAAGTGAATAATAAGATACCGCTTAAAGTAATTAAAAATCAATTTGGTCTGCTTCTGTTTGTTTGGTTATATATAAAAAAATTTGTAACATTGAATCAAATATTAATCCTTCAACATCAAAAATGTGCAGAAGAAACTACAAACCGTAGTATGTAATATAAAAACTATATTTCACTGATTCGCAAATCGGCAAACCTTGCCGATATAAATGAAAAGATAAAACTACGCTAGCTTTCGAATTTGAACTTAACTGTCGTTTTTTTGTTATATTTTTGTATTTCTAGCATAAAAGATACATTTCTGCATTCTTTCATTCAAAAGCCAAATTGTATGATATCGATACAACATATCGATAGCTGTCATTCACAGCTGATTTGTATACTAAATAATAAATTCGTGCCGCACGATGTAATTAAATTTTGTAAAAATTTCTAAACTTTAAATTCAAAATCCAAAACGCGTGTGTTAACAAAGAACAATGGAACAGAATAATACCTTGTTTAATTTTATGGGAAAACATTCGGCGCAAGGTACAAACTTTATCAAGGGCTACTGGCTTATTAAGTATAAGATTTTTGATAAGTTAGCAGAGGATTTAAATGAGGCAGACCAACCTAGCCATACCGCTAGCATATGGAAAAAAGTAAGTTATATTACTGTTTTAACTACTTACTAAGAGAAATCAATGATCATCACACTTTATTTATCTAGTTGTGGATCGCTTGCAAAGCCTTCTATAGAAGGCTAGTCTTACAGAAAACCTATGATATGCTTTTTCCTTTTGATGCCACCGTTGCGAAGGCCGTCAAGTTATATCCGAAATATAGAATTTTAATACAGGGGCAGATTCTGATTCGATTTATGCAGCAAAATCCCCTGATAGCCAAAGGCTTGCTGTGTTATGGGGCTGCTGTTGAGTCTGCTTGGATTGAGCTCACAGAAGAGTTGAATGAAGCTGGTCCGCCCATTAAGGAGGTTAACGAATGGATAATGGTATGTTAGCGCCAGGGCACACTTAGTAAGGAATGATCACGTTGCCGACGTCGGTTCCCTAAATGTCGACCGGGCGGCAGAGAAGGCAATCCACTCCCTTACCTCTAAAAAAACACTGTGCTGTACAAACATGCACACACTCAGGGGTACATTTCCTACAATTGTATCTATTTGTTGATATAGAAAAACCAACCCTTAAATTGGCGTTAACATGTGTAGACACAACCTTTCTTATTGACGGTTGCTCTAAAGTGACAGCTAGGGCACCCTTTATTCATTTTCGGCAGAGCTATCATACCTTACTAAGTGCACCCTGGCGCTTAAGTCCCGACTCTTACAACAACTAACGCACAAACGTTTAAAGTTTTGGAATGAGTGGAAAACTAGCATTCTACGGAAAATCAAACAGAGAATGTTTGCAAACATTACGCCAATTGAAGATACCGTTGCCAAGCTGGCTGATTTATATGTGACTGCAAATAGCCAATCGTCGTCACAGTGTTCTTTTGAAATCTTCATGGGCTTCAAAAACGTGCAAGGTAAGTAGAAATTTGAATCATCTTTAAAAACTACTATATTACAAAATTCGATTAACATAATTGCTTTCAAGATGATTTGAGCGAAAATCCTTTGGAAAATACTGATGATCTTAGCTCATCAACAAAACTAGAAAGCCTAGAAGCCCATGATGAAGGTTAGTTAATATATGATATTCGAAAGTTTAGTGAATAATTTAAAATAAACTCCTTGCAGATGATTCCGTAGAAACAGAAGAAGAGGCCGCTGCTATGCCAAACAAATTTAAACAATAAATTTTGATTTTGACTATCCTACAAATTGTAACGCTCATGACTTCTAGATTTTCATTGTTAAATCAGCTTGCCCGTTGGTACCTAAAAAGGGCGACCATCTGTTATGCGCTTACTACCATGGTATCAGTCTTCTTTCTATCACATATAAGGCCCTAACGACATTCGCGAAAGCACTGATCGGATCTTATCAATGTGGTATTAGGATAAGTGCACCATTGACTGGGCATACACATTACGTTAAGTCCTGGAAAAGGCTCACGAATACCAATTGTCGAATTTAAAGCAGCATTTGATTATCCGTTAAGGCATCGCATATTTCCCGCTTGATCTAAGTTCTGTACACCTTCAAAGCTGGTGCGACTTTGCAGCAGCTCTGTGAAGGTAGGAAAGAACCTTTCCGAATCTTTTGACAGCAAGAGATGCTACTTTAGTCATAGTAGGCAAATGTTAGATGAGACCACTCACGCCTTACGAAACTCATACTCTAGAATTCTATCTTATCGCTACGTGTCGTCTTATGACGCTGGAGGATGCGTCCAGTCTGTTGCAATCACATTCAATGGAATAGCAAACTCAATGAGCTCTACGATGACATTGACATGCTCAAGCGAATTAACATTCAGTGGCTACGCTGGCTACGTCATTTTGTATGTATGGATGAAGAAGCTATTGCGAAAGTCTTCAATTCGGCTGTTGAAGGAAAGCGTGAAAGGGGCAGTTCTTTTCTCCTTTGGGTAAAGGGAACCTTTAGTATCACCGATTGGAGATGGGGCGCGGAAAGCAGAGGCGCCAGGTGTAGTGCTGTAGATGAGACACCAAACGGGTAGCGTGTTGATATAGCCAGTTGTTGAGCGAAGTTAGCAGTATGCAGAGCCCCCAAGTAGTATTAAATTACCTTCACATTCGGAGATTCGGCGATGACTAAAATTGTTTCCATTTTTTATATCGCGGTATCTAAACAACAGTGCTTTAAACCAAAACCGGTTTTAGTATACCCAAATTAAGTGGAGAGCGTTTAGTTAGCAAAATTTTGCCTATCACTTACCGTACCATCGGTACGTTTCTGAGAACAATGCAAAAGTTTTCTCTGATAACTTAGTTTCTTGAGTTACCCTGCTTTATACCAAGTAGACCCTGACGCACATACACACACGCTAAGGGCCACACACAAATCTATATTTACGATTATGGAAGTTTATGAGGCGACTTCGACATTTTAGTGTCATTCTGTGCACGGTTGTAAACGCGAGCGTTGATGACTTGTACCGTTAGGCATTTGGACTTGGTGACTTGTGGACTATGGGCTGACGCCTAATGACAAATGCCAGCAAAATGGTCACACACGCAACGTGCCCCACCAGACTCCGGCAACTCCGGCTACTACTATTGCCATTGCTTCTATTTACTAGTGAGACAGGCAGAGAGGAATAGAGAGAGAAAGCACTATAATATGTGCAAGTGAAAGTGAAATTGTCATAAAAAGTGAAAGGCAACTTGGGAGCTGAATGGGAAGCACTATGGTCCAAGTGGCTTGGTGGTAATGTCAAGGTAATTTGAACGCACTTTTTGCGCTGTAGCGTAGCTACGGCCGGTTTTTATTAGTAAATTAAAATAGTGTGCCACGCCCACGGCATACAGTACGCCACCCAACTCACACATGTAATTACTTAGTTTATTATATATTGTAAGTAGTATCAACAGTCGCCCACTCGCTCTCTCCCGCTATCTCTGTCTCGCTCTGTCGCTGAGTGCCCCTTTTATAGTTTGGCAAATCGTAAAAACTTTTACAGCATTTTGCATGCAATGAAGTTGGAAGGGGCTCCGCAAAAGTATTGCCAACTGCCAGGGTTGTCGCCACAAAAAACTTTTTTAGCTACACTTGCCCTCAGTGTCGTTGTTTTTCTTACTATTTGTCTTTGCAATTCCCATCGACATGCTTTTCGTCGTCGAGCAGTTTTCAATTACCCAGCTACAGACTATGCTAGAGAGTAGCTCCAGCTTGACTTAGTCCAACTCTCTGCCTGCTCCTGTCCTGGCCGCCATTGAGCCGCACTTAAGCCGCCTGACCAAAAATCATTAACTATTTTAATTTCAGTTTGCAAATTCTATGCAATTTAAATGCGAACCCTGCAACCCCGTCTGTCCAGGGAGCGGGGTAGCAAGGCATGCACGGGCTGACTCGTTACGGATTCGGGCGAGGTCTGTGCGCACTTTGCCAAATGCTAAGCAAATACAATTAAAATGTCTAAGACAAAACCAATAATTAAAAATGCACAAAACCAAAAGTGAATGCCGCTGCCAAGGCTCTCCGGTATTGCTCTTAAAAACATCCTGCGTAAGCGTAATGTCCAGCTTTAGCCTGGAGTTGTGCTGCAAGTGTTTTGCTACAGCTGGCTATATAAGTATATAGCCACATCCATATTGTCCATTCTTATAAAAAGTTGTCTATATTTCTTCGTTTCAATTTCAAATCAGCTAATATAGAAATTTTTTCTTAAAGAATGCCATTGCATGATTGGCTGTATGGTCACACATGTAAGGGAACCGAGCTTGAAAAACTAAACTATTGCTATCCGCAATCAGCTGCGTATGGATCAAAAGCTTTTATTTGAGTTTTAGTCCGCTGAAAGTAGCGTTCACGATCAACGAAAACCGGAATCAGCAACCGCAAGTTTACTGTTTCAGTTAAGGTCACCCAGTTCGCTAACGTATCATCTAAAGTCAGACGGATATGTATATATATAAGTTAGGGTTTAGATTTGCTGTCCGATTCACGATTAAGTGCCGCATGCAAAGCGAGATATGATTTAGATCTTCACTCAGCGATACATCGCCAATGAAGACCATTTATAATCTAATTACACAGTGAACGATCAGTTGAAGACTTACCTAAGAGCGCTGTCTGTGCGCTGCCGAGAAGAATTGCATCATGAGCGGCTCTTGTAGGTGCGCATACCCGCGGATGCATGCTGGCTGCTAGGCTAAGCCATTGACTATCGTAAGGACTGAGTCAGCTATGTTGTGTCTGAGTGTTGTTCCACTCGCCCA
The DNA here is from genome assembly GCA_035041775.1 of Chymomyza caudatula. Lineage (NCBI taxonomy): Eukaryota > Metazoa > Arthropoda > Insecta > Diptera > Drosophilidae > Chymomyza > Chymomyza caudatula. The sequence goes on from JAWNKW010000150.1 coordinate 5,489,110, forward strand.
CTAAGTGCCGGGTGTCAGTTGTTAACATGGATTGAAGAAGTACCTTAAAACGCTCTTTTTCTAGAATTTAATCGAAGTTGTGAAGCAACATGCCGTGTTTTTCGCGATACTTTGAAGAAACTCCATAATGGCAAGAGAGATGAGATAAGTGGTTCGTAAACAGCGCAGTTATCAAATCATCTACATAGGGAAAGTGGAACAAAGTATGTAATAATGCCACGTGGAACAACAAACCGAAGTTGACTGCTTATGTTTTGTAGCATCAATCTGCCCGATAATCAGTTTATCAATAATATTGCATATGGGATTCTAAATGAGCATCTATATTACTTCATATCAAATGCTTAGCTTTCCATCATTTACTTTAACATTTCATCATTGATGACATACCAAATGACCCAAAGGCAATGATGCTACATGAAAACAATGAAAATGCAGGCATGAACACGGACATGGCATATTTTCCGCGCAGTTACTTGGCTTAATTTTCATCAACAATATAAGAGCTGGGAAAATTGTCCCAGAAAAAAGGTTTACCGCTATTGTTGCCAATGTTGCTGCTGCCAACAAACATTTCCGTTTTGTTTCACGAATTTTTATTTTGCTGTAACGCGATTTTTCATTAGTTCACTCAGGTTACTTTTTCATGTTAAGTTTCACATGGATGCTACTTGGCTCTTTGCTTTACGGTGTTTTGTTGCATAATTTTTGTTTTGTTTTTTTTTTTTTTGGTTTTTTTGTTTTCGGTGTACAACCGTTAGTTAATGGCATGGGCGTTGTGTGACACGCCTACGAGCAAACCCCTCAGCCTGGCTGCAATCTGCCTAATCGGATAATACGCTGAAACAGAGTTTCGTAATCGAAGTTGTTGTTGTTGGGCTCAGACTGGTGTACATGACTTGAGTCAATATATTTTATGAAAAGTTAACCCTTTTTTTTGTTGTTGTTTCTAGCTAGAGTTTACCGAGGACACGCGTCCTTATGGATGGGGCACAAAGGACGTTTCATACTTCTTTTTTTATTTGCATGCGCCTGAAGCTTGTGCGCTTTCTTTAGCTTTCAGGAAGCCCCACTCCATACACACCACGCGACTTTGTGTTTTAATGTCAGCTCACGGTTTCGATGTTGTCATCGTCATCGTAGCTGCTCAATTGTCTAACATTATCTGATTTAGCGTTTAATGCTTAACCCTTGCCAGACCGCCAGACCGCCAGACTTGTCCCAGTGCCTAGGCCGCCTGGCAACCCTAGATACTACAAGGACGACACACGCGTAGCCATTAAAGGAGCGAACATAAAATATATGTAAAAAAAAAGAAGAGGAAGCACAAGGATAACGAATTAAAAAATTAAAAATCGAAAGAAAAAAAACAAGCACGACGACAACAGCACCAAAGAGCAAAAGGTAAAACAAAAAAAATTACATCCAAGGAAAAAGGGGTGAAAGCTGATTAGGCATGTGGCTGTGAGAGAGAGGAAACGAGAGTGAAAAGCGGCAAGGAAAGGGGTTAGGAATGAATGTAGCTGCTGATGTGTTGCCGCTGATTAGGCGCACTGACGCAATGGAAGGAGCAAAGACGACAGCAAAGGCCAAAGGCAACAACCAAGTCGAAGGCGACGACGGCGGCATAATTAAAACTCCCAGTGCCGTGTAATAAATGCCAAGGCAGGCACGGCCAATAAATACCAACAACAACAACAGCAACAGCAACAACAACCCTTTTGATGGCAGCAACCCCCAATGCGGGGTGCGCCCGACGTTAAGGAAATAAAAGAAACAATCGAATTTTAATCAATTCGCGCGGCAGCAACAGACGCCAAAGTCTCTTTCATTTGCATTTTCTGAATTGGCAGCAGCTACAGTTAACCAACAGCCCCCTCAGTGCGCCCCCCTCCGTTGTCCCACTAAACACAGCAACCAACGCCACTGGCATTGTTTCTAGGCAACGAAGCGTCAGCTCACAGCTGCAGCTGCAGCCGCAGCTCATCCGGAAGTTCGCACACGTGAGCAGGCCATCTCAGCTGTTGGCAGGCGGCAGGGGCGTAGTAGGGCAAGCCAATGGTCGGGCAATCCCTTCAGTGTTCAGGGCTAAGCCCTAGCAGGTTGATTATTTCGCGCGTTGACCCGCAAAGCCGGAAAGCCGCAGCAGCGACGCTTTGGGTTCATTCTTCAAGTTTCGTTGCATACTTTGCGGCTGGGCGCAAAAATATTTCATTCAACGTCTATACTTTGGGTTTCTCTTTTTTTTGTTTTTTTTATTAAATGGAAACCCTTTATATACAGACCTTTTGAGCTTAGCTGTAGTTATTGATACTTGGAGCATCTACAGGAAAGTGATTAGCTGTTGGTATAACCTCGGCAACCCGGTCAGATCTGGCGCAGAATGCTGAGGCAGTCGTTGTACTGTTCATGCCAATCATCGTGCGATAAAGGCGAAGAAAGCGTTTCGTTTTGACTAAGTTGTGTCCTTTGAAGAACGGTCTGTCATTTGTGTTTCCACTGGAGTTGCAGAAGAATCGCAAGCAAAGTTAGGCTAGGCTTAAACGGCCTTATATTTCTCATTTCACATTCAGATACTGATATGAACCCCGCTATCCGTTTGCGGCTAATATGGAAAACTCTGATAGCTGTTCTGGAATTATCCATCCGGATACTTGAGTTGTCTTTGGCAGAGGGCTAGACATGAGCAAAACAAGTGCTTAGCCTCCTTCTCCTCCGTCTAAAGAGTAAAGCCTTCGCAGAGGTCATTTTAAAGGGCAAGAAACCTAGCTGCATGGATGCTTTCTAGTGTCCAGGACCCGCTTGAACGGCTGGGCATCTTTCCCTCCTAAGAGAGCAAGTCACAGCTGTACGTTTGTTATTCTGGCAAAGTTTGTCAAGTTTTGATTGGCTATGTTTGAAGAATTCATGTATTTTTACATTACAGGTAATAATAGGGAGGCTTATGCCTTCTTTCGCAGGAACAGCAGTATCTTGTCTGACAAGCTCGTCCGTTATGTTGTCGCGGTGTCCCAGAACCCATATCAGACTAATAACGAATTGTTGAGCCATGTAGTGTAGAGATTTGCGACACTGTGCTACCGATATCGAATTTGATGATTTCGAATTTAAGGATTTGATAGCCGCTTGGCAATTATTATAGATGTTTGCAGTGCCTGAAACGTTATTGCCTCCTTAATGGCTATAACAAACGTCTGGAATAGGCTGCAGTCATGAGCCGCTCAGTCGAATGAGCGGCTTGTTCGTCTGCTGTAAGATTTAGAGAAGGAATGCTAAGTATGGCATCGAAGACTGTGCTTGGAGCAGTACGATGGGCACCTGTGATGCATAGCAATGGTAGCGAAATACATATGTTATATACAATATTTCATGGTTCGGCCGGTCTGGGGACACGGTGATATTTTATTTTTCTCATGCCTGCGCTTGCTGGTTCAAGCGTATCTCTGATTCTAGGGGATTCTTACCACACGGGGTAGAATCTAGAGGATTCTAAAAAAAATTATATGCATATTAATGTACTGAACGAAGATGCCAGTTCAAGAAACCAGACTCTTAGTTAAGTAAATAGTGAAATAAAACAACAATCGCCGATTTGAGAGAAAATAATGGAATTATACGTTATATTCTTGAACCGATTTGCAGTATGCACACATTCATTTCAGAGCAATTTGTTGTTAATTTATTGTCGCTCTTATGTGCCCAACATGCCAGTCAGACATTAACCCCAGTTGATGGAAATGTCAGTCCTGACTGACTGACAGCGGCCTACTCAACGGCTCCTGAGTAGGCAGTTTGCCACGCCTTTATGTTGCATAGTGTCGCCGTTCCAGCTGTCAGTCGTGTCATTGTTATTCGTTGTGTGTGTGTGTGTGTGAGCGAATTTTTTGTTATGGTTGTTACCTTTCTTTTCAGCCATTTTGCTTTGGCAATTTCTATTCATTGCAACTCATTGCCTCACACACATAAACACACACACACACACACACACACACACACACACATGCAACTTGCTTGTTTGGCTAGCCATAGTCATAGCTCTCTCACTTACTCTGGCTATCGCTGCATTTCGTTTCGTTTCGTTAAGGGCTTTCGTTTTTCTTACTTACCCGCTCTCTTATTTTTTCATCATCTCATCATCTTTGGTCTGCACACCCAATCCAATCCAAGCCCAAGCACAATCCATCCCATCCCATTCCATTCCATCCCATTCCATTCCATTCCAGCTGGCCGCCACTCGCCATTGCATTGCATTGCATTCACATCCGCTGCTTCTGCTTCCGCTTCCCTCAACCTTTTGCGCTCAATGCCCAACGCAGACTCCTCGTTCTGGTCGTCGACTGTTTGCTGTTATTTATAATTTTCGTTTATTTGCATTCGCATCCAATTTGTTTGGTTTGTTCCAGCAGCGTTACCTGTGCTCTGCTCGGCTTTTTTTTTCGTTCTCTTTTGGTGCCATCTTTCGTTCTCCATTTTGTGTTCAGTTATTTGTTTTCTTTTTTTGTAGTTGTTGTTGTTGTCGTTGTTTGTTGATTATTTCGCTCTCATGTTGCAACAGGAAATGGGCACAAGTTGGGCTCCATATACAACATGCATATTTCTGCTGCTGCATACTACTATTTTCTACTACTATTTGTTGTCGTTGTCGTCGTCGTTGTTGTCGTCATCATCAAGGTTGTTGTTGTTGTTGTTTTGCCTTCAACCATTTTACGCCATTATCAACGTCATCGTTGTCGTTCTGCTCTCGTCCTGGACGACATTGTTGTTCTTGTTGTTGTTGGCTGGCCTCTGCAGCTCTATAGCCCAGCCCTGGCGCCCATTGTGTTGGGGCATCAGCTCACCTTTGGCCATATGCTCATTGTTGCTGTTGTTGTCCGCTCGCTCTCTTTGCCAGCTGTCAAGCCATATTATTGGTGTGCGCAAAATGTTTGCGTAATTGGAATGTTGACATTCGTATTTTTCGTTCACCAACACCAAACAACAAGCAACAATAGCACCCAAGCCCTAGCCCATTTGCAGTTGTCATTGGACTCAGTGCGCTTCAACATGGCTGCCTGCACCTACTGTACCCTAACCCCTAGAAAGCATTGGCCATTAATTTGGACTTCATACCTGCATACCTGGTAGTTGCAGCTAGCCTAAGCCGCGTCTTAACACTCAACAACAACAAGATGACGATGATGATGATGATGATGCCCAGGGGCAGCCGGAAAGCGCCCACCAAATCGTTGCCTAAGTGAGACATCAGCCGCCCTATTACAATGACTTGCCCAAGTTTCAGCCCCCCAACCCCTTGTTGTTGTCGTGACATTTGTAAAGCTTCGACAACTTGTCAAATTACCCAAGGCATGCCGCCGGGCAGGAGGCTAGCCCAGTGCCAAGTCAGCTTCGTCAATATTTAAAATTGAAAAATATGCGCGCAACGTAACGCCAAAAACCCAACCCAATCCAATCCAAGCCAAACCGACAGCCGACCCCCGCCCTTATATCCTGCACAAACTGACGCTTTATATCATTTCAATATCATTGATGTAAAAATTTTGCGCGCGTTTTTTATAAATCTGCGGGTTGGTGCGGGGGAGTACGGCAGGTTAGCTTACATTGACATTTTAGCTTTTTGTTTGGGTAAAAACAAAACGCAAGTCAATGAAAATGAGATGTGACATGGGTTGGGGTAGGAATTGGATAAGTAAGACTGGAACTTGAACTGGCAGTAGGTAAGACAGCGAGCAAACTGTTGACATTGACGACAATCGCTAGACACCCTTAGTCATGCCAGGGTAAGTCATCGAGGGTTAGCTCGAGCTCTCTAGGCATTAACCTTAGAGTTCTTCCGGTGTCGTTGCCGTTGCCGTTACCGTTACCTATGCAGACATTTCATTCATTCAGCCATTCATTCATTCATTCATCTATCTGTCGTATGTATATTTTATATGCCTGCATGCCGTGTCGCTGTCGAAGCTGAAGCCGTAACCGTAGCCAAAGCATCTAAAGTCACAGTTGAACTTGAAGTCGAAGTAGACGTCGCATCTTTGCATTTTTCAATCTACTCGAAAACGATTTATTAAAAAATATCTTTGGCAGGATGACAACATCGCCGGGGATGGAGCAAAACAACAAGCAAGCTTATTAAAAATTTATTACCAAGTTTAAAAAATGTTACCCCAGTCGTTCATTCTCTGGCCCAAGGGCATGGCAATGCCGCATATTGGGTATGAACTTTGTATTCGACATATGGGCGAGAGTTCGAGCTTACCGAGCTTACGAGCTTGAAGCGAGGGAATGCAGGTATTGAAAGATATTTGGCATTTGTAATTTTCGCTGATTTTGTTTGGGCTGCAAATTAAATTTGTAGCTGTTTTAGTGTACGAATTGCTTTTTTGCCCTTTTTCAACGGGAAGTTCTAAGTTCGTAGCTGCACTACGGAAGTGAAACTCTTTAAGTCTAGCACGTGAAACGGAAATCAAAGTGTAACACTTTGTTTTGGAAAAACGCTTTTAACTGAAAGAGCAACAGAAACATTGATGTAGTTCGATTGCCTGAAAAGCTTCTCTTACGATAAAAGCTCTTACATGGTTACTGAGGCTCTTTGCGGGGCGCAAATACGAAAAATGTACGAAAACTTTCTCATTTTCTGCTTGATGGCCATGCTGACATCATTCTACATTGTGACGGTAGCAATTTTTAACAATATCAAAAGTAGAGTTTTCAACATCAATCAGAAAGTCCAGCCGCTAAGTCTCTCTACTCTACTCTTTCCAACCTTGACGGAGATGCGTGTGTATTTTTCAACGTTATTCTCAATAGTCGTACCAACTTTGCAGCGATTCCGAACCTTCTTATAGTGCGGCATATACTCGATCCCTCAACGATCACTCATAGATCGAAAACACGTTTATAAATATATATGGCAATTTTCACATGAATATGTTGCGAGGTGAGCCAGTAATGGTTTCAAATGGGCTGACTTTCCATACAGATAATCACCGCGTCATTGGCTTCGATGATGTTTCGCATCCGAAAATGTCTGTCCATTATTTTTTTTCATAATTTTTCATATTTCCCCCAAAAATAAAATAAAATTGTGTTATAAGGCGTAAAAATTTGGCAATGCACAATAGTGCCAAAATGTGCCATCTTACTGCATAATAAAAATCAGTACAATTCGAAGAGCTGTTGTCGCCTATGAGCTTTTGCGACAATCCCTCACATTGTTTCATTTAGTTATAAATTTATTTATTTTACTTTATTTATTCTTCAAAATTAGCACAGTTCTCCAAAATTTGATATCAAAATTATGTATAGGCAATTAGAGCATTTGTCCGAGGTATATGAAATTCTATCTAAAGCGTTGGCGGAACAGGATGAGCTGAATACAATGACGAATACGACGGATACTAATTTGAAGCCGTTGGTGAATGTGGATTCATTGGATTTGGATCCTTATTAAAACCATAACGACATGCTGAAGCAAGAGCCGTTACTCTCTGCAAGTGAATATGAGCTGTTGGACTCTATGCCGTCCTGTTCTAAATGGACAAATAGAGCTGTACAGGAATCTCGAAGATTCAATGCAGATCAAGAAAAGGAAGAAAAAAAATTCAGGAGAGATAAGTTACTTAAGAAAAAACCTAGCTTCAAAAAGTTCAGAGAAATGTTTTGGAAGATTATAGGCATGAAGAATCCTAAGATAAATTCAGATGGCAAGGTCAAGGACACAGTTACAGCTGCAGAGCCAACTGGGGGAACTACTGAAATATGTTCAGAAGACCAATTGGAGACGGATGCTCTTTCGAAGCCATCGGACCAAATAAATGAGCTGAATCCGGAAGAGGCACAAGGGAAAGATGAAAAGACTGAGCAGGAGGAGCTAAGATCGAAGAAAAAAGTAAGGTTTCAAATGGACGAAATAAAAATCATAGAGTTTAACGCACAGCAACGCGTTAAGCTCCCAAAAGAAACGACCCCAATCGCCCAAACGCCCAGTTCCTCGAACAATCGGAACAACAGTTCCGATGCAGCTAAGGCAAAACGCTCGTTACTATCAAAATTGTTAAAATTTGTTGGCATTCGCAAACGCAAACGTTAGCTTATAATCAAAATTCATGTTTTAAAATTTAAATTAATTATCGTCTGCTACTGAGAACTCTTAAGATATTGTACTTTTTTAAACATTCTTCTGCTAACTTCACAGGATTGAATTTTCATACCTGTCTCTGCTAAATGCACTGATACCTATCACAAAAGTTAAGTTGGCAGTACTGACCAGACTAAGAAAAAAAATGGCAGCCTTACATAACTGCAAAATGAACGACGAATTTTCGTAGTTTGTTATAATTTGAATTAATATTTTATGCAAAAAAAAACCTATGTCTAAAGCATACATTTTTCGGTATATTTGGGGTCGCTGATTTCAAATCCGGAAACAGTTTTGAGTTATCTAGAAAGATTTTCGCAGAATGACATTGAGCACCACCCGCAGCTCCGTCAAGGTAGGAAAGAACTTCTCCGAGCTATTTGATACCAAGCGAGGTTTCAGACAAGGGGATGCCCTCTCCTGCGAGCTCTTCAACCTTTTGATGTAGAATGTGTTGCGAAAGGCCGAAGTGAATCGGAACAGGACTGTATTCTATAAGAGTGTCCAGTTGCTTGCATACGCAGATGATATTGATATCGTCGGTTACCGGAGCCTTTGCGGCTATTGAAAGATCGTCTGCCAGGGTGGGTCTGGTGGTAAAAAAGAGCAAGACGAAGTATATGCTTTCTTTGAGTAGAGATATACTGCGGTTGGACTCTCAGATTGATGTTGAGAACTATACTTTTGATGTTGTCAAGGATTTCGTCTACCTTGGCACCATCGTCAAAATGAAGAACGATGTCAGCATGGAGATCAAGCGGAAAATCACTCTTGCCAATAGGTGTTACTTTGGTCTCAGTAGGCAAATGAGTAGTAGAGACCACTCCCGCCAGACGAAACTGACACTCTATAAGACGCACATCCTTCCCATGTTGCATGGGTGATGTCGCAGTCTGATGAAAATGCCCTAGGAGTGTTTGAGCGGAAATTACTAGTAAGTAATAAGATCTTTAGCCCTCTACGCGTTGGCAACGACTACCGCATACGATGGAATGACGAACTCTATGAGCTCTACGACGACATTGACATAGGCAAGCAAATTAAGATCCAGCGGCTACGCTGGCTAGGTCATGTTGAGCGTATGCATGAAGAAGCTCCTGTGAAGAGAGTCTTCAATACGGTTGTCGAAGGGAAGCGACGAAAGGGCAGACCACGTTTGCGTTGGAAGGACCAGGTAGAGAGTACGCTAGCTACCTTTGGTATTACCAATTGGAAAAGGCTCGCGCAAAGCAGAGACGCCTGGAGGAGAGCTTTACATCAGGCCGTAACCCGGTAACGGGTTGTTATGGCCAGTTAAGTAAGTAAGTAATTACTTGGAACCTTTGGAACTCCAAATGTTGCTGGGGTATCGGCCACAAGGTGCTAGCTGATAATAGTAAGTTGATGTCCCTGCAAGGGACAGTGCATTGGTTGCTTGCAATCAAGGCATGCAAGCCTAAGGATATACATATCTAGACAACAGAAAGTCTAGACAAAAAATTAAAATCAAGTGCTTACTGTTTATTTCAAGTAGCATTATTGACTAATATTTCAATTAAAAACCAGGAACTTAGAAGACAATAAGAATCGCGTTTTCTGTGTTGAGCAGCAGCAAAAATCGGAAATGTGGAAAATCGGAAGCTTTTTTTTTATATACTATATCTTTAGAACACTTTTGAAAGTGAACTCTTCTGTGCCCTAACTTAAATAACAATGGAGGTATTTCGTGTTTTCATAGTCTGACCCTGTGATAAGCAGAATACTTGCTATAGAGCATGTGGCAAAAAGTAACTAGAAAAAATGGGGACACTAACTTTAGAAAATATGTTTGAGTGCTATGAAGAGGAAAACTTTGTAGTTTGTATTTGTGTATCGATAATATATTTTAAATGTAAATCTGACGCTTTAGTAAAGAGTGCATTTCGGAAACCACTGCTGTAATATGCTGAGCTTGATTTCAAAAGTAGATGAACAGGTTTTGCAGCTGACCAAGAGCTATTGTAGCTCTGCTGGGGCTACTTTGACAGGAGTGACCCATTGCCATTGCCAACGGCATCACCATTACCATCATCATCATTAGTAATAGGCGAAGCCCAAAGGCGAAAGGAGCAACACCGAACCCTGTCCAGACTTACCCGCAGTAACCACAAAAAGTCCAAAGTTTGGGCACAGTCGCTGCACGGCTCAGCCTCAATGACAAATGATCAAATGTCACACATGGAATTTAAAGTAGCTACAGCTGTGAGTGTGTTCATATGTGTGTGTGTGTGTAGGGTAGCCAAGGGTTGTCATTGCACTATTTGATAACTAAAACTCATCAGCGTGCTTGTCGCCGGCGTCATCATTTTTATTATTTAGACAAAATGATGAAATGAAAGCCCGTGAAGGCTTAAGTGGCGCACAAACAGACGTACGGAGATACATACAGTTACCCGGATACTTGGGCTCCTTCAGTATTACTCATATGCTGCACACATGTGGTGTAGCACACGACTCTCCTAAGCCCTGCCAAAAAGCGAAACCCATAGAGAGAGAGCGAGATGGAAGCCAAAGCATTTTTCAATATTTGACAACAGTGTGTTTCCTGTGTGTGTGTGTGTGTATAAATGCGAATATGTATGTGTTTGTGTGTGAAAAATGGCAACTTTGACAGCTTGACACTTGAGCATTGCCATGGCAGCGGAACGCGTCCAAAGCCCCTCCAAGCCCCCATACCCTATCATTGCTTATTTCATAGCTTACTTTCTTACTTACTTTCTTCGCTCATATGCAGCGCGCTTAACGAATATTTTAATTTAAACGTTTGCCAAACAAAACAATAATACATATAATAAAAATGTTAGCAAGTCCCCAGTCCCTGCTCCTCAACACAGTGGTCGCAACGCGCCGTTTTGGGTACAAAAACGTATGTCTCCGTGATCCTCCTTAAGCTACTTTTTTTTTCCAATTTCATGCAAATTTGTATAGCAACACGTTACAATATAACTTTATTTGGTAAGTTATTTTTTTATGAAATGTCACTATTATTATATTATATTATTAAATTATTATAATGCTATCTGGGCGTAAAACAAAATCGTATATGCCGTGATGGTAAATGAGCTGGAATGCTACTTAGATGGCTAACGCTTATATGGCTGTACAAAAGCTGAAATAATGTAATTTTTCAATAAAGAAAAACCAAATTTTACACTCTGAACTACTGCAAGTGGAGACCTATTTCTAAAAGAAAGCACACATTTACATTGAAAGCACACAAAAATAATCTTGCTTTCCTATGCGTGGACTTAAACAGCATTGGAGCGTCACAAACAAATTTTCGTGATGGCGAATGAGTCGGTCCCCCGAGGAGCGCCAATAGATATTTGACATCAAAAATACACATCTTCAGCTTGAAATCTAGTAATAAGAAATAATTACCAATAGGCGCTATCAGACATTTGCACATTAGACTTTCTTATGCTAGATTTGACTTGTCGACCACTGTGCCCTCTGCAGAACCAAAACCAGAGCCACAGTCATTTGACACAGTTTTTGGGGCTTTGGCCTTGCTCTGCGTCGCTCTCGCCTGATTGGCTCAAGTCATGAACCCAATTTTGTTCCATTGTCGCTGACGACGCTGCTATTTTGACAGCTAAATGTCACATTTGACAGCTGAACAATTTGTCATTGCACGGGGTGCTGTTTACCGTTGTTATTGTTGTTGTTCTTGCTCGATTCAGTTCATGCCTCAATGGGGCATTCTCTCATATGGTTTAATTAGTTGATACTGACATGGAGCTTAATATGTGCGCTTTTTTCGGGGCTGGGCTGCAGGTGATGTGATAGAATTTTAAGGATGGAAATTAGCATTAGAGTAGGACAGGGGTTCGGACAGGGGTTATTGTACATATCTTATTACCACTTAAATTCATGGTCGGATTTACATCCACCCTTTATTTGTATGTGCTTATAAATAAGCAGCGATGTGTTTTGAAGTTTAATCTTCAAAACACCCCACAAACGCATGCAAGTTTAAATGTTTTCGTTTCTGAGCGATTTCGATTCTAAAAGTTTTTTTTATATAGTTGGCGAGTAAAGTGAGAAAGTATAGGAAGAAAGATTCAAAGTAACAGTGTTCTTAGCTTAGATCGAAATTTTAACTTTATGTTAAAAAGTAACCCATTTCTTTGGACTGTCTTTAACTACGCTTTTCGCACACGTTGTATTAAGTATTATTTTGTATTTCCTTAACTTTTGAATTGTTCATATATATATATATTAATATGTAGCCTAGAGCCACGAAACTAGGTATGCAGACTCATGTGAGCCTCATAAACAAAACAATTTTGACGCAACAAACGCCACACACATCATAGCCCATTTACCCTGATATAAGATCTACTGTGTGAGATAAACCTTATTATTTGGGATGGTTCCAAACGGACCACGTCGGTCACCGAAATCCAGTATCCATCCTTCTTCTCCCCAGGGCATCACACTCAGCTGCTATGTGCTGCGAGGACTTCTCCCCAACTTCTCTGAACCTGCAAGGGCAGCAGCTGTTTCCAGTAAGCCTACCTGTCAAAATCCTAACAGAATTATTTTCTAACTGTAATAGTTTCTTCAACTTATTTCACTTGCTTGGCCTGTTTAAGACCTGGAGCACTTATCTATTTCGTGGTTTGTCTCAGTCTTACGGTGTCTCTTCCAATGGCACAAAAAGCTTAGCTTATCCGCAAGTTCATACCCTTGAAAGTTTGTGTGACCGGAGACCCAGCGAAGTGAGTGTGTGTTTCGTTGTCCTAGAAGGTCTTGCCTTATTCGGGTTTCCCCGCTTCGAGTTTATTCTAGTTCCTGCAACCGCCCTTACACTAGCCTGACTGTCTGATAATATCGCTACCTTTTACCTTTCTGGTAGTTTCTGTTTAGGCTCATATCTTCACATCGGTCTATGGCGCAAACTTTAGCCTGCAATTCGCTGGTACGGATGCCTATTGATTCAGACAGGTGAATCCGCGGTCAACTCGCGACCCCAAGTTCAGTGAATTCATTTATCAAAGACCCATTCATGTACCAAACTATGGTGTGCCTTACCATAGGATGCATCTTCTCTAGGGTTGTCCAGGCTCGTTTTTTGCTTAAAGTGGTGCTGAAGTTCTGTTTGAAATAGTATTTCCCGGTTTTTCTGCTATATATACACAGGCAAGCCTCTGTGTTTTGAGGCCTTATTCACTCTTTTTTCCCCAGGCGATTACTCTTTAGGTGAGCTAAATGACTATGCTATATTCAGTCAGATATATGGGCTTACAACCTGATACAACTAGCAGCAGATAGTAATCACATAAATGCTGCCAAATCTTAGACTCCACGCTGCCCGTACTAGTCTATATACGGGTATGTTTTAGAAGAACTGGCCCCTTTTATTTAACTAAGACTTAGAAAAACTAGATTGTTGGCCACTTAACACCAACCGGTTGATGGGTTTACATGAAGCTTTCATATCATTGTCTCTTCTTCTTTTCAATGAGCTGCCGGGTTTGCTATAGTTGGCTTTCATTGTAGTTACTTTATGTTACCAATGCAGCGCCTAACGTCTAATTGACAGGCCTTCCATGTATGTACATATATGTGCAACAACCCTGGAACGCTTTAGAGGCAAAGGGGTTTGTTCTATGCACTCATAGCATTGTCACCTTATGCAGTGCCTTATATCAACTCATTAATTTCTATTTCTGTTTGTCTTAGGCGAAAGAGAAAAAAAAAATGAAAAAAATGTGCGTCAACTTGTCGTGTGACTAACCCTTCCACCTTCCAGCTGAGCTGCCAAGCACCACCCAATCTACAAACCCAAACCCTGGGCCACGCTACTACATATCTGAAATTATACTTTGTCCTTTCTATAACAATAATTATTATTTTGCTTCAAGCAGCAGCAGCTACAGCTACAACACAACAATCAGCGCAGCAATGGCACAGAGCTCAACGAAAAGCGGCATAGATGAGGGACACACACACAGAGTGAGAGAGAGAGGACGAGCTGGGCTGAGGTGAGGCCAGGTGAAGTGACTGCAACGCCAGCAAACACTTAAAAATGCTAAATAAAACATATTCCACTTAGAGAGCAAGCAGCAGCTCAGCAGTGGGGGAGCGGCTTTGGCTTAGGCTCTGGTGGGGTCTTGGGGTCTGTAGCTTGGGTGCGGGTACTGAGAGTTGCTGCTATGGACTCACAGGTGCCGCTGCTGCATGCTGCTTGTTAAGAAAAACACTGCCTCCAAGTGGAGGGCAGTGCAGTGAGGGGCAATGGGCATATTTGCAATTCATATACACGAGACATAACACACACACACACACACACACACACACACACACATGTGAACAAATGGCAAGTAGAAAAAATAATTTGCAAAAGTAGCGTCGTGTGACAATTGTTGGCTGCCTGACTGAGCTAAGCAGTGACAGCAGGAGCGGTGCAGAGGGTCCTGAATATTGAGACCGAGAGGGGGTGGAGTCGAGGGGTGGCTAGTCGAGGGCCTTTGCCTTTGCCTCAGCTGCTAGCTGCTTTACGTTGTTGTTGCTATTTGAATTTTGAGGACATTGTGATGAGGCTTTAGTTTGCAAATCTTTTGCATACAAACACATACACACACACACACACACACACACACACACACACACAGACACACACACACAGACAGAAGAGCAACAGCTACAACAACACATGCCACAGTAGTTGTAGTACAACAAATACATAAACAAACGTCAACAACAACGACAACCCTGCCGACGTCGACGTCGACGTCAACACTACTTCAACGCTTGATATCAAAAAACACGCTGCCAGCTCATAGATATATAGAGCCAGAGACAGAGACAGACCCTTACATAGTCATAGTCATAACCATAGATATAGTCATAGTCACAGTCATAGTACCAGCTATAGCTCATGCCCCAGATAAATGACAACTGTGCAACATGCAGGTGAGAGCTCTGCGGCTGGCATTTGCTGCAGCATGCATAACGGTTGCTTGTTGGTTATGGATATTGTTAGATGGAACCAATTAAATGCATTGAACCACTGTGCGTTGTCCACATTTGCAGCATTTTTGATGAAATAGTTGAAAAAGTAACAATTCTAAGCAGTTTAAGCCACATGTGACTTTAAGAAACGTTCATCGGCTGGCGAAAGTCTTCAAATGCAATCATCGTATACGCAATATGCAGTAAACCGATGCTGCATCGGAAACTTTAAGTAGCAAAAACTCGAAAACCGTTTTTTTCTATAGAAAAAATTGCAGGGTTCCACAGAAAAAAAGTACATTTGTAATTAATGATAATAGTGTAATTATTTGCTATCGAATCAAATCAATCAAATCAAATCAAATCAATATCAAATTTATTTTCAAATTTTGTTGAAGCTCTTTTCTATATATATAAAAATTAATGTCTGTATATATGTCTGAATCCATTTTACTCAAAAGCGGCTCGACGGATTGGCGTGAAATATCAAAATCAAGCAATGTTTATGGTTGAAATATGCATAATTTTTTGCATTACAAACCCTAATGCATGGTAAATATATCCATAGTAACCAGTAAATACTCCCTCAGCAGGTCAAAGCTTGTCGTATGAAGCGACTAACAATGACACTGGGTTCTTTCGAGACCAGTAGAGCCACCCCAGGCCTTAAAAGGGTTGTGCGTAGGTATTGGGACCCAACACGTAAAATCACAATTCCAATAAAAGAATGTATTTTACATCAGGCCGTAACCCGATAACACTGGTTGGTATGGCCAGTTAAGAAGAAGAACCAATAAATACTTCGCATTTACAATAGTTGACATTTATTGCTGTAACTTCGTGTCAGAGCTTTCACTTCCAGAGCTGCGGAATCATTCAAAGAACGTGACGCACGGCTGGAAAACGATCGTTTGCCACAGACTCGAATAAGAGAAAGAACCAATATGAAAATGGAAACTTTGAATTACGACAAAGACTTCGATTACGGTACGCAACCCGATATAGTGATTCTACAAATGCATAATTTCTGCTTGCACTGTCATGCAATGAAATTCGAATGGAAAAATCGTTTTGCCGCCCCTTAACTATTCACCTGAGCCACTCTTGACGTACATGTCTGGTATTGGATGTACTTCTATATAATTTCTCAAAAACACTCGGAAGTACAACTCCACAAAAATTGTTACGGACTCTGGTTTTACAACTACATTCAACGTAATTGGGGCGAATATCATTAGCGGCAAAAACAAAGGCGAAGATGTGCTGATTCCACGACTTCATCGATCATCTCAAATGAACTGCTATTCGATTTTAATCCACTTTAACTCCCGGTCCAACTGGCTTTTGCAATAACAAACAACAAATCGCAATAACAATAGCTTTGGATCGCCGGATTTAACTCAAGGAATCTATGATTCGCACATGGTCAACTGTACATAGCTTACTTAAAAGTGGGAACTCCAAGACATTTGTACATTTTCTATCGCTTTAGAATAAAATAATACTTCAAAACTGAACCCAAATAACCAATAATCCAATACCTGGCGAAGCAAGCGGGTTAAGCTATATAAGCCCTATATAATCTTTCTGAAATCTCAAAATCTCTCATCATCTTAATAAAAAGATGTTTCAAAATGTGTAGTTAAGTATTAAATGTGCACCAAAATAAGCAGTAGAATATAGAATCATGAAAATTGATTTCCTTTGAATGCATTTATGACGGCGTACATTGGGGCATTGCTTGAAAAAAATGGAAATAAATCAAAATTTTGATGGAAGTAATTTGTAAAATTAATAAATGTCTTTGATAGAGAAATGTTCAAATATTCAGATAATAATAAATTCAGTCAATTTGGTTTGGGTGCTTGAACCGCTTAAACTAGAGCCCTTGTTCTGTCCGCAACAAATTCGAAATTTTTGAAAATAAAGTTAATCTTTTAGATTGAATTTTGGGTAAACTATACAACCGATTGTTATTTGTTTTAAAATGTATATTAAATTCAAAGATAATTAGAGAAAACAAATTGTCTTCCTGTTTCCTTACTTTTATGAATAAAGCTGTTTTGGCTTATTACTAAATTTTGACTCTTTGTAACCTTTGGTTTCAACCTAAATTTGTTTGTTATTGAATCCTTTACTGAAATACAAAAAATTTCGCTGTACAGACCTGCGAGTTTACCTGCAACAAAAATAGAATCGAATTTTTTTGTAGTAAGAAGTAATTTTTTGGTAAAATTATGCAACCTTTGTACCTTCCCATTATTGGTGAATTTTCTGTGGGTGAAAACTTTATAAACATTAACTACATGATTAAATTAACAAAATAGCAACAAGCGAATTTTTAGATTATTACATTGGGTACGACCTTAAAATATCTTATATTTACCTCTGGTTTTCTGTGAATCTTCGTAGGAGTGTTTTGACTTTAAAAGACGCACTTTTATAGTTATAAAAGTGTAACAATGTCAGAAGCTCATCAAACGAAAAGGGGTTCGTATCGGCTATTATAAATGAACTCAACGACAAAATAGGCAATGTAGACGTTGAGACAGAGTTTGGAAAATTGGAAAATAAACTTTATTCGGCTTACGCAAACTTTGAATACAAATGGCAAACTTCCGATTAATACAAACCATCTGTCGGAAGCATTGTCCTTTAGGTACGAAACGGAGCATGCAAAAGCAAAAGAGCACCATTACCAAATCTGTATCTATCTACTCAAGAGGAATAAGGATAGCATTCCCACAACACCAAATGTCGTACCCACAAAGATTACCTCTGAAGAGGCTTTAGTACTATTTATGGATTTGAGACTGTGCAAAGAAAAGTATTACATTTACAATATTCCTCCCAGCTACAAAAACATCAGATATGCCAAGAAGAATGCCGCGCCTCTTTCTAAAGACATAACTGATTGCGGCGCGAAAGTTAAGCTTCAGGATTTAATGACCATACCGCGAGTCGACTTTTAGAGAGTTTGCCTGAGGGCCAGTGTCTTCTCCCAGAAAACCTCACATTGATCAACAAGTGGGGCTATGACAGATCATCTGGACAAAGCGCTCGCAAAAAATAAATACGGCTGACAAAGGAATTTGTTGTTCCCCTACAGCTAAGAAGCGAAGACTTCGAAAATTTGAAGAATCCTCGGCTTTCGTCAGTCCATTGTTGCCGTCCGATAATGTTCAAGTATGAAAAGGAATCTTCGGAACTTGTCAGAGCTACTGTGACTGATATTCAAATTCAAATCGGGGAAGTAAAACCAACTTATCTTCAAATCACGGAAGGAAAAGCCAGCACCATCAATCATGAGTTTTTACTAACTATGGTTGATGGAATAGTTTTGAATGAGCTGACGAATACATCTCCAACATTGAGATGTGCAATATGCAAAGACAATCAACAAGACTTTCAAAATTTTTATGATTCAATGAGCAATGAGCTCAATTTAGAATATGGAATTTCTCCATTACATTACATGCAAGGATAAGATGTTTGGAGTTTATTTTGAAGATAAACTTATATCACTGGAGTTGATAATACAATTTTCAAATGATTGGGTATCATCCTTAATGTTATAAACTGTAAGGCAAACATTTGTGGCGCAAAATTTGGTGATCAAATCCTGGCTCAAATCTACCCAGAGAAAAAACTTACTCCCACGGTTCATAAAATTTTGGCGCATGACAAAGAGCTCATAGAATACCTGTGTTTGCCAATTGGAGAATTGTCCGAGGAAGCCCAAGAAGCAAAAAACAAAGATTACAAAAATTTCGATATACAAAAACTTGCAGACCATAAATAATAGGACAAAGCGAGGATCTTTTGAATATGTTGGTGGCTTCTTCAGATCCTCTTTTTGCATCTTTGAGACACGCCAGAACAAGAAAGGAAATTGAATTAAATAATTTTAGTTCGGGAATGTTAATCCTTTTGGAAATGCCTACCGATTTTTATGACTATTCAAAAAAAAAATATACTTATATTATGTACATTATAGCTTTTAACCCAAATTAAAATATAAAATGTATATTTGTAATAAAAATAAAAATCAATTATCTCCCTTGAATATGTTACTCGTGCATTGTTTATAAAATCGAAAGTTGAAACAATACAGGGTTGTCAGCACCTTTAGCAAGCATTTTAAATTTTGACAATATCTTTACTCCTTCAAAAGTTATGATTTTCGTCGATATCGAAGTCAGATCGGTCCGGCGGTGTTATAAAATATGATGACATATCAGTTAGGTATTTTCAGAAAAACTTTGATTTTAGAAAACGTAGCAATACAATATTGATCTGATTTCGAAAAAATTTAAAATTATGTTGGGAAAAGAGTATCATACATACGAGTACTGTAGAAGAGCAGGTAAACTTTTGTTTTACAACTCTTACGTTTTACGACTAAGAACATAATCTTGATGCTGGTTACAAGCTGGCTTACAAGCTCATTAGAAACAGAACAAAGATAATTTTGGATTTTTACACTTAATGTAATACTCTAAATTATATTCTTATTAACAATAACAAATTGTGCTTTTAGTGATGAAATGCACGAGTTACAATAGATGAGCGAGAGTATGAAATATTTTAGTAACTGAGCATTAATGTTTGCCTCCTACATTGTGCTTCGCTCGTGTATCCTTCTCTTTGTTTCCAAAGTATTTCGCAATAAGGTAACACGATTTGTGGCGGACATCAAGGTTTCTGTTCTTGTGCAAATGTTGCATTGCGTGAAGACCTAAAAAAACGGTCTGAAATTATTGAAAAATATTGTGTGTAACGGTTTAATTCGAGGTGTCGATGGTTACATAACTCAGCAAATCTATACTAAATAACTCAAAACCCTTTTATTTTTAAAGTCGGCCTTAATAACGGTTCACTAAGGTAGCTTCTTTCAAAGCAAGCAGACGGACCGACGGCAAAAGCTATAGCGAGACTCGATAGAATGGAACTCTATGGAATGTCAAAGGTTTAACAGCGAATTTTTATACTGAAATTAAGAATGATTTTTTTCGTTAAAAAAGAGCTGGGAATGCACGATGCGGTATCAGCACGAGCTGTGAACTAGTCAAGAGGAGAAAAACGAACATTGTATTGAAATAGTTGTAACCTTTCGCAGTTCGAAACATATTCCTGCTTACCACCACATTTCTTAATAGCCCTGGCATAGATATTGGGGAACATTCGAAACCCTTCAGCCGATTTCAATATGTTTTCCAGCCCATGCAATACCAGCTGCACAGTGTCAGAATCTTCATCGGTCAAGAGTTTGCACATGGCTGGCACACAACCCGCACAATACAGATTATGAATGTAGCCGGTCTTGGTGGTGGCATTGGCCATGGCCCGGGCGGCTTGTCCACATGTTTTGCTATCAGCTGTTTTCATGATTTTTACCAGCGTACGAAATATGTTGGCGTCGATAAGGTGCCACATCTGCCCGCGAGTTCCAGCTGCAATATTCGATATGACCCAACAACATTGTGTTTTGGTGGCTTTTGACGGAGAGCTTAGCAAGTCGCTGAGGCAGGGCACGGCATTGCAATCCAGCACCACTTGTGTCTGCTGATCATCTCCGGTTGCAATATTGCCAACAGCGCATAGCGCTGCCGTGCTTACTTTATTGTGCGGGTACCTTTTAAAGAGGTGAACTTTAAATAGACATTTGAACGCATCTAATAATCACTGGACTCACTTTAACAACTCAACTAGTCGGCGGCACACGCCTGCATCTATGACGGCTTGGATTTTATCTTTGGATCCATCCGAAAGATAAGCTATGGTCCAGCACGTATAGCGAAGAACATCCACATCAGTGTGATTGAGTAATTTCGCTAGTATGGGCAGGCCAACGCGGACTTTTGAAAAGTCCGTGTGAGGATTTGTACCACGGCACAGATGTGAAAACGCCCAAACGCCGTTGCTTATCGTGGTGGTGCGCTCTGTATTGCTGAGCACGCTGAGGAAGACAAAAT
The DNA here is from genome assembly GCA_035041775.1 of Chymomyza caudatula. NCBI lineage: Eukaryota > Metazoa > Arthropoda > Insecta > Diptera > Drosophilidae > Chymomyza > Chymomyza caudatula. The sequence goes on from JAWNKW010000150.1 coordinate 5,510,197, forward strand.
ACTTTAAGAGCTGCATATATATACTGAAAGCTAGTTAGTTACTGCAAAAGCGGCTGCATTATGCCACAGCCAAGTAAATGATCTCGGTACTCGGGCGAATCGGCTGCAATGTTTCCTAGCGCCCAAATAGCCTGCTCTTGTACATCGGCATGGGGACTAGACAGCAGCTCTATCAATATGGGCACAGCTCCTGCCTCAAGGACAACTTTTGTTTCTTGCGTTGTGCCCGACGCAATATTGGTCAAAATCCAAGCTGCTTCAAACTGTAACTCAGCATTATCGTTGTTTCTCAAAATTGCCACGAGTTGTGGCAAAATTCCCAATCGTATGACATTCTCGATGGGAGGAATTGTATGGTTGGACAACAACTTGCGAAACATTTGTGCAGCCTCCAACTGTTCGCCTTGATTGTTGCTGTAAAGAAGTTCAGCTAATTGCACTGCGGTATTTTTATGTGGTAGAGACATTTTGTTCTATTAAACTTTTTATTTTTCTTTAATTTTGAAATAGCTTTAGATTATTAATTTCATAGAATTAAATAAGCAATGACACAAATATGAATGCCAGCTTATTTATTTTCTTTATAGGTTCCTATGATATGCCAAGTCACAATACCTATGAAAAGTTTGTAGGACGTTTAATTATACCGCAGACAACGCAGCTTAACGAAATACTGTCTATTTTAAAATACACAATTTTCCAGAAATTTTGAAAATGTGCCTTAAAATTGCATTATCAACAAAAAATAGTGCAATATACAGTGTTCTCGTCTCGTCATATATATTCTCTCATATATATGTATTATGATTTGCATACATGTACCTACGATTTCGTCACATGTTTTTTACATCGAAGATATTTGTTTTTTCTATATCAGTTCTTTGATAATGGCTTTTGCGCTCGATAATTGTAATAAAAACCTAATTCAACATCACCACAGAGTTAGGGTTGTAAGCGAGACAACTTACGCTCTATATTACAGTGGCTTCAAAACTGTGCGAGTCATAAATCACACGGACTCAACTCAACGGTCGCAACGAAACAATGGCAAACGTTTCCACGTATCATTCGGACCTCTCTAGAGCTAAGTCGCTTTTTTATTTAAATCAAAACACCGCCAATGAAAATGTTTCTCAATGCTTTACTACCTTTGCAACGGTATATGGCTCGACCAGATCTGACGCTCCAGTCAAAAGTTCAAGACCACCTGTAATTTGGAGTTAGTGAGCTATATATAGCATAAGCTACCGCTTGTAGTAATTATTTGATGATGTTGATGATGTTGATGATGTTGATGATGTTGATGATGTTGATGATGTTGACGATGTTGATGATGTTGATGATGTTGATGATGTTGATGATGTTATGATGTTGATGATGTTGATGATGTTGATGATGTTGATGATGTTGATGATGTTGATGATGTTGATGATGTTGATGATGTTGATGATGTTGATGATGTTGATGATGTTGATGATGTTGATGATGTTGATGATGTTGATGATGTTGATGATGTTGATGATGTTTATGATGTTTATGATGTTTATGATGTTTATGATGTTTATGATGTTTTTGATGTTGATGATAATAATGATCGTGGTGATGATGATGATGTTGATGATAATGATGATGATAATTATTTTAGAAAGATGATGATGAATATATTGTAAAGATGATGATAAATATAAGGATGCAGATGAAGACAATCATTATGATTACAAGGTAGGTGTGCGACGCACATGCGCCCCTGTCAAGCTGTCACGTGCGGTTATGGCTTTCATTGTCATCAACATTGGTCAGTGGGTCGCTTTAGCTGCTGGCCGCCAGGTGGCGCCGAGCAGTGCTTAGCAGCAGCTGCAGCAGACCGACTGAGACTGCGACTGAGACTTTTGCCGTTATTGCAAATGGCTGCGCTTCACTTTGCTTTGCATGTCTGTATGTGTACGTTATAGTTGTTGACATCGTCACAAAAATTGGTGCACAATGCTTCAGTTTGTTTTTTGCTTATAGTCAGGCCGACATTTCCTTGCAGACAACCATACTAATAACGAACTAGTTGCTAACCAGTCTGAAACATTTGTACTACTAGCATTCGCAATAGCTGCGTATTAGTTTGTTGTGTACGCTTGCAAGCGACTTCGGTTGCGTGTTCAATTGTATGTTCAGTTTCAAGATCAAAGCAGGATTACCAGACTAGAACTGCTCTGCTCATAATGTAATAGATAGTTTGGAATCAATGGGTCAAAACCCAAATTTACAGAAGGTATGTAGATGTTGGTGAGTCTATGGATGGCGATCCTAATAACAGTGTAAAGCATCATGCCGTCCAGTCTTAGAAATTAGTCTGGTAAAAAAACAACTGCCTAAGAAGACAATGTTGCTGAAATATATGTCATTCTAATTAAAATAAGTAAGGAGCTTTTGTTAATAAAATTGGTTGCAGTAAACTCGTTGCATATAAAAATTTGAATGAAATCCTTCCAGATGGCACAATTCATTTGTTGAAAATCAAAAGAAAGAAAGTCAAAAACTTATAAATAAGCTAATTTAAAGAATTCTCTTAAGTTACATTCGAAATTAAAAGAGTTTACAGTATTCTGAAAACAAACTTTGAATATTGGAAATGTTTATTTTGTTATTATGTGGCGTTTATGGACATAGTTCATAAACATACAGGACTAAATGCATTTTTATGTTAAAAACAATCATAAAGTATTATATGAAGTTGAAAAAATTAAAGAAACAGCATTAAATCAATATAAAAGTGCTACCCTCACATAACTTGGCCAAAAATTCATGAACCTTGAGTGGCCAACTTAAGCAGGTTTGACTGTATATGGCGAGTATAATTTATAAATTGTTCAAATCGTCGAGTTCAAAGCAAATGCCAAGCTTTTTTAATGATGACATGATAATATTGTCAAACCGACTTCCATAACTCTTTGTCGCGACTATTCCTTTTTTGACACTGTCCGCAACTAGTTACTTTCGTAATAGTTAGGCCTACAGACACAGACGCATACGTACATATGTACTCGATGCATTTTGTACTTATGTATGTATGTATGTGGTTTGCGGGTTTCTGTGCGTATACGTAACATTTTATGGTTATAGCTTTATTTGACGTTTTGTATTTATTGGTAGTAGTGGTAAAAACTTGGCTATGCATGTACCATAATTTGCACTTATACAAATATAATTAAGCGTTGACTATTTGTAATTTTTAATAAGACAGCAGCACAAAGCAATGCCCTGGGCAGTTCAAAACTAAGTGTTAGAGCTGCAGGGGCGAAATGGGGCAGGAGGGGCGTTACTCTATGCTGCTGCGCTACTTTAGCGAGTGCGCGCCAAGCAGCAAAACAATACAAAATAAGCATGAATAATTAGAATATGTTAAGTGTTTGGGCAAGGTACAGCCTCCGCTCAGCCATCCTTCAACCACAGCTCCAGAAACAGCGCACTCGAAATCCTCTTGCAGTTACACAATCCACACACACACACACACACACACACACACACACACACACACACACACACACACACACACTCATATGCATGCACCACATATTGTATATATTTATATAGTCAGTCAGTCAGTCAGTCAAGTTGGGTGCTGTTACGCAAGCCACGCCCACACAATGCAAGAATATTTGTGTTGCCTCTAACCAGGCTCAGGAGGCTGCACCGAGCTCTTGCCCGCTCGACGGGCGGCTCGGCAGGAACTCAAGTGCCCACCTGACTTTTTGTCATTCAAATGAAAACTGTACGTCGTCGACGGTCTCGTTCTTCTAGTTGTTGTTGTTGTTGTTGTTGTAGTCATCAACAGCTCGACGTACATAGCCTGCTGATTGCTTTGTTCAGCATTTTTCTAACAATTTTCCCTGGCGTTGCATCTTTTCGTTGCATACACTTAGGCGCGACATTTTTCGTATCTTTTCTTGTTGCGTCTCGTGTTGTTGGTGTTGTTGCTGCTGCGCCTACGTGCGGCATAGAAAAATTTACAATGCAATTGAGTATGCAAATATTGCCTACTTGTCATGTAGACAAATACATGAGCACGCCATCTCGCTCTCGTTCATTCTATCTCGCTCGCACTCACTCATTTTCTTACCTGGCCATACATATGCATTCCGTTATGCATATGCATGTCTATGTGCATGTGTGTTGGTATTGTTAGCGCGCATGTTATTGTTATATTTGTTGATGTTGTTGTTGCAATTTTCGAAATTAAAATAACAATATGGCCGCTTTGGCTAGAAAAGCAAAACACAACTGTACCCCCATCTATGCATGTCAAATAGACGTAGCTAGGCTTCGCTTTGTAAATAAGGCATACGAGGCTAAGGACCTTAAATACGGTTTATGAGCCAACACATAAAACACTGATGAAACATTTCCGGAAAGACCGTAGAAAGTTTTTGCTTGATCTCAGCAAATATGATTCGAAATGGGGTTGAATTAACTGTAAAATCCTAAGTCAACAAAATATACAAAGCACTCCACTTGAATATCTCAACTGTGGTATAGCCAATAATCATATAACTCGTCCATCACTTGACATAGTTCTTTTGTACTATATGTTAAAAAAAAATGCCCTACTCCGACAGAGATCAATGCAAGTACAGAATGTTGTATATTCAAATACATATAAGCCCTTCACAAAAATTTAAAAACATTCTGCTTCATCATTCTTGGCTAAAGGTTGTAAAGAAAATCCCTTTCTTACAATGACGTGTCCAAGAGATGCACTGGAGACTGCTTCTACAGCTGCCATTTGTAGAGACGCGAATTTGGGTGCAGACTATGCAACCATGTCTCTAGGTTCACACTAGTAAACGAGAGGCTGGTGTCGGTCTGATTTGCACGCACGTTCCGATGATGCACGATGCGACCAGAGTTGCGTTCTAAGCTAGAGTCCAGATACTCTATGACCGCTGCTCAGCCCATGATGTTAGAATCGTTTTAGCCGCTTTTAACGGCAAGATTGGCACAGAGCGCATCTTTGCTCCTACAGCCAGAAAAGTCAGCCTGCAAGAGACAACCTCGAGCAACGATATAAGACTTTCGCCGCGGCGCAATAGATTGTGGAATCTAGAGCACCCCGAATCATTCAGTTACGTAGTTGCATGCCTTGCTGGATTATAGCACATCTGGTTCCGGAACAACCTTCAAACTTGTTGGCAAGTTGCAAACACTATCTAAAAATGAACTTGTTATAGGCAATGAAATACGCACTGGCATAGCACAATGAGTTTTATCATATATATTTGCTTTGTACTCTGGATTTTTGTGTCCTAAACCGAGTATACAAATGGCCAAAGGGCAAAGGACAGTTAAGTCGTTGTATCATTGAATTATGTCCAAAGAACGAGGCTCCTTTTAAGCTAATTGAGCAGGTTATCAGTGGTGATCACCATTTGGATCAATATCTGGGTTTCGTTTGTGAATATCTACAATGAAAATATTTAGGACTTACTTACTATTCCGCCACTTCTGGCAAGCATGGTAGAACCACCTCGTAAAAAACTAAACATCGTATGCATCAATGTACAAGTGAAGCTTTGAAATTGCTCCACATCGTATTGCATATTTACTGCGGACATATTAAAGTTGTTGTCCAATGGCATAACCACGCACCTACAAGCTCTGCGATCTGGCTGGCTCTGAAGACGTGGCCAAACACGCACTGTGGGCTTGTGCTTAAAGGAGATACTACGCATAATTATGTCAATAATGGTACTCGCTCTCTACCTGGATGCTGAATCGCGTCAGAAATCCAACAAAGATGTAATACCTTACCGCGACTCTAAACTCATCACACTGCTTCCAGCGACCTTGTGTGGCAGAGAGCGGCTGGGCAGGATTTTAACCATCACTCCGCTGGACAAGTACCATAAGGATAATCTAAATGCGCTGAATTTTGCTTCAATTGCAAAAGATATTGTTTTCAAACTGACAGCATTATTAAAGCGTCAAATCTACTGCTCGTTATTCAATTGTAAAGGATAATGGCGCAGTCTGATGCAGATGTTGTTGGAGTATTTGAGATCCTTGACCCGTTGACGCGTTAGCAACGAACTCCATGAGCTCTACGATGAGGTTGATAAAGTCAAGCGCATTAACATCCATCTGGCTAGGCCATGTTTACGTATGGATGCAGAAGATCATAGTAAGCGAGTAAGGTCTTCAATGCAGCTATTGAAGAAGGGGACGATGGTTCAGGCCGTGTGAGCGGGTGCATTGACTACCTTTGGTAACACAGAGTGATATGCAAACTGAAATGAAGCAATTAAATGATTACTTTTTGAATTCCTTTGAAACTGCTAAGCTATTATTTTAATTTAAACGCAGCCATTTAAGTTCCTGGCAATTCCATGTAGAAAAAAGACACAAATATCGCAACGCTCATAAATTTCGCCGAGTGCCATTAATTTCTCGACATTTTCGGCTACAACAAATAAAAAAAGAGGAAGACATAAGAAATACATAGCCGTCAGTCTATACAGCGCTATTGTTATGGAACTTTTATATGTGGAATACACCCCGAACGCTTCCCAATGCACAACTCACACTTCTCCCAAGGCACTGCCATGATTTACTTGAGCAAAGTTTTTTCTTCTACTTTTTGAGGCTTGTAGGCGGCTGGCTAGTAGGTGTGCCCCGACCTCATATAGTACCAGAAGTATATACATTTTTAATGTCAAACAATTTGTAATAAATAAAAATATTTTATAGATGGCATAAATGTCAGTTTAAGAGATTAGGTATAAAGAGAAATGGTAGTAGCGGTATATTGAAGGTTATGCTTGCTTCAATTGGGCTACCTTACGATAAGGATTCAATGAGCTATGGTACTTTCATTCGGTTCAGAGCTAAGAAACTTTCAGTATGAGCTAAAAATTAACTTCTACTGGTTCCGCAATGTGCTCTATAATTACTATCTAAATTGTGCCCAAGCAACGCCCTTGGGAGAAAATGTGAACTTGAAGTGAAAACTATACTATATGTGCCCACGATTATGCAGCTTAAGAAGTCCGCAACTGTTTGGACTCAAGTTCACGAGTAGCTACATAGCTCTAGAAAACTCGGATGGCTGACCGTTTGTTATTGTATTTCCGCTCAGTTCTACTAGTCAATAAATTTGAACTTAATGAACTGAAACATATCACATGTTTTCGTTCAAATTGAGATAGCTGACACGGGGCTCGAATAGCATATCACTCGTGAATCTTACTTCTGATCAGGATTGATTGTAACTCAAGTTAAAGGTAACTAAAAGTAGATTAATGCTTCTCCAACATTTTTGACCTTATATCTTATATAGAGTATAGTCAGTATAGTCTCTCGAAAGATTATATACTCAAGGCGGAGGCGCAACCGTACTTGTAAGGATTAGACCAATAAATCCATAATGTAGTGACCTAAGGTTCACCACCAGCATATTGAAGTACCCCAAAGCTGCGTCCAGCTTGTAACTCGCAATCGAATCCAGGTGCACAAAAACTATCTGAAACGAATTTAGTCAATTAGTTCATTACCTTCAATTCAAATTATAGTTGATCTCAGTCGGTAGTAAAGTTCCCGAGATATATGAGATTAGCTGTCTTTGCAATTTTCGAATTTTTGTCGAATTTTCGAAATAGCAATAATTTGAAAAGCTTTCTTACTTACTTAACTGGCCATAACAACCCGTTTGCGCGAGCCTTTTCCAATTGGTTATACCAAAGGTAGCTAGCGTACTTTCTACCTGGTACTTCCGACGGAGACATGGTCTGCCCTTTCGTCGTTTCCCTTCGACAACCGTATTAAAGACTCTTTTCACAGGAGCTTCTTCATGCATACGCTCAACATTACCTAGCCGGCGGAGCCGCTGGATCTTAATTTGCTTGACTATGTCAATAACGTCGTAGGGCATTTTCATCAGACTGCGACATCACCCGTGCTTCAGCGCCATAAAACAATACGGGAAGGATGTGCGTCTTATAGAGTGTCAGTTTCGTGTGGCGGGAGTGGTCTGTACTACTCATTTGCCTACTGAGACTAAAGTAACACCTATTGGCAAGAGTGATTCTCCGCTTGATCTCCATGCTGACATCGTTCTTTATTGTGACGGTGGTGCCAAGGTAGTTCTCAACATCAATCTGAGAGTCCAACCGCTGTGTATCTCGGACCCAAACTGCCAGACTCTCTTTCAATAGCCGCAAAGGCTCCGGTAACCGCTCGCTTTGTACGCTCGACGATATCAATATCATCTGCGTATGCAAGCAACTGGACACTCTTATAGAATACAGTCCCGTTCCGATTCACTTCGGCCTTTCGCAACACATTCTCCATCAAAAGGTTGAAGAGGTCGCAGGAGAGGGCATCGCCTTGTCTGAAACCTCGCTTGGTATCAAATGGCTCGGAGAAGTTCTTTCCTACGTTGACGGAGCTGCGGGTGGTGCTCAATGTCATTCTGCGAAAATCTTTCTAGATAACTCAAAACTGTTTCCGGATTTGAAATCAGCGACCCCAAATATACCGAAAAATGTATGCTTTAGACATAGGTTTTTTTTTGCATAAAATATTAATTCAAATTATCACAAGCTACGAACATTCGTCGTTCATTTTGCAGTTATGTAGGGCTGCCATTTTTTCTCTTAGTCTGGTCAGTACTGCCAACTTAACTTTTGTGAGAGGTATCAGTGCCTTCAGCAGTACAATAATTTTAGAGTTCTCAGTAGCAATTTAATTTAAATTCTAAAATATTAAATTTTGATTATAAGCTAATGTTAGCGTTTGCGAATGCGCAAAAATCTTAACACTTTTGATAGAAACGAGCGTTTTGCCTTAGGTGCATCGGAACTGTTGTTCCGATTGTTCGAGGAACAAGGCGTTTGGGCGATTGGGGGCGTTTCTTTTACACGTTTCTTTGTGTTGAACTCTATAATTTTTATTTCATCCATTTGAAATCTTACTTTTTTCTTCGACCTTAGCTCCTGCTCAGTCTTTTCATCTTTCCCTTGTGCCTCTTCCGGCTTCAGCCTATTTATTTGGTCCGATGGCTTCGAAGGAGCATCCGTCTCCAATTGGTCTTCTGAACATACTTCAGGTATTTCAATTGATTGAATTATTATCACGTGTTGTCGAATAATTGAATAAGTCAGACACGCCAGCTTTTGTCAGGCAGCGATCGAGCAAGATGTCTCCGTTTAAAGTACCACAGTGCAGCCAGCTGTAAGTCGTACGAAAGCTTCTTTGCTGGATTTTTTTTTTGAATAAAAGACCTGTTGCAATCTAAGAAGGTCTCTTTGTCAACATTTTTTCTTGTAACGGATGGACAATCCGCGTCAGTTTAATCGTCGTACACGTGGGTGCCGCCAATAATCCAAAAAAAAAAAAAAAAAAAATTAAAAGAACTTTTAAAATTTCAAGAACCACCATACATATAAATACCATAAAAAGATAAAAAAAAAAAACTGTTGCAAAAATTTAAACGCAAAAAAAAATTATTACAATTAAAACAACATACCAGCGAAAAAAAAAAAAAATATCGAGTAACACAACCGCCAGCATGGTTGGTCGTATCAAGTTGGCCTTTATGTAAGGAGATCCGGCCAACCTGGAATATAAGATATCCGGAGAAGAGGGAATATCAATCGCTTCCCCATAAAAACAAATAAGGAATCAAAAAAATAACACTACATAAAGAAGAGAAGTAAAGATGAGTATAGTTGTTGAGTGAAAATATCAAAAAAAAAATAATAATAATAAAATAAATGCAAAATTCCCCTCTAAATTGGTTCCGGTGTTAACTTAAAATTGTGATAACAAAAGCTAAATCGAAACGATCTTCAAAGAATAGGAAAACCCAAAAATAATATACAACATAATATGTGTGCAATTCTATTCTCCTCAGAAAAAAAAAACAATTCGCCACAACGCTGAAAGGCCTTTCATCGCTGGAACCATACATGTAAGTTTGCTCATACATATATACATATATATTTTGTTGTTTTATTTTGGGTAGATCTGTATTTCGTTCTGCTGGAAGCTAAATTTTATTAGTTAGGATATGTATTAGGAAGGGACTATATTTGATTAAATACTGATGTTAGCCATTAAGAAAATAATCACGGAAGTACCATCACCGGAACATAACTTTTAGAATTTAAGAATGTTTTGAAATACAGAACCGTAAGACTAATGGATAGATATAGAAACCAAATAAATAGTGGATTAATTGAATTATAACGTAAAAAAAACACATGCAGTAATTAATTAAAATAAAAAGGTGTAAAAAGTGTAGGACAAATATTTGTTAAGGGGATTGGAGTTGCTGAAGGAATTCCAATCATGGTTGGGTAGGGTACAGAGTGCGATGGTCGCCTATCATCTAAGACCATGTCTCAGATGAACCCCTAAGAAGCAAAGTCTCATTTTTTTTTGGGGGTCATGGGGTCATTTCCGTTTCGAGAGCGTAGCTCTCTGTTAAAATACACTAGGGACTCTATAATAAATAATATTATGTAATCGGGAGGTCAGGGAGGCAGCAACCCACCCCACACGCCCAAGAGCTAGAGAATCAAAGGGTCCCGCTCCGCTGTCTACTCTCGACCTCAAGGCCGTTCATATCCACCGGTTCACGTGGATACAACTAATCCCGATGGAGCGCATGGTGTTACAGATGTCACATTTCGTTATAACACAATTTTATTTTTTTTTTTTTTGGGGAAAAATGAAAAATTTTATACCCTCGATGAATTGTCAAATAATGGACAGACATTGTGGGCTTAGTATTTTCGGATGCGAAACATCATCGAAGCCAATGACGCGGACATTATCGATATGGGAAGTCAGCCCATTTGAAACCATTACTGCCGCACCCCGCAACATATTCATGTGAAAATTGCCACATATATTTATAAACGTGTTTTCGATCTATGTTTCAAAATTCAATTACATTGGCCAATAATAACTAACTTCCCAATTGGAAAATATAGGAAAATGTTTACAGGCATATCGGTCTTATGAGAAGAGACATAAAAGTGGATACTTCCATTCCCTTTTTACTGTATTTAGTATTTGAAAGTTTAAGATTACAAGGCACCTAAAACTGGCACTAGAGGGCGTTGAAGAAAAAAATGGAGGCCAGGTTCGGAATCCTCGTACCGAAAAATCCTTGGGTTGATGTTTTGCTTACAAAAATCTATGAAAAATGGTAAATGTTTATGTATATTAATATTCATACAAGGGACGCAGACTTAAAATGTTCAAACAAAAATGCGGCGAACTTAAGTTGAATGTAGAGGTATGGTTCGATGGGCTTTTTTACTTAGAATTGAGAGTATCGCTATTATAAGTATCTTTGTTATTGCAAGTTGCTTGATGGGATTGGAAAGGTTTTGGGCGAGTGGAACGAGCAATCCCACTCATCCGTATGTAATCCTTGCGTATTCGAATGACGCTAATTAGATCGTTTTAGAAACTGAAAGTGCGCGGAACATAGTGGTGATGTGACCATGCTTTTAAGGAAATGCTTGTTAGTTCAGCCTCCAAGATTTGAAATAAAAAGAAAAAATCCATAAAACTGTTATATAGCTACATAAAAAAAAAACATTTTGTAGAAATTGGCGCCTTGAAACATCTATTGGAACGAGCTCTGCTTTTCAACCAATTTATCTTCCTACATACATGCATATTTCATAAATAGACAAAATATTACGAAACATTATACAAAGTTTTTTAGTTCTGGCTTTTGTCTTGACCAACAAGCAATTTAAGTGATTTCTTTACTTTTTGATGATTTTTTTATTCACATTTCTGCCACTAAAAGGGTTCAACTCAAGTCTACAACTCTCTGTGGTTTTATTTATTTTTGTTGTTTTTGGCTTTTGCAAATTCAATTTGCAAAATGTGTGCGTAGGTAATGCAATTTATTTAGTAGCGGGTCAGAACTAGTAATAAAAATTAATAACGAAAACGTGTCGGACGAGGCAAGTTGCTCAAATGTGCCACTAATATGACTCGACAGAAAAAAAAAACCCCAAAAAAAAGGAGAAAATGTTATACAGTATACTCAATATCCGACAGCTGTATACTCTGATTCCCCTTTTCCACAACGAAGACTAAAGTAACTTCGAATTGGAATGTGTAAAAATGACTAGTTAGCCAGAAACTTTGGTATTCTTGGAGCGATTTGGCTTTACATAGTTCGAACCGACCTTTAGGTTGTGTGTGCTTGTCTTGACAAAAGGTCAACAAAGTTTTGGTGATTAGGCTCACACTAGTTTTTACTCAAAATCTATTGACATGTTACGGGTTTTGAGTAGCTTATGGACGAATTTGGGTGAAATTATTTTAATTGTAACTATAACTTTCACAAGATGCATAGATCCTGTAGCTCCATCGAAGCTGCATCTAGGCTGAATCGTTTGATCAAATTATGTGTCCCTCATGGTTTAATGATTAACCGAATCTGTTACAAACAAGTATACCTCACATAGTAGTGTATAGCGTATATAGAGATCATAAAGAACAAAAAAAAAACATATATGAAGTATATGTGGCAGACTAGTGTGGGGCATATAAATATATACGAGTATTGTCTATGCTATAAAAATCAAACAAATTATGCTAACAAACTGGATTTCATTGCTTTGGGTGTCGTGGTGATTTGCTCAATAACCCTTGTAATATAAACGCCCATACACGGAGACACACGGCATGACATGACTTTTACTTGGCAGCAGTCCATCAGTAGACCGAAAAAAGGACATGACTTGAAAATCACTTAATCTACTCTTGCCAGGAAAAAAAGCAAAAATGGGCCAGCAAAATAGCAGCAGTGAAGCGAGACCCAGAAAACCCTTTCTTGACGGCATACTTAAGGGCACACCCACACACACATCGAGGCAGGACATCCGCAGAAATAAACAAACCATGACAACGGCATATTTCACATATGAGGCATAAGGCAACGGCAATAGACAGGGTTGCACATAGTACAACAAAAAATTATTGCAAATCACTAAAGCCAACAAGAAGCGGGCAAACAACCGCTACAACTAACTGTGAACACAACCAACATACGCCCCTGTTCAAGGGGTTAACAGCGCGCTATGTAATTGAATTCAATCAAAATTGTTTGGTCCATCAAACAAACAATCACAAGTAATACTATCAATACAGATTGATTGGGCAGAGCTTGAGCGAGAGTGACAGAGAGAGGGAGCGCGCGCGAGTGAGGCACAGTGGTCGCAGAAAATGAATATGGTGCAACAACGTACAATAGAGTAAGGGTTCGCATACTAGCACTTTCTCGAATTCGAAATCAAGTTTCAAAATAAGAGCGTTTTTTTATAAGTTGCGATCGTGCTTGCTTTTTCTTTGTAGTTTTGTACAAATTTGTTTTTATTGAATTATCTTAATTATCACTCGAAAAGATTTTTAAACCAACATTTTATCTGCAATGGTTAGTTGGAACTCTAATTGAAACTACTTCCCCCGTGTATTGAGCGGGTTAGAGAATACCACCTCAGCAGGTCAAAGCTTGTCGTATGAGGCGACTAACAATGACACTGGGTTCTTTCGAGACCAGTAGAGTCACCGGGTTGTGCGTAGTATTTGGGACCCACCACGTAAAACCACAATTCCAATGAAAGTAAGCATTTACATCAGGCCGTAAACCGATAAAGGGCTGTTATGGCCAGTTAAGAAGAAGAAAAAATGAACTACAAGAAAGCTCTTCAAAAACTCAAGCCGTTCGAAAGTAAACTGATACGACCAATTCGGAGAAGAAATTGGAAGTTGGAATAGAGTTGTTATTCAAGACATATCTGAATACGAAATCAGTAGCGGTGACAAAATTTTAGATAACAACGTACGATCAAAAGCGTTACTTGTTTCACTTTCTCCAGATCATATGACCAAACCCTACGTAAGGAAATTGTATGTCATATGATATACGTTGCAAAAGCTTAACGAAGGTTTAAGCGTTGAAAAAATTAGTGTTTTTATTAAAAAGTGTAACGTTTTGTCTCAAGCACATCCTATTTTGGCCAAAAGTAGTTCTCAAAAGCAGTTCATCGACATAGCACGATAGAGAAAAACATTGATCTTTACAAAATACCCATCACGATATCCACAGCACTTCACTTTTCTGTGGATGCCTAATTGCTTTTTGATGAAACTTTTCACAGGTATGTCTGATATCTCTTTCAACAAAATTTCAACCAATTAAGTCACAATATAGCTTTATAAGGGAATTTTCTATATTCTTCAAGCTTTTGCAGCGCCCAAAGGGTGAAGAGTTTTCAGTTCATAACTTTTATGCTAAGTTCGAATGTGTTCTATTAAGGACGTCAAAGCGACGGATGTGGCTTAATTTGAACTGAAGCACAGTTCAACTGTAAATTCTCTACAACTGAGCATAACATGGCGCCATCTAGCGTAATAACAACAATGAACCAATAAAAGCCTGTAACACCATGTGAGCGTAAGAAATGATTTTCAAGACGGCTGGTCAGACTTAAAAAAAACTGAATTTTCTCTATCTGGACTATGCATTTGGACCACTGTGCGAGCTAACAACCCCTTGTTAGGCATATTGAGAGATTTCATTAAGTTGTCAGTTAGCATGATATCAATATTGCACTAGACAAGCAATTTGTCAATCAGTTGATTTAATGAGCTTAGCGTTTTTGAAAAAAAAAGGGTGAAAAGCGTTTTTGATCTTAGTAGAAAGTCAAGCTTAGTCAATGTCAGCTTAAGCACATATCATAACAAAACAGTTTCAGCGCTATTTTCGCGTACACTTTTCCTATAGCAAATATTCCGGCCAACTCAAGACACGCAACTTTTCTTTACTCCAATTCTACTTTGCTTTTTTTTCCGTTTTGCAAAATCACTTGACCAATTTGTCAAGTGGCACTAAAGTGCGTGCGTCTGCCGCAAAGTCCGCCCGCCCCGGCCCACTTAGCCGCACGGGGTTGCTGCGTAACCCTCCCGTACACTAGTCTATAGCTATAGAGTCCTTTTGCGGTGGTCTTTTGAGAGTTTGCCATTATGTTTGCTACAATTTGCATGCATTGTGTTGGGGCCACCATACATACAGCTATTCATCCATACATCCATACAGCTCGGGCTATCTATCTATGACTTTGTGATAAAAAAAGGAACGTTTCTTTTTAACCCTCGCCAAGCCGACTAACCCACTTAGCCACTTATAGCAAGCTATTTACTTTTTTTTATGATTTTATTAGCTGCAAAAACAAGCAATTTTGTTACAATGTTTATTGGTTATAGTGTACGACGGGGTAGCTTTGCTTTGATGTGCCCTTAAAAATCATAAGCGTGAGTTATGTTTTATGCTCGAGCATGTGTGTAGGGAGGGTTGGGCGAGCATGGGTTAAGGGGTTGCTATATGATATGTTAGTATATGGGCGGCTTTATGCGCTGCAGGCAAATTGCGACAGCGATTTGGCCTGATTTGTGTGCTTTGGTTTGATTTGATTTGATTTGACATTGTATTACATGGTAACTTATGGGCGCCCCCATTTGGGCGCCAATTTAACAAACGCAGCTATTAATTTGCCTTAAAAAGCCACAATTGCGTTTGATTTTGCTGGCAAGCTAGTGCTTAAAGCAAAGTTTGGCTGTTTTTGTAGCGGCGCCTAACATGGGGCGCTGTTAATTGGCACAGCAGCTGGCTTTCATTTGAGTTGCGCTCACTTGCTCTCTACTTACTTTTAATTGCTTGCCATAGCCACAACTCCAATGGCACATGTCAGTCACAATTTTGCCGCAACACAGCGGGGTTTTCCGGCTTGGGGTTGGGGTTTACTGTACGTTATAAGTGGAGCCTGCGTTAAATGCAACAACCAACTGGCAATTTCATTAACAGGCGCAGCCGAAACCGAAAACGTTGCGGCGATTAGTTCACAGTCATAACACACACACACCCACATATGTGTATATATAGCTATGTATATAGACAAGTCCTACGATAAACGCCAAGCACCCCGCCGCCCAACTAAACCTACCAAACTAAACTATAAAATTTTATGACTTTCGACACACACACACACACACACACGCTCAATTGGTTTGCGCTTTTTTTTGCTTGTTGGCAGGTAGTATCGCATTGCACCCCTTCTACCGAATACCTCCCCCGCTCGCTCACCAAATTGCACAAACCGTTAACAAGCAATTGAGCAGACAAGCGAACAACTGTTGATGGGCTTTGAGCTTGGAGTTGGGCTCCAGCTGGAGCTACTGCAACTGGAGCGGTTCATTAGTTTAACGCGCTGGAAACCTGTGACGATTGCTCATTAAATCGAACCGTCAAAGCCAAAGGCATCTTCTCTTTGTTCCTTAGCTCATTACTGCCTGCGGACACATGTTCACCACTATTAAAGAGTTTAGATACCCTTACTCTGCCAGTCTCTAAGAACTCTACCTTCCGCTTGTTGGCAACCCTAGCATTGTTTACAAGGCGCCGTTATCTCTATGCCGCCATCTGTGATTGGGTGCATGAGGAACTTAGCTTTGGAGCATTCCATCTGCATCTCTACATAACAGTAACTGTTGGCGACGTGATGTTGCCTTTAGTTGCTTTAGCGGCCTTGGTCATTCCGATAGTTCGGATCAAGAAGCTGCTTTTTTGTCACTTTTCTATGCGCTTTTGTAGATTTGTAAATTTTGAATTTAGTCAACTATTTTTTCTACAGTTACCTTCTCTCAGCCGCTCCCACGGCTGTCAATATTGACGCAAGTACTTGCCGTTATGTCAACTTAAAAACTGCCACTGTCAAACGCCTGATGGCATAATAACTGTCAAAAATCTTTCAAATTTTAATCAACTTTATTTTTAGCTGCTATTTACTTATGCACACGTCGTACCCGCTTTTCTCTACGGCTCAGCTCAAGTATTTTGCCGTAGACTCATGTGAGTTGAAAGTTTTCACATATCTTCCATTTCCATTTTTTTTTTCTTTTTTGAGAAAACAAATATGAAAATAAATGTAAATTTACATGTAACATGAAGCATCCCCCTGGTTCGGGGCTGGAAGCGGCTCTCCGGAACGGGCTGTCTATTTGTACGCTAAAAGTATTAAAGACGCATTTAATTAAGTTGAAATTGTTGTCAAAGTAAAGCTTGAAGGTCGTTGACAATGGCGGGTCCAAAGGGGACAACAAGTTTCTAGAGGTTGAAACTGCCAAAAAGTTGCTCAAGATTTGTTGCTTTGAAGTGTGATATCTAATAAAAGGCATATGTATATGGCATATCATAAGTACGTCAAACAGGTAGCAAAAACAAATAGGTGCCATATTATTTGAACACGACAGACTATTGAATACCCTTTTGATCTATTTTAAACACGCTAAATGTTTCATGCCGTATGATTGGAACCTCTATGTGCTTAGATGCTGTATAAGATATTACGGCCATTTGCTAAATCCCTGCAAAGTTGGTGCGACTTTTCAGAATGATGTTGAGCAATACATGCAGCTTCGTGAAGATAGCAGAGGACCTCTCCGAGCCTTTTGATACCGAGCGAGGCTTCAGACTAGGCGATGTCCTGTCCTGCGATCTCTACAACTTTGTGATGGAGATTGTGCTGCAAAAAACCGAAGCACATCGTACGGTACGATTTTGTTTTAAAAGTAACCAGTTGCTCGGCTACTTAAATAAGAGTTATATCATTGGTCCTACCAAGCTATATGTTACCGGAGCCTTTTTAAAAGAAAACCTGTGCTTCTGGTTTTAATTGAGAGCTAAACAAAGTATATGTTTTCCTTGTGTAGATAGACGGCTCGATTGAACTATAAAATTGATGTACTTTTGTTTTTGTCAAGAATTTCGTCTACCTGCTAAGTAAACACGGAGATCAAGCGTAGAATCGCTCTTAATAATAGGTAGAACCTTAGTTTTGGTAGAAAAATTAGTAGAGAGACCACTCCCGCAAGGTGAAGCTAAGCATTGATGGTCCTTGGATTGTTTGTGTAGAAATAACTTCTTAAGATCTTTGTCCCTATGCGTTGGTAACGACTGCCAAATTCGATGGAACAATGAGCTCTATAAGAAAAAGAAAGATTATGGCGTGGTTAGAACGCTGCTTTAAAAAGCTTACTATCGCTGTACATTGGCTACACGAGTTTATTATCAAACCACCGAAACAACTGCAGTTACAATATGGCATAAAACCCGCCCCAAACAACTTTCTACTTTGATATATGTATTGTCAACTATGTTTGTCCGTCCGGCCCGTGGGTTCAAGGTGTACGCTGGCTTTGCCGTCGACGTCGCATCGGCGTCGGCAGCTGCGTCGCTACTTTGTCTTGTGTATGCCAAACAATAATTTTTGATTAAAGATGAATTTTTAATTTAATGTATCTCACAGATACACAGATAGCCGTGCGGCCGCAGCCAACGAAACGTAAAATAAAGCAGCGACCAGCGCTGACGTCGTCGTCGCCGTAGTCGTTGTCGTCGTTTCGCGTTAAAAAACAACCAGGGAAATGAGGGAAAAAACGCACAAAAATGTTTTTTAATCTCAACGGCAAACGGAAGCGGAAATCAAACGACCAGAACAGGCAAAAAAAAAAAAAAGGAAAACCATGAAAAAATATACTATAACGCAGAGCAGACCGAAGGCGACCAAAGTATCAAACAAAATTTTTAATGTCTTCGTTGGGCCGTACGGCTGGCCGCCTTGTTAAAAGGCCCGCGAAATTTTCCAACCACCTCCTCAGCTGCAGCCCGGTATTGCTTTGCCCCCCAACTTCCACACGCGGAAAGTCAAGGCATTGCCTTTGATTTTTTTCGAAGTTTTTAACTTTTTTTCTTCTTTTTTTTTTTTGGTGCATACTCATTCTCTAGTTTTCTCTTGGCTCATTAGGAATTTTTCTTTGCCAGTTTGTTGGAAAAGCGATAAAATTTAAAAGGCAGCCGCTCAGCAAGCCCGCCCGCACCCGCTGCAGCCCCTGCTGGCTACGCATGCAAAATGGTGTTTAATGATTTATGAATAATCGCCATTTTGCATTTGAGTGATGACGATGGCGGCAGGGGGCGCCCAAGATACAGCCAGCTAGAGAAAGAGCGGGAGAGCGGTAAGTCAGTCAGTCAACGCGCCAAAGTCCATTTACACGTTTCGCTTGGCTCGGGGTTTCTTACACGTTATCAATGGACAGGCGAGTCACTCGGCACGGGTGGTTTTCATAAATTTTCTTTGATAATTTTAACAACTTTTTTTTTGGGAAATTTCTTGCTCATTTTTGGTGTCGTTTTTGTTTTTATTTTTATGCTTTTCCACTTACGCGTTAAATTTTTTGACAAACAACACGTGCCCGTGCTGTAGGGGGTGTGGCAGCGACAGGGGCAGGGGCGTAGAGTTGAGCAGTTGTAGGCGTTTGTCATTTGACAGCTTTTGACAAGTCAAGCGACAAGTTGTGGGTACGATTAAAACGAAAGTCAGCTGGGACTTGAGAGAGTAAATCGAACGGAAAAAGACTAAGAAGTTCAATATAATTTCCAAATAGTTGCACAAAGTAGTGGACTCGCACTTTTTAGGTAGCACTTGAAGTTTTATAGTGCCGCCCGTAAATACAGCAATCGGTTGGCCAACAGCAGTGCATTTCGGTCGCAAGCAAAAAAAAATACCTTGATTTTACTAACAGGTTGGCCAACTATTTGCTGTGTGTATGGGCTGACATACGATTCGGACTAAGGACACCTATTGCTTACATGATTTGAGACCCAAGATTGTAGTCGTTTCAGCTATATGCATTCAATGCAAGCCCGAAGCAGCGCATGCTAGAAAGAGACAGCAGTCTCTCAAGTTCACCTTACGGTTGGAGCAGCAGCACCTACTTTTCCCAGCAGCTGTCCAACTTCCCCTAAATTTTTCTATTTGTAGTCAGTGGGAAGGGAATAAACACGCATGCAGAAGGAGACACATGAAACTACACAAGAAATAGAAACAAGTTAGAAACACTCTATACATCAAGGGTTATACGGTTCAGATCGAGGAAACAGGCAGCTTCTTTGTCTGGTTCTGTCCAGAGTGACAGGTGTATGAGTTTACACCTCTGACGACAGAGTTGCCAGACATCATCTAAGTCAGGGTTGACCCTTGCTAAGTAACCATTCAAAATCTTCGAGTATCCTGAGCGTAGCTCGGCTAAGGTATACCTTAAGTGTCTTGGGAGCTGCCTCTGTGAAGAGCGCACCAACAAGCAGTCTTGTCCTGCCAAGAATTGAACATTCCCAGAGGCGAGAATACATATATGCATTGTTTCTTTTCTTTGTTATTTCAATTGCATCAAAACCATGTGCTATTCCTAATCTTCTCCTGCAACACATTTTGCGGGCTTGTCTGGCTCATCCGATTTAAGGCTTTGTGTATGCCTCCTCACTTTTTACACTTGGTCGTGATCCTGTCTTGTCAAGTTACAACAAAACTATGTGCCTTTCCTAATCCTTTCCAGCTGTTCTATTGTTTCGCACGCTATGTTAACTGTTATATATATATAAGTTAAGCCGCTGAAGGCTTTTGACCTGGTTTTAAATTATTTATCTTAACATCTTCATAAATAAGAAATAAACGCTAACATTCTCTGCTTATTACAAGCATTAATGGTGCAAGAACCAACGAGTTTTTGTACTTGATAGAATCAATGTACCGAAAACTGAAATTTTCCGAAGCACAAATCGGCAACAGAACTTCTTATAAACGGTATTTTAATCTAAGCAAATAATTAGGGCTGCAAACGTCAGAAATATCTGTTGAAGTTCGGTTCACGTGTTCAAAGCTATGGGGTGTACCCCTAATAATGCACACCGTGCAAGTTCTTCTGAGGAATTACAGCGCTCTGGGAACTTTTCGTTCCGGCACGTTGGAACCACATTGCATCCATATTCATGTTGTTCGTCTGAACCAAAAAAAAGTCAGTCAGCCCGATATCTTGGCACAATGAAGCCGTCTCTTGAAATTGCTATAAATTCAACAACTCAAATGCGATATTTTTAACCCAATTTTTTACTCTAACAATCGTTTTATTCTAAAATAAATAGTTGGTAAGCAACTCAGGCTTTTCCGCACGTTTATCAAAACAAACGAAATTAGCTAGGAGAAATTGAAACAAAGAAAAAAAAAATTTCGAAAATTATTTACTCTTATTATTCCTCTGGCGACCCGACCATAGCGTCTAGAGTGCTCAAACTCAATAGGAAACCTTTTGAAGACATGCCCAACACAAAAACATCGCTAAATTGCCGGAAAAGTGGTCAGAGTGCCTAAATCGTCGAAAAACATAAAATTAGAGATTTTAGTTTTTTGGCCAATCCCAATACTTTTTTGCGGAAAAGCAAAAAAGGCGTTTTTTATCAAAACATTTTTGTGTACCTGTATAGGTTTCAATAGCATAATTTGGCTTAAAGACAAGCTTATTACAAGGGGATTTAAAGATCTGCGCTTGCTTAACCCTTTGCAGGCCCAAGGGCTTTAAAAGACAGTGCCTAGTCATAGCGTTCAATCAAGTACAACGTTTAATAGCATTAACCTATAAGCTGGCACACATCGAACATACATATGCCCACACACACTCACACACATGCACACTTCTTTGCTGATAAACATTTTGGTATCGGAAAAGTTTTGATCTTTGATTGTTTGGCTTGGCTTTTTAACTAATTTGCAACACCCCACAATAAACAACAACAACATCACACACAAACAAATACAAAGCAGCTCAATTTCTGTTTACAGTGCACCTCCCCTCACAATCCTAACACTTCTCTGTCTCTTTCCACAACCCACTTGCATGTGTTTTTGGCAAAAAATCGCTTACAAACCGCACACAAAACGCGTCACATGCAGTCACAAGGGAATTAACGGCCTCGCACACACACACACACACGCATAAGTATTTTGCATACGTTAGCTACATTTTGACGGGGTCTCCCCCAAACCCGCTAAGCAACCCCCAACCTAAGGCGCTGTTTAAGCCCGCATCGTTGCCTTTATTTGAGCAATATTTTTCTGATAATAACAAATTCGCGAATATGTTTATCTGCGTTTTCAGTGCGTCTTTCCCGTTTGCTCGTCTTTTCTGCTTCTTTTTTGTTGCCAACTGACAGTCAAGTTACCCCGCCCACAGCTCCGCCTTACGGACACACTCCGCGGGTTTGTACGGATTTGTTTGGCGTCGTCGTAGTCATCTTTGCCAACATCTTTGTCTGCTTCAAGGTCCTTGTCAGTGTTGTTGTTGTACGTTTTAGCCATTTGCTTGCTAATTCCATTTTAGACATAACGAAAACGAAAATGACATTCATTTTATTTGTTGCCGAAATGCGAGCGTTTTGCGCGCGTTTCGCGGGCGGTTTTCGTTGCTTTGTTTGGCATCATTGTCATATTGCTATCAATAGTCACAATGGCCAGCTCAGTTGCTTAAAAATGCAAACAATAACAACAATTACACCCAAAGGATCAGTTGTAAAGTCAATAAACTCGAAACAAAAACCCGATACGCTGGTGCCGAAGGACAATACAAAAACGCGCCAAAAAGCAACCGCAAAATAACCGCAAAAAAGCAAACAAACAGAGCCAGCAGCAGCAGCAGCAGCAACAACAACAACAAAGAGCTGCCCAGTCAGACCGAGCTGCCGCCCAGCAGCCCCTTACCCTGCCCGCCCTTTACCTAGCCCCGCGGCGCAAACCTTTTTGAGCAATTTTTTGTTATTTACAAAAACCATAAATCAATTGGACACGCCACACACACACACACACACACACACACATACCCATAGCGCTGCACACACAAATGCAAATCTATTTTTAAATGCGAAATAATACAAGAGGCAACCCCAACCATAGAGTCAGACCCAGAGCCACAACCGAACCCTAGCCATAAGCCCTGGCATGTTGCACAGACACTCACACAGCCCAACCCTCGCGGCCATGCGTTGAAAATCGCGCAGAAATCGCCCGAACGGCAACATAACCGCAAAAAAAAAGTATAAAATAAAAAAAAACTTTATATAAAAGGGGCAAAAAGTGCCGCAAAACGAGACGGCGCGACGTCCAAAAACCAGTCGAAAGCCACGCGGGAAAAGCCACTGATACGACATGTGGGAAAAGTCGAAAAGTCAGACTCGATGAAGCGGCGTCTGATATCTGGGCACTGGAGTGCGGGCGCAAGGCGGGGGCCAAGATGCGACTGGCCGCCCGCTGGCAATAAAAGAAAAACACGAACAATAAAAATTTTACATTTTGCATGCCCAAAACAAAAAAAAAAATGAAAAAATAAACTTTGAGAGAAGAGAAAACTGCACACAAAAAAATATACAGTAAATCTAATCAATATTGTCTAAAAATCGTAAAACGAAAAACTAAACAAATTTCATAATAAACAATTACGTAATAAGCATTATCGAAAAAGAAGTAGAAAAATGCAAGCTAGAAATGAATTAAACCATAAAAATAGTAACTTTTACTGTAGCTTGCAGTAACTTGCAAAACATATTATTAACTGTAACTAATAGTGTTTAGCATTTACTTGGGTTTGCAGCTATTTTTACTGTGATCCTTTATATATACTGTTGTTTACAGTAAATGACTAACTTGCTAATCTTAATGTAAACACAGTATATTTACTGTAGTTGCCAGTCACTAATTATCATCACAGTACATGTAATTTAGTCTGTAGTAACTAGCTATTACTACTGCATCATGCAGTGTAGCTTACAGTAAAAACGAATTTTACTGAAGCTTACAGTAGTTTGATTGTATTCGTGTCATTTACTGTATTTTAATTTATACAACACATTTACTGTTGTTTGCAGTAACTAACTTTACTTACTGTGACCACTTTATTTAATTTTTGGTAACTTTTACTGCTGTGTGTACTATATAGCTTACTGTAGTTTACAGTAAATCGCTATTCTTACCGTAATCACCTTGAATATATTGTAGCTTAGAGTACCTTACTGTTAATACAGTGTGCACTATAACATTTGCTATAGTTTGCAGTAACACAGTTACTTCTTATTCTTACTGTGACCACAGTAAGCAAAGTTACCATTTGCCTTGATTGATTTAAGCAACTAGATTTTTTTTTTGTGTGTAACGGGTTGCGTTGCTAACGGTGGTGGCTGCAAGTGGTTGTTGTTGTTGTTGCTGTTGCCAGAAATGACACACTTAAAGCGACAGTGAAGAGTTACTGTGCAAAAGGCGCATCCCTTTGTGTCGATGCCAGAATGAACCGCAAGAAAATCAGCAGCAGGCTGCCCTCAGGAGCAGGAGCAGGAGCAGCAGGAGCAGGAGCAGCAGCAGGATGCCACCCGCTTACTGCCATATGCACATTAGTTTTGATAGACTCACACGCACAAGCCAGATCTTCGAGTGCGGCACGCATGCCAAGCCAAATCCTTTTCCCTTTTTTTTGTTATGCAAACAAATCAAGTAAAAGAAATCCTTAGACAAACACGGCCACAGACCGACAGACGACAGACAGCTAGACAGAAAGACAGACCTTGAGTTAGACACAAATCTGATATCCGTTTGACAGGCCACGACGATATGTTGGCCGCAAGTGTTGGCTGGCAAAGTGGCTGGCTTATTAGCTTAGGGCGCCACACACTAAAAAGAAGAAGAAGAAGAAGCAAGAGCAGCGTAAGAGCAGCGGGTAACGGGTAGGGGATTAGGGTGTTGTGCCCGGAGTTGGGGCACTTGACTTGTTGTGTAGGTGTTGAGCTGGCTCGCCACACAGTGGCACAGTGGTAGACCAGAGTAGTTACCCACCGCCAAAGTCAAGCTTCGGCTGGAGCACAAACTATTTGCGCTTTATCAAAAGATTTTTCTTACACGTTGACAGAAAATAAAATGTGGCAGAAGTGTGCAGCAAATGTGGCACAGAGGCACACCAACTGGCGGAGCCGGCAGCAGCAGCAGCGGAAACATGCGCTGCCAAGTGTTAAAAAGGCGTTGCCCAAAAGCGGGCCGGCGGGACGTAGGGCGGCAATGAGTTGGAGCGACAAAAAATAGATGGTGCGCACTTATTCAAATTAACATAAATCAAAAGAATTTGCAGCGCATAAAATATATGAGCGAGGTCCAGGATAGGAGCAGAGTAGGACGCCACATTGCAGGCAGCAGGATTATTTGTCTTGCTCTTGCACAGCTACAGCATTACAGCTCAGTTTTCACCTGACTGAGCTCCGTTCTCGGAAAAAATCGGAAAAAAAAATATTCGAGGCATAGACGACTTGGTCGCTGAGCTTGAGAGCTGTGAGAGTTGACGCGTCTCCCATGATGCTTACTCGCAGTATCGCGCGATACTTACTCACTAGCTTTGACAGACGTTTCTTGGCACGATTTTTGCACTTTCACAAGAGTTCAATTTAAAGTTTTCTAAGGCAGCTTTTCAGTAAGTTCCGAAAATTTGAGTATAAGCTGCTGATTTTGTTCCCTGCTTTGTGCCACTTAAATTTAGACTATGAATTTTCTTAAAAATACTTAGATGGAGCCTTACTAGAAATTAAATAAGTAGAAAACCAAGTTACGCTGTTTATTTTTAGGGTAAAGTAGGCAAGCAAGCTACTAACAATGACACTGGGTTCTTTCGAGACCAGTAGAGCCACCCCAGGGGCCTTAAGAGGTTTGCGCACAGGGTTTGGGACTCACCACGTAGAAACCCCAATTCCAATGAAAGCATGTATTTACATCAGGCCGTAACGCGGTAACGGGTTGTTATGGCCAGTTAAGATAAAGAAGAAGCATGCTCAGCTTTTCGCATACGCTTTGCTTTAATATACTCCTTTAATGTTTAATTGTAAATACTGTACTTTTAAATACATTATTCGGTTCATTATAAATTAGAAAATATAGCTCTTGCACGTAGTATATTAACTACTATAATATAATATAATACAAAATCCAACCAAATGAGCATTCCATAAATCTTAATTGCAAATATAAGGCATAACAAGATATTTTCCAAAAGATACCTTTATTAAGTATTTTTATTTATGCTACGGTCAGACGGTCCGACAATCGGCTTACAGACTCGTGTCCTGAATCGGCAAAAAATATATGTATTTGATAGACACAAAGTTGGCCAGCTTGTGTGTGAAAAGATCGTTCAGTTTTTGGTGTTGGCAGATTGCCTGAAATAAAATTTCACCGAGCTTTCTCTTCAAGTAACTATTTCGCATGCTGAACCTAATCGTTATTGCCATGGTCATATCCTTAACAACAATCATGTTAATAATTGTTTGCAGTGTGGTGTTCGCTTATTCCGATTTGATGGCACAATGATTGTCACACTGACACAGAATATTTTTTCAGCATAAGTCGGCGTGTCGGGCGGTCAGACTTATTTGCGTGATTTCTGTGTCTCTGAATGCCAATTGTCGGCCCTTCCGACCGTTACCTAACGCACTCCTAATATTATTAAAAGTTAAAACTATAAGTAAAATGCTACGAGTATAACTAAGCGCTGAGAAAGGAAAAGTTTCCACTGCATACTTTTAGGTAGGAATGAAAAACAAAATATTTGCGACACACTAGACGGCTTTGCCCAAAGTTTCATTTTAATTTTCCTGACAAATTTGACGATCAAAATCTTTCTTGACGAATTTCGCACGCTATAAATCGGCGAATCTCGGTTTATAATGATATCTGGCATATCGATAATTTGCTAATGGGTTGAAAAAGATTTCTGGCACACCCCTGAATGCATTGATCTTAGACTTAAGCACCAAACGGTTAAAAGCTTCATTTTTAATAGACTGTTTAACAACAACAATAGTTTCGAACTATATACTTGGAGTTAGCTCCAAAAAATGGCCTGGAAAGCATTATGTAAGTTATTCTCATGCGGACACTGGGAACTATCATGTGTGAGCAAATCGACAACCGCAAAAGCTGCATCAATGGGTGCGAGAAGAAGACAGACTTCCATGTACTATATAGCTACCTCATAATCCATTGTCTGCAGCCTTAGTATACCGTCTCGAAATGTTCTATTTTGAACAAGAATTATCTTAAAACCATCGTTTATTAAAAAGCTTTCGTAGAAGTTAAAAATAAATTTCCATAAAAATAGTGTTTAAAGTAATACGTTTCGGAAAAATAATGCTAAGAGTAACCTTAAACAAGAATCAAATTTCAAGGTATACATTTTCGGAGCTTTGAAAAAAAGATTTTGAAAACCAAAGCATTATCTTTAATCTAATGTCAAAAATGCCATATTATTTAGAAAAATCTTTCGTTGTTCACTTCTCTATCTTAACGAAACATGCTTTCGTCCCGACAAAAAACTTACTACTACTTTCCAGTACACCTTGTAGCACTCTTATTCCATATAGGAAAGAATGGGCCGTTGATCTCCCAGCTTTTAACGATATTACCTTCTTCTTCACGAAAGGGGACCTCATCACTGCAGTGTGTTACAATTGAGCAATTGAGCTTAAGTCCAGCTCTCTGCAGTCGGTAGCTGAATTATCTAGGCCGTTCCATTCTGAATAGCACTTTCGAGCTCTTCTCTGAATAACACCCGAACGTATTCGAGATTTCATCTAGTTGCTCTCACTTCTGATTGAGTGTCTCTTTGTGAGCGGAAAAGAAGTATATTTAAGATCCTAGCCTTAAAGAAAATCGAAGCTACAAATAGTTTGGCTTTGATTCGCGCAGTGGTTTATGAATACTTTTGAATAAGAGTTGCTGATGTTCATACAAATATCGTATATGGGTACATATAGCTGAAGAAAAGGTTGTTGTCTTCTTATAGCCTTTTGTAGGAATACCAATCATAGATTCGATTCAAGAACTTTTTCTCACTATGGGATAGTTATAGAATATATAGATATATATAGGATAAAATAATGATGATTTGTGACTATGAAGGAGCAGAGGTTCGCCAAAAAGTAATGTCAAAATTCCAAAGTCGAAAACCGCAATTGAAATTAGGTTTTTGTTATTTTGCTATAGCGATTTGTGACGTCATATATGGTGGTTATCAAATTATAAAAAAAAATTTACGTGACGTCATTTATGAATAGCCCTTTAGAAATGTTCATCATTATATTTCTGCCATGGAATTAAAGTTGTCCCGTTTTAAGTTCCGGTACGGGATTTAAAATATCCTTAAGAAGTTTACAGATTGAAAATTATATCTATTTTTAACTCATCAATAGAAAGTTAGTTTTAATTTAGAATTTGGACAAGGAGAATTTCAATTACTGTTATTTATGGCTGCCATATTGAATACGCACTTGAAGAATATATGTCTTGAAATTTTAAGCCGAATTCTTGGACGAAAATTCTTTTTTTTGTGTTTTTTAAAGAACTTTCATTATGTTTTAGGGTATAAAAAATAGAAAATAACACTATGCAACAAATTTGGCCCCAATTGAAGGCCTATGTCTTAATAAATAAATTATAAATTTTGGGTCGCTGATTTTAGGGATCCGTTTTCGAATTATCGCCTTACAACCGATAGAGAGAAATTGTATCTCGAATTGAAGGAAATTTAATATTGAATTAATGTTTTCCAGACGATTTTGATCTTACTTGATTCGATTGAAAGTTACAGGGCAATAAACTCAAATTCGAAGAATATTGAAAAAATTGAATTTCCGTAAAAAAACCAACTAAAACCCAGAATCTCGATCTCGCAGTTATCCTCTCGAGTAATATGAGATTTGCTGACTTCGTTACTCTCGAAATTTTGATTTTGAAATAGTCATAATTCGAAAACTTTGCTAGAAAACCGGATGGTTTCCGGATTCGAAATCAACGTCCCAAAATTTACCGGAAAAGGTATGTTTTAGACATAAGCCTTTTTTTTTGCATAGTGTAATCTTTCACGGTATTCACGATACTAAAAATTCAATTTTAAATTTTATTAAAAATTAAAAATTCAATTTTAGATCAAAAAATAACTAATAAATAATAATAGTAAATATTTCATTTCTTTGCGTAACCAAATATTTCACTAAAAGTTTAAAATTGAAACAAATTTTTTTACTTAAATTTGCACGCAAAGATTAAGTTCTAAGCTTAAAATAATTCGAATGATTTAGTTTTAGCGGAATTATTCAATTTTATTTAGAATTTTTTTGTAAATTTGGAATAAGTAAAACTCACAGAAAACTATATTTCATCGAAAATCTTGACACGTATAAGAATAAAGAACTAAAAAGAACAAAATTTTAATATTTTTTGATATTTTTTATATGTACCATCGTTTTATATAAAATGTATCTTTACATATAAGTTTTGGGGCTGTTCAAAAATGACGTCAACCTAAGTTTTTTTTAAGATTTATCACCTCAGTATGACGTCGTTTATAAGCAGCTTCTTGAAACTTCTTTCTAAGGATGCTTTCCCTCGAGGGTTTTTTATGCTCACCTAGAACCGCTCCTAATTTGGCGGTTGCACTGTGTAATAAAGAAGATCGATTAATGAAAGGCGCCATTATTTGGGAATTCTTTAGATATTGCTTCGGTTCTTCACTGGTAACATGCAATTTGTTTTAAAAGTGCCTCATCTCCATCGCCAATGTCGTTTGCTTTCATATTGAAAACTATAGCCCATTGTGTCTTTCAGTTTTATGTTAAGCTTTCAAATTTTTCTACGCAAATTCAGTTGGTTTTCTGATCAGTTTGCACATGTGTATGTGCAACTTGTAATGCTATCCACAAAGTTATTTTTGCTTCAGAACCACAATCGAAAGTTGGAGATTTCGAATAGTTTGTATAATAGATCTCTTCCAAATCTCCAACTTCAAAAAGTAAGTTGGAGAGTGCGAAGAGTCTGGCACATAGGATTCTACGAAATCTCTAACTTACTTTTTGAAACCTTTAGAGTTTTTTATTGGTATCTAAAGATATAAAGTCATTCTTACATTTTCGATATTTCTCAAATATTACAAAAATTGCCATTTCATTTTAAAGATGCCAAAGGTGTTGTTCTCGTTTTTTTTATTGATACCTGTCTAAGTAAAGTTTTAGCTATCAAATTGATTTGGCCATCTATCATGCTCAAAGTAACTCTACAGGTGTTTCCAAACAATTGCAAGTGTACCTCTCAAAAGTGATGGCTTATCATTGCGCCACGTCGGGTACCCGTGGCATTTAGGCGTAACTTTGCGTACTGCATAGAATTATGCTAAATGCCGGCCAGCAAGCTCACGCTGTTTCGATTCCAATGGTAGGTATATCCAAACATATTTGTCTTATTTTAAAATCGCAATATTTGATCCGTCAGAAGAGCCCAGGGCTGAAAAAACTATCGCTTGAAGCGAAATTTCTTTAATATGATGTGTGCATCTCTACACTATACCTTATCCTCAACTTTTGTTCTTGAAAAATACATTTCATAGTTTTCGTTAAATTCTATGATTTTGCTTCCACCTATCCTTTTTATACTGCGAGACAGCTCTGGAGCTCAAATGCTTGAACTGATACTAATAAAGGTACTCTGAAGCCCACTTCTTGAATACTTATGTCTGCTCTCAAGTATTCGTTTACTTCTCCATTACAGTGATCGATGATTTTGTCTTGTGACTTTGCGCTTAAGTTTCTAGTCTCTTCGATTTCAGCATAAGTATCGATATTAGTGCTATCGATGTGCATGCAGCTCTAAGCAACTTCATCTTTTAAAATATGTCAGTAGTTTTGCCTGCTGTATTTCGGGCTTAAAGATAAGGTCTACTGTTGGGACCTTTTGGCGAGGAACCAGCTTCGTTTAAGGACGCATGGATTCTTTTGTCGCTCGCTGCCTTAGGACATTACCCTGCTCATATGTGTGCATATGTGTGTGTGTGTGTGTGTGTGTGTGTGTGAGTGTAAAAAGCAAGCGCTGTGTGTGACTAACGTTAACATTTTTATGATTTTTCATCATATTTTTTTCTCGCGCGCATTCGCCTTTTTCACACCTTTTGCGGCAAAGTCGGCAGCGAATGAAGCGTAACATCAGCAGTAGAAAAGCCAAATGAAAGGGTTGGGGTAAGCGTGCAAGACGAAGAGGCAGAAGAGCATAGCAGCAGCATTCAGTCAACGTTGCCTGGCATTTGCAGCGCCGAGCATTTCCATTTCCATTGCCACTTCCGTTTCCGTTGATTTGTTGCTGTTGGCGCAGGAAGTGACTGCTTAAAAAAAGTGTAAGCGGCAAAAAAAGGCGAAGAAAAACGAAGCGTGAAGAAGTGAAGAGGCAAAAAAAGCAGCGCCAGAACGCTGCCATCAGTCAGCGCTGTCTGTGTGTGTGTGTGTGTGTGTGTGTGTGTGTGTGTGTGTGTGTGTGTGTGTGTGTGTGTGTTTGTGTATGCGTACTGTGTGTACGTGAGCATGCCTTGGCTTATGCTGCACATAATTTGTAACCATTTTGAATGCCCGCTCAGCATGCCAATAGCTCCAAGATGTGTTTGGGAGCTGGAATTGAAGCAGCAAATCGTCACATGCATTTGCCCCAAATTGCTAGAATTTAAAATAAGGCAAGCAAATGCTTGCCACAGAACTTTATAACGATTTCTTTTCATATTTTTCTGCGAATATAAATGAAATTTTTGTTGTTTGGACGTGACACATTTAGTTGGGCCACCCCACCATCCGCCCTCTCCTACGCGCAGCGCCTAACAACTGACAACTGATGATGACGTCAAGGCGCTGCCACTGAGCGTGCCCCATACTGCTACTTAAGCTTGTTGCACCTTTTGTAGTACAGCCCATTACACTGAAAAAAAAAACGTGACGGAATAAAGTTTCGAGCGAATCTTAAACACTAACTATCGCAGATCGCAGATCAAAAGAAAATAAACTTTCCATAAAAGAAATGCTCGCTTCAAATATCTTTTCTGGAAAGCACAACTAATGAATACCAGATAATATCATATGCTGCTCAGAAGAAAGTTTATCAAGCAATTGCTAACTGCACAACAAGTTCCTTTTGTCATATTGCTCGCCTTCTATGTATTGATTTCGGTATTTATTATTGTGAAAAGCTTAAATGGTGATTTCTTATATTTGGAACATGTGGCGCCATCAAGCTGTTTGTAGTGCCCGTCACGTCATGTACTGGCTACATGATTCTGTTTTAAGCCTTTAGATGTTTCAAGCTCATTGTGCTCATCATATGCGTGGTACATCAGTCGACACAATTAATGTAAAATTTAGCTGGTTTTGTGCCCTAATCGAATGTAGTTCTAAGCATAAAACTGAAGCTCACATTCACTCAAAAGAGAAACAAAATTAAAACCATACTTTTATACTAGACTTAAGAAAATTCGTGCTTGTTCTTCTTTCAATTTTCCACTTTTTTCTTTGAGTGTACGCTTAGCTAAATCGCTTGCTTACTACATATATGTAGTAAAGCGGCATAAATCACAAGCACTCAATGTCAACTCAATGAACTGTTCATGCATGCAAGCGCCAGAGCATGAACCCAACCCCATCGGCCGCAGCACTCATCCCCACATACCCGTTCCGGCATTACATAAGCATATGAAAGAAAAGCTGAATGCCGAAGCGCTGTAAGCAACTGCAAGTGGAGCTGGCGCGTTATTTGTGGAATTTCTTGAGTACATTTCGATGATAAGCAGCAGTGGCAGCAGCCGGCATGCCACATGGGCCTCCTCCCAATAAATGTGTGTGTGTGTGTGTGTGTGTGTGTGTGTGTGTGTGGGTGGGGTATATGGCTTTCTTAACAATTTGTCATGCATGGAGCGCCAAATATGCCGAAAAGAGAAAAATGTATTAAAAGAAGCCACGAACGAAACAGTCGAAGATGCTTTTGAAATGAGAATCCGAGAAATGTGCAAATAAATCATTTCTTCTGCGTGCTTTTTTCGTTTCATATGTATGTGTGTGTGTGTGTGTGTGTGTGTCATAGATAGCGTGTGTGTGTGTGTGTGTGTGTGTGTGTGTGGTTGAGTGTGCGGCTCGTCTGAAGTAGTTTTTCGTTAAGGCGCGCGGAAAAGCACTTGAAATATTTTCACGTGTCTTCAACAAATGTCAAAAACACACACACACACACACACGCATACACGCATATAAATCAAAAATTGCATTTGTACAGTTAGATTGAGAGAGAGAGAGAGCGTCAGACAACAGTTAGAGCAGCACACTCGTGAAAGTATTGAAATGTAACGCATTTATTTTCATTAGAAGTCGCCCGCAAAAGTATGCTATGCAAAAGGCAGCGCCTGCAAGTGTGTCTCTCGTTCTCCATCTTTGTCTGTGTGTGTGTGTGTGTGTGTGTGTGTGTGTGTGTGTGTGTGTGTGTGTGCGTCACTAATGTGACAGTGAGCAGCCCTTTAAGCCAGCGCCAGCGTTTCCAGGGCGGTCTAGCTATAAGCACTTTATTGGATCATCAGACTTATTTTGATATGTGGCGAAATATGGCAGCAACAAAAACAACAACAAAAGACACAATATAAAAGAAAAGCGCAGAAAAAAGGAAAATCATATAAAACCAGCAGCATGAAAAGCACAACCACACATGTATGTGTGTGTGTGTGTGTGTGTGTGTGTGTGTGTGTGTGTGTGTGTGTGTGTGAAAAGCATTGACATTTTGCAAGCGCCCAGGCTCATAAATTCTTGTCATGCGGCAGGACTACGATGAGTACTTGGAGGACTACAACAACTTCAACTTTTGCTCAAGTTATTTTCATTTGTGTAACATTTTTGCATACTTTACGGCACATTTACGCACGCAACTGTGTGTGTGTGTGTGTGTGTGTGTGTGTGAGTATCTGTGTGTTTTCCGACTACTTTTTGACAAATCTACTTAGGCATTTTTCGGTTTGGTTTGTTTATTTATGTTTATTTGTGATTTATTTCGATACCATAATAAATATGATGTGACGGCGCATCTCTTTACATGTGTGTGCATTTGTATGAGTGTTAACTTATAGATTTGGCCAAGTCTGCTGGAAGGTAATGTTACTCTGATAAAGCCGCACTTACTATATATGTGTTGCCACCTATAGAACTTATTTAAAATATATGCATATTCTGTTTAAAGAGTGTTAGTTAGTTTTTTGCCATTGGGGTATATGGTGCTCTAAGAATTCATTTATGACTTCGTCAGATGTGATTTGAATGTAATAAACAAAATTTGACAAACATTAGCTATCAGTTCCTTGATCTATATCAAAAACTCGCTGCTCCTATCGAATTTTCTTAAATTGTATTGATTCGTTTTAATATAGAGCATGTGGTAACGGTAAACATTGATATGGGCAAGGTAGCTATTATCCACAGAGCTTCCAGTGCATTTTTAGGCTTGATGTCGCCGTCACGAATCAAATAGTTTTTCCACATTTTCAACTCGGCAAGAACGGCGTGTAGCCCGTCAGACTGAAATCAATATATATAACAATCTGTATCTGTAGAGTATGTATTGGTGAATCCAGTGAACTCGAAAACTGCTCGTCCGATTAGCGTGGAATTTGTTTTACCATCTTCGTTCAAGTTCAGGTAAAGTTTATGGTGGAAAAATGCATAATTTTTAGGTAGAGGTAGAGAAAAAAGATGAAAATGAAAAATGAATGAATGATGAAAATGTAATTGGAAGAGAGAGAGAAAGCGAAGGAAGAATTTGATCTACCTCGAATAAGGCACGTGGGTTGGCAAGCAAAGCGAGCAGATTGCAGAGCCCCCTATTTTCGGTAAAAAAAAATTTCATTTGAAATCCTGAATGCTTGAATCTATTTTGCGCAAAACTAAGTTTGCCGGGTTTGCTAGTTTTTGATAAGATTTGAAAGTGAATTTATCAAATGATTTGTAAATTTAAAGTGAATCGTAATTCTAGATAAGCGATAAAAATTCCTTCAATTATATTTTTGTTATTTGTAAACCTCTAATGTAATCTTTTATACTTTGATGCTTAAGGATCGCACGGTTTTTCAGTTGGCCGACTACTTTTTTATGTTTTCGAAGCTGCGCAAGTTCTAGGAATCGCATATTCCTTTACTTAAATCTTCTTGGGTTCTCCTATTGAAAATCGCGACTCAAAGGCATCAAAAGTTGTTAAACCAGATTAATGAATTGTAGACTAATTACAAACTCAAAATCCATAGGGTTTCTTTATCATTTTTTGCATCTTTTTCCAATGTCCTCATCTCTTCTAGAGTTTCGAAAACAAAGTGCAATACTTCTTGAAAATCGTCAACAGCTTGGTATTTTGATAAGTTTTGGTTTTAAGATATTCGTCAGATGCTTCGATAATGCTTTGCAAAACTGCTCCTCAGTTACCAATAGTAGTTAATGCGCTCGCCACCTGGTCCCTCCAACGGATGGAACTCTGCCCTTAAAGCTGCATTGAAGATCTCTCCCGCAGGAGCTTTAGCCAGAGTAGCCGCTTGCTGTTAATTCGCTTAACTATGTAAATGTTTTCGTAGACCTCATAGAGTTTTGTGTTCCATCGAATGCGGGAGCCGTTGCCAACCGCCAAAGATCTTACGCAGTACGTTCGTCTCAAACACTGCAAGGGAATTTACATCAGACTGCGTCATCGACTATGATTCAGTGCCATAAAGCAAAACGAGAAGGATGAGCGACTTATAGAGTATTAGTTTCATTTTCAGTGCTACCAGAGAGAGGGTTGTTTTCGATTTGGTGTTCGTGGATCCTTTTCAAGATTTAGCGTAGTGTGAATATCTGGTTAGTGTTCGACTTAAGGCACACTGATAAGGTCCGATAAGTTTTTTCACGAATGGCCTTAGTCACTCACACAGTACAATAGAAAGAAGGCTGATACCACGGTCGTTGACGCATACCGATGGGTCACTTCTATTGAGGACAGAGTAAAGGACAGCAAGGTTCCATCATCGTCTGTGATTGGGGGTGTCGGAAAGTTCCAAAAGCGGCAATATTTTCATCAACACTCGACAATAAGCCGCAGATGTGTTCCTTTCGCAACCTTAGTACACCTTGTGGATTCACCTCTTAGAGACGCTTGACTTTTTAAAAGTAAAAGTGTGAAAGTGCGCGCAATGCAATGTTTGTGGGATTTTGTGGGCTCGCACATTTCTAATTGACAATATGCTTGGATTAACTATAGTTTTTCTTAAACTTTCTTAAAGGTACAGTACTACGCGCCTTATGATGCCATCATTTACATCATCATCTTCATTATTGCTAATTAGCTTTGATCTAAAATATTTGCATTTGCTTTTCAATCAAAGATTCAGACTAAAGAATCCCGAAGCTAGAGCTAGATTAATCCCACACGGCAAACGAAGGAGCAACACACAGAGCAATTCCATTTGGCCAGGACTGACAAAATCAAATTATAGCAAATTTCCCATTAGTTTTAATGGAGGTGCGCACGGAAAAAGTCGCTGCGGCTGAGCCGGAGTGGTCGGAGTGGAACCAAGTCAAAATGCTGCAGGTGAAATGCGACAAACATTTCGATAGAAAATTCTGTAGCCCACGCTTTACTTTTCCTTTTTTTTTTTTGTTTTTTTTTTGTTGCTTTGCCGCGCTGTTTTTCTCATTTTCCATTTATTTATTTTTTATTATTATTTTTTTGCTTGTGTTGCGCCCCGCCCGACCCCGCAGGAAACAGGAAATATCTTTGGTTGGCCGCTGGTGCCTCATCATCCGCGTCATCCACGACATGGACGTGGAAGTGGACTTGGACGTCGTTGCTGCTTATAAATGACAACGCCTCATCGCGCAATTTGTTTACCTTACATTTGTATTGCATGCTTTTTGGGTGGTTGGGTTCGGGTGTTGTAGCAATATCTTCTTGGGTGTTGTTTTTTCCTTCTTTTTTTCGTACGCTTTTCGTTTTTTCTTTCCAATTTGAGCATTTTTGCGCCCGACACTCGCCCGAAGTTGCCACACCAACAACATCAATTTCAAAATTGCTACATTAGTGTTGCCCACTTAACAAGTTTAAGGAACGCCCCATGTTGGGCCCAATACGGGCACTTGGGCCGCCTCGCTGCGTATTAAAATTAGTGATTAATTTTTAGGTAGAAAATATGCAAATGTGTTGCATTGATGAATACATTCAGTGGACTTTGTGGCGTTCGCCGGTGAGGGCGGGGCGTCACTTCATTTTCTACTTCATTGCCAAAGTTCGGGCTAGGGACCAAAACTGGGGCGTGCAACTTGTCCACTGGGAATTACACAACGCGACGACGACGACGACGGTTTCTTGTCGATTTTTACGCTTTTTTCTCAAGTTTTTTTTTGCGTTTTGCTGCCGGAAATGAAAAATTTTATGTCATATTTTTAAGGCTAAGCGCTGGAGTGGAGGTGTCTTGGACTGGCGGCTAAAATTGATTATGGATGGAACGTAGCTGAGCCGCCCACTTGACTATACGCAATTAACATTATTTTTAATTTCTGACGCTTTCATTGAGTGTACTCAGACCCAGGCACAGGGTCGTGCGCACCCAGACTCTCTCTCTCTCTCTCTCTCTAACTGTGCTGTTCCTAATGAAGCATGCAAATTACGGCCAGATAAGTTGTGCGTCCGGCTTTTAACTTTATTTTCGTTATTAATGTCTAATTTTTAATGTATTTGGCTGCAATTGATATGCAAATAATAAGCGGAGAGCGTCAGTTTCACAGTCCGTACGTCAGTCTGTCAGTATTTCGGTATTTGTGTATTGCTGTGTTTTTCTGCGCAAACTAAAGTGCTATACATATGCGAAATGAGAAAACTTTTCGACCACAACAACGGCGTAAAGCATACAACAAGTGCGGATAGTAACTGGGTCCGGGAGTTACACCCAAAAACTAACGCTACTGCGCTACCTAACGTGCTCACACGCTCTGCAGACAGTCTGCTGGCGTCTGCCCACAAAAGATTGCTTTTAGAAATTTATTGTTTCAATAATGTGGCGGCTTTTGGAACTGGTTCCACGCGTTTCATTCGCTTTCCGTATGGCGCCTCACAACCCTCTATCCAGCCGTTCTATTCGCGCGAAAAGCGGCGGCTGCACTTTATTTTGTTCTTGTTTTTATTGTACACGCAAAAAAATGCAGCACTAAGTCTAGCTGAGATTGCAGTCAAGTACATAAAACAGTTAAACTTACTACAGTTTACAGTAGCAAGCTTTACATACTGCGTACACAGTAGAGCTGCAAAACTATAGCTAGTAACGCCATTCAATAGTTTCTGGA
Source organism: Chymomyza caudatula (assembly GCA_035041775.1). Taxonomy (NCBI): domain Eukaryota; kingdom Metazoa; phylum Arthropoda; class Insecta; order Diptera; family Drosophilidae; genus Chymomyza; species Chymomyza caudatula. The sequence goes on from JAWNKW010000150.1 coordinate 5,548,319, forward strand.
AAATTCGATAGTACTAGAGGTTTTTAAATGTAGATAGTTTTGCAGCTCGAGTAAACAGTACATTTAGAGTAGTTTATAACTACAATAGCAGTTAGTAAAGTAGAGCTGCAAAAGTATTGATAGTGGTTGATTCAACTGTGTGCACTGTAACATTTACTGAAGTTTACAGTAATAAGCCAGTTTTACTGTGAGCACAGTTTATTTGCTTTTACAGTTATTGCAGTTGAAGCTGTCGAGTACAAAATACACTTCAAATACATGTAATTCCTGCAATTCACTGTGAAAATAGTTCATTAAAGGAACATTGTTAGAATTTTTGCAATGCAATTAGCCTACGCACAACCCTGTTAAAGTCCTGGGCAGACACCGCTATGCACATTAGCTCACTGGTAATAAGAGCAGCTTACCATGAGGCACCACTGTAGGCACAGTTAACAAACAAAATATAGTTTGAATCGCTTATGGGACGCATTGTTTTTATGAAACGGCCACTCGCCTTGTCGACGACATTCGATGATAAAAGCGAAGAGAAGAAAAGAAAACACGAAATAGCTACGTTTGCGTGTACAATGTAGTTTGTTGTTGTTTTTTTCTAACGTATACAGTACATTGTGTACGTCAAACCAATTTTTACCTGACTAAAGCGCAACATATCCAGGTGAAATGTGAATTCGGCAAACCGCCAATATTTTATCTTTTAATTTGTATAGGTTTCACCTGAATACGTAGCTTTATTGCGGAGAAATCGGTACCACACTGAGCTTTTGCTTAGCGCGTTTGTATGTAAGATTATTGCTTATATTCAATAAAACAAAATTTGTTCGTCTGCAATTTTCAAACAAACAGTCGCTTAGTTGCAATTATTGCATGTATACCAACTTATCTGTTTGTTAAAAATTGGAAATTTGATTTGCTATACAATTTATTTCTTTATTCGTTTAGCTTATTGAAAATGAAATGAAATCAATGATTTTTATACATATATTTGTAAAAGTATTGAAAATGTGTTATTGATATTAGTATCTTCGGCATATAAGCGATTATCGCGTGCATAAAATATATTGTATGCATACAACTATCGATTATATGCAATTATCGCTTATATGTACGTCTGTCAGCATTTCGCTCGCTATATTACGCGTTGTTTGATCTAAGTGACGAGATTTCTTTGCGTGTAGCCGCTATTTGTCTACCACACATTTGTACATGTCCTGCGTCGGTGTGTGTTTGTGTGTGCGCATGTGTATTTTCAATTTACGTGTCCATAACTTAAAGTTTTGCAAGTTTGCTCTCAACACACACACACAGACACATACATTCACAGAGCACGCCGCCCATATATCGAACACTTGAGCAACGGTAAAGACGATAACAACGTCAGCAACTCTAACAAGAACAACTACAACTGAAGCTGAAACTGAAGCTGCAGACAAGGACGCTGTAGCGACTTCTATGATGATGGCAGTACTATGGCACATTGTCTTGCAGCTGCAGCAGCCGTTTCCGCAATTACAAAACTTCCGCAAAAAATAACAAAACTTACGCGCACGCACACACACGTACATTCAAGTGGGCGTGGCATTGGGAGGCTAGGCTTCACTGTCTGTGCCACATGTGGCAGCGTCAGCTGCTTGCTTTGCTTTGCTTTTGGCAACACTTTTGTGCATTTTTCTAACGCAGATTTTAATTTCTTAATGCAAAAATGGCAAAACAAGACCAAGCATGAGCGGAAAGGTACGCTAGTTGGTGGAGAGAGAGAGAGAGAGAGAGAGAAGAGAAGAGAGTGCGCTAGTGTAAAAGTAGCTAACTCGATACTAGAGCATATGGAAGTTCTATAAAGGTAGTGTTCCTAGGTGTAATGAGGTGTGGCAATCCATATTGTCAGCAAGGAGCAAAGCAGGTCTTATAGATGCCACCTTGTTTCTTAGTGATAGTTTCTTAGTGGCTAGGAGCTATCTGAGCCTGCTGAGGTACTGATATCTCAGCACTTTAGTGACGCTGGAGAGCCAGGTTCTCACCCAAGTACTACTAAATGCTCTTATGCTCCAGTATTTCGTATGGCAAGAAGACGCCAGGGCAGAGATCCTTGCGCAGCGCGTAAATCACTTTGGCGCACTTGCTTGAATTAATGCATATGTTCCAACATTTTCCCCACATTTCAAAGTTATGCAATTACTGCTGTAGGACTGTTGTAAAGACTGGGTCCCAAAACACCCCGCACAGCTCTGATGATCCACGCCATCCAGAACAACCGAGAAAGATCAGTCCATTAAATAGCTATTCACTATCTAAAAAAATTGATGCAGACAGTCGGGACCGTGCCCGACAGTTGGATATCCTGTACCCCTTTTTTCCATGCAAATTTTTGTATCGATGCGTTGAAGGGTATGGGCGTTATAACGGTAAAGGCACTAAGTGGGTAGGGGTGATGGTGCGGAGAAAGGTCAACATTTTTGGTTAACATAAATGTTAACTTAAACATATCTGTAAAAAGTGAAATTCTGTTGCAGGAGAGGGGGCTAAAATTGGCACATTTTTAGCTATATCTTCTAAAGTTCTTACCCGACTATTGAATTTCTTTCTTTTTCCAGAAGCCAGTGTTTGAAGAGCTTTTCAACCGTGGACAGCAAGCTGATTGGTCTCTTTGAGTTCAGCAAGAGAGGGCTTTCATCAGCTTTATAGATCATACAGATTTTCGCTTTCCTCCATGTGTTTGGGACATGTCCCATTCTCAACACAGCATTCAACATAAGGACCAAGAAAAGCACTAATTGCCTTGAGTTTTATGTCGTCTGGACCAACTTCATGTGAAGCCTTCTTCGTTTTGAGCTATATAATTGCTCAGGGCTGTCGAGTACCAGCCGAATATTTCTTTGCCTGCTTATTGAGCTGTTAATAAATGGATTTAAACGTTTCTCCAACTTTTTCCCTTGAGCAAATGGGCCCGGAATCCAACAGGCTTCTTGATCGGCTACCTAGGAGTCGCTTGCTGTTTATATGTAACAATAATTATGTCAGCAATTCATTGCTTATTGGCATTGATTCAAATCGCTTATGGATCAAAAGGAGAGTAAGCAACATAACTGAACCTCGTTAATAGGTTTATGTACATAAAACTTATAAAAACATAGACTAATTGTACATTTTGAAGTTGTTTCAGTATTTTTTCTTTAAGTTAAATTTAAGTTGTTGTTAAAAATAACAGTAAAACTAAATATAAATAAAAGTTTTTATAAAAAAAAAAAAAACTTAAATTTGGTTTATGATTCGATCTTTTCTCAGAGTGTGTCGCCAAACACCATCTGTTCCGAATATAAACTGCCACTTTAAGCAACAAAGGCCTACATTGCAATTTCTACAAATTGGCATAATGTGGCGACATCTAGCCCATCACGGCATGCACGCAGTAAACGCGTCAGTTTAACGCTCAAGCAGCGCCATTTTACATTAAAATTGAATTTGTTGCGGACTTCCTGCAGAGTCGGGCTCAACCTGAGAAAGGGAAACTACATTCGATTTTTCTTTTTGCATTTCTGGATTGTTTTTGACAGGTTCTTCTAGGATGCGCCTACAATATACCTATGTTTGGTCACCAGTAATGACCCTTTTGACCAAATCTGGAATGTAGTTGACGTCATTTAAATGCTTTATCTAAGCGATGTTCTTGAGACGGATGACTCTAAATGCTAGTTTAATATGTTATGTGCAAATACTGTATGTATGCACTTGGTCGTTTACTATGCAACCTGAAGATTAACAGCGAGGTTAATCAGGCATATTGGGAAAAAACAACTTCTTGGGTTGGAAATCGGTTCTTTATTTTTTTCACTAAGTCCACTAAGTTTGCGCTCTTTCTATACAAACCTTTTTGGTTAACATGGTTTGTGCTCTTGATTTTTCAACTACGAATTTGCTTTTGTCCATATTTTTTTATGAGCTGGCGTCACGTAGCAAATCACTTAACATGATTCTATATACAAGTTATATGGGCCGCATGATGAGCGGGATGAGAACGTGGACGACTACGACTCAATGATTATGGCACAATGGGGACGAAAATAGAAAGAGCAGCAGAGACACAGACAAAAGATTGCTCCCGGAATTCTCAGCTGGAATGAGAGCGAGTAAAAATAATTTGCAGTTATTTGGAGTAAACACGCAAATGCGTTCGAATCAATTGTCCGATTGGAACGATTGTTTAGATTGTTGCCCCAAAAAGTAGGCAACAAAAAATGCGTTCAAATTGAAATGAAAAGCACAGCGTGCAGCGCATCGCAAATGAGTGCGAGGGCAGCGCACACATACACAGTTACGTTGTGTGTGTGTGTGTGTGTGTGTGTGGGGGAGCGGGAGGGGGTTGCTGTTTGGGTCTGGTATTTGAGGCGCTCCCAGCAGCGTGCGGTTAGCCCGTTTTACTTTCACTGCAACAACTTTCACCCACTCGCTCGCACTCTCACCTCGTCTCTATCTCTCTGTCTCTCTCTAACTCTCCCCCTCTCACTCACTCTCTGGCTCCCTTTCTCGCCCTCACTTGATTTTTTTAGCCGGATTTTTAGTTGGTGTCCGGACTTTGGGCTCGGGGTTGTGCCCCGCATTGTTTGGCGTTGCGTGTTGGTCAACTTGCGGCACGTGTCCTAATTTTGATTTCGTTTTTTCTTCGTTCTTTCTTGCCCTTTTGCTGCCTATAAATAATTTGTTGCATGCTTCTTTGTGGCATCGCCAGCTACATGACCTCAATTCGGCATGGCTTGTTTTGTTTTTTAAGCTCGGACTCGATGTCATTTGTAAATGGCATGTTATCAATTTTCGAGATGATTGAATCAAGTGATTTGTGTGCGTGTCAAGCGGGGAATGGCCACAGTGCGTTGGATGGGGCAAGTGGGCACTTGGTGGTGGTGTTGGCACGGGCACGTGGTGTATGGTGATGCAGTCGTTTTTCCTTGTGATACTTTGAAGTTTGCCGTCTTGTTTATTTTTGCAATTTGTTTGATAAAACCATATTATTCGGAATTGTTGATCTGTGCCTGCAAATTAGGCTTTATTTTGATGATGGCCGGGTGTCGATTAAGCTATGTCCGTCCGACGTTGTCAAATAGATAAATGTATAGCAAAAAACAAAAAACACCTTAAGCGTTTATAAGACAAGATTACTTGAAAAAATGACCTTCTGGTGTGGTGTTTCAGAAAGGTGTGTTACTGAGTCAGATTTAAGAACAAACGCTAGAAGCCAGTTACTGTCAACTTTCAGCGTTATCGAGTCATGATTAGCGAAACTGGTGCCAACAAAATGTTGCGGCATGCCACACTTCCGATTCGATAGATTTATTGAACTCATTCTACCCTGATCGCTTAATGGTGCTGGCACTCGCCGTATTTAACACAGCCAGACTTCCATTTGTATACATAGACAAGCAAATGTTTCTAACATAGCTAAACTCAAGACCAACATTGAATTAGAAATAACCGCTTTTCCAAGAGCAACGCTTAAGAAAGTAATGGAAAATGGCTAAAAATTAGCGCCAGTTCCCCAGCTCTGCCAATCGATTTGGATTGCTTACGCCCATAACCTTCATCGTATCAAAACAAACTGGACAAAGTTGCTCGTTGTTCTGCAACCCGGAAATGTTATGGCTACTGATTACGACTTCCCTCGGCAGAAAGGCGTTGCAGATCGGAATCTATCGGCATTTATACCAGCGTGCAGATAAAACCGCTCGTAATAAGAACCAAGTCTAAGCTGGTTTAGAAATTAAACCAGGCGTTCTATGTCGAGGAAACAAGTTCTCTATCTCTTCGTGATCCGTTGTTACACATACATTTCCGGAAATAAACTTGCAAGAAAGTTGTTGACAAGACACATTGTAAGCCAGTTACTATGAGAAGAGGAGACATCAATACGAATCCAGACCTCATACCGCCCAACAGCTCTTTGAATACAACTCTAAAAGGTTCAAGAAAAGCTTGCAAATGAGTAAAATTAATTCTTACATATGAGAAAGCTAGGCTTCAAAAGTTTGGCTGTATATAAGATTTGTGAACTCGCGGCGGAATCCTATTACGGAATGTGATGCACTTGCAAGAAAAGGAATATACTATTTAGACGGGTATCAAACCTGGATGCTCAATACAACCCGACTAAAACCATTTGAGCTAGCGGAAGCTGAAAGCAAGTAGAGGTAACAATAGATACGTTATGTTTACATTATTGCTAACATTGATCTACTAAAGCTCCGGTCGGACGGACCGACTCCTGCCTCTAATTCAGCATAAAACATATGTTGTTGGCAGACATGAAGTGGAAGTGGCAGATTGTCTGACGTGATGTTCGCGAAATGCATTCGTTGATTTCGATCAAAATACGTATAGCATCCTCTTTCTATACCTATTCCTCTTCGTCATTGTTCCCCTGTTTCTACCTATTCTTGTGAAACTCCTTTTCCTCATCCTCCATAACCTCGTAATTTCTGCAGCTTTCAACAACAACCCCACCGAGTCTATTCTTTCAAGAACCGACAGACAGACACAAAAAATGCATGCACTTTATGTTTAAAAATTCGGATTTCAAAATGCAGACAATCGACAAACCGATGTCAGCGTGCAGATTATCGGGTGGACAGACATGCTGCAGGCCAATTTGGCAAGGCGCCTTTTAAAGCGACGAAAAGAAGGAGATTAGGGAGGTTACATTCGGTCGACCTTGTCAATAGGCTTATGTAAATATGTACAGTAATAAATTTATGAAAACAAAGACTTAATTGCAAGTTTTTAAGTTGTATTAGCATTTTTCTTTAAGTTTTTGTTAAAAATAACAGTGAAATTAAATATAAAAACAGTTTTAATAAAAAAAAAAATATATATATATATATGAAATATAGAAATATTGACTGTTTCTCTATGCTCTTAGCTTTAAGTTGCCACAAACTTATGCTTCAATAGTGGCTATTTGGCTTGCTTCATTTGGTAGCAGCCTTAAAGCTAACCCCAAACCACGTACTAGTCAGTTTTTAATTAAGAAAGCCACAAAAAGAGACACAACTATAAATATACAAATCACAATAGCAAACTGGTCAAACATTTAAACAACAATGGCCCAAGGCGGCCATAGAGGGGCGGAGGTGGTAGCATGGGGGAGTGTCCAAAAGTCAGCAACACTTAAGTAAAATGTCAAATACACAAATAACAAAACTAAAATGGCCTCCAGGGTGCATTTGCTCTGCTCTCTGGTCAGTTACAGCAGTCGATTGAATAGTTGGCAGTAGTGGCCAGAACTAACAAAAAGGTTAAACTCCAGGCGGTTTGAACCCGTGCCCAAACCCAAACCCAATTCTGCACTCAGCCACTGTTTGTATCGATAGTTTTCCAAGCAAGATGCAAAGTTTGTTGCAAAAAAACAACAACAACATAAAGAAAGACAAGAAACAAAGTGACAATAACAAGCACAAATGGACGCCCCAGCATAAGCAACAATAATGATGCTGATGATGATGAGGATGAAAATGATGACAATGCTTCCGTCCCGGGCACAACAAAAGGTACAACAAAAAGCCAAGTCTTCAGACATTGGCGTCCGTTTGACATCCGGCATAAATGTCAAACGCCAACTTTGACCACAAATACATGTTGGGTCAATGCATTGACAAAATGCGAGCGGTCTACGTAACAGTTATCCAAATATATTCATAGCCTGACAGATTTCAAGGGATTGCCTGCTGCATAGTAGTAGAGAAGGATCCAATGCGTCCAAAGCTTACTCTATGTATAGCGGCGTGTATGAACAGCCAGTTGTAGTTTATTTCACAATTAAAAACATTTGTGACCAGATCGCGTCGACTCGTCCCTCGTTTGTCCTCCAACCACTAAACCCCGGGCCAAGCAACCCAACGGAATTGAACCCAACCAGCCAAGTGCGTCGTTTAATTACAAAACGAACAACGCATAAAAACCAAACAAGCTACTCCAAGAGCAGTTGGCGGAATAGATGGAGTAGTTGGAGTTGGCAGGGACCACACTTGGTCACTATTGTCTATTGTCTGACTAGCTGACTGACTGGCTGACTGACGGGAGAGCCGGGAAGCAAGCAACCCGATACCAGATACCAGATGCAGACCCAAACAGACTTGGCGTTTGATATTTGCAATATTTGACATTTAAGTAGAGGCATAAATTTGCGTTTAATGAAAGTCAAAGTCAAAAAGCGCTTCACGACCGTGTGTGTGTGTGTGTGTGTGTGTGTGTGTGTGTGTGTGTGTGTGTGTGTGTGTGTGTGTTATGCTCCTATGTTGACCAAACAAGACGTGCACCCGCAGTGACAGCTGTCTATTGAGCAACGATTGAACAAAACGTGACAGTCCGTATGGTACATAAATCCGTTAAACTATTTCGGTAGGGAAATTTGCAAGGTTGCGCCCAAAAGCTATGACGTAAGCAAAGTAATGTCTGTAAAAGTAAAAAAAACTAAAATTTCTGGATAGCAAGCGAAGATAACGGCTAGTAAGAGAAGAACAAGCTTGAATACGGTTGGATTTCAAAATTCGCACTTCACGGTAAGCTGCTAAAAGTTATATACTATTTGAAAGGGTGGCTATATTTTCAGTTACACCTTTTAATAATCGATATTTTGTAAGCTATTCTGCTTTACAGAAAAAAATATTCCAGAAATATTGAACGAATAGGTTATCAGTATCAGTACTTCCCCGTGTGGTGAGCGGGTTAGAGAATACCACCTCAGCAGGTCAAAGCTTGTCGTATGAGGCGACTAACAATGACACTGGGTTCTTTCGAAACCAGTAGAGCTACCCTAGGCCTTAAAGGGGTTGTGCGTAGGGTTTGGGACCCACCACGTAAAACCACAATTCCAATGAAAGAATGTATTTACATCAGGCCGTAACCCGATAACGGGTTTTTATGGCCAGTTAAGAAGAAGAAGGTTATCAGTATATAACTGATATATGATATAAAAAAAAACTGATTATATGATTCGCAATCGCAAATAGAAACAATTTATTGTGCTTGAACTGTTTAAGGCGAATGGCGGATAGAGAGAAGAGAAAAAAGTTCAGTATATTGCTATGTGAGTCTTTGTTAATGTGGAGGAGCAGGAGAGAGGACAGTTTGTTTATGTTTGTGCGCTCGATGTGGCTGTGCCTATGTATGTTTGTTGTTGTTTTTTTTTTAACCGGTGTGTTAGCATTGTAGATTGTGCGGCCAAACGTTGAATATGTACATTGCCTTGCTTCTATCTACTTGCGGTTGGGTAGGCAACCGAAGCGAAGAAATCATCCTGTTTGAAAAGTCAGAGACTTTTTAAATTTTCCGTGCAGTAACTTTTAACGCAACACTGTTCCTGTCAACTACTATTAAGAGAGCAGTGTCTAATTTTAAGCAACTGCGGCATTTACTTTGTTAACCGTGTGAATTTCGTCGAAAATGGAAAAAAGCGAAAGACTTCATAAATACTATGTGGACTTTGCACCATCTACTTCAATGGTTAAAAATTGGTTTATTGAATACCGTTGTGGTCGTAGCAGCACAAATAATGCCAAACGTTTCAAGAGCTCGTCAAAGCAACGATTACGTCCATGGAATCCAGGTTGCATTATTGAATGATCGGAGAATGAAAGTGCGTGAGGTGCTTGCGGCTGAAGGCATCGGAATATTTCGAAATTTCAACCAATCCGGACGAGCTTGCGCAATGTTTCGTGGCGTTCATCAAAACATTGATCTATAACAACTTAGCAAAGACAAAAAGGAACAGTAAAGGCAGTGAAATTCTAGGGGTGAGATTTCACAAAAGATGGCCAAGTTGGGTTTGCCGGGCAACAAGTTCAATGCGAAAGAGTTTTTTTTGGGATGCACGCGGTGCTATTCAGATCGATAACTTTGAAAGGCATAAAACAAGTCAGAGCTGTTGTGCAGAATCGACAAACAGCAGCTTTTGGTAGAAAAAAGCGGTTCAAAACATGAACTTGTCTACTAACCATGATACTGTCCAGAATATTATCCATCCATATTATTAGTACAAAATATAAAAATATCAAGCAAAACTTATGAAAAATGCAACAAAAGCATTTTCTTTATTGCATCTCCGAATCTTTTTCCATTTGGCGTATTTTTTCCAGATCGTCCGGCAAATAATGTGCTAGTTTTTCGAAATCTAAGTATGGTTGACCTGTCTTTACAAGAGTAAATGATATTTAACAGGTAATCACCTTTCTTCCAATCGACCCGCACAATATCCACAGAAAAGCTCAGTGAACTATTTGTTAAGCTGCAGATATCGGAATATCGGGTTATTTTCATTTGCTGTTTCAGTTGTTCGGTTCAGATGCTTAATTTAAAACTCTTAAAATTTGTTGGCGAAAGTTGAAAATTTACACCAAAACAAAAATTATTGTACGTTTTGAAATTTTACTCGTTTGCATGTTATATTATGCTCAGGAAGTATTGGCTCTTTCGCAGCTAATTTGAAGGAAGCAGATAAGCTGTAAGAACAATATAGAAGAGAAAGAGTTCTTTAATTATAACCTGCACTAGGGCCTAAGTTGAGAATTTCCAACCCGATTTCAATACATGATTTATTGTTGTACTCGACTGAATTATGCCTAGATGTTAATACAAAAAGTCTATGTCTTATAATCAGAACTTTACTACCCCAATTGCATTTTATCTTTTCAAAACAAAAAGAGTTATAAGAATCTTTAAAGTTCTGCCCAGGAAGTATTCAACTACATTCTGAGTGCAAAACTTGGTTAGTAAAAAAGGACTCACTTCGAAATCGGATAAAAATTTTAAAAGATAAAGAAGACAATCCTTTTTCTTTTGTAGATATGTCGATATATAGGAGTGTGTCGACTATTGTAATACAATGTTGACCTTTTCTCAAAACAATCACACACATAACTATCAACGCTTTGGGAGAGAACTTAGCACATATATGTATTTTTTTGTACTTTTTTGGTAAAATGGGTAGAGAATATGTAACTGTCGTGTGACTGTCTCTATAGTTTTTTTGTGAAGTGTTTCTCGAAAAGTGACGAAATTTGCAATTAAAAACTTAAAAGCAAACTTGAAATGTTGAAAAATAGCTGGCATTAAATCTGCGCAACAAAACAAATAAAATGCAATTAGCAAGATTTGAATTAATTAAGTAGTAAGTAGTAGTTGGAGAGGTAGTGCAGATAGTAGTAGTAGTAGTAGCATTGGCACACTGCAAAAGTAGTAGCAAGTACAATAGTAGTAGATGAGACATGTGCTACACACACACACACACACACACACACACACACACACACACTTACACACTTACACACACACACACGCTCATATAAGACTCTTTTGTTTATCTTACGCAATGCACAGACAACAATGCGAAAGTAGTTAAAGTAGCAGAAAGAGCGGCAGAAACAAGAGCAATGCCAACGACAACTCTTTTTCGGCTAACGCTCTCCACACTGTTCTTTAAACTCCTGCCTGTTGCCATTGCCGTTACTTTTACCGTTACCTTTACCGTTACCTTTACCGTTGCCTTTACCGTTACCTTTACCGTTACCAGCCAGCCAACAAACAACAGCAAAGTGCAATTATCGCAAATACCTTAAGGTTTACTTCGTCAATGTGAAGCCGTAGCTCTCTAGTAGCAGTGGGCCTCAGGTGTTTGTGTGTGTGTGCGTGTGTGTGTGTGTGTGTGTGTGTGTGTGTGCCGTCTGTCTCTTTCTCTATTACCATCTCTTTCCACTGCTCTACAACTTGGTTCCTGTGTTTACCCAAGTGCTTTGTATTGAAGTGCATTTTGGCATGTAATTTGTAGTTCTTTGCTATTTGATTTTTGAACAGAGCGCTTAACCCAAACCCAGACTTGGAACAGAATCAGTAGAAACAGCAGCACTTGGCATGCCGAGAGTTTTGTGTGTAGACAACTTACTACAAACTAAGTACACACGCACGCACACACATGCGTACCCATGTGGCATCTGCCACAAGAGGCAGTGTCAGTGCCACTGCTAGACCCAGAACCAGAGCCAATCTGAGGCACTTAGTTGCCCGCCTGCCTAAGCCTGTTTTATCACTTGCTTGCCGTCTCGCTCTTAATACCGCGCGTGGTTGTTGTTTTCGTTTTTGTTGCTGATTTAAAATCGTTTAACGAACTTGTGCGCTGATTGCCTTAAACTGTCGCTGTCCCATCGAAAGTGATCAAAAGCGTTCAACAGAATCAGCAAAAAAGGTCATTGATCACTTGATCAGATGTGTTTTGATTCCATAGCGCATGATAAGGTACAAAAGGGATCAGTTGTGATCTATGTCAAGAGATCATGACAAATTGCAAGGTCAAAAATTATTTAATCAGTTGTGATCTTATTCCATCGCGAATTCTAGGCTACGACCACTTGATCAGCTGTAAGCTTTTCCAAAAACTGATGGTTAATTGGAAAAGTCAATAATGACTTGATCAGTTTTGACCTTGCTTCATCAGGCATGCTATATGAGATGCTAGAAGAGCGCTTGATCAATTATAATATATTTCATAAGTTTATTCTAAATGGAAAGGATAAAAACAACTTAATCAGTTGTGACCTCATTCAATTGCCAATGCTAGATGAAATAATGAAAGATCACTTGATCAGCTGTTATCTATTCATGCTAAATGGAAAAGTAGAAATTTGATCAGTTTAAGCTTTTTCCGTGAGCTCATGCTTCATATTCCATTAATTAGTAAAAAATGTACTTTCTAATCCGAGAATCTTGCTTAGCAACAAGCAAAAGCTGCTAAAGTTGAAGTTGTAATGATCAATCAATTGGAAAGCATCGCAAAATCCCTTAGAAGATTTGGTGTTCTTTCTCTTCGATCTTTCGGCTGCAGATCAATTGCTTATCAACCGTATAAACACTGGCTTACGTTTACCTTTATGTCCAATCAATTTGATGAGCCACAAAAACGGTCGCAATCAATCACTTCCGGCCTTAACCACGGAAAGATCCACCAACACCGGGGCAGGCACTATCAATGCTCGTAGAGATCCCAGAAGTGTAATGATGTACAAGCCGACAAAGTTAGCTTTTATTTTTTTATCTTTATCTCTTTCAATCGAATTTAAACGCCAATATAGCGCTGTGTCTGAAAAGTCTTTCTACCGAATTTAAATCAAAAATAAAGGCTGTTTGTTAAGATAGCATTTAAACGTGGAAAAAATACTCATCAGATTAACTCGTTATTGTAAGTGTTTCATCAATATTATAATCAAGCCTATAATTCAATTCATCTCTGTTCAGCTGGGTGAGGGATTAAAAAAGCCATCCATCGATCAGTTTAACAAATTTAGTTGAAAACACATGAAAAAGGTTTCAGTAATACAAAGACGAGTGCCCTAATAGAGTTGACAATCCATTTTTTTTTTTTGTTATATTTGTAAAGTCAGCAAATTAAGTTAAGAGGTATCGTTACTGTATAACTTGATGAAATTTAAGTAAGGGCTTCTACGATTTGAACTTATTTTTAAGCGTAAAGACAATATCAACTAAAAAGTAACATATTGATATGCATGCTTAAGATCAGTTGTTCTGCGTTTAAAAACCATACAATTGATCGCGTAACGCGAATAGTAAACTAATCTACTGATTAGAGCCCTTTGGTATGAATACGCTTATGGCCCACGACATTGTTGCATGATCACTCGCTGAACTTAAAGATCTATACGAGTTTGGATTAGCCGATCAATATGCAGTGCTGCTGATTAGCAATTACAGCAAAGCTACTGGCAATCAAACGATTTCTCACAACTCATATGCAATAATTTCCCAGGCCAAGATCAACAACTTGTGTTCATCAGCAGCTACAGCTGAGCCCAAGACCAGCTGCTAAACTCATGAGACCTTCACATTGCTGTTGTTGATGGTAGTTGGTTGTTAGCCACATAGCAAAGCAGTCAGCCCGAGACATTCAGTTGGCCAGACGCACGGACAGTCAGTCAGACAGTTGGCTTTGATGTTCGATAATTGCAAATTCCATGTGCATGTTTCAGTTTGCATCAAATCGTCGCGCAATGATCGGATTTAAATCAAGAGACGGCTCTGCGTAGAGGACTGCAACAACTGCAGCGCAACTAAATTGATCTTTTATCGCTTCAACGACGCCAAAGACGAGCTGAGCCTTTGCCGCTTTAAAGCTTACAAAATACGACAACGCACAGAAGCTCGTAACTCAGGAGAGTCGCGGGGTTGGCAGAGCTAAGAGCAAAGTGTGGAGCAGAGTGAGGGGTACGTAGCGAGAGAACGAGGTGGCGACGTTCACGCGCAGGGATTAAATCGGAAGTTATGCGAGTGTCAAAAGCTCGTCGCCAGTGCCTCGAATGCAGTGCAACTTGCAACATCTTATAGCCGCAGTAGCGCGTTGCACGTTGATTGGTCTGACAGCGTTCGGTTTTTGGGGTGATGAAGTAAGAATTGTTACCGTATCGAATGCGGATTAAAATCAGCTAAACAATTTGCCAGACAGTAAGTAAGCAGCGACTCAGAGCGACAGAGCGAGAGAGAGATCATGTTGTAGCCGCCAGCAACTCTAGCCGCAGATCGATTTCGGCTGTGGCAAAGCAAGCAATTGATGGAATACGCCAAGAAACAAGTCAAGTGATGATGACTCAACCCAGCCAGATGCGACCTTGAAACTGTTGCCCTTTGCAGCTGCGACGGCAAAGAAAAAAGCAAGAAATCTGTTGCAAATTGAAAAGGATTAAACAAATAAATAACTTGACGTTGTTGCTTACGGGACAATTTCGTCAGTATTTCGCGATTTGGGGGTAGGCCAAAGCAAAAGGGTTGCCCCCCACACCCATTAATGAGCTTTGAAATTGTGCTGCATTCAGTCAATTGTAAAGCCAAGTTACCCCCGCAAAAAGCGCAAAATTAATGAAGATATTTTTTCAATGTGTCGTCAGCTGGCGGGGGGGGGTTTAAGTGGTTGTGGGGTTAAGCCTGAAGCAAAAAAAATCATTTGATTTTTAATTACGCTGATTTTTTATATTAGAACGGAAGCAGCTTGGCAGCAAACACCTTGGAAATTAAGGCGCCAGACCTCTAGAACTCTAGACAGAACTTGGCGGATCGGGCCAGACCCGCAGGCTGCCAGCAGAGTGACTCGCCGAACGGCCACTTGAGCCACTTTCAAGTTGCTTTGACCGTTTGGATGTTGTTGTAGCACGCACGAAAGGGTTTCAACTTAATTAAACCGTTCATTTTTTTTTTATTTATTTAATTTTTTCTTATTTTTTTTATTTTACTCTTGCAACTGTCATCATATTGGGGCAACTTTGGGGCTCTGCCGAAAAGTGGACACAAATTGACATCTAAAGTGCTTAAAATTTTCTTTAATTAAGTGTGACAAACTGTGGGCGAGGTGGACTGACAGGCCGACAGACAGCCTAACTGACTGACTGTAGCGTAAGGGCCCCCAAACAAAGTGAAATCAAATGAAATGGGTTGCCAATTGTTAATGAGTTGGGTTGCCAATCGAAGCTGAACCCAAAACTGGAGTATGCAACAAAGAGCAGCAAAAGAGACTGTACTATACACAAAGAGATGACGCGGCGGTGGCGGCAGCGGCAGCGGCACACTTCATGCTAATTGGCAAAACTACCCACAACTTTTGATTGTCTCTTTGTTGCCTCTTTTGGGTTTGGGTGTATTCACTGTGTTACCTGCGCTCTCAGCCCACGCAATGCCAAGTGGAGAGACTGCACTCAATGGCAGTCATTTGGAACTCGTAAATAAGCAGAGTGCAACATTAATAGTTGCTGATTAATCGCAACTGTCGCCGGAGCCAAAAGTGTGGCAGCGGTTCTGAGCACGGGTCTAAGAGTGAACACTTAGGCAGCGCCTACGATGTATTAAAATTAAGTAATTTAATTCTAGTTTTTTTTGTGGCATTGACTCGCTACGTATGTAGGTGTGCTGCACTGTACAGTAGCCGTGTTTTGATGTGCTTCACTTTTCGTACTTCCCTGGAGCCGGGCTATAAACAAACATATCGAACTAAACCGTAATTACTTCAATTAGATTTGGGATTGGAAAGATTGTATTAAGTAGTTCTTAGCGATGCATAAAATCAGGGTCCAAAATGAAGAACAAGCGAATATGTAGCGTTCTTAAACCAATAATGTTTGTCCTACAGTAAACTCGTAAACTCTTCTTCTTAATTGGGCATAGCAGCCCTTTACCTGATAAGAGCAGTCCTCTTCTGCTGGACCGCCTCCTCGTCACCTTCCTATAACAACTGCATGGAAGACCTGTCTCGCAGTAGCATCTTTATCCATACACAAGACAAGACGTATCCTGCTGGACATAAATACGATAGACTATGGCAATTTCGGCGTAGATCTCATAGAGTTGGTAACGCGTGGGTGGCCAAAGTTCTTACTCAAATAGTCTAAGAGCATCTTCACCCGATTGCGTCATTAACCATGCTTCTGCGCCATAAAGCAACAGGGAAAGAATGAGCGTCTTATAGAGTTGAGTGCTCTCTCTACTACTCTTCTGAGACCAAAGCCACAACTATTGGCAAGAGTGATGTCTTCATTGCAGACGAAATCCGAGACAACATCAAAAGTATAGTTTTCTATATCAATCTGAGAGTCCAACCATCGCGTATCTTTACTCGAAATAGTAAAGTCTTGCTCTCATTTACAAGCAGACCCCCCCTTGGCAGAACCCCTTTCAAGAGCTGCAAAGTCTCCAGCAACTGCTCGCTTATTATGACCAATGATGTCAATTTCATCTGCGTAGACGAGCAACTGGACACACTTATAGAATAGACTTCAGGCTGCCGGAACACTATCACCATAACAAAGTTAAAGAGGTCGCAGGAGAGTGCAATGCCTTGTCTGAAGCCTTGCTCTATATCAGTAGGTTCGGATAGGTTCTTTCTCGAAATTAGATGAGATATGGGAGAAACAATTTTTAAATTTTCGCTTGATGGTTTTAGAAAATGTAGCCAATTTCGAGGTTTTTGCAACTTCGCAACTTCGAATTTGAATTGAAGCCAACTTTGTTGTCTAGCGTAATAGGGGCTCCAAAATGAAATGACATAAAGACGCAAATGGCAAATAGTTCCCAAGCCAATTTTCGTTAACATGGAGAGCTACATACAGCAGTGACCAGACAATTAGCCAATGGATGTTCAAATCCGGAAGATATGGCTAAGTAGCAATGAGCATGGCAAATGGCTGTCATAAAATGACATAAATAATAATCAATTTGAAATAAAATCGAAGCTTTCGCTTTGCCAAAGTCGTTGACGTTGACGTCGACGTCGACGCCTTGCCAAAAATCAGAATTGATGATTATTGCTTTTTGACAGAGATTCGCCGGCAACAATAAAACCAAGACGTACACTCACACCCACTGTGCCCCGGCCGCCGTCAGAGGCCTGACCATTTTATGGGCCAGCTGAAAGCCGAGCCAGGACTACGGGAACATAGTAGCCGGACAAGGAGCAAACATTGTGTATACGTTAGTATCAATAAAATAGCCACAGACGTTGCACGCAGACGGGTCAGGAAAAATATTTATGTGCATGTTATAGTAAGTGCAAAATAATAGCCAGCGGAGTGGGAGGCGGGGTCAATGGCGGGGGCGTTTGTGCGTTTGGGAGGTGAGGGGCGAAATGCTTGGCTGGTCGAGCAAGAGAGCGCACGAGGAGCACGTATCCTGCGCTTGCTTGTAGCAGAAATGTTTCAACAATTACCAAAGAAAATGATGTGTGTGTGTGTGTGTATCTGTGTGTGTTTGTATCTGTGTGTGTGTGTGTATCTGTGTTTGTGGGCAACAGGCAATAATGCACTCGACACTTTTATTTCTTTTTCATTAGCCAAAAAGCGACAACGACGGCTACAACGTCGACAAGCAGCCAACAAGATGCGCGCCTTTTGCTTTTATGCCGTGACCTTCACATATGTATGTGGTCGCTGTACACATAAGGGTGTGACGGCATGTTGACTGCTTTGTGCGCTACACAAAGTAGCAGAGCTTGTTCCATGTTCAAGTCCAAAATATCAACTTGGAGTAAGTTTAGGTTTATGTTACCAAAAAGATGCAACTTAAAGGACAATTCATGCTGTTTACCGTTTCATTAAGATCATAAACTAGTTGAATCTAGTTATTGCAACAGAATTTTCTCAGCTGCTATAGTTTATAACCAGATTTGATTTTAAACATATATCTAATTGAGCTATCAACTTGAAATTCTAGGTTCTAGCGATCCATGCACATATATATTTGAAAAATCAAAATCAAGGATAGTTCTAGTGTTAAAGAAGAGCAACAAGTTAACTAAGTTATTAACAAATTAACAAATAGTTAAAACTTCTCGTGAGATGAAGAAAACTGGTTGAAAGCAACGTTTCTCTTTCTTTCTATCTATTCTTTCTGGCACTATGAATTAATCTGCAAAATAAAACCATGCATTTTCCTATAGAGGTTGTCAAAATAGTTGCTGTTTTAAAAAACGAACGTTCGCCGTTCATTCGCCGGGCTTCTGTAACCAATACTCTATAAAATAGTTTCATCGAAACAAACTTCAAGTTATTCAAAATAAAAACTGAAAAAATATTGAAATTCTACGATGGTTCCAGGCAACGACGGACTTGTACATGCATGTTAATATTGAAATGGTTGTGTATTTTAAAGATTTGGCTAACCTAAACTAATCCGATGACTATACCCTATAGTAATACGCTCAAAGCTCATCTAGGAAGCAATCGCCTGGGGAACAAAAGTAAAATTGACCTCAGTTAAAAGAGACCTCTTGAAAATACAGAGCACGACTTGATAGCAGCCATAGCACCTGTCCTGGCTTTGGTTCTTTTGCACTTAACACAGCAGAGAAAGTAACACTGTTAAGAATGCCATTGGAATGGCTTGGCAAAGTTCATATAATCAGTATAAGACAATTCCACCGCTACTACAAACTATAGATGTAGTGACGACTTCTGTTCTACTAAGAGCTACAATCGAGAATGGACAACCCTAGAGAAAGGCCATTGTTTCATTCGCCGATGGGTCTTTAACAAATGTACGAAGGGGCTTAGAGCCACAGAACCGCTTTATGGTCATATACACCAGCGTAAGCTGTAAACCTGACAGAAATTACCAGAATAAGGAAATATCAATACTTTCAGATAGTCCAGCCGCTATAAAACCGCTTACAGCAACTAAAATAAGCACTAAGCTTGTTCGAGAAACCCAAATAATACTAAAGCTTCTCGGACGACGAAACATACTTGGTGGATACTTGGTCACACCAGAAATGTAGCGGAATCGAACTTGCCGACAAACTAGCAAGAAAAAGCAAATAACTTAACAGAATCTAGACAATAACTTAACAGAATCATAAGCATTACTAAGAGAAGAGGAAAGATTGTGACGTATCAGAGATAGGCTCAGGTCAAACAGTTCAAGAAAATTTTGAAAATGACCAATTCCTTTAGGATTATAACTGGTTTGCTTAGTGGACACTGTAGACTGAAATGACACTTAACTGACTAGCATGTTGTAGTTGTGTGGGATGCGCTGGTGGGAAGTGCGGTATACCTTTTGGGCGGTTATAAAATATCGATGACTAATGCAACCCGGTTGGAACAATTCAAGGAATTTGCAACTCACAACAATAAGATAGTGAAAATGGCAGTTTCTCATAAAGTGGATGAACAAATCTACTGGCACTGAACTTATTCTAACTGAAAACGAAGTTCATCTATCAAAAATTAAGAAGCAATCGTTAAATTTGATGGATAGAAAAGGTGAACCAGAGATGAACTTGAAACTGTTAAAGAAATGGGGTCTGCAGAAAAAGTGCTATGCTTTAATAGTTTAACAAATCTAACGGCTTATTCTAACTAAAAAAGAAGTTCAGCTTACCTAAGGTATAAAGCAATTGTTTATTTTGGAAGTCGTAAAGATGAATTTGAAATTGATGAAGATGATGCATCTGCAGAAAAGTTGCTAAATTTGCAACAATAAGATAGTGAAGTTCAAATATCACTAATATAAGGGATGAGTGGTATATCTACGAACACATTCTAACCGAAAAGCAAGTTTATCTAACTAAAAGTAAGAAGCAATTGTTGAACTTAGAAGACATAGAAGAACGGCACCAAGCGGAAATTGAAACTGTTAAAGATGATTAGATCGCAGAAAATGTGATAAAATTTCAGCGATAAGTCAGTGAAGTTTAAGTGCTACTCATATAATGAATGAACAAATTTATCGGCAAGGCACATATTCTAACCAAAAGTTAGAAGCAATTGTTGAATTTAGAAGCAATAGCAGAATAAAGCTAAGATGAATTTGAAACTGTCGAAGATGATGAGACTGAAAAAATGGTGCTTATAGCCAAACTCTCATTGTATCAATAATTATAGTGTAATATAAGCAATTGTATATATAACTCTGGTAAAGATGAGCTAAAAAGAAGCCAAAAAAACTTTTGATGCTGTAAACTTTGCACAACATTCACGATTGTTGATCGTTTCCAGAATTTTACCAGAATCACCATATTTATCTTAATAGCTAAGAGACACACATGCCCTTCATTTCCAAGTGAAGTGGATCAAAATCAAAGATTTGCTCGCTGCTTTTACTAGACGCCTCCCCACACACACACACACACACACACATACACACACGCACACACACACACACACACACACACACACACACTTATGACTTTCGTTGCTTTTCTTAAACATTTTTCTTCTTATTTTATTATTGTTTATGTGTGCAGACAACGACAACAACTACAGTTACACAGCTGTTTCAATGCAGAGGTATCAGAAGAAGCAGCGCGTTCGCCTTGTCTTTGTGCCATGTGGCAACCCTTGGGCACTGGGAAATCTATAAATTTCAGGATTTACAACATGTTTTGGGCGCCGGCAGTTGGCCTACTGTCCATTTGGTAGCTCTGTCCATTTATTTGTTTGCAATCGTTTGTTCGGTGGTTGGTGCAAATTGCCTGGGCTGTCATAATTTCTAATACCATCAAAAGAAAGAGCGTTATACGATAGGCGCAGCGCCAGCACATAACCCTACTTTATTATATAATAATGTGACTTGCACTATTATATGTCTGTGTGTGTCTGTGCATGAGCGTTGCCAATAGTTTGCAATTAGCCTTGGAGCAATAAAAACAGCAAAGAACATAAAAATAATCGAGAAAAATCGTGCGGCAAAAGTTCTGCTTCTTCTTAGACATATGTATGTTCATACTCGTATATGTAGCTCATGAGTTCTGAGGAGGCTCTAGTTGTGGTCACTTGGATTTTCGAACTGCTGAGTACTTGTAGCAGAACTTTTTAGCGCTCTTACAGCTGCCACATGCCCCAGCCCTGGGGCTAGCTACAACTGCAATGCTAAGTGTAAAATTTAATTGAACACACAGCGAATGCCCCCCAACCAGGACTCACGCTTGGCACAACTGCGCACATTTGTGGCATGAAAACGGAAAAACCAAAAAACAAAAACGCCACAAAAAAAGAAGAAAATCTATTAAAAAATACGAGCAAAAGTAGCCCAAAAATAAAAAAAAAAAGATGAGAAAATGTTTTGTGTGCGCGTTGTAACGTACAAATTATGTAAACAAAGTGGGCGGGGCGGCGCCCAGGTTCAAGTATAAGCAAAGATAAAGACAAATGCATGAGTGCAAGTGAGAGCGCTAGAAATTATGAACCTTGAGGGTCCAAAACGGCAGATGAAAAATGCGACCCTAGGCAATATTTACAATTAAAAAATTAACGTAAAACAGACAGAAGAAGAACAAGCAGCAGCAGCGGCATCAGATACGAGCGAGGGTTTGGGTTTGGATTTCGGAAAGACCACCAAAAAACTGTGAAAAAGCCTTAAAATCAATACAAAAAAAAAAAAAACATGGTAAAAAGTATGAATGATTGTTCAGTGGTTGGGGTAGGGCCCGGGGTTTTGCCTAATGGAAATTGTATTTATCTCGTTTGAAGTTTTGCAGTGGCACACAAGCCACCACCAACCACAGCAACACTACGCTTCACCTTGCAGGGGTACACAACCACCTCCAACCCCCCCTGGCCAGCCGTAAGCGTTTTTCATAAATTAACTACAACAACAACAATGGCATAGCGCAAAATTATCTAAAAAACGAAATGAATATTTTTCTTCGGTAATTTTTCCATTTTTTTTTTTGTTTAACCTAAAAATACGTTTGTAAAAGTTGTCCATAGTTAGGCAAAAGTTTTGGGGTTGGTGTTCTTTTTTTTTTGGAAAGTAGCGCTAATTTAGGCGTTAAACCGACTTTGCTGAAACGCTAAGAAAAGGCCATACAAGTTACACACAAAAAAGAAACTACTGTGAATATAAGAAAAAATCTGTATACACAGCTTCTTGAAACCGATTCGAGAACGAATGTTACACTTGTTTGGGATTGCATATTCGGAATCTAGACTGCAGGAGATGCAATAGAGCGGACAGGGCTGTTGCAATGGAGCACTCTGCTCCATTTACTACAACTGCCATGCAGAGAGGCGCGAATTTGAGTGCGGATTGCAGTTAGCTGTATATTACGCAACCGACCGATAGACTGGAGTCTGTCTTAGACCACTGTCCAGCCCATGACATTAAAATCGTTTTAGGTGATTGGTTGAATGGAAAGGTTGGAAGAGAGCGCAACTTAGATCCTACTGTCGCACAGTTCAGCATTCACGAGACCACCTCGAACAACGGGGTAAAGTTAATTGACTTGGTAGTCAGTAGTAACAACTTTCAGCAACTCGATATCTACAAGGCTCTATGTCTGCGTCACGTTGTGATCGATGGAAGTCATGCCTTCAGTATGCTGGAAGCAAGTACGCTCAGAGGGATCAACATGAGCTCTGACCACCAACTTGTTGCAGCCTTGGTTCGCATGCGGCTAGACCAAGCGAAAAACGTGTGAATCAGCGCACCGATAGAGCTGGACATTACAAGGATGCAGCCACAGGGGACTGCCGTAGGCTTCTCCGCTCAACTCTCTGAGCAACACACTCAACCTCCCAATAGCGCCAAAGGACTTTGGACGCATATATCCAACATCCTTGGTTGCCAAAGCCCAATACCGGGGAAACAATGGTATGATGAGAAGTGTCTCCAAGCTATTGCAATGAAAAATGTCGTAGGGATGCAGAGGGAAAACTGGTTGTGGATACACAAGATGCGCTAAAGTTGTGGAGGAAACATTTTTATGGCTTATTGTCGAGTGATGACTGGAATAATGCCGTCAACGGAGCTAACTCCAAGACGTACCCAAACTCAGACGAAGGCCTAAACGCCATCTAGCCATGACGAAGTTAGGGTCGCTATCACATTTCTAAAGAACAAGAAAGCAGATGGCGAGAAGAGCTCAAGACTGGTGGTAATAAGTTGGTAGGATGCACGCACCAGTTCTTTTGCAGAATGTGTCTAGTTTAGGATATGCCCGATGATTCGAACCATAGTGTGCTCTGCCCTGTCCACAAATAGGGTGACCCCACGGAATGTCTTCTTTTTATCGGGCGTTTTATGATAGATAGATGAACGATATTGGCGAGAGAACTCAAAGGACCTTATCAATGTGGTTTTTATTTCTAACCATTGACTAGGTGTTCACACTACGCCAAATACTGCAAAAAAGACATCATCTCTATGTTGATTATAAAGCAGCATTTGATAATACGTTCAGAGTTGGCGTATACGCCGCGTTGTTTTAAGCTCAGTTTCACTGCAAATTGGTGCGACTGGCAGCTACGTCAAGCTAGATGCGCACCCCTCCGCCCACTTCGTGCTGTTGAGTTTTTTGTGAAAGGATGAAATGCAGCGACCATCAAAAATGAAGGGGCCGACCGGGTCTCCATTGAAAGGTACAGGTAGAAAATGCACTAACTAACTTTGGTATCACCGATTGAAGAAATATATTGGAAGCCTCTGAGTGAGTAGACGGCAATTCCGAGCAAAAAAATACACTTGTACAATAATAATCTTCTGTTTTTGGAATGTTCAGCCCTAAATATTAGTGGGCTTGGGGTTTATTAACACTAAGTAATTTGTGCAAAAAACAGCAACGATATTCCTCCAAAGACATGTATTTTGAATAAATCTAATTAAAAATGGCCTCGTAAGCTCTTTCCATATCCCAAGCTTGTATTGACAAATGAGTGCGCGCCTTATGCTCATCGACGCCCAATTCCACGAAATGTTGTATTTTTGCCGAAAATTCCGGAAAGTCATATGGACCGCGGGCATAGACATTGGTCCAATGCTGGGCATTCTTTATAAAAAGTTCATTGTTATACTTTAATTGGCCAGAAATGAACGTAATTTGCGGAAAATTTGGATTGTATGATACTAGCAGTTCTTGTAAAGTAACTAAAATAGTGTGCAGGTTCTTCACTGGGGTCCACGTGTCTTTGATTATAGACCAAGGAATTTCGCCTGTGTAAGGCGATACGTTTGGATGCCATATAGGTGTTATAAAGCGAACATAGGGAGGCATAAATGGATATTGCTCGGACACTTTGAATGCCACATAAAACTTGCCGCCCTCATAAGGCGTGTTTGAAGGTCCCGCAATTGTGGCACGTACATCTCTCCATTGTCCATTGACAATCTCCACAGTAAACTTTGACGGGGTCTGCAATTCGAGGTTGATGCGCTTCGATGCAATATCCGGCATGTTTGCTGTTAAAAAAAAAATTAATATTAAAAAAATTTAAATTAAAAAATTTTAACAACTTTTAGTTACCAGCTGGGTAGAAATTATTTGTTTGAATGAAGTGTTTGATAACAACTCACACCAGGCACTCTTTGCTTTGCTTATAGTTTAACTTAAATTTCGAATTCTAAGGCAGCCAGACCTACGATTGCAACAAGTTGATCTAATTCTAGCTATCTTCTGTCTATCTCGCTCTTGCACACAACAGTGCAGCTTTAAGTGGCAGAGTTGCCAGACACCTAAAAGTATGCAACAATAAAATGTTATGGCAAGCAGCATGCAAACATGTTCTGCACATGAACATGCAAGTGTGTGTGTGTGTGTGTGTGTGTGTGTATTTGTGTGTGTGTGTTTAGCAATTTTCGCACTTATTTTTGAGTATTATCGAAAAAGTTTTCCCATCATCGAAGCATAACAATTGGCTTAAATAACACACGTTGCGGCTACGTGTGCTGTACGAGCTCAACACACACACACACACACACACACACACACACACACACACACGCACAAATTGCCTGCAGCATGCATGTGTAACGGTATATGAACCGTTGTGAAACTAATGAACATATCCAAAAACTTTATTGGCAATTTTTGGTCATAGTTCCGGTCATTTGCACGTGCGCGTGTTTTCTGCGCGTTTTATTGCATATTTTTGACAGTTTATAGTTAGAAGATAGCTTACCTTAAAATCGCTTTGTGTCTGCTTAACTCTACGAATGATTTTCACACAATATAGGTTGAGAGTATAAAAATGTTTAATAATTTTTGAGTTTGTTTTATAGGGTTACTAAGTCAATCAAAAATTTGAATAAAATAGTCCGAAAATTTGTTATGAAGGTATTCGTTTAACGATTCTTCTTCTTGACTGGCCATAACTACCCGTTACAGGTTGACGGCCTGATATAGAGCAGTGCTCCAAGCACCGCTGCTTAGCTGTAGTTTGTCGCTTACGTTCAACAGCCGCACTAAAGACCTCATTCCGAGCCAGCGGTCTGACTATGTCAATGTCGTCGTAGAGCTCATAGAGTTCATCGTCCGTCGAATGCGGTAGTCGATGCCAACGCGTAAAGAGCCAAAGATCATCAGACTGCGTCGTCACCCATGCTTCAGTGCCACCAAGCACAACGGGAAGGATGAGCCTCTTTTAGAATATTAGTTTCATTTGGCGAGAGCTGTTTCTACTACTCATTTGCCTTCTGAGACTATAGCAACATCTTGACCTCCATGCTGACATCGTTCTTCTATGTAGACGAAATCCTTGACCACATCACAAGTTTAGTTTTCAAAACAATATGAGAGTCCAACTGCTTCAATTTACTCGAAGAAAACATATACTTTTCTTTACAACCCGGCACAACCTGCCTGATTCTCTTTTAAAAGCCGTGAAGCTCCGGTAACTGGTTGCTTAGTACGGCCAAAGATGCAAATATCATCTGCATATGCGAGCTGGATACTCTTATTGACGATAGTAATGTTATGATAAACAGCTGCCATTGGCAACACACTTCATTAAAGAGGTCGCAGGAGAGTGCGTTGCCTGGTCTGAAGCCTCGCTCGGTTTCAAAAGGTTCGGCTTAGTTCTTTCCTTAACGGAGATATGTCTGTGTGGCTCATCGTCATTCTGCAAAGTCATACCAACTTTTCAGGGTGCCCGAATTCAGACAATGCGGCATACACGCGTTGGTTTGCTGTTTAAAAAAACATTTGCTTAGGGCTTTAGTACCCACATCGCTGATTTCTCGAATAAAGCTTGCGGATATGTCAGCATATGAGACCGAAGTGTACTTGCATTACTTGCAAGACATTTCAAAGTTTTCACGTTTAAATGTCGGTACATATAGCTAGTACTACCACGCTACTCGCTTTGTTCCGAATTGCCTTTTAGAACCATTTAGTCTAAATCTTAAGCAAACAAAATCTATGCTAATATTACAAATTCGAAAGTAACTTGAATTAAAAAACGCTATTTCCACTGGCTACTACGCTTATATAAAATATTTTGCATACATACGATTATCGCTTATATGCATCACGTGCGCTGCATTCTCGCTATTGCATACAAGCGATATTAACTATAATCGCTGATTTGCATTTTTTTTGCTTATAACCGACTATCGCTTATATGAAATTATCGCTTACATGCAATAACTTCAATGCACTTGTTTTGTGTCACATAAGCGATATCTACTGTAAGTGGCTCTTCTTGTTTGCGTCATATTTATTTGTCATAAAATTATGAAGCTTCTTTTGTACATATGATGGGAAACTTACTTCTCTCAGTGTAAACTCTCACTTTTAAGCCTTTGTACGCATATGTGTTCCGCTACGTCTGTCATTGTTTGTGTCTCTTAAATGTTCGCTTCCGTTTCCGCCAGCCAACCCCGTATTGTAAGATGTTCGAATACACTGACTTCATTGCCTACCCCCGGGAGGCATTTGCATATGGCCTGCGTACCACTGTCGCCCACCCCGTTCAATTGCCAGCCAACTGTCAAATTTTATGATAGCGCCAAACATAACTCATTGACAGCTTTGAATTTTCACATGCCTCTTGGCGGGGGAACAGTTCTGTTCGGTTCGGTTCGGTTCAGTTTGGTTTCTGCATATTGCACAAAGTTATGAGCCGCATATGATTAACGGCGCACATTAGCTATCGATTTTTTTGCTAAAGCTATTTTTTTTTTGGTATTTTTTTGTTGCTTTTTTTGTTTTTTTTATTTTTCAGCGCTCATCAACGCGTTTATTTTGTCATCAAGCTAATTAATTAATTAGAAACAAAGGCAAAAGAAAAACTCGACTGGTGTGAAAAGCGCGGACACACCTCGGAAAAAAAAAACCGTAATGGAAAAGCGAATTCTGTGTATGTGTGTGTGTGTGCGTGAGTGTGCAATAAAAATGTGTCCCCAGTCTAATTAGATAGTTGATGTTTGAGCGGCTACGGGTACGGGTACGGTCTATCTGCGGGTCTGTTACGGGCTGCGCGTCTAACTGTAATTCATCAAATGTCAAATGAAGTGAACTGCAGTTGGGCGCAGTTCGCTACAACAACAACAAAAGGAACAACAACTTTCCAGCTTAGGCTTGTCTAATAGCTTACAAATCTGTCGTATCCGGCTTAAAAACGCCGCAAAAACGCATAAAAACCATGCCCAACTTTTGCATACATTTATGTCGAGCGATGGGTATATTTTTTTCTTTTTTTTCTTTTATAGATAACATATTTTCATATATCCGGCAGCGTCTTTACGGCGCTGCCTTCAATTCGTTTTTATTGCCTTTTATAGTCGTTTATAGTTTTTTATGCCAACGCATAAATTTCGGTATTCTTTTTGTTTTTGTTAGTGTACATCGTAGTATAGCGCCAAAAGGGTAGTTCGATTTCTGAAGCTGCCCCCTGTCGTCTGTCGCAGCGGCTCCGGAGTCCTGGGTTTTACGCTTTGGGTCGCCGGATCACGCGTTTTCTTAAATTTCAATATAAGCGCGTGCGCCTAAAAATATGCAATAACAATTGTCATGCATGCAAATGACTTCATTGCCGTCGCTGCTGCTGCTTCTTCTTTCGGGTAGTATCCAAAAAAAAAAAAAAAAACTAAGGAGAAATTTCGTCATGGCTCATCCTCAGTCTCAGCACTTTGCATGATTGAATTTGTTAGCTCTCGCGAATGTTTGACTCATTTTTATGATTTTTTATTGCATACTCTCAGGCGCGGGCCCAATATTACAATACTCGCTCTCTATGTATGCGTATTACCCTTGCCAATGTCATTGAGCTACGACGACTGACAAAAATTTATGTACACTCATATCATATATACATATATTTACTTATGTATGCACATTGCGTTCTGCACGTAAATAAATTTAATAGTTATTTGCAGTGCGACAAGGCCTTAAGCCAACCATTGGGCAAGTCAAGACCCCGGCAGTGTTTTGCTGGCGCTCGGAAGTGATGGCGGGGAGACATTTTTCCCATGGGCGCAAGTTTCTCGCTTTCGCGCCTCAAGGGTTTAAACATGTAGGGCATAGTTTTGAGTTCTTTGCTAGTTTTCTGAAACCACACACAAAAAAATCTCTTCGGGTTAATAAACCAACGGCAACAGTAACTTTACTGTATACTTTTGCTGGGCCAGCAGTTAGTTGAACTGCAAAGATTTTAACTGTTTAGACGTGTTTTTTTCATTGCTTGAGTTGAGTGTCAAACTCTTCACACACTAGCCGTCGATTCGGTAACCACTTCGGGCTTATGCTTTGGCAGATATGCCTTTCCCTTTCCTTTCTTTCACCTCCTTCCTGTGAATGCCTTTCTTATCGTCTACAAGACGAACTATTTCAATATAGTTGAACTGTCTGCATGCTACATCCAACTGGAAACTGTAACAGTATTAAAAACAACAAAAAAACAAAAACAACCCGTTAACGGGTTACGTCCTCATGTAGTGCACCCCGCCAGGCATCTCTGCTTTGCGCGGGTCCGCTCAAATCGTTCATACCAAATTAGTGCGATCTCTACTTGGTCTTTCCTGCCGTTTTGTCGCCTTCCTTCAATAGCCGCATTGAAGAGCTTTCTCACAGTAGCTTCTTTATCCAAACGCACCACAAGACCCAGCCAGCGGAGCCGCTGGACTATATCAATGTCGTCGTAGAGCTCATCGAGTTCGTTGTTTCATCGAATGCGTGAAGGGCCAAATATCTTACATTGTACTTTCCGCTCAAAAAAAAACCTCACAGATGTTGTTGGGTTATCAAAATCAGAAAAGTAAAGTCTCGTTATTCGTGACCATTCAGACCAAAGGAATTAAAGATCATGTCGGAAAAGGACTTATTGAGGTGTTTAGAGAATTGGAAATTGCATCGTTTAGGGGCGGCGGTTACTTGATGTATTTTTTATGGTAACTTATTCTAGTTATGATTTATATTAGTTTCAACATTAAGCACTATTTTCGAAATTTTAAAAAATAAATGATTCTATATTTAAGTTTGTAGCTGTTCATAAATGACGTCATAACCGTGGTGGGGGAGGGTTTCATCAAATTGTGACTTTTTGCGACTAAGAGGTAGGAGAGATGTTCGGAAAACGTGACGTCTCAATCAAAATGTTTAAAAAATTCGAAAAAATCTTCATATTTTCAAGCAATGTTTACTTTTCATTTTAAATTCAAACATCTATTATAAGGCTAAGGAAAAATTTGTGGATCCCTTTTTCATTAACTATATGGAAACAAATATGAGTGAAACCTATATCATTGTGTAGGGAATTTTCATAAGAAGTGCGAAACATAAGTTTTATTCATATATTTTGCCAAATCATTAGTAAAATTAATAAAAAAAACATTTATGTTGAGATGTCTTTACATGTGTTCGTAACTGTTTATAAACGTTTTCTCTGTTAGCTATTGGCATTACTCTCGCAAAAGCAGTGAACGAAGGCCTAAGCTTGCACTTCGGCTGTGTTATTTGAACAGCCGACAAGTGTTCGGCCCGGAAGAACATGACTGTTTTATATGTATTTGTGACTCACAGTTGCTCATGTAAATCATAAAGAGAAAGAGAAATCATAAATGCAAAATGATTTTGAATTAAAAAATTTATGGATTTTAATTTGCAGTCGGGATCCTACTGCGGGGTTACCACTCCAATAAGGATCTTGCATTAAATACTAAATTTTTCACCCTTCAAAATATTCTGTTCCAAGTTTCTAGTAATGCCCAAGGCTGATATTTTTTTTTTGTTAGCACAATTCGCGACGTCACATTATGGGGAGGCGGGTTGCCTAAACGTGACAATTTTGACAAGAGGGAGGGAGGGCGGATTAAAAATCTTGAAAATTTTAGTGACGTCGCACATGAAAATGGTTTTCTTACAGAACCTAATTAATGTATATAGCTATCTTACATGAAAGTGTTAAGGAGGTACTAAGTTCAAACAACTGAAACGGAAATCAAAGTGAAACAATTACTTTTGATACCACATACTACCTTCTTATTTTTGTTAACCAGTGTAATCGCACATGTGGAATCTAAGTAGATTTCTAATAAAGCAATTGACCAATTCTAAACACAATTGTGGCATCAGTGCAAAATATAATAACTAATAAAAGAACTAGCGGGCTCCGACCCCTGCTTGCACATCTGTATCAGAATACTTTTAAAACTTTACCAACGATAACCAATCGTTTTAGCATTTAGCTAGTTACCAAGTCCACAGCTTCTTAATGCAGCTGAAACTTGTTCAATATTTTAGGCTTGTAAAGTGCCTGGGCAGGTGGCACACAGACGTCCGGGGAGGCGGGGTCTCGTCGTTGTCGTCCGTTGATTGCCAGTTAACCCTTAAAAACTAAAACAGAAAACCCAAAGTCGCATTTCGCCCTTAACATGAATCGCGTTCCTATCTCGCCGTTGAATCGCGCGTCATTCATCATCCAAATCGACTTCCGTTTCGTGGCTTGGGCATTTGAACTGACTCACGCGCGGTGCGATGCAAACTATCGATAAGACTGTCGGGAAGTCACCCACTCGCCCACATGCCACCCACCGCTCCGCGAAGTGAACCACAGTTCTGCACAACTATTGTACTTTAATGGCAATTTTATCGATAATGTTCGTGTTGAATTTTCGATTTTGTTTGCTTGCATGTGTACGGCCGTAGAATTATGAGCGATCGACACGCCAACAAGTACCAAGAAATTGTGCAAATCGCAGTCGTTCATGGGGTTGGGGAGCGGGCGCCCGAAGCCCTGGTTGCATGGAGTTTGGGGCATGCGACGTTGATTTAGTAATTTAGCACACAATGTGTTTGTGGGTTTTCGGTCGCAGCAAATTATAAGCACGCGAATATCGAACGGTTGGGCGTTTGACGGGTTGGATGGGGGCGTAACCGCCCTATCAATTAGAATGGTTGAGCGGCAGCCAATGGACATCTTGATAAGCAAGGGGCAACCATATATATGCATAAATAAATATAAAAATAAATAAAAATAAAGTGCCAACAGCGAAATGCGCTTTGGAATGGTCATTAAAATATGCGCAGCGCCTAAAAGCATGCACTACTAATTGCCCCATAAATAATAAGGACACCGGACGCAGGGTCCTGCTACTTATCGGCCATCAACCATTAAACAGACACAGCGAAAAAAAATTAAGTTTTGTCTATACTATAAATTGCATAACAATTTATTGAGCACAGTTTATTAATAAATCATCGTTTAATTCCTTTTGCACAATTATGGAAATAGTAATAGAAGCAGCTCTTTAAGCACATCGTTATCGAAACGGTTTATCTCATTCTGGTAATCGATAGCCACATCCCGGACTGCACTGGGATACACGACGTTTGGGTCAAATTTTCTTGCTTCTTGCGTTCATAGGGGACCTGCTGAAGTTCTCGAAACAAGCGTGCCTTGGTAACAGAGAGACCGATGCGGTCTCCAAATCTGAATCACCATCATGTCATCTTTGGCCTCAATGCGAACGCATTGTCCCCCATGTTCGGTGTGAGCTGCTATCTGAGTGGAAACGGGACAGCAGTGCCAATGTACTGGCACGGATAAGTACAGCTACCACCAGGCGATGACAGATGCCAAGGTGAGATATTGATGTCACAGTTGCCACTGAAGCAGCTTCTACGTTGGCCACATATGACTGGAGAGTGGTTGATTATAACTGTTGTGGAAACTCCAGATCCAAGTAGCGCAGTCCATACTAGAACATTGCCATTGTAAGTGCCCTCTGTATGCACTTGAAGTGCAGCTGTAGAATAGCGCATGGGATGTTTCTGGAATTATGGCGATCCGAGAGAATATGGCTGCTCACATCATGTGCCA
Source organism: Chymomyza caudatula (assembly GCA_035041775.1). Taxonomy (NCBI): domain Eukaryota; kingdom Metazoa; phylum Arthropoda; class Insecta; order Diptera; family Drosophilidae; genus Chymomyza; species Chymomyza caudatula. The sequence goes on from JAWNKW010000150.1 coordinate 5,580,874, forward strand.
AGTCAAGTTCGAAGTGGCGACGCGTCGTCCGCTTAAGCAATTACTCGGCAGCAGCTTCCTTTTGTGTCGCATAGTAGCTTATTTAAAATTATGTTCTACTACAGGGGGGAGAGTAACCCTCCTTGAGGAGTACCTTTACTAACATTATTAATTTGAGTAGCCAGACATTTTCTGAACTATCCTGCTTTTGAACCTTTGATCGATCAGCTTCACCAATTGGTCTGTTAGTGCTAGTGATATCAAGGAGGCTGCCAGGGTGTATTCCTTGATATGAAGGGATCTTTAGTCATTGTGACTAACGAATGATATGAGCTCAGGTATCAAAAATGCACTGAGGTAAAGGCCAATGAGGCGCTAGAGTGCCTTTAGCAGGAAAAAGGCCAGACTAATCGGTCTGAAGTCCTTAGGTATTATGTGGAAAGCTTTAACTGTCAGGGGAATGAAAATTGTGTTTGCACGTTATCAGATTTCTGGAATTCAAATTCAAAATGGATTTAAGTCAATTTATGGCCAGTCGGGCTGGTATGATTTTGTCGGGTCCGAGAGACCTATAGGGTTCAAAACTGTTTATCACCCATAATTCCCTTCTGAATTGAAATTAGGGAAAGGCTTGTAAATTGTTCAGCCTTTAAAACGAGTATTTGGTTGAATACTAAGTGACTGCTCAATAGAATCTATTGTCCCTTTTCAGGTATTCTAATATTGGTTTTGTTTTTGGAAATCTTCACGAGGTTAGCAGCAGTCGAGGTACTTTCAATATATACTTAAAATCTTGTTCTGGTACAAAAATGTTGTAAGCTAGTGTAATTTTTAAAAAGAAGTTCCAATCTTCAAGCGCAACTACTATTTACTGTTAAGAACATTTATAGCGAGTAAAATGAAATTAATAAATTCCAAGAAAATTTTGCAAAAGGTCGTAATTTGTGTGTTCCGGTTAACCTTGCGTTGGCATGCACAACTGTACTTTGAGCTAGTTACAATTACAGCATACCGTTATAGCTCAATCAACCGTTGTAGCCACGGCACGCAGACCAAGTCCAGTTTCCATTCGCAACGAAAACTGCGCTGCCGCTGCCTGCGGCCCTGCAACTTGCAACGCGCATTAAGTTCAATTTCAGGCTACCAGATCAGAATTTATGACATTGACGAAACGATAAAAATGTTACCAGCGTTGGGCGGCAGCACATAAATGTGCATTAAATGTGCACAAGGGGGCTCGCTGCCACGGGACTTGGAGCTGGGGGTGGCGGTTTGTCGTACACAACAACAATATAACTATATAACTGACCAAACAACATGAAAATGAAATGCGATGCTCAGACGAGGCGGCGCACGTTAGCAAATGCCTAAAACTATTAATTTCCACGTAGAGCTAGCAGGCAACAATATACGGACGGAATGGATGGTTGGTGGCATGGTTGATGGCATGGCTGTTGGTTTGCTTGGACAGTAGCTGAAAGCTTCCGTTGCGTCCCTTTATGCAGACAGAGCGAGAGAAATCTATATTTACGATTATTGAAGTTTATGACGAAACGTTTTCGTATCATTTTGCGTCGTCACATAAATGTTAAACGAGATACACACACACACACACACGACACACAGATACCACTAAGAACCGGACAGTTGTTATATTGTATCTGGTATCTGGTTCGAACGTATCGTTGGACTGCTTGGGCGCTCGCTCGGGGCGGGGGATGAGAATTTCATAAATGTTGGCACGCAAGCTGCTAATAACGCCAGAGACACAGCACAGGTGCTGGATCCAGCCTCTGGCGGGCAGAGCGGTGGTTGCCCTGTTTTTAGGGTTGTTCTATGGTCACAAAAGTGCAACACGCTCGTAAAACCAATGAGCAAATAGCCTCAGCCCCCAACCAAAGACCACCCCACACACACACACACACACACACACACACACACACATAAAAATGTTGTGTAATTACGTTACGTTACGCACAGATAGACGACGGCGACGACAAGACAACCGCCCCCCCCAACCCGCCTTGACCACTGTGACTGCGGGAAAAATCATAATTAGGCTTCAGCTCATTTTTCGGTCTTACTCTTACGGGCTTTTGCTGCGTGTGTGTGCGTGCTTTTTATTGTTTTAATGAACACATGAGTGCAATTCCTGACCATTAGGGTTGGGGGTTGCCTTGGTTTAGCCTTGCTACACACAAAAAAAAAAGGTTTAGTAAATCTGGGTAATATTGTTGGTTAATACGCCAAGCCACAAAATCGGTAAAACTAACGGCATTTTACAGCTGACTTTTCGAAACTTTTATTGAATTTAAACGAATATGTTGTTGATAAAAGTGTCAACCCTAAAAATTTGTAAAAATTTACGGAACTACACAGTAGCAGCAGTTATGCTTACTATGTGCACAGTTTATATATTATGGCTCATAGTAACTGTGTGCACAGTAATAGTTACTGTAGCTTGCAGTAGCTAGTTATTCTAACTATAAGCTATTTTCTATAATTACTGCTTACACTGTAACATTGCATGTAGTTGACAGTAACTAGCTATTCTATAACTTACAGTAACTAACTATTATTACTTTGAGCACAGTATATTTACTGTAATTAAAATTTTCGTTTCTATTTTTACTGCGTGCTGCGTAAGGTTTAGGTGTCTAATAACGTAACTTTAACTATTTTTATTTCGAACACTTAAATAACTGGCTTCTTACAGCAACTAGCTGTATTTACTATATTAGCTGTATATAGTAACAGTATTTTAACTATAGTTTTTAGTAACCCTTTAACATTGACTGTAGTTTACAGTCACTAAATATTCTATAGCTTACTGTAACTATCTACTTTACTGTGAGTACAGTATATTTAGTCAAGCTAAGCTACTTTCTCTTATTACTGCTTGCATCGTAACATTTATTGTTTAATATGACAGCTTACAGTACCTAGCTAATTTTATTGTTGTTTTTGCAACTTTCTATAATTACTGCTTACTCTGTTACATTGACTGTAACTTACAGTAACTAGCTATTTTATTGTTAGCAGTAAGTAGCTTTTCTTACTATAAGTACAGTATATGTACAGTAGTTTATAGTAACTTGCTATTATTATTATTACTGTAAAAACAGTTGTTAATTGCAACATTATTTTGAGGACTTAAATTTCAACGTTTAATTTAACTGTAAGCGCAGTTAACCAAGAACAAGAAACAAAACAAGTGAATCAAAATTCAAGTCTAAAGTTACTGTTGGCGTTGAAGCTTATTTAACCGACATGTAATTTTTTTTTGTGTACAATTCGACTTGTTTTGATTTTTGTCTTGGGAAACTGAAAGTTCTGTTTGTCTTATATGAAATCATTTCAGGGTGGATATGGATCTTATAAAGTTGTTTGCAACAGCTGCTGCCTGCAATTCAAAATATGGCCCCAAACCTCAAACTTACTGTCATTTAAGGCGCTTGCTTAAAGGTCAATGCACATTTTAACATATGCCCCCACACACACACACACACAGCTACAGCAAATTTCCAATTTCCGCCAATGTCCACACCTAGAACAACAATAACAACAGAGATAACATTTAAGCGAAATCGCTTTAAAATCAATTAACCGTAAAATCACTTGCAATTTGCGCGCACGGCACAACAAACGGTAAACAGAGGCAGAGCCAACGGCACTGCACAATGGGGCCTTCAACCGAAAAGTGTGGCAAATTTCAACATTTTAATGATAGCATTTTGTAAATTCAATACATGCATCTGAAAGCAAAATATCTAAAAATTCCGACAAAAAATTTTAATTAAAAATAAAAATGGCATTTTTATGACTGGCTTTTAGGAAAACTACCGATTGGAACTGTACTGTATACATTAGAAGAAAAAAAAACCAACAACAAAATACAATATATTTCACCTATCACCTACGTCACTATTTCGTGTTGTGAGAGTATATAATAAGTCGTCGAATATCGACGACAAGGCGACGAATATTACACTAGTAATATTAAAAAAAACACAAAGATAAGGTGCAACCTTCTCGTAGCTCTGCTCTCTCTTGTGAGTCACAATAGCTTTACTACTACAGAACTTATGATTTTCGCCTTAAACCAAGCCGGTTCACCCCACTGTGCGATGACTCTTTGTGCCTGGATGCCAAACAATCAAATGTGGTGGCAATAACATTAGCTGCCATAGCCCCAGAGTCCGAGTTGGAGTATTGGCCGTAGTCGGAGTCTGAGTCAGAGCACGCATTTCGCGCTTACCCCCTGTGTCCGTATGAATGTGCCCCTGTATGTGTGCAGCATGCAGACTGTGAAACAACCCCAGTCCCGTGTACTGGGCTCCAACTGGAGTTGGCCACTTGGCTGCTACTGCACTGCACTTGACCAGGAAGCACGGACGTGCTGCCAGGTATTAACCTTCATTTAATGTTAAACAAAGCCGCGTTACATGTGCACAACACCAGTCAGCACCACAAACACCACACCAACTCCAGGCAGTGGCACAAAAAAATTGTATGCTCTGCCACGCCCCCAGCCTACTAGTACAATGCAAAACATTTCGATTAACATACGCAAACATATGTGTGTGTGTCTGCCGGATGCTCGGCCAGAAAAAACGCAATTCGCGCAGGCGGCAAATTGAATTGCTGGCAAGGATCGAGAGAGAGAGCATGGAGGAAGGTCCATAGTCTAGGTGTACAAGAAAAAAATGGCAATGTGAAAATCTGTTTCATCATCAAAATCATTTTAAAACAAAACGGACTAATTAAGCGCCAGCTTTTTGGAGCTTGCAGACATCAGAGTGCTAGGTTTCCTTTCCAGAACTGGGATTGGTGTGTGAAAAAGGACCAGAGCTGTTGCTTTGAAGCTGGTTGAATGCACATTCAACTTTTGATCAGCGTTCAGGAGGCCATCAATGTGCATTTTGATAGACTTATTGATGAGCTTAGAAACATGGTCGGCAAAGTGAGCAGAGACGTCGGCAGAATTTCAGACATTGTTATGTTATTTGTGTGTAAGCCGTAAAAAGTTGTCAATGTGTTGGGCACATTCGCATGCATGTGTTCACGAACGTTTTCTCATTGGTCAGAATTTAAGTTACTGCAATATTAATTTGTCAGTCAGCAGAGAAAAGTCTGCTCACTTTGCCGACCATGGGCTTAGAACTTAAAAAGATAATTGTATATGAGTCAGTCGGTGTCATACAGTGAAAGACTCTTAACCAATTTTTACAAAAAAAAGGGCATCATCATCGCATGGTGGCGGGTTGCACAGTGGTCGCGAAAGCACGGATTCCGAATTATCATTAGCTGAGAAGTCCTCAAGTCGCAAATTATTTGAAAATATTACTTCCGATTTCGATGAATTGTATGGTTTCTAAAATCAAAGGGCTTTAAATATAAGTTAAGTGTAGAAGGGATTATAAGCGACTTTTGATACAACTTGCAGAAGGCCCAAATGCAGAAGCATGCCGAGGTTAACCCCTTATTTGACTGGAATATTTTGGAAAATCTCACAAAGTGGTTTTCAGTACGATTTTTAGCACTTAAATGAAATTATATTTTTAGCCATATGAACGTAGTAATCACGTTTTATAGTCATAAAAGAAGATAATACATTTCTTATAAACGGGATTGGGTGGAAATAATAATGTAAGTGTAAAAATCATTTACCTCTCGAGGAAAACTTCTACTTGAGTTCTGATGATTTGCCCCTAATAGTTACATATGGTTCAACTGTCCTCATTAAGCAGACATACAAAATTATACAACCAAAAACAAACATGGAAGCTTTCTAAAATTGGCTTAAAGATCGTATTAGTCTGAATGTTTCCCCCAAGTCTGGAGCTAAGATGTATTCTGCAGTTGGAAATGCTTCACATGAGGCTGGATTTCGTTTTACTAAACAAAAAAAGCGAACATGCAGTTTTCAAGCCAAATATGCTAAACGACAGAGAAACCGAAGAGGAGGTGCTTCATTCTTTGTATTCACCATGTGAGAGGAGCTTACCAATTCGACACGTGACCGCTAAAGAGTTTAAGCTGAGGTCAAACCTATATAAGTGCAACAAATTTACAGGACTTGACAAAATTGATGGGACAAAGCGAAATACTATGCCTCCGAAATGCATTTATCTATTAATTTATAAGTATAACTCGTTACTGAGACTCGATCATGAAGTGATTTTGACACTGTACTTCGACCTACCGTTCCATAAGCTTGCGAAAGTAGTTGAAAAAATACTCTTAAAGAGAATGTTACCTGAATTGGTTGTACGCGAACCTTAGTTTGGGTTTCGAAAAGGACTTGGAACGCTTGAACAATGCCACCGATAATGATTGTACTCAGTGTTTTTTTATGTCCTTCAAGCTTTTCATAAGCTCAGTCGTAACTAACTAATCGCCACGGATTATATTGTATCCCTAAAAAAGAAGGTGACCATCTACGAGTCTGGAGTTACCGTAGGAAGGGGACCAAGTTATACACAATTTTGACAGCCGTCCTACCTGTTGTAAGCAATACTGAGGTAGCAACATAGGCTGATAACATTGCAATGGCATAAACCCCGTCGAGGCATCCTAACCACTACAGGAGCATTTTCTTAATTGATAAATGGCTTAACAAATGGAAGATATTTGTTGACTACCAAAGTATTCTGGTATTAATTGACCATAATTTAATGGGAAAAGAATTAAACCATATGTAGTAATAACACAACTCAGCACGATATTCAAGAACTCTAATGGATGATCATGTTTAAACTACCTTCCCTCAATATTGCTTCGTACTCAGTTTTTTCCGCTCATACTCAGGTTTCGAGAATTTCGCGAATATCGGTATTTTTGAGGAGGCTTCACTTAAACCACTATATTTCTTTTGTCAAATGAAGTATCCACTAAATTCCTTATTTTATTTAAGGATAATGAATGCCACTACAATCCTTTCATAGACCAATTTTCGATTTGACCAATGATTGATTACCAATGTTGAAGAATGAAAAATAAGCAGAAAGAGGAGTAGGAGCTGATATAGCAGCAGGTAATCAAAAAAAAAAAAAAGGAAGCTGAGCTCTTTTTTCTTTATAATCTACCAATTAATATTATTTCAAAATCATTTTTTATTAATTCTAATTAAAAAATAATATTTCAAGATCCATATTTTAATATCCATCTAATAGCTAAAAGTAACGCAACATCTCCAATTCGATTTGATAATGTTAATGATCCAGCATTATAAGATTTAATATTTTGAAAAAAAAAAAATACTAAACAATGTGAAACTAATCCTAATACATCCCGACGTAATAAAATTCGAATTTACCCGAAAAGAACCATCTACTTCGTCGAATCGACGACGTTTTTTTTTTTCATATTTGCGCACTTTACATTGAGCTCATATTCTGTATAGCTCTAGATGTTGCTAAGCTGTGAAGTTTAGAAGTCACTTCTAAAGGAACTATAAACGACGAATTTTTGCATTCGATTTATCTTTTAAGTGTATAATATCAAAACTATTTTGCGTTATATGCAAAAAACTGCTTGCAAAGAGCACAAAGTAGACCTCTATACTCTTGTATAAAATAATAAATAATATTATTCAAACTGAGTTCTTTTACTAGTTTTAAGTATTATCATTAAGATTAAATCATAAAGATTTGGTTCAAGTTGACAAAAAATAGAACGACTAATACAATAGAGCACAAAAGTATACATTTTTTTCATGAAAAATGAAAGTTCTAACTATTTAAAATTTTCCGTAGTCGATTCGATGAAGAAGAATCTTAGTCTATGTAAAATAAGAAGAACCATTTAGGGTTAGTGATAACCTATGTCTAATATAAAACACGCAGTTTCAATTAGACTTATTTAGACTTAAAATTCAATTCAAAGAGACATGTTTTTGTTAAACAGTTTATTTATTTTTACAACAAATTTAATATACTAATTTTATCATTATTAATTAATTATTTTAAGTAAAGTAAATATTTTAATAAGTTCTTAAAATAAAATAAATAATTTATATACTATAATAAATTATAACTTATTTATTAATAATTGCTAATTCTAAACATATACATATTTATTTATATTAATTTATTTTATAGCTTATAAAAGAAATTCTTCTTTTTCTTAACTGGCCATAACAACCCGTTATCGGGTTACGGCCTGATGTAAATACATTCTTTATTTGGAATTGTGGTTTTGCGTGGTGGGTCTCAAAGCCTACGCACAACCCCTTTAAGGCCTGGGGTAACTCTACTGGTCTCGAAAGAACCCAGTGTCATTGTTAGTCGCCTCATACGACAAGCTTTGACCTGCTGAGTTGGTATTCTCTAATCCGCTCACCACACGGGGCATTGGGTTAATGTTAAGTACATTAGCGTCTACTTGGATCGAGGACGCACAGGAAGAGCTCAAATGAAGTAGTAACAGGTGCATCACAAGGCAAAAAGCAGCTAAATGTACTGGAACCTGGGGTCAGATTTAGAAAACTAGGGTCTATATGGCATGGTGGTGGTGGATGTCATTATATTTCGTATGTCTGATGATGAGAATGATGACGAGAATGCCCAGCTAGTTTGCAATGCCTTTTCACGCACACTACTTAGTAAGCCATGGCAGTATTTGGAGCCGCGTATTGACATCGAACTTTGGATACTATGTTATAGATATATAGACTCGAAAGTTCTTAAACACAGTGTTTGGGTGGTAAACATTTCTGTGTGCTTGGCACCTCTACATCTAGTACGTCTGTATCCTGCTGTATTACTTGCTTCAGCCTATCAATATGCAACAAAAATCTCTAGTTGCAACTGCAACTATTCATGCAGGCTTATTGAATCATATGTCTCTTATTACTATTGTAGGACGTAGTTCCATAAATAAGAGCTACAATACAACAACAAAGATAGAAAAAAAGAAGCAATTCTGAGTAGTCGGACAGACAGACAGAAAGACATTTAGTTGTGTTGTTGCTGGGATAGCTTAAGGCGCTTTGATGTATGTGTGTCAGTTCGCCATAACCTCTAAATACAATTACACATATGTACAATGTACACTACTCTATGAAGTGGGTGTGTGTGTGGCTGTGTGAGTGTGTGTTGTGTGTGTGTGTGTGGGTGTGTGTGAGTGTGTGTGCCGTCGTCGTGAGCGTCATTATGGTCGTTGCCGTGCCGCGCAAATCCGTCTTTGAATAATGATGCCGTTGATAGCTGGGATTATAACCCAGGCACAGGACTCCAGCAGCAGGCGCTCCTTCCATTTGACACATAGACAATGCACACATGTATGTGTGATCTGTGTGTGTGTCTGTCTCAATGTCATTTATTTATTATGCCGCAATATTCAATGAACCTTAATGGCATTTCGTAATAAAAATATTGGATTAGTTTGTTAGTTTTGTGCCTTGGTTGATGCAACGATTTTTACGTGTCGCTTTCGCTTGCCACCACCACACCACCCAGAGTCACCCACTCACCCACTCCTTGGATGGCCCACCACCAAGCCACTTGCCACTTTATCAACTGTCTTGGTCCGATGACTGGACAAGCATTACATATTCCATTAAACGCTTAATGAGCCCATTGTGCCAGCATTGGAACTTGTTTGTGGGCGTGCAAGCGCCAGGTACTTAGTACTAACCAATGCCAGATCAAAGCCCAGAACCGATACGCCCAAAAAGTAAGCAAACTGAGCAACTTTCGATTATAGTTCTTTATATATGCGTAAAAATAGCTTTAAGATATGTCAAAATTAACATATGTCTAAAAGAAGCAGGCCACTTTAGTCGTCCTGTGGAAGCAGAGTGTCGTAAACCAAATGTAAGATGTCCAAGTAGTGAATGCACTGCTGCTCGGCTTTGTTTACCCCACGATAGGAACCATCTCAGTCTGTTTCTGTTCTTGTAAGCGTTGGGCATCAAAACCACAAACAGCTACAGCATCACAAAGAGTGTCTGCGATTTGGGCACACAAAAGAGCAGATGCGCTTGAGGGTTGATGTCCACCATACACCCGACCTTGAAATGAGCAGTTACTTTCTTAGTCAAGACCCCCCAAAAAGGAATATCGAGAAATGGTTCAGCTTCAAGAAAAAGCCATCATGTTTGCTAGAGATCGTGCGAGACACGACAGGCTCACCTTGATGCAACCAGAGCAACGTCCTTGCTCAGCTGCGCCTTGTTGCATATTGTATCTGTAGTTCTAACACAAATATTACATTTCAAATAGTGCTATTGGTTTGCATACTTCTTCTTCTTGACTGGCCATAAAAGCTCGTTACCGGGCTATCACCAACCGGTAATACAAAAAGTAGTTAGTGTGCTTTCTAGCTCATACCTTCAACGCAGATATGGCCTGCCCCTAGGTTGCCTCCCTTCAACAGACCCATTGAAGACCTCTTGCATACATCGAATGAGGTACTTCTAAAATATGTATTTTTAACGCTTCTTTAAGGGTCGAACAACGTTGACCTCCAGATTTCGTCTTAAAAAGAAAACGAAATAAGCTTAAATTTGATAAGCACATTGGCAATATTGTTAACAAAGCTAGAGGGGTTCTCGCATTTGTTAAACGTTGGTCCAAGGAGTTTAATGACCCCTATACGACCAAACGTATATATATATATAAGTTGAATATTGTTCCTGTTTGAAGTCCCCAGTATAGACTCTATCGGGACATGATAGAGTCAGTTCAAAAACAATTCCTTTTGTTCGCGCTTCGTAGCTTAATTTGGGATCAAAACATCCGCTTGCCTTCTTATACTGATAGACTTTGCCTCATAAAATTGCCTTTCCTATTTAATCGTAGAATCTGTCACGGTGTTTTATTTCTACATAAACTAAATCTTGGCCTCATAGATTCCTCCTATATTCTTGGCCAGGCTATGTTTTCTATTCCTCGTAGACCTTCTCGCCATTGCCGCCTTTTACACATGTAAGTTTTTAGGTCTAATTTTGCATTGCATGATCCTTTCCGTGTTCTTCGTACTAATTTTAATAAATAATATCATCTTCTTTCTTCTAGTAATTTGCTCTATTCTATGTCTTTTTCTATCTTGTCACTCCTTGACTCTCCCAATCGTGCAATCGTAAATCTTGAGTCTCTGATCATTTTCTGATGTGAGTTAGTGCATATCTTAAAAAAGTTCACCCAACGAATTGGAGACTCGGTATTAGATAAATCTATCTACTTCATTCCTTTGTTCCTCCTTTTTATATATCTTTTTTTTATATTACATTTTAACACAACAAGGTTTTTGTTGATGTATCTCTTATAAATAAATAAATAAATCATTGGATTTATATTGCCAATTCGGCACTATACGCCGATTGTCCCATTAATGTGTAGGAGCTCGCTTTGTCGTTATGAAGAACAATCCGTTTTTGGAATTTGGTTTTCATGAAATCTCCGCTAACTTCTGGCAAACAAATGGTTGTACTTATGTTAAATCATTCAGAATTGCCTGTCTTACGTTTCTTCAGTTGAATGGTAGCTACATGTCCAGGTTTTGAGAAGAATCAGACGACCATATGCCTTGAAGTGCCTATTCCACGTACAACTTTGCTCACAGGCATAAATCCAAAGTATTTAAACGTTCTTAAATAAAAATTCTAACGGTCAGATGTGTATACAATATTGAATGTACACTAATGAAATTTAAGTCGAGGTACACCTGAATCTTTCATGGTACATATACGCTCTTGCACAATCAGTTCACGCGCAGCATCAATTCTTTCTGGCGCAACAACTGTTTTTCGACGACCTTCAACAAATTCGTCGGTAAGCGAACAGCGGTCACGTTCGCAACCCCATGAAACATGACATGAAACAGATCGTATATTTAATGCTAGCAATAATATTACCAAAAATATGCTCCTGCAAAAAACTTTTTAGTTACAACATTTAGCATGTTAACCATTTCTAAGATGATATTTTCGTTTATAGTTTCGGTCATCTGCGTACTAAGCTGTGCTTGAAAACTTGGTAATAATAAAGAAAACTGCACATATCATATTTATTTTGGCATATGAAAATATCAGAATTGTTTGGGTTTAGTTGGAGCGCCCTTAACCCAAAAGGAATGACATGCTAGCACTTGTATATGCGTGTGACGTAATAAATATTAATGACAACTAACCGTTAGAGTAGCACATACAAATATGCCATGCACATTATAAAGATCTATTAGTGTGTCAGTGTGTGTGTGTGTGTGTGTGTGTGTGTGTGTGTGTGTGTGTGTTTTGCCTGTGGGTGGTTGGGAGCGGAATATTGGGTGGTTTTGGACTGGCTTGGCTTGACGTTGACACACATTCGACATGTGACAGATAAATTATGGCAATTGGATGAATGTTGCCACACCTTTGCCCCCGTGCCGTACCGTGCCGTTCCGTGCCGTGACCCACTCCATATCTACCAAAGACCCTGCAATTTTGCGATGAGATCATTTTTCATTTTTCTCCTGTTGTTTTTGTTTGTTTTGTCCAGCGGGGGCGCTGTGACATATGTGCGGCGGCTAATGGCAGCCAAGTTTAGAGTCCTGAAAACGTAGTCGTTACCGTTGCTTAATAGTTTTCCATGCATCGAGGGTTGCCAGTGTTGTATGACAGCTAATGCCTAATGATGGGCTGCTGTAACCAACTACTTAAGTATGGAGGTATGTAATGCTTATGTATGTGTATATACATATTTGATTATGTATGGAAAATGTCAAGCAGAAAATTAATTCCCAAAAAAAATGCATGCCGTATAACGTTAAAAGTACGGCTCAGTTCGACTTCAGCCAATAGCTCAATGTCCAGGTTTAAATCTTAGAAATTTACACTATACAAAAAATGTTCGCCTTTGGTCTTAAAAGAAAGAAAAATTGTTAAGTTTTCTTAATTTCAGACATCTTTTTCTTGATTTAAAAGGTAATATATTCTTGGTCTCGAAAAAATAAGCGTACTTTCAACAGTAGCCGATACTATTTTTATAAGATAAGTTACCTCGCTTCTATTTCTTAAAGTTGGAACTGGAAGCACCACGGCCGCTGTTGTTTAAGCAGCCCTTCTTGCCATACTTCATAGAGAATTACACTGTACTTGAGCAAAGGATTAAACTAAATTACAAATCTGTTGATGATTTTCCTGACATTTAGAGCTCCAAAAATTTTTTGGTTGCAAATGGAAATTCCTTCGTTTAAATGTTAGCTTGATAGATGAAAAGATCCTTGCTTACTTATACCGATACCGATACTTTTGGTAGAACCCTAACCCCTTTCCGAATCCGATATTTGCCGAAGCCTATATATCGAGAAAATCGCGCTTTATGTTTCTGTTCTGGATAAACAAGGCTGCATATATTTTTCCGTTTTTTTCTACCAACAAGTTAAATAGACTTTGTAGTAGCGCTTGTCGCCAAATTTTTTTTTATAGTAACGATTTTTTTTGGTTCTGCCAAAAAGTTTGCAATAGCGTTTTTTTGCTGTTGTAGTTTTAGTAGTAAAACTTAGGTTTTAGTTTAAGTAGTAGATTTACAATTTTATAAGTTTAAATAGTATTAGCTTATAGTGTTTTTAGACGTTTCTTAATTACGTCTTAGGTTTTGGTTTTTGCGAGTACTCTTGCTGCGAGTGTTGTTTAAAAAAAATAATAATAACTGTGCTGCCCATTTTTCCACTTTCTCCCGTCCCTTTGTGGGAAAGTAGCCATTTTTTTTGGGTCTCCATCTAAGAAGGCCCCGTCCGAAAGACCTGCTATTTCTTCTTGATTGTGGTGTCGTACCGACCAGGTCGATTTTGCTTGGTGAAATAGCGAGGTTTTAAAAAAAAAAAGGTGAAAACACATATTCTTTTTTTTAACCTGTCGTGGATGGGGTGAGTTTTTACACAAAAAAGTTGGCCCAACAAAAAAAGAAAAAGTGCGTTTGTTTCTCTCTTTGCCTAGAGGAGGGAAAACCCAAGGATATTTCCAAAGTTTTTTGTTGGTCGTCGCCGATGGTGCCATATCCAACATTTTAAAATAGGATTTGGCACCAAGTTAACAGCTGATTTGAAGCCGAAAGCCATCACCAAGATCAGAGCTTTGGCTCTCGCGGTGTGTGCGGTGGAAACAGCCTCGGAATCTTTTTTTTTTGGAGACAACAGTATTCAGCTTGTAGAGCTAGAGAAGGGAAAAAGAGGAAGTCGTAGCAAACGATAATCTCAACAAAAAAAATTAAAAATAGCAAATTGTACCGAAGAGAAAAAAAAGAAGCGAAACCGGAGCAAATCAGAGCCAAAAATGGGTGCCTGCATCTGATTTTACGTATACCTAATTTAATTTATTTAGCATCTAAGTAATTATTAATAAAGAAAGAAAAACCGATACTTTATATACTCTTTCCTTGTCTACCTTTAATTTGTGCTGGCTTTTAGCATTATTTTTTTTTTACCATTTATATTTTTTTTATAAACTCAAGATAATTTTGTATCTTTGCCTATTTTCATTATTTTATAGTTTTTTTTTGTTAAAATACTAAGTGTATCATGAACGTAGTCTTAATCTGTAATTATGGTTAAATACATATATGGTTAAGCATGAATTTTAATTGCTAAGTTTTAAATGGTTTCCGAGGCCAGCGTTGAAATGGAAAATACTTGGGTGATTTTTTTTGGGATCACTGGATTATTTTTGGAGAATAGTGATCACGGTAGGGTGGGCTTACACTGCTGTGCACCAGTGCATCACCTGGCTACGATGACAGCAGCTCGCTTCTAGGTAACATGTTACAACCTATTTCTTCAAATAAGACTACTTTTTCTAAAATCTACTTAAATCAAGAAAGTACATTTCGTTCCTAAATCATAATGATTCAGTGATGTTTGGTATCTCTTCAAATTAGTTAGTTTGCACATACCTACATATACGAAAATGTGCATTTATGATAATTTTTCTTGAATTAACGACTTTCAAAAACTTTCGCCTTAAAAAAAAAAAACTTTGTAGTGTAGAAAATATTATGTTTCATTTAATTATTTAGGTCCTTGGCCAGGTTGTTCCACGCCGTTGGGTGATGTGAGCTAAACTTTCTTCTAGCTCACTTAGATTGTAACTCATCGATACGCATAAGAACGATAAATAAAACAGTTGTACGCAGCTTGAAGAAGGAGTCATTCACCTCATATGTGTTGAGCAAGGAGCAATACATTCACAATTCCTTTCATGGCCTACTCTTCACCGTGCAGTTCAAAGTAGTTGACATATGTACTGTGTATACATGTCCATGTCTTACCCTCTTTGTAATGATGAGCTCTATCGCCCTCAGAGAACGCACTCCTGCTGCGTGTTGACTTTCATTACGCTCTGGGACAAATGCAATTTCTCAACATTTCGATTGATGTCTACTCATCAATATGACGTAATGGCACTTAGCATGTATCAGTAAGTGGTATCTATGTATGTATAAGTTTCTATGTGTATACCTGACTGGTCAACGGTCAGGGTCGGAGGTCAGCAAATTTATTTCTTTGCCCTGCCTTGACAGTGTAGGGCGTGAGTGCCCCATATGTGGATTATTGTATTGCATCTGAGTCTACAACAATTTTGGATTTCAAAAGCTGTTTGTATTTCGACAGAGTGATCTGAGGAGAGCATAAAGTTAGGAACATCTGATGATTCTTACGCTATTTATATATATGTAAATGGGCAGAACGAATAGCGGGTAGAGATATGAGAAAAAAACAGTATGTACAATGCTATATAAGTCTTTGTGAATGATAGCAGCAAGTTTTGCAATCGTTGGGTGTGAAGGAGAAAATGGAAGATATGCTAGTTGCCTGTTGCCTATGTGCAGCCCTTGGTTTTTGTAGGACATGGGTAAGCGCCCTGTCTCTACCTTTATCAAG
Organism: Chymomyza caudatula; assembly: GCA_035041775.1. Lineage (NCBI taxonomy): Eukaryota > Metazoa > Arthropoda > Insecta > Diptera > Drosophilidae > Chymomyza > Chymomyza caudatula. The sequence goes on from JAWNKW010000150.1 coordinate 5,596,714, forward strand.
TTATCGAACAACCTCCACGTGGTGCAGCCAGTTTAGCTGCTCTTATCACCTTAAGGTGTTTGGGCAGTGAGCTTATTTGAGCAGCGAAGTCTGCCCAGGCCTTTTACAGGGCTGTGTGTAGGATTTGGAACCCACCGCACGGTACCCCCTCCCAATGGAAGATGGTATAAGCCACCTGAATAAGTGCCCTACATAAGGCCGTCAGCCGGTAACAAGTTGTTATAGCCAGTCAAGAAGAAGAAGTGCGCAGCCCTTGCGGCACGACTCGGTTCCTGGCCGCCAGTTAATCTGTTACTCATCTACTTTTTGTCCAAAAGAAAGGCCGCTGAATTGGGTACGTTTTGAAGTGTTCCACATCTCTAGATATGTTAGGATATAAAAATGTAATAGTTTATTCAAAATGAGTGCCAGCTTAACAGTTGTAGCGAGCTAACTTCGAAAGTTCCAATCGATGCTATGTCCGTACGCAGGGTTGTAGAAAGAACATCCGGATGCAGATGAAACTTATACGGGACCTACTATAAGCCCTTTGGCTTACTTCGCTGTGTGTTTTAGTGATACTGTCACTGTCAAAGTCACTATGGCGTGCCCCTTGAGAACTTCGGGTCCGATGAGTAACAGATGCCCGTCCATCGCATTCTAAGAGAAAACGAAACAACAAAAGAAATCTGTTAATCTCAAAAATATGATATACTTTTTTTCCAATACAAACTTAAGTCAGTTCAGCATACAAGTTAGCCACGGCAACAGCCACAAGACAAGACCATTGACTTTGGATTCGGGGGAGGTATTCGAGTGTAGCAGGGAGTGTCGAAGTGCGGGGGCATTGTAGCTTTATCAACAGCCACAAAAGGCCAAAATTGCTACCAATAATAAAAAGCAATACAAAAGCTCCACAGATTTATTTACAACAAACGAGCTTAAAGAATTCAAAAGAATGAAAGAAAATCAGAGAGCACAAAACCCGAAGCAACAAACAAACAAACAAACAAGCAGCTTTGGCTGCTTTGGAACAGGCTCCAATCGTTCCATCCATATAAAATGAGCCAGAAGCGGGGTGAGTCTCGCCTATCTACGGGTGTGTGTGTGTGTGTGTGTGTGTAGGCCAAGTAAGACGCGTGCACAAAAGAACCAAAAATCTAGATTTTGATTTAAGATACTATAGACTGAACATTGGACGGGTGGTTGCTGTGTCCAACTCCACTTGCAAGTCCCTGCAGATGCAGAGTATTAGACTTGGCCAACGAATTGCAGTTATAGCATGCTGGCTTTCTATACACTGCAGCCTTAGGGCTAGAGAGTATCCCATTGTCGGCCACTGCCCGAACTTTCTGTTCCGTATCATTGTTGTTGTAGAGCACGTAAGTCAAGTGGCGCTTAGCTGTCCGGGCGTTTTACGCGCAACTAAAACCGCTGCCAGCATATTGGCGCGTCTTTGGTTTCCATCTATCTGTTCCTTCCTTAACGTATTTCTTTTATGAATTCCACTTCAATGAATTGAAAAATTGCCTTCAACGAATTTGATGCGCTGCCGCTGCTCCCATTGCTCCAACGCTGCTTTGCATTTTATATCGCTCAGCGGTTCGGGGGAAAACCAGGGCAGCAGTGAAGCAAAACAAAAACACCAACACAAAAAAAAAAAATAAAGAAAAGAAAAACATTTTCCTAAACATGACATTTGACATTTGATAATGTCATTTGCCGCGTAATTGTTTTTTGATTTGATGCTCCGTTTTGTGCTCCCGCTTTCCATTGCTGTTATATCTGCCACTATGCATTCCGGGTGGATTTCGATAACACCGCGCGCCACTGAACTTGGTAATCCCCTCAGGTTTTCGGCCGTTCAATATTAAAGTCGCATACTTAAATTAATTTGGTCTTTGGTAAATCTTCTTGCGGTTGTTAGTGGTGGACAGGATTAGCTATACCAATATTCGTTTATTTACATGTTTTAAGTCGAAACAAAAGGACACATATACAACACAGTCTGAGATCTAAAGGATTGAGCGGTGACCGACTCTAGTACCAGGTGAAGGATTTCATCGTTTTGCGGATCTTAAGATGAAAAGCCCTACCGCAGTTAATGCTGAGATATAGTATCAACAGAAACTACCAATTCAGACCGAAATAGGAATAAGAAGGATTACAAAAACCATTGATTAAACTAAGAATTATTTAGCTCCATAATCTCATGTTAAACAGTTACACCCCGCAAACTTGCGAAACTGGCATAACAGTTCCAATCCTCGAGCAAAACTCAAACGAATCCCTGAACAGAAGGGTTGTCGTCAACGACAAAATCATCACCAGTCAAAGAGGGATCGTAGATCATCTAATATCCCCAGACTAAAGCAAACATCAATAATATCCCTAGAGTTTATCAGAGCGTTTAACTGAATCGGTGCTCACACAATAATCGACCAACATTTGAATGGAGAACTGGTTGCAAAGTAACATTATTTTTCCTCAGGGATCTTCACTTTCAACAATGCTCTCTGTTCTATGACTCATACATTCTAACGCGCCGGGAGCCATTCTGAGAAAATATCGGGTAGCTGAAAAAAAAAACTGGCCCTGACCCAAGATCAATAAAGCTGCTACCAATGGCAATGATATATATATATGAAGATATAAAGATAACAAAATATGAAAATATGAAGCTATGCAGATATGAAGGAGATATATAGATATGAAGATATTAAGATATGAATATATGCAGATATAAAGATAAAAAAATATGAAGATATGAAGCTATACAGATATGAAGGAGATATATAGATATAATATATATATATAATAATATATGAAGATTTAAACATATGAGGACAAGAAGAGATGAACATATGAAGATATGAATATATAAAGCTATGAATTTATGAGGGTATTTAGATATGAAGTCATTTAGATATGAAGATATTAAGATATGAAGATATTAGGATATGAGGACATGAAGATATGAAGAGATGAACATATGAATATTTAAAGAGATGAATTTATAAGGATATAAAGATATGAAGCTATGAAGATATGAGCATGAGGCAGTTGTTAGATAACACGATTACGGTATTGCTAGGAGCTAGATCGGGGAAGTGGGTGCCAATAACAATAAATCGCTTAACAAAACTATATGTAATATATCTTTATCTAAGATATAAGTATTGCGATTGGCCAAAAAACTTAAATCTCTAATTTTATGTTTTTCGACGATTTAAGCACTCTGAGAACTTTTCCGGCGATTTGGCGATGTTTTTGTGTTCGTGCGTTGTAGGATCGTTTTCGTTGTCGATGAAGTGTGTTATTCAAATAACTTTAGTAATTTCGACTTTAGCAATCTAAATAGTTTTTTATCGTGTTGGGCATGTCTTCAAAGAGTTTTCTATTGAATTTGAGAACTCTAGTCTCTATATTTGGGTCGGAGGAATAATAAAGAGTAAAGCCTGAGTTGGTTAGCATCTGTTTATTTTTATTGTGTACAAATGTGTAACACTTATGAATATATAAAAATATGTGTTATAAATATGTTTGAATGAAAAATTGCTTATGTTTTAGTTTGTATATTGTAACGTTTTCAATTAAAATTTTTGGCTTTCCAATAGCACTTTTTTTTAACAATATATTCTAATACATTTTTATTGGTCCATAGTAAGATCCTTAAGTTGATTAGTTATTCGATATTAAGTCCCAAGAAAGTTGAACGGTTGTGCCTTCTTTCCATAAAATTAATTATTGGGGCCTGGAAGCATAGAGAGGGGAAAAAAACACGTTTAAAATCAATAAAAACATAAAGTCTATAATTTAATGATTTAAATATATAGTATACAAATTTTAAATGGAAATTCTTGATTTATTTTTCAAGTTGCATCAGGGTATTATCTTATGAAGCGACAAGCCCTAAGCCTTGGATAAGATTATAACGTCTTGACTTAAAGCGTTATTCAGATTGCGCGACTTACAATAGGCAACAAAATTGAAGCCCTTCGATAAAACCGAATAGCTCGGTAAATTTGGTAAATTTATCCATTTTGAATTTTCTAGCACCGTTTTCAAATTATCGCTATTACACGATTTTCGCAGTCAACAAATCGCATATTATTCAAAAGTCTTAATTCCGGAGCTACATGAGTTTTAATTTAAAGTTTCAAATTAAGGCTATTAATTTTTGATTCGATGTTTCTTAGACTCATAATCCTTCAATTAAAGAATAACAAAGTTATCAACAAAAAAGTGAGTGCTGAAAAATTGAATTAAAATTCAAATACATCTTGAATAGTTCGTAATAGAACAATCTATAGCATTCGGATACTCATCTCAACATTGAAAAAGTTTACAATTTTTAGAGCTCACACCCCTTGGACTAACTGTTGGCCAGGTCCACGAGTTTCATGGATTCCAGATGAATCGTAATATGTCAACAACCATGCTTGTTATTTACCCTTAGATTTGCGCTGTTGCTCATGCGAATCAGTGGTCTCGTTTTCGTATTCCTCTATGTCATTTTGTGCCTGAAAGTCAAAGGGCGATGGCCTACGGTCCTGGACCTACGGCGTGCCGGGGTCGGGGCAGAAGGGGTTTCCACTCTTGGTTGTGCTGTTTGATTGCGGGAGCAAGACAAGTCTGAAAAATTAAAATTTGGTACATAAAAAGAGGTATATAAGGTCTGTTTGAAATACCAAAATCATGGAATAAATATCAAAAGCTTACTTAGAGTACGTTCGTATTGGTCAAGAAATCCCATGTTTCTAGACGGTACCATCGTGCTCTGCAAGTAATTGCCAGACTCCTGGCCTTGCCTTGGCGCAGTCCCGCACTCGAAGAGCTGTAAATATAGCAACTTCAGGCTGCCATGAAATGCGAGTTAATTTTAGAGCGTTACCTGTCGCGCATACATCATGGCCATGGCTTGGGCAGAGGTGCTGGGCCCATCCATATCAAACTCAGTAGACATATTGGGGGCGGTATCTGCGAACGATAGTTCCAAAGTCAGTTTGGGTTGACGAGTGGCTCTGTCAGCGTATCGTAAAAATCTAATTGAAATTCAGCTTACGATACGGTCAGACGAGCCGACAATCGGCACGCCTAAGTCGGTCAAAAATATATGTTTTTTAAACGCACAAATTTGGCTGGTCAGTTCATCTGACGAAATCTCCAGGCGGCTAAGGCTTGAATTGATTTTGCTCATAATCGCTTATTAAATAATTTAGCCGTTGCAAATGTCGGGGACACTTACTCAGGGGTGTCTTGGGTACTGCACCACTTTGGTGGATGATTGGGTTTGATTGGGTTTTCTGTGATTCAGAAACAGCTCGATTGGCTGCACGGATTCTATTCTGAGCTTGAGTAATACTGTTCTGTAGGCGCGACAATAGAGACTCCACTACAATATAGATATCTAAGGGTTATAGTGTTAGCTATACATATATTAGTGGTCTAGTTTGAAGTTCCAACACTTACAACGTACACGCGATTGCTGCTGGTTGGGCAGCTTAGGTGGATAATAAAATGGATCATCGTAACCTTGACCAGTTAGTGTAGGAGTTACACATAGGCAGGCGTCACTAGCCGTATCTTTGCTGCTCTTGGAATCTACATAGCTTTGACAAATGTGGCACCAAATTAAACCCGATTTTTGGGACTTTGCCAGGTAGCAGCCGTCTTCTCCATCCCTTTCGTCTTTTTGTAACTCTTCTTTTCGTTTTTCCTCTGGCCTTTCTTCCTCACTCGGCTCCTCTTGTATGGAGCGGAGAGAGTTGCATATGGGGTTTATTATTTTGCGCACGACGCGATGCCGATTCTTCAATTTCTTTGGTCCTGCTGTCACTAGATTGAGCGATTCACTGGAGTTGGCATTATCTGTGACATTCTGTTCCTCGGGTTCCTTGGCCGCTTTCGACTGCTCCGACTCTGCTTGCAGCTGACGCTGCAGCTGCAAGCTGCGCTGCAAACGCTCCTGCTGGCGTTCCATCATTTCAATTATGATAGGCATCGGGACATCTACCGAAGCATCAGTAGACAGTTCCTGCACTTGTTGATCCGCTGTTGCCGCATGCTGTTGTGGCTGTTGCTCCTGCTGCTGCTGCTGCGGTGGCCTTTGCGGAGTCTGCGCCACCATCGCTAACAGCGACTCTTGCTGCAGCTGATGGTGTAGCTGCAAGGTGCGTTGCAGACGCTCCTGCTGACGTGACATTACGTCCACTAACAATGGCATATGAGCTGCTACAACAATGCGATTCGGGTCAAGCCCCCTTTGCTCATGATGATGCTATTGTTGTTATAACCGGAGAAACGGGAATGAACATGTATGCAGATCAACGCACATGAAAAGACAAAGAGAAAGGAGCAAATTAGGCACAGACTAGACATCATAAGCTGTGTCCACAAAGCGAGCTGCCTCGATTGGTTCTGTGTGACAGGGGTACAAGATCAGTTTGGTTCAGATGATTAGATGAACTATATTGGCAGACATCCTCTACGTTGGGTAAAATGTCCTGAACGTAACTGAGCTAAGGCGAACCCCACGTATCTTGGGAACTGGAGGGGCCTTGCATCTAATACTGAGTTGAGCCTTGCTTGTAGAACCATTGACTCGACCGATTAATAGATTGAGCTTATCTATTAACGTAAAGTTGAGAGGGGCAACATTTGCGATAGGTGGAAGCTTGTGGCGGATGGGACGTAAGCCAGCAAATATGGGGCGTGCTATCGCTGTTTGGTGGTTGTGGCATTCCAGGTCCGTGCTCAGCAAAAATTAATACGTAAGGAGTAGGCAGTATTATCGAATGGGCAGCTTACTGACCTTATTTTGGAATCTTTTTGAAGGTTCCTCCACTGAGTTTCATTGAATGCAGGTGAGCAAATAGAGAGCGACTAAGTGCTTTAAAGATCACAGTCACCTTCTCCTTCCTCAGGTAAGGCTTTGAGGATTCTATTTCTACCACGGACTTCTTTTGCACTTCCATGTCATTTGTGTATTTGTGGATATCTCTCTTTGCGGTACGGCCGCCAGAGATAATAGAGACCTCTTTGGTCCATGTGGTAAAACGTGTTGTGTGGATTTGGGGGCCGAAAGGCTACGGGTTCGGTCAGCTGAGAAAGTAGTCAAAGACAAAAGGTATTCGTTGATGTGCTCTTTATTTACGGATATGACACGATGAGGGACTACTATGGAGCAGTCATTGGCATAGGAAACTAGTTGTATCCCCTGCATTGGAGGGAAAATCTTGCAGGTATAGTAACGGGGAGGATATGATCTCCTTGTGGGAGTCCTCGCTGCCAACTGCCAACCAGCGTTTTAAACTATGTGGGAGTGGGGAGACATTGATATTATGGAAAAGTGTGTCATGACTGAAAGTCAAGGGCTACCAGGAATGAGCTTAGATGTGGCTAGTTCACATAAAGCTAGACCGAAAACCGTGTTGCTGATCGGCAAGAGGTAGCTGCTCTGAAAGGCTTGGTAAAAGGAGGGGTTCCATCATTTTCACCATATGCTGCTGTTGCTGTTGTCGTCGGCGTAGCTGTCGATTCATAGCCATTTCATTATCTAAACGCTCCTGTTGACGTTCCATAATGCCCAAAAGCATCTGCTGCTCCTCGAAAAGGTCAATCAGCTCGTTTCCTAAGCTTGCGAAAAGAATCTCCTCTTTTGGCTCGTCCGGTGCGATGCGCTGCTGAGTGCCTGTCATACCTGCAAAGCAATAGAAATTGGTTGAGAAACAGAGAAATCGACTATAAAACTAGGCACTATTATCGGTTCGAAATGCGCCACCCCAAGAAAATAGTAAAATTAACTGAATTTTAAAGTAGCTAGCATATCCTACTGCGAACACAGTGCAGTGTACTATGGTCTATAGTAACTTGTTATTATTACTGTGCGTACTGTAATCACAGTTCATTAAGTGTTAAACTTTTTCCAGTTCGATTTACTGTGGACACTGTTGGAATTGAGAAGTGCACTGCGAAATGGCAAAGACATCCAAACAAAGAAAGAGAAAGCAAAGTCGGTGAAGTGTTTTGTTGGGACTTTGGCAAAACGAGATTTTTTGTATTTGAACACTTTTTGCTACCCCTAGAGAAAAAGTGTACGCCCATCATGGCTATTGAACTCTACGAACTGGTTGATTGGTTTTTGGTTATTGGTTATTGATTCAATGCCGAGCAGGCGCAGTAGCCACTGGACAAACTCCCTCTGAGCATCCCTACTCAGGCTTTGCAGTTTTTCACTTTTTGTGCGCTTGTTTTTCAGCTTCTTCTGGTTCGTGTTTCCTTCGCTTTTTTAATCAAGGCAAAAAACGTGTGGCAGCAGAAAACAACGGTAAAATTCTGGTTAGAAGTGGAGAAAACTGCACCGTTAGTGTCTGATGCTGATGACTGGATATTGTAAAGGGTTGCAGTGGTGGTAAGCTGTGGGGTCGGTTGGGCTCGCATCTGGCTACGCATAGTAAAAAGCCATTCACGTAGTAAAAACATACATCAGAATTTGTGCACGGAAAAAACGCGCAAAAAACTAGTTGTAGGTACGTACGGTCGAGCAGGTAACGGAAAAAAAAACAGTATCTCCAACAAACGGCGCGAGAAACAAACGAACAACTGTAAAGTGTAGCATGAAATTGGCTGTCGTTTGGCTGAGCCAACTGAACTGAAACCGCTGCTACGGATGGGGCATAACTGGTTCAAGACTCCATCACCACCCTGCGTCTCCTGCACGCCCTGCAGCAGGTGCGCCCAGGCAACCAACTGCAAATTGTGCTCCATTTTTATATAGTTTTCAGCCAAAGTCAGCGCCAGCCAGTGTCAATTTTGTTGCAATCAAATGGGAGCTGGGGCAACGCTTAAGGGAGCTGCAGAACAGTGGATTCGATAGTGAACCGGTTCCGGGAGTGGCATAAGGCATGGTGAGGCTCGTAAAACCAAATTGTTGCAAGCGTCAGCGGATAAATCTTGTACGGCTAAGCGAAAAGAGATGACTGCAACGAACTCCAGATGATAAATAGCCAGCAGGTGTCTCTATATGGCATGGCATCTGTTATGTAGAATTCTTAATGGCTGAAGTGGCATGTGTAAGATCTCTAAGAGTTTTTCATCGAAATCCCTATTCTTTTAATAAAAATTCCAATTTTATTTTTTTTATTGTTAAACATTTCAATTTTGAGCAAAAATACATTGCTTCAACTTACAAAAAACGTGATTTTTACTTTATATTTTATTGTTGTTAACTACTACTGTTTATTTCTAAATAACAACTTAGGTCAATATGATCGTCACGTCATATTGGATGATCGGAGCATGAAGGATTGTGAAATGTTTGCAGGTAAAAGTAACTACACTAAACGGGCTGATCACATTTCACGTGAATCTTGTGATGAAAAAATGTTTTGCCACCTTGACAATGCACAACGATAATGCACAGTCGCCGTAACAAAAAGCCATATAATTGGTCTACCAAATGCTTCCCATCTAGCTTAAGCTCCAAATTCCGTACTCTGCAACTAATAAGAGGTCATCACTGAAACAAAGGCTTATTTTGAGTCCAAAATTGACTAAATATTCACACTACGCCAATCTTGAAAAAGACGCACGAATACCGCATCGACACCCACCATCTCTGTGTAGATAGTAAATCCAAATTTGATAGTTTTTGAGTGATAATCGCATTGGCTGAGTTCGGTATCCAAGCAAAACTGGTGCGACTTTGCAGGACACACACAGTTTTGTTAAAGTGTGAAAGAACCTCTGTGAACCTTTGATACCGAGCGATGCTTCAGAAAAGGCAAAGCTTTTCAAGTTTGTGATGGAGAGTGTGTAGCGATAAGCTAAAGTTCATCAGAACTGGACTTTCTTCTTTAAGAGTGTCCAGTTGTTCGCCCAGGCAGATGATATTGAGTTATCGGAGCCTTTGCGGCTATATGACTGAAGCTGCCAAAGTGGATCTGCTTGTAAATGAGAGCAAGTCAAAGTATATGGTTTCCTCGTGCAAAAAGGCAAAGCAGTTGGACTCTCAGATTGAAGTTTAAAACTCTACTTTTGATGTTGTCAAGGATTTCATCTAGCGTGGCACCACCGTCACATGGAAGACACATTTTACCCTGAGATCAAGCGGAGAATCACCATTGTCAAGTAAGAGATCACTCTTGCTGGACGAAAGAAACACTCTCTAAGACGCTCATTCCTTCCGTTTTGCTTTAAGGCGCTGAAGCATAGGTGATGACGAAGTCTCATGCAGATGCTATTGAAGTGTTTGAGCGGAAAGTATTCCGTTAGATCTTTGGCCCTTTACGGCAACGATTACCGGTCAAGCGAATGAACATCCAGCGATTTCGCTGGTCACCTGTGAGTGGAACAGAGGTGATGCGTCTGCTGAAGGACGGCGAAAAGGGGCAGGCCGTCTTGCTATTTGGAGGACCATTGTAGAGCGCGCAAGTACTACCTTTGGTAACACCGATGGGAGAGAACGAGCGCGAAGCAAAGGCTCCCGGAGGAGTGCTCTGCATCAGGCCGTACCCCGTTAACGCTGAAACAAATGCTTAATTAGAGCAATTTGAGAAAACCTATTAGGGGATGTGCATAAATGACGTCATCATGACTATTGGAATTTTGAATCTCATCTCCTCCACAGTCGGAAATCGTGTCTCGTGCTAATGTGACGTCACAAATCGTCATAGACTTAATTTATGAACAGCCCTTTATTAGAAAGCGTAAAGTTAGCTTAAAATGTATGTTAAGAGAGGTCTATGCGGAACTGTCCTCGTAAAAAACTAAACTGCATTGTTTTTTACTGTACCACATGCATGTGTGCCAAGTTTGATCAAAGTCGTGCCACACTATCAAATAGCTGCCATATAAATTAGGGGGAAATTTCACCCCATTCGTATAAAATGTGAATCAATGACGCTACGCTGACTCCTTCTTAAACACGTTTAGAGAAATCAAGCAAAACGGCGCCAACTGGCCAATGCAATGATGTGCTACCATCACGTCATGTAGGCGGCAAACGAGTAGGTTTAACATTTATAATGCTTATAGTAAACAAATTTCGAATTATTTTGTTTCTTTGCGCTGCTTGACGAGCTCTGAGCTTATTCAGTTTCCCAAATGTTACATAGACTACTAATAACTAACAGTAAAGCAACAGTCCCTTAAACTCCCGACCGCTATCAAAGCCAACTAGAAAGTTAGTTTACGAGTAAAGTTCTGTTAAAAAAAAAGAATTACATACATTTGTATAGAAAAAAGTGTATAAAAATATTGCGCAAAAAATTGGCTAAGAGTTGGTAAATCAAAAAAAAAGAAGAAGAAGAAGCTGAACAGTCACAGGAATTGTGAAAATGTTGTAAAAAAATGGCAAAAAAATACAAAAAAATAACAACCAAACTGAAAAAATTGTTTGCAATGGCATTTTTTTTTGTAATTTTTTAGTTGCTATGCGAGCTTTTCATTTGGCGTTGCCAGCCATTAGAAGAAAAATCAGCAAAAGTTGACTATGTGCATATAGGTGTATATGCGGAGAGGGAGTGAGCCGGAGCGACAGAGAGAGAGCGAGTGCCTATATAGTGCTGTTGTTGTTGCCACACATGTGGAAATTGTGCGCGTTTTGCAGTTTTTTAATTGACCAACAAATTTATTTGATTCGTTAGCGACGTTCATATAAAAAGCGCAGCGCAGGGTTGTATTTTTCGTTTTTTTTTTGTTTTTTCGACATTTTTAAACCCTTTTATGCCATCTTTCATTTATTTGTGGCTAGTGCTAAAAACATGTTAAATAAATGCATGTCTAGCACTTTGGTGTCCAAATTTGAGCACACTTTAAAGTCCGGCCAAAAGACACAATGCGCTTTATACAGTTGGAACCAAGTTTATATGACAGATTCCCAAGCAACCAATTCAAATTCAAAGCGGGCTGCTGCGTCTTCTACTACTTCTTCTTGTTGTTGTTTTCAAGGATTACATATTGGTAAACATCGTTTACAGGCACAGGACAATAGAAATAACAACAACGATAGCTTATGGTACTACAAATTGGTTTGTTTGCCAGCCGCCCTTTGCCACAGGGTGAGCGAGAGATAGAGAGAGCGTTTCTGAGTTTGGGGCGACTCATGTTTGGTGGGTTGGGAGCGGAGTTGTTTGATTTGATTGTTGACTTTATTGGTCAAGCTGGGTGCGATCCTGGCTGTCTAACGGCTTTTGTTGTTCTTTGGCTTATTAGCTGTTGGTTTTTGGTTTGTTTTTACGATATTTAATCTATGATTAGAATCATTTGGCGACTCATTTAGTTAGTCAGTTTTGGGCAGTTCTTACGCAATTCTAGAGTGAAATCAATTAAATGCTACACTTGACTTAATTTATTGTCACGCTCCAAGCAACTCAAATAGCCCATAAAATACAATTCGTTATTGGACTTTTTTTGCTTTTGGGAGGGTTTTTTTTTTTTTTAATATAGTCCGAAAGTAATAAAAACACAAGGCACGACTTGTTCCAATTTCTATCTTAATGGCCGCATCTTTGGGTTAAGAAACACAGCGACTAAGCAGATAATCACAAGGCTTTCTGTATATGTTTGCGCATTACTTAATATGCACTTGTAATATGTACAATGTACGTATAGGAACAAGTCATAACCAACTCCAAAACAAAGTTCGAACAACTGAAACGGAAATCAAAATGAAACATCTTGCTGAGAACGGGCAGCGCAACAAACTTACGAATGCTAAAAGACGGCGAAATGCTCAACCGGGATATATTTAAACAGGTACTTTAATTTTAGTTTCTTAAGACTGAAGTACAGTGGAGTCGCGATAGAATGAACACCTGGTTACGTGAACACTCGTAAGAGTGAACAAATTATTTTTTACATTGACTACTCTTAAGAGTCTAAAAATATAGTTTTTAACCAAAAACAAACCAAAATTTCAACATTCTTTAAAAAACTTTAAATAGTACTGTAAGTAATGCATTATCTTTTTCATTTATTGAATTTTATGCTATGGTTTTCGATCACAATGAATTTTATGTACTAAATTGGTTAACTTATGCGATGAAATATGACCCATGAAGGCTGTTTTAAGTTAAAATTAGAAATTAATTGTTTTTTTTTTTGTTTTTTAAATAAATAAAAGGATATCCCGCCTAGATTTGTGCATAATGTTATTTAAACACATCATAAAATGTTCGAATCGATAGAGTGAACAAACTTGGTATTGTGAACACCCTTGGTTTTATTTAGTTCACTGTATCGCGACTGTACTGTATTTAAATTTGAGTTAAATGATCTCGTTAGCGAGCTGTTGGTTTCATTTCTAGAAACTGAAACAAAAGTTTCTATTTATCGATATCGGGACTTCGAACTCGTTATACTTTTTATGCATGAAAAAGATAATACTTTAGGGTCTCATAAATAAAGTGAAAGAGAATACAAACCTTCTAAAGAAATTTTCAGATAATCTAGGTGATTTAAGTAAGAGTAAGGCGAACGCTTTCACTAACATATGAAAGTCATGAAATTACCATATCAAAGAAGCTGACATGATAATACATATGACAGATTTCTGTTGAATGTTGAAGCGAGACACTTCGAAAAAAGATAAAAAGCGTAAATCGCTGCAGAGATTTTTAATGGGAAAGAGATAGTTATAGTAGCAAAAAATAGTCTGACATTTGAGTTATGAGTCGGGTTTTTGGAACATACGAATTTTTTCTACGCTTTTTGAGCTTAAGTTCAAAATCTTAGATTCCAATTCATCAACCCCAAAAACAGAACAAAAGTGTGTTCTAACTCCCGGACGGGAGTTTAGTACGAACCCTGACGTGCTAGGGTTTCTTTGACCTTGGATTCGGATTGAGCGACCACAAACGCATACACTCGAATCTTCTAAAACTTCAGCAAACCCACGCAGCAACGACTAATTATAGGATTCTTATCACTTTTGAATCTATGACTATTTGCTTCTGGAGTTATTTTTTCGTAATCTACAGGGATTCAAACCGTAATCGTAACCGAAACCGTTATCGAAAACAACCGATTGAATTTTGAAACCGATCTAGACATCTTTAAACTTCTGGTTTTTCTATAGGAACCGGTATAAGCGGTAAGCCGAAACAAATATCGGTGAATCGAATCGAAACCGATATTGCTGAAAAAAGTGCACCGAAATAAACTACTACTACCGTAATCGTAAGCGTATCCGAAATAAGTTTTGAATACCTTGTAATGTCAATGAAAATAATCGCAAAGTTTTTACGCTTTGTCACAAAAAGTGTTGCTTCAAACTTACTAATGCTTAATACGCTGTCTATTATAGGGTTTTGTGGATGTTTTCAGATAGGTTTTGTTTTTAAAATTACCAATTACATAATAACAATTTTTCCGAAGCCTAAAGAACTATTCTAGGATTTTCACAAATGATGCGGAGTTGTGAGACACGATTATAAATCAGACATTTCATCAGAACATAAAAGTAATGAAATAACCCTATGTAACAAAAAAATCGGAAACTACCGATATTGTTTTGGATTCAATAATGGTAACGGTAATGACGATTAATACTATTCGGATAGGTAATAAAACTTTATTTGAGTAAAGTATCGGTTACGATACGTTCTCAGAGATGCCATAAACAGAACTATTGAATTGAAAAGTTTACTGAGAAGAATGCAAATGCATGTTATCCATCTATAGAATAAGGGCAACAAAAGTTCCAGTTTTCTCAACGATTTCCGACGGTTTAATATGCCTGAGCGCAACTTTAAGGCTCATCAATTGGCTTGAAAACATCAATGCACAGTTAATGGATTGCTCCGAAGGACATCAACAGCAAACCAAAAGTCATTCCAACCAGTTTACGGCACGAATAAGCAATACAATTTACATGCCAATAGAAAGAGACAGCAACAAACGCGCAAGAGTGAGAAAAAGTATAAAGCTTACATGCTGGGACATTAAAAATTCTGTTTAATGATGCAATTGGAATTTGATGAGTTGGAAAACTGAAACGCCGAGAGACACTCTCTCAACGAATGAATGGCGGAATGAATGGAATGGATATGGAATGAATGCAATCAATGCGTTGCCACTTGTCGTGCGGACTGTGTGTGTGTGTGTGTGTGTGTGTGTGTGTGGCAAACGGCAACGCCAGGTAAATTGCAACCAATAATAATGAATAATTGAAAATCCAATCAAACACCAAATGAATACCGAGGCGCACTGACAGATTGACCAGGGTTGCTGCTGCTGCCATTTGGTTGGGCCTTATCGAAGGACATTAGCAATCGCCATGACGCTACATGGCGCAACTGCAAAATGCAATCAAAAGTGTGAGCCACTGTGAGAGACAAACAAACCCAGGCCAAAAACGAGCCCAAACCCAACTAAATCCAAACCAAATCCAAAATCCAAGCCAAAAAGCAAACCAAAACCAAATCCAAACGAAACCAAAGCGACCTGCATAGATGACACCCCAGGGACATGGATACGGCAAAAGTCAATGAATGGTAATAGGTGTCGACATGATGCTGTCCGTATGTGTGTTTTTCTGCAGGGGGGGCAGTTCGAAGGGTTTACGGCGTAGAAGTGTGGAGCACGGTTTGTTGTCTCCATTGCCAACGTCAGCTGTTGTTGTTGTTGTTATTGCTGCTGCTGCTGCTGCGGCTTTATTGGTGTTGTTTTTGCTAATTGCCACTTTCGGCAATGGATCGAATCTGTGGCTGGCCAAATGTCCGTGTATCTGCAGTTATCTACGTACGTGTGTGCATTTCTGTGTGTGCAGTTGGCCCTTGGCAAGCCGGCAACATGCATTAATTGCCAGTTAAATTGACTTTGACTAGAGCTGCCCTTTTGCCACCTTAAATGAACTGGGCCCCAATGCGTTTTACGGTTGTTAATCTTTGTTACACCATGCTTCAAAATGTTTGAAATTGTAAGTAACTTCTATCTGAGATAGACTTTAAGCTCTTTAGCGACTTAACAGCAAACTTTATTGAAGTCCACTTCGACTTGGTCCAAAATCGACAAATCGTTTTAACGTAATATTTAGAAAGCTTTTTTCATTCAAAGGCACATGTTCAGTGGGAAGAAATGAAAACTACGGAATGCTCTCTAATGTGAAGCTTAGATGAGATTAACTCAGGCAGTCTTCCCCATTGTGCTATATTAGAAGGGATGATGACAGATGAAAGGCAAGAGAGAATAAGAAAATCTTCGTCCTTCTTCAATCGGTGATGGCAGATAGTGCTCTCTTTACCTGGTCCTTTCAACGGAGGCACAGACTGTCTCTTCTTCGCCTTCCTTTAAAAGCCGCATTTTAGAGCTTCTTTTCATGGGAGCTTCTTCATTCATAGGCAAAATATAACCAAGTCGTTGGCAATACGTGAGTGATCAAAGATTTTAAGGGGTACTTATCGCTCAAATACTCTTAGACCATCAGCGCCAGACTACGTCATTACCCATTGCTAAAAACTTATAGAATATAAACTGAATCATTTAATTAAAAATTAAAAATTTAATGCAAAATCTTTGATGGATATGTTTGAATTCTAAATGAAAAGAAAACATTGCATGAACATATAAAGATTTGTTCAGATTGTATTGACATTTTGAATGTGACGTCACGTTTTCGGAGCACCAAACCGCCCCTCATTGCAAAAAGTCACAACTTGATGAACGCACCCTCGGTGTTGACTTTATATATTAACAGCCCCTTAGTAGTTTCCAATAACTCTAGTTACCCCTGTGAAGATCAGATTCAAGTATTACATATGTTGAGCTAAATCCCATAGTAAGATTGACATCTAAGTTCTTCTTCTAACCTCAGCTGAGTTTCTATAATAACTTCCTTATGCATAAACGGACTTTCGTTATTAAGTTTAAGTTTATTATGAATTACTTGTACAGCTTCCCAATACCAAAAGAAATTGAAAAATCTTTGTAGCGAAAAAACGTTTTTCATGCTCAGGACACAAAAAGTGTTTCGTTCAATGAGCATAAATCTTGTGATAGTCTTTTAATAACAACATATTTCAAGACATGCAACATATTGCAGACTTAAAACTAAAAACTTAAGAGGTTTAGAGAGAGAAAGAATGTGTTCGAGTGAGAATGAGTGAGTGTATTTCGCAAGCACTAATTCTGAAGCTCAAAGTATAAAAGATTACTTGCGTTTGACGATGTTAAGTCCATTACATAGATTTTGGATAATCACTTAGAAAAAACAGTCTGGAGGAAACTGAGAGCATCTGATTCTACGGTGGCAATTCAAAGAAGATTTTATCAGATTTCTCATTTACATTTTAATATTTAACAATTTCGTTAAAGTTCAGGGAAAGTTTATAGTGGAAATATACAAAATTTTTGGGTAGAGGTAGAGGAAAAGTTGAGAAAGAGGATACGAAGGTATTGATACTAATATCCGCAGCTGGACTTAGTATCTGAAAGTGAGAGAAAAAGAAGGAAAACGGGAAGGAGAACAAAAAAATGGGAACGGGAAGAAGAATTTGATCTACCTCGAATGGGGCACGGGGGTTGGCGAGCAGAACGAGCAGAAGGCAGAACCCACTTTTTTCGATAAAAAAAACGAATGCTTCAGTCTAGTTTGGGCTAAACGAAGCTTGCTTATAAACTTATAAAGAAAAAATTACATGAAATTCAATACTAAGTTATATCCCTTATCATCTCAAATAGTTATCTACACCACTGTTCCAAAGCATCGAAAATAACCCAAGAAATATCGATGTTTTCCCAAATCGCTTCAATCTTGGCGTAGTGTTTGAAACAGGTGAAAAAAAATGTGTGCATCGAGTCCATGTCCACCCAAACCATTAAAGCTATACACTTGAAACTTGGCACAGTTATGCACACTGTTCTTGTACATATTTTGTGTAACAATTATGCAGATCAGGTAGAAACTTTCAATGATATAGGTTATAATATACTAATTTTAGACCCCTCTTCTTATAAACTGCAACAGAATTTTACTTTTTATAAAAATGTTAAAGTTATATAATATTTATGTTAGAGATGCTGATTTTTCCAAAATCACCCCTTCTACCCCCGTAGTGCAGTTACCTTTACTATTCAACGCATCGATACAAAAAATTGCCCAGAAATTAGATTTTTCAAGAGAAATGTGTACAGGGTATCCCACTGTGAGACTATAGCCAGATCAGTCAGATAGTAAGTCTTAGCCAAACCTACTCGTTTTAATGCTTTTGACACTACTTGAAATCAATTTGAGTGCAGACTGATTGACTTTTTATTTCAGTGTAGGCAGAGGTATGCATATACCCGGCTCTGTAGTGTCTTCTCTGGCAAGTTTCTCGGTGTTTCTTGGTGACCAGGTATCCATAATGGGCTGTTAAGTTACCTCCTGCAGAGCTTTGCAATAGTTTTATATTTGTTTACTAAGAGTATTCTTAAGCATTTCTTGTTTTTTTTTTTGCAATTGATTTGTGCAAATTCAATTTGGTGCGCAACCCTGCAGCACAGTGTTAATTACAGTTTAGCGGCCAACTTTGGCTTGCAGCATTAAACTAGACAATGCAATAAAAATTGAAAACAAATAATGCCAATTACACTGTGCAACATGTTTGTTTAAGACAAATGTGTTTAATATTTTTTGTTGCCCTGCACATACACACATAAACAAACAAACAAACAAACAAATCGCAATGTTTCATATTGAAATAGCCGCAGGACAAGTGCTGAAAACGCTCAAAACTGGCATTGCAAGGGCAGCTCGCCCTCTTGCCACGCTCTGTGGCAGCATTGCAAATTGTCGCCGGAGGGCGTGGCAAGACACAAAAGTTTTGTGCGCCTTTTTCACTGCGGTCGACGTTGATATGGCAAATATTTTTGATATAATTAAACGGCAAAAATGCCGCTAACGTTGAAATTTCCATCAAATTGAATTGAATGTCTCAGTGTGTGTGTGTGTTAGTCTATGAGTGTGTGTGTGAGTGGCTCAGCATTCCCGAATGTTGTTCAATTAACGTGCAACGCGCTGTTATCATTGTTGTTGTTGTTGTTGTTGTTGTTGTTGTCTGCCACACACGGTAAATGGCACCGCAAGCGTTTTGTTACATTGCCGCGCATATTGCAATATGAGCTGCGACTGCCGCGTCTGCCACATTGCGGTGGCATCAACATGTTGCACAAATATAAACATAAATCAATTAACAATTTTCAGCGTTCGCTGGCATTATTGAGTGAAGTTTCTGGCCCAGACCACGGCCCAAAAACGCAGCCAAGGGCCCCTAGGTTATATTTGAAAATCGAGAATTTTCAGCAGCTGCTCAAACGACGCGACGGTCTATCACACATTTTGTGTTGCCTACTTTCAGGCGGCTGTTTTAATAGAATTGACTAGATGCACTTTGGCGGAACCGGAAATGGCAGCAGGTTGTAGTGGGTGTAGAAGGCACCGCAAAATTATATTATTTCAGCGATGATTTGGTGTAAATTCATACGTGCATGCTTTGAGCACATGAAATGTTGCAAAAAATCACCTCAAATTCGAAATCACGACTGTGCAGTTTTAATATAGAAAAGTTTGAGCTATGCCAAATCGATGTCAAAATATTTGCATATTGAAAACAGTTATTTATGCACCGCCTGCCTGCAGCTATATGTACCAAAAGCATTGGCAACAATTACATACAAATACATACAATACAAACAGCTATATGTATAGGGGAGTAAGGGGTTGCGACTAAGAGACACTTTGGCGACATAACACACATGCCAGCAGCAATGGACGCGCCCATAGCAAAACTCTAACCGTACCGAACCGAAACCGAAAAACTTGTTTCATAAATTTTCTATTCAAAATGTAATTAAACCCTTTCGCTGGATGTATCTGCTGCTGTTGGTGCCTGGACTCAGCCCAGCTCAGCTCAGAGCAGTTCAGCTGCTCATCTAATTACAACAAAAAGGCATCACCCCCGAAATCCCATTTTGCAGTTCCATTTCGGGCACGAACAGGCCAACAATATACTCATATACTCGATAATTACAAACGAAATGGCTAAAGCAAAAGTAAAGCCAAAAGACAACAACAACATAGAGAGAGACACGTATACGTTTACGAATACAGCCGTAGATTCATATAGCAGCAGCAGCGTCTGGCTTTGGAGTTGGAGCGACCTTTAGACGGTGTTGGTTATTCCATAAATATCTTCAAAGTCATTAAATTTCACACATGTTGGCAGCACGCTGAATTGTTTTAATTTTAAAATTATTGTCATTAATTGATTTTTGATACAGTTGGCATAAATCTCCAAGGAATGCCGAGACCCAGAACAGACCATCCATCCGGACCATGTGTGTAAATTTGCCAAGTCAACCCCGTACCAAAGCCAGACGCAGTGCGTCTTTTGTAACAGTTGCTGGTATGACAAGAGAGCAGGGCACAAACAAAAAAAAAAAGAGAGTATATAATTAGTGGCGCCGAAAAAAGGCTACAGTGGGCAGAGTAAAGGGGTGCCATAAAAGGGGTAGCTAGCTAGCTGGTTGGGCGTAGAGGCGGTGACTGTGGGGTTTACGGTTTTGCATGATTATTGAGACCATTATTTTTGTTTAATTACGTTACGGGCGTTAATGTGCGTAGAGCAGCAGCTTCCAAGCCTGACGCCGACGACGACGGGTACTGCCACTTTTATAGGCTTTATGTGGGTCGAGGTAATTTAATGGCATTTTATATGCCCCATAATAACTTTGGCTAGGCGAAACTAAGGCATAGCTCAAAGAGCACATTATCGATACCAGCTGTTAAATATATATATAGTACATAATTTCCTACATATAGTTTACGGCAACTTCTTTCATATTTAAGAGCGCTCCTCTAGGCGCACATGTTATGTATCATGTAGCAGCCTAACGCTGCACAATGAGCGATGACTGACGAAAGCTGAAAAGTACAAAAGTGGCCATCTAAAATGTACTTGAAGTTTCCCAACACTGGCAACTCAACGAATGCAAAATGGCTGACTTCAAAAACGCAAATCATCGTGACATTCGACTTTTGTGCATGCTAGACGCTAAACATCTTTTCAAGTAAAACATAACATGTACATAGCTCGCGACATCTCCAATCGGTGATATCAAAGGTAGTTACTGCGCCCACTATTTAGTGTTTCCAACGGAGACACGGCATGCCCCTTTGTCGTATTCCTACAACAGACGCATTAGCGCAGTAGCTTCTTCCTTCATGCGCTCAATCACCGGCCTAAAGCCACACTGATAGGGTCCAATCAATTCAATCTCGCATGCCTAACGTCTAATTTGCATTAGAAAGAAGTTGGCGCTTATCGTGGGATCAGCCTTCTTGAGTATACAGCAGAGAACTCCTAGGTTCTAGCCATATACTGCTGGTGCATGCACCTTACCAACTCAGGTCGTCTGCACCAGCAGCTGTTCCTAAGCTTATTGATGGCGACCCTTACTTTGTCATACCTAGGCGGCGGTATCTACATACCGTTGGGAAGTAAACTCCTGAAAGGGCAACTTTTTGACTGCTTTTTTTTATAAATTATGTTTATTAATGTTTTTCATCAAGTTTCGAGTTTTATCAATATCCTGAACTGCTTGTATCAGTACTGCAGATGTCCCATTCCACGCATCTGCACTACATCTCTGGGTGCTCATTGCTTATGACGGATAAAATTCCCTCCACAACCGAACGTGCTTCTTCATCAGTGACTTCATCCTCCGAATTTCCTTGTTGAATTGCTCGTTCAATAATGAGCTCAACATCGAAGCCAGTGTATCGGCGACTTCTGCGGACTCCGACTCCTTGATTAATAGTCAACCGAGCAACCACACTTTTTTGAAAACGGCCATTGCGGCGACCTGATCCTTGGTGTGCCTTCGTGCCCAATAACGGATATACCCAATAGTTATATTCAGAACAAGTTGTAGCTGGTGGTGAAGCAGCAACTCTTTCAGCTCCAGCTGCTGCGTTTGTTTCATCGGAGCTGTTCATATTCTCTACTGGATCCATTGCTGAAGAGTGTCGTGCCGTAAGTTGTGTTTTTTTTTGTATATAAGAACTTGGCGCTTACCTTTATACAATTTTTGCACCGTTTTATACTATTATATTGTACGTTGCACTAGTTTACACTGTTCCTGCACAGATTCAACAAAAAAAATAAAATAATTTGCTCGAAGTGTCAATAGTTTTAACTTTGACACTTGCAAACCTTGCTAATCTTGCTGAAATCTTTCGTAGTCATGACTACCTTAAGGTGACCAATCGATTTCATACATATCGAAGCAGGTTGGCAGCGCCATATAAGTGAACAAGTCATAAGACAATTTTTTTCTACTTGTGAGTGCTAACCACAAAACTTTGCAAACCAATAAGCTACAAAATGGATACTTTGGCGTAAGTGCATTATTAAAATCGCTTTAAAAGAGTCTGTGAAACATAAAAGTAACTTAAATAATTGCGTAGGGTCAACAACGTTCCTTTGGACAACGACATGCCCGAATTGACTTTGGATGAAGGCAACACCAGTGGCAGCGTGGCAGCGGCTTTCAATCGTCTTTTTCGCAAAGTTAAGCTAGATCGTAGCCAGCTAAACCTAGAGCTGCTTTGCTGCAAGCAGCAAAAGCTGAAGCAGCTCTATCAGTTGCAAGAGTTGTAAGTATTATATAAGCAGAACTACAGTTATACAATGCTCACAGCTGTATTATCCAGCAAATTTAACGTCAAGGTGCTCTTGAATATACGCTTGGATGTGGAAGTACTGGCCAGCTTGTTATGCCATCCGGAAAATGCCGCACAATATCTGTTGCGGGACAAAATCGACAAACGTTTGCTGCTCGATGACTTAAGCTTTGCGCAGTCCATACATGTAGGCCGCAACGGCGTGCTGCGCACAAGCTCCGGTAAATACGATGACTGTCTCCTGGTACTGACTCATTTCTCGCAGCTCCTCAACGAACTTGGTTATGATAATACCATCAAAGCTCTACGCACCACCAAGGTCACTGCTCAGTTCAAGCTCGACTATATGGTGGACATACGACGCATGCATGGCATCTACGTTGGTTACACTTTTTATGAACCCAACTTTCGTCCGTATCTAGTTTTTCGAGTGCCCGAATCGGAGACACTCTTTGTGGTGCTGGAGGAAGGTTTGGCCATGATGCTTTTTGCTGACATCAACAGGAATATGATGCAAATCATAGGTCATATGCTGCTGGTGCTTAACACCTGTCGTGGTGCAATTAAGAGCGCAGAGCAGCGCCTTGACGAAGATCTCCACTTGAACATATGGCGCGAATTTTTGGACCTAGATTTGGACGAGTCACTAGTCTTTGACAAGAGCAACTAACAATTCAAATTGAAGCATTCTCATTACCTTATTTTTGCACATCTTAAATCGTATGTCATAAAACTAATAGACAGAACTTCACTCATATTACTTTCTAGTTGGCTCTAGTCTTTCATATGGAGTTTTTCGTGGCTGGCTCGGTATCCATAAAAAATAAAAGCTTCAAAAAAGCTCCACTCAAGATAGTACAAGATCCCCCCTAACAACGACCTTCACCCATCTGTTTTCCGAACGAAAAGTATTGTTTAGCAAATTGCTAATGTAGACATAGAGTTTGCACATGAGTTGTCTGAAGAAATGTGGTCAAGGATATTTTTAATTAAAATTAAAATAATTTAATTTTTTATTCAAATTGCACCCATCTGTTTTCCAAATGAAACCAATGCTAGAAGTAAAAAAAATTTGATGCAGACAGTCGGGACGGTGCCCGAAAGTGGAATACCCTGTACTCTTTTTCTTTAAAAACACTAAATACGGTAAAATTGGAACGGAAGTATCCACTTTTATATCTATTTTCATAAGATCGATATGCCTGTAAACATTTTCCTATTGGGAAGTTCCACTTGACAAGTTTTCCTATTGGGAAGTTGGCTATAATGGGGGCAAAAATTACTTTTATACCCATAACTCCAGTATTCCTGGGCCAATGTCGTTGAATTTTGTAACACATATCAAAAATACATATATAACTGTCTTTTCAAATCAATATATTGGGGGTGGCAGTAATTAGGGTGAATCGATTGCGGGTTAAGGGGGGTTCCATTGAAAAAAGGTGGAGGCAGCACGAGTCTCCACACCAAATTTTGTAACTCTAGCTCACATGTATCCATATCTACATGTAGTGAAGTTGTGGCACAGTTTATGGGAGATGGGTGGTGAAATTAGCATATTTTTGGCTATAACTTTTGATGTATTTATCCGATTTCGATAATTTTTGCATAGACAAACATAGACATAGATGCACATAAAAACCACTGTCGAGTTCTAAAATGCATACATACATAAAATGAATACATACATTGCACAAATCTATAATACCCTTTTACATTTTTACATATTTTTGCTCAGAAGTAGGTGGTCGTTCTCCCAGTGACTTGACAAAAAGTGTTTTAAGGCCGTTTTAAAACAATAATTTCCCAGACTTTTAAAAAAATCTTTTAGTCTTGTTTGTTGAACCCCTGATATGTTGTACACATCTGTCGAATATATAATAAAAGGTTTGTGGTTTTTAATTACAAATATGTTGGGCAAATTTTATTCCCAAAAACTTTATAAAAGAACTGACATAAACAAAAAAAATTTCGAAGTAAAAAACATGTGACGAAATCGTAGCTACTTGTAAGCAATTCATAATATGTATGATATAGCTTATGCGCCGAGATAAAAAATACTGTATATATCAATATTTTTCATTGATAATGCAATTTGAAAGCACATTTTTAAAGGCTCTTGAGTCAGCCTTTCGGTAAGCTGTGAATAGTTTATAGGACGTCGAATTAGGCCTCAAGGGCATCTGACCCTGACATTGTTATCTGAAATTTTGCTATCGCTACTCATTGCATATTTAGATCTGTCTTGCAAAACATATCCTTTCCATTCGTAAATTGGATCTGCATCGATCGATTGACACATTGGTTTTTGACCACATTATTTGGCATCCATTCTAAATATCAACATATTCGACCCAAAATTGGTTTTTACTCATATTTTGTGTCCCCAAGACGACTTACGTCAAGTTCTTCTTAAAATTCAAGCTTATGGCTGAAGAATTTTGTACCGGTAGAGAGAGGGAATCTGACAGTGGATGTACAGGATGCACTGAGACTATTTAGGTAACACTATTCCGGTTTGTTATCGGACGATGATGGGATGCCTCTTTCTAAGTAAACTTCCCGACGTCCCCAATGATAGATGATGGCTTAGGGTCTCAATCAAGCAGCTCAAAAACGAACCGATTGCACCTTATCAGTGTGGCTTTATGCCTATTAAGTCCAACATCGAGCTTTACGCCAAATCTTGGAAGGACCCACGAATACCAAGCCAAATACGAATTGTCCTGCAATAAATGCGACTTTTTCGAAACGGGACAAAAAGTTATTAATCTGCACATTTTGGCCAATAACACTATGCTACAAATTTGAGCTCAAGGAAATGCCTTTACAGGTAATTTAAAAAAATCGAGATTTCGAAAGTTGCGAAGTTAGCTAATCTCATATATCTCGGGTACCTTGCTACCGATCGCGATCGTCTATGCTATGAATTGAAGGTAGTTAGCTTTTGGTTTAATCCGTTTCAGATGGTTTTGTTCTCAAACAACTCAAAAAATATTTTTGATTTGGTTTTTCTTTTTTCTTTTTGAGATCAATGCCTTGTAATCCACAACCGCGATAAGATAGACCAAAACTATCTGAAAATTATTGAAGCGACACATAAATACCTTTAATTCAAGTAACTGTTCATCTCGATCGGCAGTAAGGCTCCCGAATAATATGAGATTTGAGTTTTGAAGTAGCGATGTTTCGAAAACCCTTCTAGATGATTCGAAATGGTTTCCAGATGTACTGGAAAAGGCATGCTTTACTCAAAGGAGTAGAATGCCTAATTCCACGAAATTCCTTGACATCAGGCGATTGCCGTTCCAGTTGAAACACATTCAGTTGGCAGTGAAACTTGTCACAAGGACAGTCGCTGAAAGAGTGCGACATAAATCTGGAAATGTCATGCTTTCCACACGGAATTGGGAAATCATCCTCACTCGCTCATTTACGCTCAGATTTCAATAAAACGAATCAATGATATAAATAGTTGATTTTATTCTATTTTCGAAGAATATTAGAGCTTTCCGAAATTTTTGTACATATATCTAATGTCAGTTATATTTCTCTCATTTTTTACGATTTCCACGATTCCAACGCAAAGTCACAAAATTTGTGTTCCTTTTTTTTTATGCCCAGTTTTTGTTTTGAGTGTAAGTGTGGCAAACTCATATGGCTTGGGCTTTAGTGGCATTGTAACCTGCTCAATGCATCATTGACAATGACTTGGCAGCTTAGATGCCTAATCTCAAAAGTAGGCAACATTTACCGTTACCTCTGGATATCGTAATGCTCTGCCGGGGTACAAATTTGTGACACGTTTCCGACACGTTTGCCATGTCGATTTTTCTTAGGCAAAACGTTTCTCGTACGCGCCAAACTCATATATATTTTATAACTGTAAAAGACGACTTGAGCTTCGCGACGTTGACGTTGACTGCGATACATATCAAGTGGGTTTCTGGGCTGGGGGAGCAGTTCCTTGCCAGCTCAGAGGGGTGCATGTGTACCTGTGTGTGCGCGTGTGTGGTGGTTGAAAGATAACTGTCTCATACGCAAATTTTTACTCATATGCCCAGGTTTTTCTGGGTTTTATTTTTTTTTCGTATATGTATATGCTTTTTGAGCTAGGGAGTATGAGGTAACTGTATCTAGCTTGCTATGCCTCATTGTGTTGTTGTTGCTTTTGTTGTTAATGGTTTGATGGGTTTAAAGTTGTCTGTGTGTGTTGGGGGGGCGGGTGCGTCAATATATCGCCCAACAGTGGGTACAAGTATTTTGCATATGGAATGGGTGACCGGAACGCTCTGACTTGTATATCTTATGACTTTAATAACTTTAGTGCTGGTACGTGCCATTGATCCTTGATGTTTGCAATGCGCTTTCATTATAACATTTCCTGATTATCTACCTTTTTTGGGCATGCTGATTATGTTGTGCGCCTTGTAAGCAGCTTAGTCGCAGACCCAAACAGCCAAATAACTTATCAAGAAACCCTTTTGATTGAATGCTGAGAATTCGATCGATATAACAGCATAGATTTTCTTCTGTAATCTCTTCATTTCTTCGTTAATATGCAGCAAATCTGGTAAATTACACTATGCAACAAAAAAAAGCCCATGTCTAAAACATACATTTTCCGTTAAATTTGTGGTCACTGATTTCGAATTCAGAAACCCTTTTGGATGTTCAAAATATAACTATTTGAAAATATTCGAGATTTCGAAAGTTATGAAGTCACAAAATTTCATGTTACTCGTTAACTTTAATACCGAACGACATGAACTGTATTTCAAATTAAAAACAATATCGGTTCACTGTTTCTCAGATAGTTTTGGTCTACCTTGATTCGATTGCTAGGTTTAGGGCAACAACTCAAAAATCTTTTTCGAAAATCAAAAATTATTCTTTTTATTTTTTATTACAACTACTGTAACTTTATAAAGTTACAAAAAGTTTTTAATGGGTTTCTTAAGAATTCGATAAATTGATTCTTTGACAACATTTTTTGAGCAAAATCAGTAGAGAAATGTGTAAGTTTTTGCGAATATCAAAAACATGCCTGAAAACATGGTCGATTGAACATTTTTTTGAATTCGCTAAAAAAAAATGTAAAAAAAACCAGGGGTGAATCATACCTTTTTCAGTCAATTTGGAGTCGCTGATTTCAAATCCGGAAACCGTTGTTGGGATCTATTTCTGGCTCGACGGCTACGTTAAGAAAACATTCAAATGCTGCCACTATATCCACAGTTTGGTGTGGTTTATGAACCGGTGAAATATTCGTTCCGGTAGTCCTAAAAATGTTGGGTACTGTACTTCAAACCATGAAAAAACGATTCAGTGAATAGTTAATATTTCCATATATCGTGCGATATTAAAACTCTAAAGTCAAAACCAGCTGCGAATATATTATTCGCCACATACCGATCGAAATGCTCGAACTTGTAATCGAAAATTGTCCCTCCAGAATGGACCGTTGTAGTCGTAGACATGACTGTTGCCAATTTCGGTAAGTCGATTTCACAATACAGTTCATACAGTCATTTCAACCGAAAGAGAGAGCACACAAAAATGCGAATGGCTTAGTATAGTGTGCAATTTGGTAAATCATTAAAGTAGTGAGTCATCGCTTCGGCTAGCACTTCGGCCCGTGCGTGCTATGGGTGCACATGCCTGATCTAGATCAGGATAGGAGCCAAACAAAATGTGAAGCTCCAAAGCATTTGGCAAGCCATACAAATATCGGTTCAATCTTTCGGCTAGCAATTCGGCCCGAACGGGCTGTGGAAACGTATGCCTTTTCTGGATCAGGTTGAGAGCCAACCAAAATGCGAATCGCTTAGTATAGTGTGCAATTTGGTAAATCATTAAAGTAGTGAGTCATCGCTTCGGCTAGCACTTCGGCCCGTGCGTGCTATGGGTGCACATGCCTGATCTAGATCAGGATAGGAGCCAAACAAAATGTGAAGCTCCAAAGCATTTGGCAAGCCATACAAATATCGGTTCAATCTTTCGGCTAGCAATTCGGTCCGAACGGGCTGTGGAAAGGTATGCCTTTTCTAGATCAGGTTGAGAGCCAACCAAAATGGCTTCTTGTTGGTCTTCCAAGCAGCGCGTCATGCCTTCGGCTAGCACTTCGGCCGAGATTGATCCGCTCCCCAAGAAGAGCGCTTTTTTATGTTTTGCATGTCCTTTAGCACATTCCAGCTTCGTCAATGCTCCGCAGTTGCTGTCAATTGTTTTCCCAACGTATTACTCCAATTTTCTTTTTGTTTTTCACATATTTATTTTATTTTCTTATTTGGCACTTTTGATGGCCCATTCGTTCGCTCGCTTTCGCTTGTTGGCATTATGCATAAATTTCATTTTCTGCTCTTGGCTTATTCTCCATTTTGTATTTTGTGCTTTTTTTTTTTATATTTATTTACGAGTATTTGTGTGTGTGTGTGTGTGTGTGTGTGTGTGTGTGTGTGTGTGTGTGTGTGTGTGTGTTATTAATCTTCGTGGGAGTTATTGCTATTTTCTCATTGCTGCCATCTCTGTCCCTCTGCCTCTACCTATCTCTCTTCCACTGGCTGTCTATGATTTGCGTTCATTTGTGTATGAAATTAAAATCACACCCATGAGATGGGAAAAGCGTCCCAGACCAGGCCAATATGCTGGCCGCAGTACATACTTAGTCTAGTTGTATATATGTATACACACACACACACACATACTATATACGCATTAGTTATACAATATGTATTATATTATTGTGTTAGGGTCCACTTCAGTTGGGTTCAATTGATGCAAAGTTTTTTTTTTTGGTTTTTTGGTTTTTTGGTTTTTTCGTTTCGACTGGCAACTCCTGCTCTTTTTGCACTTGGATCAACTGTTAACTGTGTTGCTAGTGTTGGACTCCTCCTACTCTGTGTAGGAAACGGGGCAACACCAAATTGAGTTGTTGCCCTTTCGTTGCAGCTTTGGAAAAACTTTGGCCGCCGCCTAATTCATTCATGAAAACCGTTTGCCCGGCCCGCTGCTTAGCATACAATTGCCACATTAAGTTGCCACAGCTCTGTGGAGCTCTGTGGAGCTCTGTGGAGTTGCAATGGGGCGCTGGCGGTTCGCTGAGCGTGGTCTGAGGCAAAGATAAATCGCCAACTGGCAACAAATTGTTGTTAGATTTCTTGCGGTGTGTGTGAATGTGTGCAGTTATTTCGCACTAAAGCCCGCAGCCAAAGCCAAAGTGGCTAACAAAAATCGAGACAAGTTTAGAGGAAATGCTTTTTTGCAAAGTGCATTTCAGGCCTCCAGCAACAGCAACAACAACAACAACAACTACAACTACTAAGCTGCAGCTGAAGCTGACGATGAAGAGCATTTTTTAATGTGTTTGCGCTTTAGCCAAAAGTTGGCGTTGGGCCCATTTTTCTTGGGCTTGTTAGATGCGCAAGCGAAACGAAAATTCGAAACACTTTGCACCGCCAAGTACCAAAAAAAAAAAAAAAAAACCCAAAAACAAAAAAAAAGGTTCACAGCAATGTTGACGACTACGTAGCTGTAGATAGACCAAGTCCAAGAACAAAGCTTCACATAAAACAGACAACGGCACAAATGTATCTCCAAGATACATATTGCTGTTTTTGCTGTTGTTGTTGTTTATGATACGTCAGTTGTTGCTATATTGTTTGAAGAAGTTGTAAGAAATAGGCTGGGACTTGGTCTTGGGCTGTGGATTAGGGCCTTGCTTGGGTTAAGCAGCAAATCTTGTTGCTCTTCGCTGGCCATGTATGCCACCTCTACTACTTGGGCAAATGAACAGCAGCCACTGCTATTCGAGTGCACTGCACAGTGGTACAAATGTTAGACTGCAAAAAGCATTTGCCAAGTGCATTGCTTAAGTGACTGTGCTGCTGCTTGCCCTTGACTAAACGCCTTTAAGGTGCCATAACAAAATCCAGTGGTTAAAGAGTTGCCAAGCAAAAGTAGATGGCTTGGAAAACCTCTGGGAAAGCTCAATGCGCTTTACTGCTACATTTTGGAGTCGAGGGACTCAGCGCATTTAAGACACGGGCAAACAAGGTTGTTGCACGTATGCATGCAACATCCATGACCGGAACTCCCCAAAGCTTATTAGTGTAATAACTTTCAATGTAATACACCTTCTGTCAAATACCATCTGATAGTAGAGTATTGTCAAATTTTGAGCAAGCAGCTTGATTTAGTTTGTGTTTGAAAACGACAAACTCGTTAACTTTGACAAGAGAGAAAAATCGTCAATTTCGTACAATAATTCATCACTGCACCAGCAATTTTTTTGGTTAAGAAGTATTTCAGAAGAGTTCGTCACGCAAGAAAATGTCGCTGAGAATAATGGAACGGGTTTGGAAGATCGGAGAACAGTTGCAAGAGTGCCCTGTGACTTTCTCCTGTAAGAGATTTGGGTCGATAGAAGTGGTTATCATTGATAGAAACGCCTCCTTTGAGAACGTTGAGATGAAACATTGTACTAAATTGAACTAAAAGAAGATATTGAACTCTCTGTTAATGTTCAAAAAGTCACTGACTTATCAAACTGTTCTCGCATATAAGTAACTCTTTTCGGAACTGAACGGTTTTTAAGAAAATTTTAAAAAATCACCTTATTATCAAGCTGCTCTCTTATATGGGTAATTTTTTACGAAACTGAAAGGTTTTTAAGAAAACTTCAAAATTTTTTGAGTACTGTGTTTCTCCCGCTTTAAAATAAAATAACGTTTGAAGTAAATGAGAAATTGGGGGAAAAAAGTTTCATAAAATAACCCAAAACGCAGGTTAATTAACTTTCTATAAAGAATTGCTAAAAAAAAAAGAAAATACCAGTAGAATCAAAAATGTTTTTTTTGTAAAAGAATTACTCATATTGGACTCAGTCATTTACCGTATGTATGAACGCGTGGTTCTTCATTGTTGTTCATTCCAATAGTTTATTAAGGCAATAATACCGAAAGAAGCTTATGAATAGGACTGCTTTTAAGCGAATTGCAGGGGAAAGCTGTTTAAGGTGCTACAAAAGCTACAAAAAAAACTGACTTATTGCCATTTTAACCAAATTGTTGTTGTTGCACTTTGCACATGCAAATGCAGGAAGTAGAAATTTTTCTTGCGTGGCTTAGTGCCGCTTTGCCTTAAGGCCAAAACCGCAAAAATTGGCAACAACCACAAGCAGCACAGTGCTGGTAACTCACATAGACACACAGACAATTCATTAATTAAACTGCACTTAACATCAACAGCACATCATCATTAATATTAGCAGAGTTGTTGTTGTTGTTGTTAGACACGCGTCGGTCTAGCTGTTAACGCCTTGTCTCAAAAACTCTGACCAAAAAAAGCAAAACTTGACAGAGGTATTTTATCTTATCATCAATTACGGTCAAATGCTAGGTATAGATATACATTTTAAGCCTAAGGTAGTAGTAGCTGCAATTCTGTGGCGTATAGAGCAAGTATTACTTAGAATCTATATATATTTATTATAAAGTTGGCTTGGCAACAGCACAGACACAGATCAATACCTAAGGATAATCGAATAAGGCCAGCTACTCCACTTGGTTTGGGGCTTAACCCAGAGCCAAAGCAATTCCCGCGCGCCAAATGTCAAGAACTCATGTTCAAATGTCAAACTCAACCGACAAACCGTTAATTAGCAAATCAAAGATATGCCACGCCACAGTCGGAGCCAAACTCAGACTCAGAGTCAAAGTCAGAGGCAGAGGCAGCTACAGCCTCAGCGTCAGCGTCAGAGTCCCAGAGACGTCGACAATGTCGACAGCGTACAAAATCCGACAGTTGCGCACATTCGAAAAAGATCAATGAGAATTGTGAAAGAAGCTGAAGAAAACAGCAGACTGAGAGCAATTAAAAGCCAGAGAGCGCTCGCGGGTTGCAGCGAGAGCGGGAGCGAGCGAGCAAAACGTTTAAACTTTAAAGCGCCCAAAGCACGTCAAGTTGTCAGTGCAAGCAGCGAGCAGCAGGCAGCAGGATCAGTATCAGGCCAAAAGTTGCATAGAGCGGAGTAGAGGAGTGAAACGAACGGAAATGGAACAGAATGGTACGGAACATGCGTGGACGTTGGACTTACAGCGCGCTCGCTAGCAGCTCAATTCAGCTGTTGTCAATCATAAGCTGGCCATAAGACTGGTCAGATTGAAGAGCTGCCTGCTCCCTACCCCCCCGACCGACTGACTGACCGACTGACTGCATCTACGCAATGCTTCTAAGCGCTTCTAACGCGCAGGCGCAGCTGTCGGATTTGCATTACTGCGCCGACTTGCCTTGAAATTATGTGAAATTGATCAATTTCAACGCTATGAATGTACTACGGAATGGATCCGAATGGGATCCGAGCATTTAATGTAAAATGTCAATCAAAAGTAAAGTTGGAAATTTAATTAGAAATGCGGCAATTTCAAATCTAACATAAGCAACTTACAACAACAGGTCAGGGCCTGGGAAATAGTGCAATAGCCGAGAGAATTGCAATCACAAAGTTCAATAGCATTTACAGTTAGTCGCATTAGTTGCAATCGAGCAATTTGTTTGCATATTTGAAATGTTTTGAAAACAACCATGAAATCTGACATGACACGATTTCTTGGAGGCATACAGCGACGCATCAATTGCAGCGACTTAAGTTCTGCCAACGTCATTGCTGCCGATCACTGATTTAAAGCCATCAATTTATGGTGCAGAACATTTTTAATAACATAAAAGCTAAAAATTATAAACACTTATTTTCAACTTGTTAAAGCTGAAAACTATTTTTTGGTAGTAGCTTCTTTATCCATACATCGTTATAGAGCTCGTCGTTCCATCCTATACGACATTCGTTGCCAACGCGTAAAGGGCTAAAGATCTTACGGTCAACTTTCCGGTTTAACTTTTCAAGCGCATTTTTATCAGACTGCATGATCATCAATGCTGCAAATGGGAACGATGAGCGTTTTAAGAGTGTCACTTTCGTCTTGCGTGAAGGCAATCGCCTAGGATATTTATGGGATTTTCTTTAGGACATTTTTTTAATTTGAAATTTGTAAAAGCGGGAAAAGACTGCAAAATTTTGCTTAAAAGAGGACAGGATGTGCACAGATAAGACATATCATTCGAATAAAAGCAGATCAAACGTGTTTTCATTAGATTTGTCTTTTTTTTTTATTTCTTGCCAGTTTTATAAGCTCAGCCAAAAAATGTCTCATGATAAATCCCATTAAACAAACCGTTACTTTGTTCAGTGTTTAATCAATTTCTAAGAACAAAACTCTGTTCCAAATATGCTTAAGAATCCAATTCCGTAGTGAAATTTTAAGATGCTGTGATATTTTCATAAAATAACGATTATTAGCTCAAAATAAACGCCTTTCGCTTATTCTAAAACGTATGGAGAATTGTAACCTACCTTTGTCTTTCAGCGTTTTAGACTTGAATTGTACAGGCTTGCGTTGCATTTTGAAAATCCTTTTATATTTTCTCAAAATCCACAAAGTCCATACTACGAAAAAATATTAATTGTATATAAGCAAATTATTAAGTAAACGTGAAAATCATGTTTTTAAAGTGTGTGTGTATGTCGCCGCGTACATGCCGTGATGGTAGCACAACAATGAACTTGAGCTGATTTTAGCTTTGGCACACGGTAGATGGCGCCACATAATGCCAAGTCAGGTCACACAATACTGGCTAATGGCTTAAAAAACGAGATAGTGTGACGCTTAGGCGAGGCTCATATTTTCCGATAATTTTGATCAAACTTAGTACAAATGTGTGCTAGAAGTTCTCTCAACAACCCTTAGCTATTAA
Organism: Chymomyza caudatula; assembly: GCA_035041775.1. NCBI lineage: Eukaryota > Metazoa > Arthropoda > Insecta > Diptera > Drosophilidae > Chymomyza > Chymomyza caudatula. The sequence continues at coordinate 5,631,170 of JAWNKW010000150.1, forward strand.
CCAAGTTTCTCACTTGAGAAAAAATTTAGTTTAGTAAAACGCATGTAGCAAAAGTTTGGAGTCATATTTACCAAAAAGTACGCTGCAAAATCCGAATAAAATTAACTGCATACCGAAGCTTTACTGTAAGTGAAAGAAGAGAGTGATTAGAGTTTATGATTATGGAATTTTTCAAAAGTGTTGGGAAAAAATAAAATGCCTATAAAATATTTATATAGACGTAACATTAATTTAATGAGCGGCAAGGAAGAGCAGGTAGAGTACCACACAGAACGGGTAATAAAATAGCAAATTGGACATGTTGGATTTGCTGGATATTTCTAACAGGGTTCTTTGGAAATACTACATATAAAAGAATTGTACAATTACTGTGAGAAAATGTCAAAGCCATAAGATTGCGGCGTTGTTTTATGAGCTGTGCATTTTTACTAGACATCAATAAAGCTACAGAACCAAAAACATTGTATCTGTATCTATAACACTTTGGTTTAGTTTTTTTTTTTGGTTTTCATGTTTTGCCTTTTTCCGGGCTATGCTTCATTTCTTTGAAATTCATAATTACATAGCGCTTTGACCGCTCAACGACTTTGAGCCGGGGCCAGAACTCGCTACTCCTAACGCCTGCCCGCCTCAATGCTAACTGTAAGTGTTTGTCGCCAGTTTTCTTGAATGAACCTCAAGTGAACTGGCCAACTGGTTAGTTGAATGGCCAACTGGTTGGTTTTTTTTTTTTTTTTTTTGTTTTTCTTGCTTTAATTAATTATTGTTGTATAATTTGTGCTTGTTTAAGCATATTTCAGCAGAAATGCGTATGAACTTATGAATGGCCTGGTCAGCGCAGCGCCGCTCAACTCTGCTCTGGCACACATTTCCGGTACAGTTGAGCACGTAGTGAAACTGTAATGAGAGACCAATAGCAAATAATACCAAATGGGCTGGACCAACCCGTTTGATCTCGCCCAACTTTAAAGAGGGCGTTGTGGCCAATGTCAATCAATTGGTTGGAGCGAGCCAGTGAACCAACTAAAAATGGCAGCTGGCTGACAGACAGATCGAAAATGTTTTATGCAGCAGCCAGAGCTCCACCAGCTATACCAACAACAACAAGAGCAACTGAAATTGAGCCACGGCTGGCTGAGACTGGCTTGCTGGCTGGCTATCTGGCTATCTGGCTTTGTGGCTTTGTGACTTTCTGGCTGGCGGCCCAACTGACTTGACTTGACAGGCCTCAGCTCGAGTCTGGGCCAACAAACGGAGCCCAGAGTCAGAGGCACGACTTGTAGCCAGCCAAATCGATCGAACTGCCTTCATTAAACAGTGCAATGCAGCGTGCCTTTTCACTTTAGCACGCTAACTCTCTATCTCCCTCTTGCTCTCGGTCACTCGCATTGTTGCAGTCAAGCGCAAAAACTTAATAACTCCTTTCCTGCCGCCGATTTGCAGCCGCAATAGCAGCAGCTTCCAAGATCACCACGGCTGCTGCTGCTGCTGCTTCGATCAGTCAGCGGACAGCTGAACGGACGAACGGACGAACGGACGCAGCGACGGATTGGCCGAACGCTCCATTGCTCCATTAATTTCCATGTTGGCCACAATTTGACTTCTGTTCAGTGCCTTCGCTTCGCTGCGCCTCTTGGCCACATTTTGCAAATTTGCACGCCGTGATTGCCGCGCTGCCCTCTCCGCCAGTCACCCCCCTGCTGCCCACTGGCACCTCTCTTACCGACGCTCTGCCTGTTGCCTCTTGGCACGCAATTTGAGCTCAAAATCGAGCAAGACACATCTGCAACAAATTGGAAGCCAATAATCAAATGTCAGTCACTGCGCTCGTTCCAGAGCTCTCTGTCAGTTTGTCTGACAGTCAGTCAAGTGAGTCTGTCCTTCCGTCCGTCCGTCCGTCAGTCAGCTTGTCTGTCTGTCTGTCTGCCGGCTGGCCATATAGTAAATCAGTTTCAGCCGTGTAGCCCTGGCCATTGCCAAGCCTCATTATTCAAACTCAAGCATTGCCAACCCCCCTTCAAGTCGCATTCACATTCGGATTCGAATTCGAATTGGCGTTGTGTCTGTCAGTTTGTCTTTTTGTTTTTTGGTTGATTTTAGTTGTTTTCTTTTTTTTTGGTGTGTTTTTGGCGTGTCCGATCTGCATGTCTATTCATTTTCAGTTTTCGATTCTGATTTTGATTTCATTTCATTTTGGCACTTTACCTTCACGCTTTGTTCGATTAGAAGCATAGTTGTTGTTTAAATTGGTTTTATATATAATATTAAAAGGCTAAAAGATATCAATAGCTATGTTATATATATATATACGTATACGCAATCCTTAGCAAGGAACTTTATATTTCTACTCCATTGATTCGAAACGAAATCGCACGGAAATTGTTGTTCCTTTCCTTGAAAAGACGCTATCCTAGCCGTGACTTGCAATTATGATGTTACTAATAGCTTAATCTCAGCGTCTAACTTCCCACTGAAGAGTAGATAATTGATTGAAACCTCGTTGTTCTCTGGCCTATCTTTATATGCACCAACTACCAATTAGTCCTTTCGAGTGTATGTAAGACCCTATCGAATGTATTGTGTGAGAAACTAAAGCTATTCGCGAAAGCACTGACAAGACTTTTTTAATGCGACTTTGCCTAGCAAGTTGACCATTGAGCAGATCTTCAGACTTATCCGAACTTTTTGAGAAAACCCACGAACACTTCGTTCGTTATCCTTAAAAGCTTTCAGACAATATGTCTCGCCGCTTGAACGCTAATTTTGCTTTTGAATGCTGTAGTTTTGATGCTGTCAAGGATTTTGTCTACCTTGTAAACACCATCACAACAAAGAACGATGCCAGCATTGAGTGGTGAATCACTCTTTCCAATCGATGCTTTTTTCGTCTCAGTAGGCAACTGACTACTGGCGACCACCCTCGCCACACTAAAGTAACACTATAAGGCACTCAAACATCCAGATACCTTTTGGTTTGTTTAAGCGAAAAGTGCTCCAGAAGATTTTAGGCCCTTTTACACGACTACCGCATTCGATGGAATGACAGCCTCTATGAACTCTACGACTACTTTGACATCCGAAGCGAGGTAATGTTTTGAATGTGAAGGAATAAGCTCATTGGAGAAAGATCTTCAATGCGGTTGTTAAAGCAAGGTGACCAACTTTCAATGGTATCACGTAGTGCAGAAGGCGTGCAGGAGCAGTGGCGCCTAGGGAAGAGCACCACAACAGGTCGTAACCCGGTAACAGGATGTTATGGTCAGTCAAGTAGAAGAACTTAAATAAAGTCGTTCTCCAAAGGTTATTGAAAGGATTGTTTGTCTCCCAACATGGTTTTAACAGAATCTTATTGTACTCCTTCTAATCTTCTAGCTTTTTCCTGATTAATAAGTTTCATTAACAGAACGCAAACAGATGTCCTTCCCGTTTAAGACTGCTGCTCCGGAGTTTCAGTTATATTTGTGGTGTGCGCTTTGTAATATCAAATAAAATATGGGAAGACACCAAGGCTGTATTTTGACAATGATGTGTATATCAAGGCTAGATATTTAGGTGTTGGTATTTCATTAGAGGCTCACGTTGAATGGGCTCCTTGCCAGTAGGACTAAGTTGACCATCAGGCTTAGACGTTTGGTACTATACACACAATTTTTATTACCAATATGGAGAAACGGAATGCCTATTTGGGGAGTAACTAGAACCGTTTGCAGGTCCAGCAGAGCACAACATTATATACCTAGAGCTCCCTGGTATGTAAGAACTAGCACATTTAGCAATGATCTGCAAATTGAAGGATTTCCTGAACAAATTGCGAAAATAATTATGGAAAATATTCTTGTTTTTTCGATACAATGTGGGATGCGTCTTATATATCTAGCCGAATAGGGAAAAGGCTAATGCATCGCTGAAAATGGTTTTATTGTTTTTCGAAATATCATTACCATATACCACTTCGAAGGTGGTAATTCTAAAATAAGATTTTTGAATGCTTCAACAGCTACTTCTTAGCTTTTGTTGGATTTGGCTTGTTATGGAACACACCCGTTGCGGATTGTTGCTTTGTTTCATGCTCATATGCTTGTATCCAGGATTCGTTACCAGTTACGATGAATCCAATGGTAATATTTCTTCTTGACGCAAAAGTGCACCGATCCCACTAGATGCCCAATGCCGATCTTGCTTTATCATTTCACGCACAGCATCAATACTTTTTCGCACCACGAACGTTTTAAACGACCTTCACGGATTTGACGGATGGCCACGAGTGAAGTCGCTGGAGGGTGTGCCTAAGATCTCTTTCAACCGAATTTCAACCCAAAGTAAATTTTCAGTATGCCAGATATCTTTTTATACTGAATTTTATTTAAAAGGCAATTCGTCAATGTGACAAAATAAACTTTTAGAGAATGGGAAATCTTACAAGTTAGCATTTGATCGACGGATTTTTGAAGAAAATTCAAACGAAACTTTACACAAAACCGTCTAGAGATTTCTGGCACACTCCTGGGAACAGCTAGTTGATCTAATAATTCCAGACTTGATAATCTACGTCGAAAATCGCAATTAATCATCGCAAGACAATTTTCACGAGTCAAGTGACAAGCCAATATAAACAATAAACAGAGTGACCGTACAACGAAAAGTTCTATGTTAGTTTTTGTCAGATAATAATAAACTTTTAAACTGAAACGGCAATTGACACCTAATTAAGCTAAAAATAATAAATATGAAGGGCAACCGTAGTAAGCATACTCATATGTTGAGACTTTCTCATCTCACAGGTGAGTCGTCGGAAGGTCTTTGAAGTGATACTCATTATAGCCATGTTTTGTTAGCTATTTTATCTGCATAAATCCATATCTAGCTATCATCAATTCTTTTCACAATGTGCTTTTTATTTAACATTCCGTTTATTTATTGGTTCCACATAAAGCACGCCTTAAATAATTAACAATAAAAAATTTGAAACACATTTTGACACAATTTTAATAGTCAATAAAAATCGAGCGGCAGCGAAAATGAGTTTAAAAAACGAACAGCGATTCGCACTCTTTGCGCCCCGCTCGTTTCCTCTCTTTGACTCTAATAAGTCTCTTCAGTTGACAGGAATGAACAAAAAGTTTGCTTGTCATTGTCGTCGTTGTTGCGGCCATTGTGTCACTTGTTGTTATCGTTGTTGTTGTGTCGTTTTTGTTGTTGACAAATCGATAAACGGCTCAATTAGCATTTTTGATGTTAAGTCGTTAGAGCATTGAGCCGAGTGCGCTTCCCTTTCCGCTGCGCTCCGCCCGCTCTCCGGCACAGTAACAAAAGTCAAGTAAAAAGTAATGCCATGGCAATGCTTGTTGAGCGCGACAGAGAGGCGGAAAGGGTAGCTTAAGTCCAGGCAGACAGCTGAACAGCCGTACAATCCCGTACACAGTAATCATAAATCAAACCATAAAAAATTCAGTTCAATAATAAATTTGTATGCGTTTGTCGTAACGCCGCACAATTATGCAAAATGAGCTGTCAAACTTTGAAATTGACAGTTGGAAGTTGTGGCACTTGGAAGTTGTTGCCGCTTGATGTTGCCTTGGTTGGTCTGAGGTTATGTGTCTTAGGCCTGCTGTGCCACAAGTTGGATAAAAAGTCACATGGTTTTCACTTTTAAAGCCCGCGATTTGGGTTACTGTCAATTTCAAGTCGAGGGTAACACCATGAGAACTAGCAAAGATGGTTGCATACGAAGTACAGTTATTGTTACTTAACTAGTTCTCCAACTTAATAAATTTATTGTCTCCAGAGAATGTTAAAAAGCATTCAAAAATCTATCTATTATGTAGATAGGCTAAGGAAAGTTATGTGCACCCTTTTTTCACCAACTTAATGGAATTAAATATGGCAAAACTTATATCATTGTGTAGGGAATTTTCATAAGAAGTGCAGAATATAAGTTTTATTCATATATTTTTCCAAATCATAGGTAAAATTAATAATAAAAGTATTTGTGTGACGACAGAGAATAGTTGGTATTGTTTTGACACGTGCATGTGTTCACGAACGTTTTCTCGGTTGCTATTAGCATTACTCTGAGCCTGAGCCTGCACTTCGGCTGTGTCTGTGTAAATAGCCGAAGTGTTCGGCCCGTGCGGTCTATTTAAGAACATGACTCTTTTATATGGATTTGTTACTAACTGCTCAGTGACTCATATAAATAAAAGAGACACAGAGAAATCAAAAATGCTAACTGATTTTAAATTTAGAGACATGAATTTTTATTGTAATACCAATAGTATTAATGCCAAAAAATTTGTACAGTTTTGAAAATATCGAAGGTTTTGCATTAGCTGCATCGGAATTGTTCGAGGAATTGGGCCTTTCTTCGCAAACTGCTGAAGGCTCAATCTTTTCTGGAACAGCGATTGGGTGCGTTCCTTTTGGTTGCTTAACGCATTGCTGTGAGTTAATCTCTATGACTTTTATGTCGTCCATTTGAAACCTTACTTTTAGCTTCGATCTTAGCATTAAGCATTCCTCTTTTTGCTCAAATAGAGTTTTAGATGGTTTCTCTATAGCTGTGTCTTTTGACAGCTGTTCACAGCTTTTCTGTATCTCAAGGGTTTCTAATACCTCCTGCTCAGTCTTTTCATCGTTGGTTTGCTTCGATTGAAGCTCAGTAATTCCATTTGGTAGCTCTTGAGAACTTTGTTCTTTAAGTTTCAACTCGAGCTTATTGGGTACTTTTCTTGGTTTCGACTTTATTTCTACCTCTAATAACTTCCCATGTGCCTCTTTCGGCTTCTGCTCTTTGATTTGGTCCGATGGCTTTGAAAGAGCATCCGTCGACTCTATTGTTTTATTCTTAAATAAACTTTTTTCGTTCAAAAACTCGGTAGATCCCTTCAGTACATTCTGCAGCTTGTCATCTGAATTTATCTCAGTAGTTCCCACAGCTTGCTCTCCATGTGTGCCTTCCGACTTCTGCTTAAGGCTTTCTTTAATCATCTTAGATTTTCTACCATTTTTCGGTTTCATACCTAAAAAATCCCGAAATATATCTCTAAACTTTTTGAACGGCTTAGCCTTAGCAGGCATATCTTTTAAGTTCACCTCTTTTTCTTTGAGTAACTTATCTCTTCCTTGAATAGGTAATTTTGTTCCATTCATAATGCCCTTCTATAATTTTATAGATCTGTGCTAATTTTCGAGACGTTCTGGCCGAAATAAATTTATAACTAAATGAAAACCGTATGACAGGCAGAGTCAAGGCCAGCGACGTTTAGCATTTGTATTAGGTATTTCAATAATTCAATCACGTGTTATCGAATAATTGAATAAGTCATCGTGTTGAGCGACACAAATTTAATTTCAATACGCAGAACATTTAACGTACGATCGACCGACAAAGACACAGAATTTCAACGTCAACGACAGCGTAAAAAAAAACACAACAAATCTCAGAAAGTGCTCGATCGTAGAAGAAGAAGAAGACGGAACCGCAATACCCAGAGACAGCAACGTGAGGGATTGTCGCAAAAGCTCAAAGGCGACAACAGCTCTTCGAATTGTACTGATTTTTATTTATTTTATGTTCGAACCGAAACGCATATGGAATTTCAATTCGAAGCACAAATCCATATGCAGAACCCCGCTTAATAGGTGTAGTACACTTGCCAATTGCTGTGGGAAAATTTCAATTGTGTGATTTTTGTAAATCGTACGTAATCGACGAGATTGAAAAAAAAAAAAACAGCTAAATATGGCTAAAAGGCGTGGCATTTCAATCTAATTTTAATGATAAGCTAGACGCAAAATCAAAGTGTGAAACTGGTTTAGGACAAGTGTCTCTATCGGTATATGGCTTAACTGGGTCGAAAACTGACCTACACACGCATCGGTGAATGCACGTACTTGCATACATGCACATACATATATATCGAATGTCAGTTCGATAGATTTTTGACATATTTGTGGCCCAGCTCATTGAACTGCGAATTGGAATCAGCTCCAATCAGTTCCATTCACACGCAATCGCGAGCAGCGTGTTTCCCGTGGGAGAGAAATGCGAAGCTGTTGTTGTTGTCGTTCTTCTGATGCCTTTTTTTTTTGATTCGTAGTATTTGTGGCCCAAAATTCACGCTGATTGGCCAGCTATAGAGAGAGAGAGCGAGAGAGAGAGCGCGAGAGAGAGAGAGGGAGCGCGCTTAAACAAATCAATAAGAAAACGATGCAAATGCCAAATGGTATTCGAAAAATGCTGCCGAGTAATTGGCAGTGCAGAAGAAGCGTTAAAAGACAATCAGCAGAGGAGCAGCGGAGCAGAGGAGCAGGAGCTGAAAATCTGGCGTTCCAGCAGCTGATGACATTGACTGTGTGATGTTGATGATTGCCTTGATTTAGCTGAAGTTTTTCTCGGCTTTTTGTGTGATTGCAATCAAGTAGCAGAGCGTTCAGCTCAATGCCGCCAAAGTGCAGCTAAACATCTGGAGCAGCCAGCGAGCCGCCCAACTAACTATACCCACTGATCTTTGCCGACTTTGCCAGGCTTTGATCTGTCACCGCAAACTGGGACTCATTGGGACTCACGGGGCTGCCTTGCACTGTGCACACCAATCGAATCACGGCAGGCGCGCGGCAACAGATAAAATTATTGAAATTACATTGGCAAGACGCCGTCGATCAGCAGTGGCAGTGGCTGTGGCAGCTGCGCCCTTCACTGTGTTGCTGCAACAAGATCGCCAACACTTTGCCAGCCGCTTGCAACTTGTAAAGCCTCTGCAGCGGGTGCGACAGGGAGCGCGCCAGCGAGCGAGCTGGCAATAATTATCGCTTTTAGTTTTAACTTGCCTGTCAATGTAATTTCAAAAATGTCGTCAGTGTCGCTTTGTAGCCGGCGTAGTAGCTCATCTGTGCGTCCCCCAGTACCCCGAGAGCGCCACCCAGTTACCAGTTACGTTACCCAGGCCTGATCGGAGCTGTGATTTTCATTCGATTTCGTGAGCTTGTTTGCACTGCCCGGTCTTGAGTCGTTTTTAAAAAGTAATCATCATTAAAATATTTATGGGTTATCTCTCGCTCTAACCAGCAATGGTTGCTCACAAGACGAAAAAAAAAAAAAACAAAAAAAAAACTAAATACGTAACTCCGGCAAAAGGGAGCTGGACAACACTACGGACGAGTGGTGCTCGGTGTAATGACCATACATAGCAATTGGTTCTCACGTTCGAAAAAACACGCTGCCAATTTGGCGTCATCATCGCTTTAACTTTGTCTTGGATATTTCGTTGTTGTACTTAGTTGTCGATGTCTTTGTTGTTGTTGTTGTTGTTGTTGTCATTGTCAGTTGCAAACTACACAGAACTCTGTCACCTGTTGGAAAGTGCTACTCGTTGTATGCCATTGAGTAGACGGTCATATTTTATGTGTGGCACGAGGTTAGCACCTTATAGACATAGTATAGGAAAATTGATTTTTGTTGGTTAGCTAAGAGAGAGCATAGAAGCGGGTTTAATCCTTTACCCATGAGCTCTTATATAAACTTCATTTTGCTTCCACATACTTGGTTCTATGAGAGTATGAACTGTTGCTAGGTATATGGGTAGCACCTTGTTATTGCCAAACACCACCTTAGTCTGTGGATCACTTTGAAGCAAATAAAATCGATGGCGATATAATTGCAGTCATTAATTGCAAAAATGCCTGTGCCATCATCTATATGATGACCCCGAAATTGTAACAGATGGACATTTATTGAACCCAAACTCCATCAGAACTTCATATAGTTGCCTGTTCCAAACTCGACTTTAAGCTATACATAAAGCGATAATGCCAAATTATCTCTCAAAGTATTCATGTAGATCTCTACTGCACGGACAAATCATACTGATCGTATCAACGTATGTCTCTCGACCGTAACAAAAGTTTCTACAGATTCAACTGCTTTCTTCTACGAGTACCCATGAGCGACAAGTTTTGCCTTGATTCGCGAAAGCTCGCCTAACGCATACCCTCTAATCCTGATTAGGTGGCAGTTGGGCAAGCTTCCAAATCTATACAACACCCACAGTTATCAGCCCAACTGCGACTCAACGCTTTAGGCACACTCGTTGGATCATCCACTCAGGATAACACCGCCACACACAAGAGATGTTCTGTCACTGCTCCATCATTAAAGCGCTTTGATCGACGCTGCCTCTTGTTCAGCCATCTCTTGCATGATCTTCTCGTCAGCGGACACTGGTGCTACAAGCTTAACATACCTCTTAAATTGATTCTGAGGCAGTTCAATAGTGAAATCCTACTGCAGCTTCGCAGGGCCATTCCTTCTCCTATATACTGCCGAATGAATTATAAGCAGACCACAAACTTTGGTTTTCCAGCATCTAACCCAAAAAGGCAAAACTGCCACTATGCCTTTTGATTTCTGTTTCATTATAGTTAACAAGGTCATAGGAATACGTCTTCTGTCTCGGGAGCAAAGTTAATAACACAGTTCACAAGAATATGCTTTCGGGCCAATTGCTCAGAGAAACGTCGTCAGCGACGGACGAGACATTTGGATGCCATATGGGTGTTATAAAACTGAAACGCGTTGGATGTAATCGATAATTTCGATGCATTTTGATAGTCAGATGAAATTGACGGCCTGTGTATCAGGCAAACAAAAGCTTCTAGGATCCCCGAACAGCGAATTGATGTCTTGAAAGAGACAACTGCCAAAATGATGAGTTCGTGGACGGGTGTTTGTGTCATAACGCCCATATGGCATCCAAATGTCTCGTCTGTCACTGGCGCCTCTAGTCTGGTCTGTATATAAAGAACGTTCAATATTGGGGCAATTCTTATGCCGGTGAGTGTGTGGCCAAAGTAGACCAGCTTAAGGAGCAATGACAAGCCGCATCACAACTCTATGCTGCATCTCGAAGATCCAGAAGCAAAGCAATGCAAATATGTTAATGGAAATACAAATTCTACTGTAGAGTAGAAGTACTTTTTTTTCACAATACATTTGGCCAACATCTGGCCAACATGGGCCTCGTTGACGACCCAACCTGCGCAGCCTGTCTCGAAGAAGCCGACTCCACGGAGCACTTTCTGTGTCACTGTCCGGCCTTTGCAAGAACTCGGATGCGTATTTTGGCAAGTGATGCACTCAATATGAACGAGGTGTTAACTCTCCTCTTACAAAGTCTTCTCGACTTTCTACGGCAGTCGGGAAGCTTTTGACAATAGGGAGCCTGTTCAGCAAGCCTACTCTGTCTTCAACTTCTTCTTTTCTCGTATTTCAACTGTCTTTCTCTCCGCTAACTTGCTCTATCGGGCATGGTACAATGGACAAGGCTGCCTGAGTGCTAGGGATGAGTCATCGCACCCACCACAAATCGAATCTAATCTAGAAGTACTTTTGGTATGGGTTGATGGGTTAAGGAACGTAACTTTCGTATGTGTAAGACCCTAGCTATAAAGCAGTCTTCAAGCATTCCTGAAAGATCTACTACTGCTGCCAAATGACAGCTCTTCGATTTGTCTGTTCGGCGAGGCGTCACTATTTCACTGTATCACTGTCATTGCCACTGGCCACTGACTTCTAGTTGTTGTTGTTGTTGTTGTTGTTGTTGTTGTTGCCTGGGGCGCAGTCAACTTCTGCGTCGGCGTCGACGCCGACGTCTGTCATATGTGACTTGTCTCTAGTTGGCGTTGCATAAAGAGAGCGGGAAAGAGAGAGAGAGAGAGACTGGGGAGAGAGTGAGTGCGAAATGTTGCGTTTGTGGGGATATCTTCAAATGTTTGTTGTTGTTGTTGTTGCTGTTGTCGTTTATCAATTATGACAAATCTTTGCGCATGCGTGGCCAGCGACGTCGTCAGCGGCAGCGCAGCAGCTATTTTTAAACTTTTGTGTAAAAGTTGTTCCTCCCCTTACTTTTATATGCCATTTCGTGTTTCATTTTAATTTGTAATTATTTCTTGAGCGCTTCTGTGTGTGTGTGTGTGTGTGTGTGTGTGTGTGTGTGTGTGTGTGTGTGTGTGTGTGTGTGTGTGCGTTTTGATATCAAATGATATCTTGGCATTGTTGGTTGTTGGTTGTTGCTTGTTGTTGTTGCTGTTTGCTTGTCGTTGATCTTTGCATGTCTTTTTCGAACTTCATTTGCGCTTCGGTTCGGTGACAAATAAATTAAGTAGCAGTCGCGCCACTTCAGTCCACAACAACACCAACAACAACAGCAGCAGAAAGAACGACAACAAAAAGTTGCATTTGCCGCTTTGGCCATTATTGCAACAAGTACAACAATTGCAACAACTATAGTTGCAATTAAGAGTAGTTTCTTATAAAGTCAGTTAAAGTTGTTGTTGTTTAGCTGCTTGTGTGTTCGCATCTGTGTGCAACAACGCCCCTTTTAGATTTATTAAATGTTCGGTGATTGGAAGCAGTCATAGCCGGTAGGGGGACCCCAGCTAATTACTCATAATAGCGGCCCAAAAGCGGACCAACTGCATTTAAGCGACTTTAATGCAATTATGTCTGTTTTTTTTCCCTAGAAAAGTTGCCACTGCCCACTCTCTTAGCCGTAGCATGGTTAAGCACTCCATCAAAAACCACTGCCAACTTGAAGCCAAATCAGCTGCTACTGTGCTACCATAGACCCCACCCGTTGGACCCGGTAACTTAACGGCTCAATGGCTTCTAGCTATATGTATCTTTGTACATACATACACATACAGCTGGCGGTCGTCTCGTTTATTAATTTGGCATGTGACAAATTATGCGTTGGCCAGCAATTAGAGCCGAAATCAAGAACAGACAACTTTTAAGGCTTCCACGTTTTATTTGTCTAGCAACTTACGATTTCGGCCTTAGCGTCTTGAGCCTTTAGCGCTGATTTAACACAAAATTTTCAGCAAGACACGTACAAAAACTTCGATCTAAACGTGGTCAGAGACAGCAAGAGAGAGAGGGAGGGAGTGAGGCTGAGGACGAGCCTCAACAGACGACAAGTGGCACTTTGGCGCATTAAGAAAATCTGTACAAGTGTCACTTTGGCACACACAGCGAGCTGAGCAGAGAGCTGAAGTTCGCTGCTGGTTTGGAGATTGGAGCTTGAAACCGCCAAATGTCTGGCCCAATGCAAGGATTATACATTTTAGCAGCGCTAGTCTCTTAACATTTAGAACGAGTGAGCCAGAGGAAGAGCGCGAGTGAGATAGAGGAAGACCAACAACAAGTCGGAATTGTCCAGTCATCGGCATTATTTAATGAGTTGCCAACAGGTTGCTGGGCAGAGCAACCAAACCAAGCAGAAAATCAGCAGCGGCGGCAGCAGCAGCCGCTCGGCGTTGGCAACTTTTGCTGAGTCAGCGTCGCAAACAGAAGCCAACAGGCCAGTCGACGCGTCAGTCACTTCGTCAACCCGGTTCCAGCAGCCTACGCCAAGACTTCCTTGGCAGCCTCAGAGACACAGCCCAAGCCCAAGCCTGGATATGCACATGGAATTGGACATGGACAGATGTGAAGAAGTGTCATGTAAATGCAACATGTTGGGCGCTGCTACTAACGCTGCTGCTGTTGCACTTGACTTTGCCTTGAGCTGCGCTGCCGAGACGCTGCGTCGCTGCGTGTAATGTCAATTTGACAGACAAACTGTCGACCGTTTGAAGCATATGCAGCTACTGTCCACACACACCACACACACTCATCTACCGATTATGTTTTGGGTTCGCTACACAACAATTTGTAGGGTACATGTGTCCAGGGACAATTAGGCCATGTTTTGGGCTTACTTATTCGGAATACTTATTTTGAAAGCAAGCTTATTGTACTGCTAGCAGAATGCATTGAAAGGACTACAGATGCGTCAAAACTATGCGGCATATCCTCACCGTATAGCCATTAGGTTATTTTCTGTCAAATTATATTTTGCATGCTGCCTTGAGTATTACGGTACGGCGGCGAATTTTCCGCAACTAGATTGCCTAGTCTCCACAATTTTAGCAGGGTTGTGCGTAGGGCTTGGCAGCCAACGCGTAAAACTGCCCTTCCAATGAAAGATGTCTTGAGGCCCCTGCAGTAAAGCCCTGCATGAGGCCGTTACCCGATAATGGCTTGTTATTACTTGTTGACAGTCAAGAAGAAGAAGATAATCTCCTTATCTGTGTTCGAACTGCTGATGTTCAGCTTCCTTAGATATAATGACGTTTTCGACAATTTTGCTATCTTCCCTAAAAACTTCTTCATTGCTCAAATCTTTACACAGGTCAACACGGTTCAGTTTTTGGAGAGCTAAGCATCATTTCTGAAATATTTTTTGCTTACAATCCGAATATCCAAAACTTCGAGGAAAAATGAGTAAAAAAAAAGTTGAAAAGTTAAAGCAGAACTGATGTCACCAGAGAAAGTAAGAAAAACCCGTTTTTATTTTGGCTACATATCCTCAAATGTCTCAAAATGAAAAGCCTGGATCCGGATTCGAATTCTACGCCAAAATAACTTTTTTTGAATTACTTTCAAACCACTTACAAGAGCCCATTACTTGTATTTGAATTGTTGGCAAAGAATCAATTTATTGAAGTTAATGTTCAAATGGAATAAACATATTTTAATTTCGGATTTTATTACTTTAGGAATAAACCATGGGCATTAAATAAACATAAAATTTGTCATCTAGTGTAATCAGTTTTGCTAATTGGCCAAAGTGTATATGATATTGAACATTTAAGTGCCGGATACACGAATAACCATAAGCAAAATAGCGATTTGAAGATGTTAGGAGATATTTTTGGTTTGTTCTTAGCTGGTCAAGCTCATTGGCCAAGTCTTTAGGCGCTAACCAAAACAACCGAAAAAAGACAGAAGAACATTTTAAGAATCATATGCAACAAATTGTTGTTGCTGTTGTTCTTGACTTCAACTTTAGCCGTCAAAGTGCTACTTCAGATGCTTAGGCACGCAGATTACACTTGTATACACATGCATAGGCAAATGTGTGTGTTTGTGTGAGTGAGTGTGAGTGAGTGTGAGCGAGTGTGAGTGAGTGTGCAAGTGTGTGAGGTTGGCATTTACAGCATTCAATAAAGAATTTTTGCGATTTTTATCTGTGGCAGAGGTCGGGGAAGCGTGCGGCTCGCTCCATTGCATCGGTTGCCCTTTCTTAATACATACTTATAATTGATTAAAGAGAAAATTTCCATGGCATTTATGCGTGCCATGCCACTCATATACACTAAAAAAAAAAAGCAGTAAAAGAAAAACACAATGTCGAGTTGTTGACAGGTCCGCAGCCGCTGGAGCTGGAGTTTGCTGGAGAAGTATCTGCGGCGGGTCTCTGTATCTACATATATGCCTCTGGTCTGCGCGTTCTTTGGAAGTAGTTGTCGAAATGTTTTTATTTGTTATCGATTAATCGCTTGAATCAACAGATGAGCAGTTGAATATGCTGATGCTGATGATGATCAGTAGGACAACGAGTTTGGTTTGGCCAGTGGTCGTTTGGTGTTATTGTTAGCATGTTACTGGCTTTGTTCAAGCATCTTACAGATACAACAGATATTTTTGTATCTTTTGCATGTGCGCTTTGTCTGCCACCGCTTTAGCTGCCACTGGAAATGTTGCTGTGTAATTGTTTTGAAGTTTGACTCAAAGATTGGTAGCAGCAACTGGCAGTTGCCAGCGTTTCCAGCTGGAGAGTCTGACCAAACTCATACGGCGGCGGCGGCGGCGGCAGCATGACTCGTCCAGCGATTTGCGCTCTTGTCAAATTTTGATTGATCGATTGTTTGCACACATTTTTATGAGCTTTTTCGCTCACTCCGCCGTTCCGGCGGTCTCACTCTCTCTGTCTCCCTATAAGCGGGTCTGCAACCGGCTGTCGAGCGTATTTATTGAGTAGTTTATTAATTTCAGCTGATCGATGAGCTGACGCAAATGGCTGCTCCTGAGCAGTAACAGGCGCTGGTATTTTAATTATATAACCCAAATGTATTAAATTTGGGTCACACAATTTGTCAAAAGTTAATAATAAATAAGCTTCGAAAAAACACACAAAAAAAAATGTATCTAAGCAACAATTCGTTAAAACTAAATGAACGAATTTCTGTTATATTCAAGCCCAATTTGCTCAGCTGTTACCAAACTCATAAATTGGATGTGGAATTTCGATTTCTAAATACTTACCCATTACTCCTGATTCCAGAAGCAGACTGCATTGCTATATATAGAAGGCAAGTACATCTTGGGTGGGCCATACTTTTTGATCTGCGGCCAGATACTTTAGCTATGGTCACGTTTTGCGCTGTGTTGGTCTTGCGTCAAAGACCAATGACTTTCATGTAGTTTTTGGTTTATAAACTCGCCATGTACTCTGAGGATTCCATTCGAAGGACTGCTTTCGATGTTGCCAATTGGGTCCACTTCCCAATTTCGACATTCAGCAGTTTTTGATCTGTTGTATGCCACAATCCTTGATTCGATATAATTTGCGGCTCTCGGATCTTTCGAATTTTCCCCAAGTTGGGGTTAGATACCTTCCAGGTTTTAAAATACGGATATTATATTGGACTCGAATAGCCTTAATTTGGGAAACTTGAGTGGAATTGCATACATTGGACAACATATCCATCGGAAGATACAAAAACTGCCTAGATAGTTAAACAGTTTGAACTGATCTTTTGGTCTTGTTGCAATTAGTCCCAAGACCAGCCGTCTTTGCTTTTACTTGCAGTGATTGACACATCTCGCTCATCCCGATGTTTGTACTTGCAAGGAAACTGATCGTTCACGATCTAGCTATACCATGTCACTCAGATATAAATGCGGTGGTCAGGACATTGTCTATCGCCATTAAAAAGAGGATCGTATCCCCCTAAACAAGTTGTCGCACAGCTACCCCATGGTTCACCGGACTAGCTACTCAGGGCAGTGAGCTAATGGTCGCAATGAAGTCTCCAGGCATTAATTGGGTTGGGAGCCGCCGCGTAAAACTCCCGTCCCAATGAGATGTTAAAAGGCGCAAGTTTATGGACAGTGAAGAAGAAGTACATATTTATAACTGAAGGCTTAGCCTTGAATCGGCTGGTCAAATTCCTGCCATAAAGCGCAAAGTTAAAGGACTTCTTTTATTTGGAGCACTTGTGCTTATAAAGCGCCTTTAGAAGAACAGCTCATTTAACTTAAGATTCAGTTTTACCCATTTCTCAGATAGTTTTTGAAAACTTGTGACTATTTACGGTTACCGAAGAACTAAATGACTTTAAAGTCTTGTAAGAACCTTCTTAGAAAACAAAAGCTACTTTTTAGTTTTTTCCCAGAAGTGCCTTACTGGTAGCCAAAATGTTCGATAGACCGATAGATAAAATGCAGTTAGGGCATACAGCGTTGCACACAAAAAAAAAAAAAAACGCGGAAAAAACATATTAAATATAAATTTCCTGGTAATAAAAGAGAAATACATCTTGCCAGTTACTCAGAGATACACAGGGTTGTATGGTATATGGATATATGTACCAAGCTGCCAAATAAAGAAATAAATCTTTACAGAAATGAAAAAAAATACCAAAATGCGAAGAGTTGGAAAGAGCAAGTTAGAGTGGCAGAGAGAGTGCGAGGGACTGTCACTGACTAACTTAGCCTTAAAATCGAATGAGTTGTGCCTCAAGTTGCTTTTTAATAAAATGGTTTGGTGTTGTTGTTGTTTTTTTTGTTGGTGGTGTTGCTGTGTCGCTTGTGTGCTGGTTTTATTGTTATTTTTGTGTATTTCTTATATCAGCGTGTAAATCTCACACACAGAAACTGAACTCAAACTCAACTCGGCTGAACTCAAACTCGACAATATTTTTATTGGAAATCTGTACGCAGAAGTAGTCATCAACAGCAACAGCAACAACAACAACAACAACATGAACATCATTATCATAATCATGATGATGTTTGTCAGCAGCCGCGTTCCTTTGGCATCCATTTGGTTTCGGTTCGGTTCGGGGTATACGTTATTATTTCGAGTCAGATGCATATCGCAGCGTGTTGGCAATAAAAATATATATGAGCTGTTGATGACTGCATATAAAAAGATCAGACAGAGAGAGAGAGAGAGATACAGCGAGAGAGAGACGGCACGAGAGACGCTCAAGTGTGATATATGTCAAGCTGCCTTTAACATAACTCAAGAACGGTGGCAGTTTCGATTGGATTCGAAATTCGAGTTGCATCACCTTTTGTTGCATTTAATTGCCTTATAGCTAATGTTTAAATGCTACTTAGATACTAACTAAGATACTTGATAGCTGCACATAGACAGACAAACAAACAATGCAACACACAAATCAAACAATAGTCAAGTGAGTGAGTGTGTGTTTCCTGGCTGAATTGAAATCAAATCTAGCAAATCAGACCAAAACCAAAACCAAAATCGTCGGAGTCTTCGTCGTCGTCGTCGTCGTCTAGTAACCGCATAGCGGCAAAAACTAAATGGCAAATTTTAAATGCTCTTTAGGCGTAGCGTAGCGGCAGTGTGTGTCATCAATATGACAAACAAGCGACACAACGACAAACGTCAACGTAGTGGCGTCAAAACTTAGAAACGATTCAGTGAGTCCGACAACGACGACGACGACGACGACGACATTGAACGCAACTCTAGACCAGCCCAATCCATTTCAATTCTGTCCAACATCATCACATCACTGCTTTGCCTCCCACTTGGTGTTTCCAACAGTTGTTAGCTTTGGCGTTCAAGGTGTACAATTACCTTAACGCATCGACAATTATACGAATGGTTCGGCCGCCCGCCCGACAATGGGCAAAGCTGGGCGAGCTGCGACAACGATGTCGACGCGGTCCAAACCATGCCATAGCCATCCATGCCAGGTGCGATATGCGATACGCGTTTTTAAGGTAGCAGCGGCAACAGCAGCAGACGCTACCAGAAGAGAGCGAGACAATTGCGCCACAGTTCGACGGCGACGATGTTGCGACTGGGCGACCAAGTAGAAGATTGCCGACTCAAAAAGTACATGCAACAACAACACCAACAGCTAGAGCTTGAGCTAAAACAAACGCCCCAAAAACACTTTATTTCACTGGGGCGCAACAACTATAGAGCATATGCATGTGTGTGTTTTTGTATCTCTGAGTTCTCCAAGTAATTTGGGGGCGTTGCGAAGGTTGTTGGCGGTATTGACACCGGCAACGTTGTTGTTGCTGCTGGCGTTGGCAACGCGGTCGCATCTTTCTATTGCCTTGCGGTTCTAATTGCATTGGCACAGTGGGGCAAAGTTCACATAAAAAGCTATATAAACGAATGAACATATATTAACAAAGAAATACTTGAAAAGGGCTGGACCGGCTGATGGTAAGAGCATCTCGTCAGCCGTGACGGCAATTGGTGCCAAATGGTGATGGCGCTAGTATATGAGCACGCTGAATGGCACCACATTATGCCAAGTTGGCAAGAGTTGTTTGCGACTACAATAACTGTAGGCGAGCTTTGTGTTTAAAATCCACTAATATGACGTGACGGCCAATGGCATCAATGAGCTTAGGATGTAGCCTGCAAAGTGGACTGCTAAAGGGCGCTAACATAGACACACGCTAGATGACGCCTAGCATCATTAGCTAATCCATCTGAAACGTCAATATTTGTTGAAATAAGGTTTTCCAATTATACAAATAATTTCCTACGGTAATTCCGTTTCGGGATCACTAATATTTGATGTAGTTTTTTCCTCAAGAATACTTCCCGTTTAAAGTGTGGTAGAGACAACTCTCGCAAAATAAAACTAACAGTCTACAAGGTTGTCACTTCTCTCAAGACGAGAGAACTGTCAACTGATGGAAAAGCAGAGCAACGACACAGAAAACAAAAGACTTGGGTTTTGAATAACTTTGAATACCTCTAATTTTTCGAGTTACGTGCTTAACTGCAATTCGCGTAAACAGCTGATCGCTGGTCAGGACAGACAGACGGCTTATATTACAATCTAGTACCAGTGAAAAAAAATATTAATAATTCAATCTAGCCACAGACATGTAGGGACTACTGTTTCAGCTGTTGAAGTGTGGAAATTTCCTAGAAATAGTAGCTAACGGGCAAAAACTTGTGAAAAACATGACTCCCTGCAAGTGGAAACTCAAATTGGCATGAAGTTATAAGCCATATGCCCACACTTTTCAATATTTATACTAAATGGCAACTATGTAATGAACAAAATTTTATAAAATGCTTTCCAAGCAATGTGAG
The DNA here is from genome assembly GCA_035041775.1 of Chymomyza caudatula. Lineage (NCBI taxonomy): Eukaryota > Metazoa > Arthropoda > Insecta > Diptera > Drosophilidae > Chymomyza > Chymomyza caudatula. The sequence goes on from JAWNKW010000150.1 coordinate 5,651,377, forward strand.
TTATGAAACCAAAGAGGTTCAAATTTGTAAACAATTACGAAATGTAAACGATTTGAGTGCAAAGACGTTTTAGATTAGTAATTTGTATGTATGATTCAAATTTTCATTTATACTTTGATTACTTAAAGAAGGCCTTCCGATCAATTTCTTTTTTTCTGGTTTGCTAATTTCAAAGGAAAGTCGGCAAACATTTGCAGTACGTTCTGGTGTAAATCGAACCGAAATATCAGCTGTGAAGCATTTGGTCAACTTTGATACTTAGTTACTAGGCACTACATTTGGGAATAATGACAATGAATGCATTTTCTATAGAAGATTTAAGAATAATCAACTCAGCAAGTCACTACTTCAATTGCTTCAACAAATGATATGAAAATTTAAAACGAAAGATCAGGAAAATCGATATTTACAAACCAAAGGAGTTTGAAGTATATAGCATGTTATATTTGGCCAGACTACACTTATATCAAAATAAGATACATGTTGTAGTTTTCTGTTTATATTAGATTGGATATTTGTTGGGTTCGAAGAACCCATTGCCCGATAGAGGCACTAAGTACAATACAATACGAAAATAGAGTAAACAGTAATGGGTGTCCCACATCAACACAATTTTCTCGACTCCCGTAAGAAGTGAAAACGACTGCACAAAGGGAGAGCGTACACCAAAATTAAGTGTTCTGACGAGTGACCCACCTTGTATATCGGGTCGTCAATGAGGCCCATGTTAGCCAAATGTATTTTGTCCTGTGATTACTCCTCTTTTGACAAAGAAGATATCTGGAGGCCTTTGGATTTTGTTCTTTAGACCACCCGATAATCTGTAGCCCGATGTCTGCGAAATGAGGCAGCAGATCATAACTTAAGACTTGCCAAGTGGTAGCTTTACACATTTTCCAATATGTAAAACCACTGTGCGAAATAATGATTTGGCTGTTACTGGGTTTTTGACGGGTCTTCGCACTCTCAAAGCAAACTGTGGAACTAAGCGACCAAGCCACCAAAGGCCTTTGAATTTTAACTGGGAACTGCGTACTGGAAACTGACTTAGGACCAGGGAGGGGAGCATGCCATATGTGTGCAGATTGGATTAAATTGTATTGAAAACAGCGAAGCAAAAAATATATGTGTGAGTATGTGCTTTGGGGGTGGGCAAGCTGCGTGTAAAAGGATGCAGGCTCTATTTACTTTTTAATTGGCAAAATTAATGCAATGCAATGAAATGAAACCCAAGCGTAGAGTAAACAGTAGCAGAAGTAAACAGCTAGAGAAAGGGAGAGGGAGTGATAGAGCGAGACAGACGCTTGGCTCAGGCTCATATGCCAACCGCACTTGGACGCATTCAATGTTGTTCCTATATTTGTTGTTGTAATTCTTAGAAATTCAATTTTCAACTTAAAAACGCTGCCAGCCCTGACGTCCGCCCGCTGCTCTACAAGTGATTAAGTGAAAAACAACAACAACAACAACAAACAGCAATAATAATAATAAGAACAAGCGCAACAACAACAACTACAACAACAACAACAAGAGCGGCAACAACCCCGGGCAACATGCAAAAAAGCGCGGCAGCGACGCAACGTTGGCGGCGACGCGGTTTTGATCCGTATAATAATGATCATAACGATCAGTTGATCATGAAGTTGCCAGCAACAACGTTTACTCCGAGCACTGCCAATGCCAAACGACAACATAGCCACTACGTCAGAGAGTCGGAGCGCGGAACAGTCAAAGAGTCAGTCAAGTCAAGTTAAGTCAGTCACACATATTGAAATAATTATTATCTGCATTTTGAGATCAACACGCCATAAGCGAGTTGGCGAGACGCGGAGACGCGGAGGCACGGAGACGCAGCGTCACGTCGAGACGACTGAAACACTAAGGAACTGGTAGGTCTCATCCAACTTCAATTTGAAGGCCATAAAAAATCAACGCATATTGCACACACACACACACACACACACACACACACCACTGTCAAAGTCATCAAGCGCGCAAAGCCCGCTGTTCCCGAGCTGGGAACACGCCGCCCAAGCCAAACGCTCTACACTTCATTAGTTGCTATCTGGAGCTATGCCCGGCAGAACTGTCCATAGAGACGGTAGCAGCACCAGCTAACAACAAGTGATAATCCTTTGACAAAGGCTAACCCCCAACTGTAGAGATTTTGCGCAACAAATAAAATAAAGAAACCGTAGAGGTGAGATATTCCCCAAAGAAGCGCGCAACATGCCACACCAAAAATGTGGCAACAATTGATGCTGCTTTGAGCTCTCCGGCTCATAGCTGCCGTGTAATGCGCTGTGTTTGCCTCAATTCGAGCATATGAAAATGGTTTATTTTGCTCGATTAAGTCGCCTTTTGAAATGCGTTGCAAAAATCCAGACAGACAGACAGACAGACAGCCGCTGGTACCGGGTTCAAGTTTGTTGGCGGGCGCATATGACGCACCGCGGGGGTTGCACAGGAAGCTGGCAGCGACAGGAAGCAATAAAATCGTCCTGTTCTATGCGCAAAATATTGAAAACCACTTGCCTTCCATTATTATATATTGCAGAAGTATCTTATGGATACGCGCCGCTTTCAGTTGACAATAGGCAAACGATTTAAGCTGATTGAAGCAAGGGATAAGTAGCTCTGAGCAGTTTTTACTTTGATTCCAGAGACATTGGCCTTGGTATTAAGACACAGATTAAGTGCGGTTCTTTGAAGAAAGTTTTCTGCTTTTTTTTTTTAATTGATTTGGACAGCGTCTGTGCCCAAACTCTAGATACAAATCGGCAGCTATAAATATTTCACCATACCTACTGTGACGAGCCATAAAACTTTCACCGATAAACCGATAAGCATCAATGGTCAAAATCGATGCACATAAAACATACATAGTAGCAAGTTTACAGGTAGCAGAGTTGCCACCCGGTAGCCCATAGTTTTATGTCCGCCATAAAATTTCGTATCGTTTCAATTGTGGCAGCAGCGTACACTGACTGCATACGTCATGACGACCCCGGCGATAGCATCTAACAATTGCAGTCGGTAGCATTAAATGGTAGCTCCCATAAAATCGCATAGTTCTCATAAATGAACGTTTTATGCGCTGATTTTACAGGTGTGTGTTTACATTTTATGACTTTATTAGATGTTATGCTTAAATATGGAAAGGATAAGGGACAATCTAAGGTGCGCATCTAACTTGGAAAGCTACTTCAATAGTAAGTAGCCACAAAGCGAGTACTTGAAGAGTTGAGAAACACTGTCCGTGCAGCTATTTGGCAGAACTATAGCGTATGCAGTATTACAAAAAATACTTTCTTATAACGTACTACAAGCTTATTGGATTGATCTGCAGTCGTTCCCTGCAGGTCCTGTAGCTGCACGAACTTTACCAAGTGCTGAAGGTACATGCATATATGCACATTCTACCACTCAAGAAAACGACATGGTTTTTTTTGCGGAAATCTACATTAGAATTACTTACAAACACATCTGTTTTTTAACTATGACCTTGGAGCATGGAAAATTACACTATGCAACAAAAAAGCCTATAGCTAAACATACTTTTTCAGTAAAATTTGGAGTCGCTAATGTCGGATCCGGAAACCATTTTGGATATTCTAGCACAATCTTCGAGTTAGCGCTATTTGCAAAATTTTAAAATTTAGCGAGCAAGTCTCATCTTACTCGAGAGCTTTGCTACCCAACGAGATGAACTGTAATTCGAATTAAAGATGGTTTCAAACGGTTTGGTCTACCTTTATTCGATTGCGAGTAACAAAACTGTATACTTAAATACCTCCAACTCAAGTAACAGTTAATCTCGAACGGCACTAAGGTTTTCGAGTAATTAAAGAACGCCACTCTCGAAATCACGAATTTTGAAATAGAGAAATTTCGAAAACCGTTCCATAAAATTCAAAACGGTTTCCATATTCGAAATCAGCGACCCCAAATTGATCGGTAAGGTATTTTTTAGCCATAGGCCTTTAATTGAGGTCAAATTTGTTGCATAGTGTTATTTGTGCTGTGCACAAAACGGCACAAGTTACATGCGAAAATGTAAAATATTTGTACCTCTATAAATAAGCTCTATAGGAATTCGATGGGGGCTTGGGTTTTCGGTGGAGCAGGGCGAAAGCCTCTGGTCGCTGTTAACCTTGACCTAACCAAAACTACCTAAACTCCACTACTGTTGGGTGTGAAATGAGACAACATCGGCCTTTAAGAGATGAGCGCTCCGGTTTGAGGAAAATAAACTTACTTGAACTCCAACTACCAGCAATTGAATCTACAAATAGAGTCTTGCACTTTATGCTATTTAATATTAAGACTTCTCAAAAGATATAACATTCCACACATTATTTGTAATAGGAAGCGTTAACGGACTACCGGGAGTAATATGGCCATTTATAGCTGTCTAATCATAGTATATATGGAGGTGCCTACAGATTTGGCCAGATGCATTGGCTGCTTTTGCAACACCCACACATAGCCGCAGAAAGATGCACATGTACACTATATACACATGTATATACATGGTATATATATGGTATACCTATGCAGTTACAGTTTGGATGCAGTGCAAGGACCGAGCAAATGCCCGCCCGGCGACAAGCGACAATATTTATAACTCTGTGGCGCGTCTCAATTCATTTGGCTATGTGGTGCCTCCTGAGTGTCTGCCACCTACGTAAGCGTATAATTCGTTTAGCGTCAGCGGCAGCAGCGGCAGCACAAGAACTACAACAACAACACAAAACTTAATCAGTCACTTTAACACCAAGCAGCCGCCACTTACACACACACATAGACACACACACACACACACATAGACACACGCGCAGATGCAGACGCCGCCGCACAGTGGGAGCAATGATCAATCTGGCATTCACAATGCATCATTTTATTACCCAAACGCGCAACTACCCAGTAGTTCACTTCACTTATTTTAAATTTTGACTGAAGCTTACGATCCGAACTTCTTGCACCCTTAAAGCTACCACAAATGAAAATTTTTTTGTTTACTGCGAAATTATAATCAACAGTTCTAAAAATTTAAATTTAAATAGTTTGACTTAAGGGCTTAAATTGATATTTCATGTAGTTCTGTCTGTTATTAAAAAAAAAATGTTAGCTTAGGATTCTCAACAATATGATAGTGAAAATGACTTACCTACGAACACATTGTAACTAAAACTCAAAAACTTCCAACTCTAATTACAAAGGAGCATTTGGCGTTTAAACTAGTTATTACTATTTGAATCTAGTAAAAATTTTAAGACTGACTTTTACTAAAAGTGTGAAATTTGTCGAGTTGAAAGAATTTTGAAATTATATGCAAATCATTCTTAGTGATGAAGGGTTTGTTTTGACGTACCCTACCATTCAATTCGTGGTCGAAAATTCCCGGCTTATAAGTCTTGTACAATGCTTTCTTTAGCTTACAAGTTAGATGGGAGTAGAGATCCGATTTTCTGAAGAATATAAATTATTTAATGTACCACCTAGACATACATAAAGCTGCATTCACTTTATGGCATCGTTGGCCGAATTCCCAAAATGCAATATAATGAAAAAGAAGCAGTTTTGCACAAAATTCCCATCGAAAAAATACCCTTTAAAATCTATTAATTGAATAATACAAGCAAAATTTGTAGAGTTCGTTCAAAGACGACTGAAGTCTGTATTCGACCAAAAGATGTTGGGTATAATTCGAAAGATCGTGCTCTTCCAGAAATAAATTTCAAAATAACGTTGATAGTATGCATGTTGAGTGCCTGGCGGAGGTTATACAAATTAATCTGGCCCTTTTTCTAAATACCCTGAGCCATAGTAACCGAGTTTTGTGGTTTCGACGAGGTTAGACATTTTCCACTATAGCTCAGGTTATATCGTTTTCGATTATTGTCATAATAATAAATTTGGTTTCATCAGCATTTTGGGGGAAGCTTGAGTTTTCTGGCTCCATTGGAAGAAAAGTTCAGTGCAAGTGAAGCCCAATTGTAGTTGTGTAGTGAATCTTCTACGACACCGAACAACAACATAATCAATCGTTTGAATCGAACTAAGCCTCAACACCAAAACCGAATGCCAAATGCCGAATGAAATCTGGTAAAATATAAAAATGTAGCAAAAAATATGGTTGTTTATTTAATTTCAGATTAAGGTAAAAAAATCGATGTTTGAAAAAGTATATTTGCCCCTTTTACAAAATCAAATCGAAATTAGCTTGATTATTGAGTGCTCAATTTTGTAGGTATAGTCCAACCAGCCCAACTTACACCTGCTAAGATGGCCTTTTTTTGAGCGATTTTTGAAATTTGTATACGCAATAAAATTTGGAAGAGCTGGCCATCTTAAAAATATGCATTGTGTAATGTGCAAGCGGCTTGCAACAATGCAATGTTGTATATAAAAATACCAAATCCATATCGAAATTTACAACAAAACAAAATTAGTTGCGATAAACTTATTGCTTAAAGAAATATGAATGAAATCCTTCCAGATGCAACAATTCATTTGTTGAAAATCAAAAGAAAAAAGTCAAGCTTATAAACAAACAAATTTTAAAGATTTAAAAAAAAAAAACATAATGCAAATATAAATCTGCTACGTTTTCCAAAAATTATTGAACCTAATAGTGATCTCAAATATGTCACTTCAAAAGTTCTTTTTTTTTATTATTTTATAGCAACTACCTTTACCGAATAGACCGAAAACTTAAAACTTGGATCAACAGAAATGGAGCTCGAAAACTTTCGTTAAAAGCATAGCACACGAAGATACATAATACTCTAATCGATCTGTATAATTTATTAACTGTATGACATATTATATATGTTCGATAACTGCTGGAAAAACGTCATACTTATGGAACAGCTGTTTGTTTTAATATGAATCGCTTAGATTCTGCGTTTAAATTTTCAAAATATTGCTTTTCATTTCGAAAAAATATAAAGCTACAATTTTAAAAGTTGAAAGAAGCTGTCATCGAAAATATTCACATTCATCGAAAATAAGAAAAATTTTCGTTGAGATTCGAAAATTCAAAAACATATTTTATCGTAGACAAATTGGCATTTTCTACCACTGTGCGCCGCTGCGTTTCGCTCACGCACTTTGCTGGCGACGGCGACGCTGAAGCTGTGCGAAACTGGAAACAGTCGATGACTGTCGTTGTTGTTGTTGCTGCCGTCAGCTGCGTCGCGTCGCTGCCTGTCATGGTCGATATTGCGTTGACACCAAATTTGCATTAAAATGCAATTTCTGCTCCGGCTGATCGTAATGCATCTTTAGTGTCTATTGAGTAGGACATTAGTCATGTGGCGAAGTGTTGTTGCTGGTGGGCAGTTGTGGCAGTCAACCGCCAACAACCACAGGAGCAGGAACCACAAGAGCAACAAAAGTGCAGCAGACGCCTCACAAAAATACGATCAATTAAAGTGCGACAAAAGAAATGGAAAGATTTCCGTGCGATCTCTTTTGTCGTTGTCGTTGTTGTTGTTGCAAAGTGCTTTGATCTTGTCAAACACTTTACGAGCTGCTTTTGCTGCCCACTCCCACAATGGTGCATGCCCCCACTCTCTCTCTCTCTGTCTGGCACTCTCTCGATGAGTCTCTCTCTGTCTGGCACTCTCTCGAAGGCGCTCTCTTTGCGTTTGTGTGTGAGGCAGGTCGCGCCCGGCGCCGGCCCAATTAAAAATAGTTTTTGACACTCTGCGCGACAAGCGTGTTGCATGTACACATTTCTCTGCAAAAATGGCAATAAATTAATTACAAAATTGCCAACGACTTGCGGTGAGCAATCATAATGATGATCATTACAATGACAATAATGAAGTTGAAGTTGACGTTGACGTTTTGCGTTGTTGCAACAATTTTATGGCCATGGCTAAAAATCAAAAATGTTTTTCACTCAACTAGATGTGGGCGTGGGTGTTGTGTTGTGCTGTGCTGTGCTGTGTGGGCGGCCAGCGACTGACAACAACAGCAGCACAAAGTACAATCAGTGCAACAACAACAAAGTGCATACCAAGTTGCAACACTGCAAACAATTGGATGAAAAGGCCTGTCCAAGGGTCTAAACAGCGGATAGTAGCACCTTTCTCTTTGCCAATGTTTGCTCAAACTTGGCAACTCTGGCGCGCCTGCTCACGCGCTTACACTCTCGCTCTTTCTCTCTCACTGTCTAAGGCCAAGTTTGTACAGTTTTAGCTTGTTTGTCATTGATCTAAGTATGTTTGTTTGCCTGTTGTTGCAAGACAGTTTTAACTGCTGCATACTCGTCAAGTGTTGATAATGCAGCTCAAGTTGCTGACACTTGCAACCCACGGCAGCGACTTCTAAACAGCAGCCAGCTCTCTCTGCCTGCTACTCCTCTTTCAATTACTCACATATAATCAATGAGCCAGGCTTATAAGCTTATAACCTTAAATCAAGCAAGCTATATGTCACCAACAAGAAAACATGAACATGATCAACAACAACATCATCATCTTCATCATCATCTTCAGAATGTTCATTACAACCAACTTGGTATTATTTCTTTCATGTCAAATTATTGACCCGCGCTGCAAGTTTTGAAATGTTTATGCGTTTTCATGACTGCAGATGCTCAATTGATAATTCCTGCTACTCACTGTTGCAACGCTGCACAGTGGCGCCTTAAGCCAACAAGCGCGACGAAAATCTAAATTTTCATAGGAACATTTTATAAGCATTCGATAGTGAAATATACAGAGACTCTCAACTTTAAAATTGGCTTCTAGGTAAACCTGTCAAGTCTTCACAATTTTCTAGATATACGTGCCAAACTTAAAACACTTTTCAGATTTGGCACAGAATTAAAAAAAAGGTCTCAATTTCGGTTTGAGCCTTTCGCTTAATAATGCATATTGCTAGAAATCTGATTGATTTTGAAAGAAGAACGCAAACTGGTTAACAGGAACGCAGCAGAGCAAGACCGACTTCATCGATGGAAGACGCTTCCAAGCATTTGTGATTTTCGCCGCCGGAAACAAGCCAGATGATCCCACTGTGCGCTGCAAGCATATGAATATGCAACGTGCTGGCACCGCCTGCTGCGCAGTGGCCCATGCCGCCGCCGCCTGTCACTAGCCACAGCCCCCAGCTAGTTGCAAGTCTTGTAGTTTTGCTCATCATCATAAAGCAAACACCAAGTTACAAAAAAGTTTAAACAAATTTCGCATGTCAAGCGCCCAACTGAGAGATGCGTCTCTCTCGCTGGCTCTCTGGCCAATTGTTTGTTATCAGTTACAAGCGATCAATACAGCAGCAATCAATATGGTCAATAAAGTTCAGGCCAGGCTCATAGCAGCAGCAGCAGCGGCCAATGCAGTCTCTCGGCATGTCTTTCAGTCACTACACTGTCCTGTGTCCACTCTACAGCGTGCCCCAACAAGGCAACGTGATGTACACCGTTGAAACCCAAGTAGACTTGCTCACAGTATGTGTTTTTGTTGTTGTTGTTGTTGGTTTGGAGCCGTGGCAGCATCACCATCAGCGTCAGCTTCGGCGTCAGCGTCACCATTGCTGAGGCACGCGGGAACTCTTGTTGTCACTGATGTTGTCGCTTGATCGCAAATTTGCCATGGCAAGCCTGACAACTTGCAACCATGCCAAGAGGCAACTTCAGGCAACAGCTACAGCTACCACCACCAACCAGCAGGCAGCTTAAAATAATGTTACAAACTTTTTGGCTTGTAGCCCCAAGTACGGCCCTCTGGCCTGGCTCTGGCTCTGGCTCAGACTTTGACTTTAACTTTGACTTGGGCCAACAACAAATTGGAGATCACGGTTTTCATGTACTACATGCAAATTCATTGCTACTGTTGCACTCAGTTGCAGCTCAGCTCGGCTTCCCGGCAGCTCAACCCGAGTCCCGACTCCCGACTCTGTCTTATACCGTCAACGTCTTGGCTACCGTATCCATAACTATAAAGCTAAACTGTAGCCGGAAGAGTGCAAGTAAAATAAACAAACCAATAACAACTGCTTGGCTGCCTGGCTAGCCAAACCCGAAACCAAACCATAACAAGCCCAAGCCATTCACAAAAACAAGCAGCCTGCTCATACCCTACACCAAAGGTGCCTAGCACTTCAGGCAACGAGTTCCACCGGAGTAACCTGACAGCAACACTGTATAAACAAATAACTACTCCATTTTCAGCCATTCTCTGGCCCAACGCCAATTCGTACTTTGTTCTAAAGGAATTTACACTGAAAAAAATTTGTGGAATTAGGCAGTGAAATTAAGCAAATCGCGATCAAAGACGCTTAAAGGCAGTTCTCCTACATCTAATCTAAGAAAAATTAAAAAAAATAAAAATATTTTATTGTAGCTATATGCTTTATGCGTTAGGTATTATGGATCAGATATAGAAGGAAAATACTCTAAAATAAAGCAGCAGTCAAGAAACTAGCACTAGGCATAAAATTTGATTTCCAATTTATCGGAAATACTATGCCATTTCCTGTAGCTTTTGCGATCTTTCAATACGAATAGGCAATCGTATTTTGTAATATTAGTCGAAAAAGAAACAACCATTTAATCTAAATTGAGAACCACTCGTTTTGGTTTGCTGGTCTCAGAGTTTTTTCGAACTTTCTCGTAAAACTGAACCTAGGTTCACTGTTTGAAAACGTGAAACGAAATTCGCAAAAAATTTGTTTAGGTTTGCAGCCTTACTCAATAGATAGTACCAATATAGGTAGTAAAGGCTTTGCAGGACTTTAACGGGGTTCGGGACCCACTGCGTACAACCCCCTCCCAATAAAAGATAATAATCCCAATGAAAGAGATAAACGTGACCAGGTCCGGATTTACCATACAGGCAATGTAGGCACGTGCCTAGGGCGGCACGAATTGGGGGTACTTACTTGTATATCCAAGTTGTAAAAGATTATATTATTAGGAACTGGATTCCAGTCTAGCAAAAGGTTTAAGAACTTTTTATTTTACGAATTTCCTCAAAATAGAGAAAATAAATTCTCGATTTATGCATGCTAGGAACAAATATCCTTAAATTAGGAACATTTCATTTCCGTTTAGTCTAAAGAACGATTGTCTTTAACTTGAGATCGAGATTTTTTCACAATGGCTAATCAAAGTTTCTTTAAGGCGGTTAGAGGCAATTGGACTAAGGCTTTATAAGGACAGTTGTTGGTTCAAGTCCCGCTAAAGAAAATAGAGGTTTACAGTCATATTGCTTGAATCAGAAGATAAAACGTTAAAACCGAAATATACCAGTTCGAAAACCCATAGAGAATGGATATTTTTGTGCAGAATCTGTGCCTTTTGCTAGTCAGCACGAAAGATCTTATATCTTCTATAAAAATTTAAAGGAACAAAAATATATCGAGATTGTATCTAGAAACTAACTGCAAGTTGGCAAAAAGCAACGCTAATAGGTGAGATTTTGCAGAAACTTATAAACCGCTGCTCACTTTCGGTAAGATAACGCAAATTCAAATTGCAAGTTCGAGGGAAATTCTTTGGGAAATTTGTAAAAGCCGAAGGGAGTTTTTACCTGAGCTCTACGTCAAATTTGAAGAGTCAAATTCGCTTTAAACAGGTGAGAACAAAGACGAACCAGAAAGTTCTAGTTGAATTCAGAATCTGCAGTTAGGCTTTGCGTACACCTGAGGGAATATAAACATTTCAAACGAAACAACAAAGAAAGAAGTTTATCAAGTTGATGTGTGAGTTTCGTCGTAAGCAATCAATCACAAATCTAGTACCTCGGAATTGAACAATTGCCGTTTCGAATTACGAACATATGATGTTTATGAGCAGTAACAATTATGCAACAATTAAACAGAACAAATAAACACATGATGTTTATGTCACAAAACAAGTAATTCCCGAAGCCGGTGGCACCCAATAAATGCCAATCTACTTAATGCTTTACCAGCTAATAAGCCCCACTGGGAACAATGTACTGCAACAGTGTATATGCAAAGTAGCTAAACTCTTTGATCAGTCTGTCCAAATATCGAGTGTTCGTCGCCTCAGGAGAAACATATAGCTAGGAACAAGAAACCGCAGCCAACTTCAACTGCTTCTCCAACTTTGCCCTAAAACCAATGGAGCACGTGGCCTTGATATTGCTCTGACAGGCTACAAGTCGCTGATGTAAGCGCCATGAGCAGAGAAGTATGTCTTAGATGGCGCCTCTTGCAAAAGCTTGGATGGAAACCATGGATGTTTTCCCGCCTAATAGAAGGCGTTACCATTTTGTGGTATTTGGCAGAGAACTATGAACAGCAGCATATAGATTCAAGTGAATCACTAACTGGTTGTGCAAGACTGGCCTCAGACAGGCCAATTAACTTCTCGGTGCTTAATAATTTGAATAGGGAGAATCTATCCAGAACTCTGACTCAGGCCTGTTGTAGAGCAAGCCTCCAATTGCCTCTACTTTGCGGCTATAAGTCAACTAGATTCAAGAAAATCTTCCAAACTAAGACAGGCTAACCAAATTCTCGGTTAAATAGATTCAAGCGAATCTCCTAAATGGTCAGAACTCGCTTAGGAGAACTAATCGGGCTCTAGAGAAAGCTAATCTTTGTTAGCTCGAACTTCGCCCCAGCGAAAAATGATACCTCTTAGGCGTACCCCCGGTAGTTAGGCTTATTTCGGAGAGTGCTGGTAGAAGAACTCATCACACAGTAGGGACACAATATATGCCAAAATAGCATTGTTATGTAATTATTAGCTCAAAGAGGCGGGGAGCTTAACCCAGGGCCCGAACGTCGCAAACGGGCCCAATAGATCTCAATAGAAAACGTCATATTTCTTTGAAATATCTCACCAAAAAGTACAAAAAAGCGTCTGCTGTGCGGGGATAACGAGAAGCTGAATCATCAGCTGCAAGCTATAGAATTTTCCTAATATCTTTGGAGAACATGAAGGTCTTCAATAAAAATATGCCACTAGCCTGTCAAGAGCTGTGGGGTTCCGTAATTGGAGCACTGCTAAACAGAAGTATAATGCCAAGATGCTCTTAGTTCGATTCGAAGTTTATAGAAGATATTGCGTTGAAAGATAACAACAAGCTGGAGCAGAACGTAGAGCAGACAAGAAGCCTCAAGTCGATTTTTTTGGATCTGTGCTACAGAAGCAACTACTGCGTCATATGTTTATGTCGAGATCTATGCTCTATTAATACTTTTGCCCCATACACTCGGTGTCAGGGATATTATGGGTTTTTGCATATATGTGTCAAGAAGTGACAGACCAGAGTTTGCTTTTGCAGAAATGCTCAGCATCGACTCATTTAAAAGTAGACCAGGTCCGTCCGTAAGACCAGTTAGATCCCACAATTACGGGAAATCAGATTCTACCGAAAGATGTGCATAATCCAAAAGTAATCGTTTTTAACCAAAAGAAATTTGCTGTTTACTTTATTCTTAAGCTTCATCGAGTTGAGCGTTGTGACCATCGGTACGCGCGTGACAGTCGTTCGTCTTCAATATGAAGAAAATCAAAGAAAAACGAGCAATTTTTGTTTGATTTTTGGAAAACACTATTAGCATTTTATTTAGTACTAGAGGGCTCTGCCTCCTGATCGCCGATTTATGTTAGCTTAATGCTTTTCTTTCCTTCGTTGTGAACTTCCTCTTGAGCGTTACGGCATTAGCTTAAATTCAATTGATTGCTACATTTGCTTTTTGAACTAAAATTGAAGTAACTCAAAATCAATGCACATGTATTGCAAAACTATTAAAAGTATGATAATAGTAAACAAATATCAGTAAGTGTTGTTTTTCGTTAATAATTCCAGAGAACTTAATGCATGAAAATGCATGTCGTATTTTTGAGCAAACGCGCACCATAAATGCGAAAAATTGTTAAAAAGAATTACTACTGAACGGTTCTAAAACTTCGCTAAAAACTTCCTGCACATATTTCCCAAGTTTCCCAGGAACAAGGAATATTGTCAAATTAAGCCTTATGTTGCATTCAAAGAAGGAAGAAAACCTCTTGGAGTTGTATTCACTCACCTTGGAAATAATTTGAAGTTGAATATTTAGCTTTCCAATAGAGGAAACAAGTTGGAAAATGTTCGAGTTGCACTTCAGTTAGTGCTTTGCACTTCTGAGAAGAACGTTGCTTGGAAATGACACAAATTGCACTACACACTTCACTCTTCTAATGCAACAACAAGCTGCAATGCTCGCTGATAACTGAGGCAAATGTCGCTGATAGCTGATTTTTATATTGGCAAAATGGAGCTTGGCGAAAAGCTTGCTAGAGTTGCCAATAGCAATCAATCAAAACAGGCAGCTCGTCAATAACAAATGCCGCACAGCGTTGCCAGCTGGTTGCGCCGCAGCTTGAGTTGAGTTGCAAAAAAAAACTGTAGCATAGCTTGGGGCAAAAATGCTCAAGCTCCTATGGTATACCTATTGTGGGACAGTACAACTCTTAAAAGCTGCAACATAAATTTGCCGCATGTAAGTCATAAATTTGTAGCTACCGGAAACGGCTTGAGAAATTTTTAACAGCAGCCCAACATTTCCTGTATATAGTAACTCTGCGCTCTTTCTTCGAGTTTGGCCCTAAAAATTATTTATTTTTTTTGTTAGAAAATCAAACAATTAACCTCGAACTTGCGAGTCGTTGTCGTTGTTGTTGTTGTGCTGCTTCTGCTGGTTGCTGCTGTTACGCTTACAACATGTTTGAGACATAAAAATTTCCAATTAATTTTTTCATTTTTTTTTTTTTTTCCTTTTATTTAACTCGCGATGGCAATTTCCATGGAACGCCAAAGCGGTCACAAAAATTGTCACTGCCGCCGTTTACAAATAATTTTTTGTTTCTTGTTATAGTTGGTTTGGTTTCGGCTCTTTGGGGTTTTCAATGGAAACGAAACACATAAAACATGGCCAACAAGTCTACGGGCCGCGACCGCAGCACAAAATACAATAAAAATAAATGTTAACCAGGCCCAAACGGCGACAGAGTCCAAGCTGCAAACCCCACAACAACAAAAATACCAACAACAGAACATCAAACGGCAACAATTAAAAATTGCTACGTTTTTTTTCCATTTGTTATACCTATAAATTTGATGAAACATTTGATGCGAAACGTCAGCAGCGTGTGGTTAAAGGGGGAGGCTCCCGTCCCGCCCAAGGTTTTTTGCAAGTTTCCCAAATTTATATGAGTTTCAGTTAGAATTCTCAACATTTAATGGAGTCGATCGATGCAAAATGAGTCTAATTTCTGGGCTTACATTCTTAGAGTGCTTCCTTTTTCGAAGTGAAGTTTGCCACTTTTTACTTCTCACATACTTCTGTCTTAAATCTGGAGCTCACTCCTTTCCCGTTATTCAATATATACCAAATCAGATGGACGACCAACCAGATTCAGAGATGAAATCAATACTGTACTTCTTTTAGGTCTAATTTTGCATAGATTTAAGATCTTATTTAAAAAGCAACTGCCTACATAGAACTGAAAATGATCAGAAGAGATGCTTTAACGTTTTATAGTCTTCCTCGCCCCAGCAGCTCCTGCACAAATCATTATATTCGGCTGTGTGAACACCATTCAACATCCAACATTTGTCCCTATTAGTGGAGCAGAGCTCCACTGTGCGCTTTCTTTTAATCTTGGGAAAGGTTTGTTTGGCTATACGGCAATTTGCCATGTTCTTCCGCGCTCCTTAAAATAAAGCTTACAAGTGACCATAGGCACAATTGTGCCTGCTCCTTCCAGGAATAAATGAGCTAGTGAGTTAGTACATTGTCAATAACCCGATGTCCAGGTACCCATATCAGGCTAATAGCTCAGCCATCTCATGTAGATATCTGCCACAGTTTGTTACAGCAAATCTCATATGACTCGGGAACCTTACATCCGATCGGTTTCAAATATTGCTTCAAAGTTCCTAACACAGTTTAGGTCTACATCATTTTTGATTGTGGGTTACAGGTCTATGAAACAATTTTTTTTTTAATTCGCAAATTCTTGCTTTTTTTATGTTAAGTAATTATATATATAACTAGCTAAACACGTGCGCTCCGCTGCCCATTGATAAAGCCGTAAATCCCACTTCCCGTTCCTCTCCTTCTCTTTCTCTCTCTCTTCTTCATACAAAGTCAAGCAGCGGATATTGGTACCAATATCTTTATGTACTCTACCTCTACCTCTATTCGATTTTGTTCAAACTTAGATAAGAACACTCTCCAACATAATGGGAATCCTATACTCGTATCCTAATTTCATCAAAATCTGTCCAGTAGTTTTGGAGGAGAAGAGTCACAAAGAATTGGCAGTCATTTTTATATATACAGATTCAAACAAAAATTGTACCGTAATCCGATTTCGATAAAACGATTATATGCGAACACTTCATCTCCAATTTGAGCAAAATTTGTAGAGGCATGTATGTTAGGAAGTAGGCATTATCGAAAAAATTTGACGATTGACACTTTCATTGAATTTCCGTTATAACGTCTACACTAACGGAAGCCCTTTGGCTAAAACTTTATATTTCCACTAAATTTATGCCAAACCCGGCAGCAGTTTCGGATTTGCCGGAACGGTTTTCAAATTATGTTTTATCTATAATTGTCGCTTCAAACGCATCTGCATAGAAAACTTCTCAACTTAATAATACAGGTAATTAGAAAAGCATGAATACAAAGTTTTTTTAATTTCCAAAGTTATTAACTTAAGAAGCAAGAGAAATTACAACTCTAAAATCAGTTTTTGTGTAGACTTTTCATTTCATGCTTATTTTTTACATGAATCGAGAGGTTCAGAAATTATAACATTTCGCGAATTCGAAAAACAAAGCGGCTCCTATTTCTGAGCTTCTACTGTATTTCGATTACAGTTAGTCGAAACTTGCAACCTAACCAAATCTTAATGTAATGATATTATCTTCTGGTTTTTGACTTCACAACTTGCGAAATCGCGAATCTTTTGATCATTCAAAAACCGTGCATTGGAGTATTTTATTGACGTCATACCGTTTCATAAACTTCTTGACAAAATCGATAAAAAAAAAATATATACGTTGCCAAAAACCACAAGTTAGCTTGCAACATTGCAACATGCATTCAATTTCAAACCCTTAAATGAAATATTTAAAGGACATAAAAACTGAATGACTGAATGACCTGTTTGGCTTAGATTTCGATACGGCTGACATTTGGTGGTTGAGTTACCGGTTTTGGCTGCGCAAGTACCAGTCGGTACGGGGTTACGACGTAGTGATGCTGCGCTGCGGGCGGACTGCTTTACGGTCCATATGCCACGTGCGTTGCCAACGTCGACGCTGCATGAAAGTCATTTAAAAATTTAAGACGTTGAAGCAAACACACACACAAAAAAAAAACAACAACACACATATAGACGATTTTACAAGGATGCTAGAACGCGCAGGAGTCAAATGTAAAACCAAGTCAAATTCCTGGTATAAAATTCATTGAAAAATTTTATGCAACATAAATTTTGCGTGCGGGATTTGCTCTCTAAGGCAGTGGGGCAGCGGCGGAGGGCGGGGCAAACTCAATCACAAGTAACATGCAATGGTCACACACACACAGACACAAACACACGTCTGCACACACCAAGTGTGCACGTGTGTGTGTGTGTCATTTCAATTTTAAATCCTGCCCAGCTCGAATGCGGAAGGGTCTACCCAAAAACCGCCCCCAAACCGCTTAAGAAAAATTGCCAGTTCTGGCCCTGCAGCCGGCGCAGGACTCACTCAACGTCGGCCGCTTGCCTTTTGTCGTCGGTTTTTATAGCTTTTTGATTTGCCATTTCTGGTAGCAAATGATCAAAAATTGAATGAAATTGTTATTTTGAAGTGGAACATGTCCTTTTTAGTACCAAGTACCAGCAGCTTGCCTATGCATTGAATTTTTAAGTTTCAAGTGACTGGGCGCAGGAGCGGGCGCAGGCAGGGGTTCCGACTTGTTTGTTTTGTTGTGGGTTGTTAGTCTTAATAAGGGGCATAATTTGTCCAGTCTAGGCAGGCGGGGAGGGCGCTGCAGCAGTTTGATGATGATTTTCAGGCACATTGAACCCAAGCGATAGCTGCGCGACAAAAAACGCGCACAAAACGCGCGCAACTAACACCTTACGTATATTAGGCTGGACCAAAAAATGTATTTCTTGCAGCTTCTTATTCTGTTAATAAGTTTATACACTGAAAAATGAAGGGGCAAGTTAAATTTTGCTTTCTGAGTGTTTTCTTAAAGCAAGGGCACATTGGATACAATCTCGCACATTCTTAAAATCGACTTTTACGGAGTAGAACTTAACTTCGGGGCTATAAAATGTTAATTTTTCCGGTATCCAGTATCCGGCATTGCGCTTTCCAGCCTTGTACAAACTGGAGCTTATAGCGTCGCCTGAAAGTTCTTGTACGGAACTGCTCCCTATGGTCTGCCACGCCTTCTTTTTGCCTGTTACTTAACTTGCTCAAATCTATAATACCCTTGTTCACTATGTGTACATGGTAAAATTTGAAAAAAGAAATTTGTAGAAAGCTACCACATAAGACATAGCTCAATAGAAGATATTGAATCAAGAAGATTGTGCGAGTTTATCTTTATGACTCCTAGTGCACCTCGCGTACTATGGGAAATCCAATTTTGAAATCTGCATGGCACCTACTATGGACGGCAGGATCGGTGGTCTTGACCGCGGATGAGCTACAAATTATATTGGTGAGCGTCAGGAAACCAAACTATGGGAAAGCATTGAGCCCGACGTACCTGCTAGTTGGCGGGTCGTTGCTGGCACATCCAGAACAAACAAACTAAAATTGTTGGTGCACTTCGCATTGTGTGCTTGCACGTGGTATAGTTGAAACATGGTAAAGTTGAAATATGAAACGGATTGTTAGCAATTAAGTGATAAGGTAAGATAAGAGATTAAGAGAGGGACAAAAGCTACTTGTGCCGAAATATGAATTCGCTGCCACCGCCGAACATAGCTTGATAACTGAAGGGCATGGTGAAAATGTGCATGACGTCACACGATCAACTCTTTTTGGTACTCTTCGCTTGTGGCACATATTCTGTGTTCATGAAGTGCTGTTCACAATAATAATAACTAGATTTGTTTAAGTTTTCCAAAAAAACATTGAATCGTTTAAAATATTTTTTGCACTGGTATAGAAAGTCAGCCAAAAAGGCAAACTGTTTGCAGATCTTTAAGTGTTTGTCAACGCACCAAGATGCATTGGAAATTGGTTTTGCCGTAAAAAGATCAAAAGGCACCTGGCATGACCACCCAGATATGCGGGGGTGAAAGTACCGGGTACGGTCTTATAAAGGAGGATTTGGATATAACACAGTGCCGACAAGTCGAGACTCCAGATTTGCGAGTGCCAATACTTTCAATGCCAGGTATGTTTTTGTACGAATTGTATATTTTGCACAGCTTCAATATATTTACTTTTCCGGAATAATGTTGAAACGAGTTACTTACCCAATACCGGATAAGCTTCCAGATCACTTACGTGAAGGCAACCTTAAATGATGGAAAAAATTGGTATAATGGACAACACTTTTCGAAGAGGAGTTGTTGAAAACATTATTTTTTTGATCTTTTGTATATTTAATAGTGTAAATACGGACAATACTCCGAAAAAGAAGCAAACAAAACTAATTTTGATCTTGTGACGTATGCATATGCGAGCCAAAAGTTGCACTACTCTCTAGCTGCATTACTTCATGGTATTTGAAAGCTCACAGCTGCTGATACATTTAGCAAAAAGCTTTGGCGAAAGCTTTAATGAGCTTATTGGAGTATTGATAAACGATAGGGGAAAAAATTGGCGCCTATGCAAACTTCAAAATGTGCATTAAAGCTCACTGTGCGTAAAAATAACAAATTCTACCGTTTCTTCTATTCGGAAGAAACAATTTTTTTTTTTTTCGAAAAATATGAAAAATTTGGAACCAAAAAACCATTTTTGTTTGATCTTATGATGGGAAAAACTTTTTAGACAAGCGCTCACAAAGAGCAAATTTTGGTTCATCTTTGGTTCAGCCTAATATATATGCAATAAACATATATGTATATATGTATGTGTGCGTCTTGGTAACTGCTTGAAGCGGCGCATTTTCATTTGAGAATTGAAAAATTTCCAAACCATAAAATTTTCATCATTGCTGCAAACGCTCCAAAGGAGTGCACACTATAGATACTAACATAGACCATGTGTGTTAGGGCGAGCGCTGAGTTTTTGGATATTTGCACGGGCTCGGATTTTATAGTAATGGCAATGACAATGAGTATGAAAATGGAAATTAAATTTTCGGTTGGCAGCCATTGAACAGCTTCGCGCACACACACGAAGACAAAAATACAATTAAAATATTTGCTTAAATTATATTTTCCTTGACTGTGTCTCCGTGTGGCAAATAAGTTTCCAAAAGCCAAGATGCCGCTTGTGGAGACGAAGGTGTGGCAGCTGTAACTGCAACTTGCTACGTGAAACATCCCTTTCATTGTAAGGATTGTAGTTCGGAGGCAAGACAACTGTTAATTATGAATTTATGAACCAATATTTATAAGCAATAAAAACAAGCAGGCGGCAAGTGACCATACCACAAACCCTCCTAACACGAAGAGCAGACAAGTCGGGAAATATGTACCAATAACTGCAGCCCAGTCCAAGTGGCTTTCAGTGAGGCGTTGCTAATGAACTTTTATGACAAAAAGCAAACAACTTGATGAACCCTAAGACGAACGGACACTTACATTAATTGATGAGGCATGTGTTGCATGCCCCCCCTCTAAGCTCTTGCAGTGCCGAAACACAAAGTAACCAGAGATCAATTTGGGACAGACAAAAATGCCAGTTATCTTTAAATATCTTTGTGCATGGTTTGAGGAATTCAGAACGAAGCTGTTATAAATGCAAAACTTAAATCCCTCACTTTTAAAAATCAATTGCAAAATAAACCGTTTGCGGCACTCCACTAGACGCCTTCAATCCGTTATAGCAAAGGTAGCCCTTTCGTCACCTTCCTGCAACAGCCGCTTTATAGACCTTTCCGTCAGCAGCTTCCATATGCACAACACGACCTAGACAGCAGAGCCCTTCGATAGAGCTTGTTGAGTTGTTGTGCTTCAGCCCTGGCAGATTGTTTTCCCATTGCCACAAAGTCTCCAACTCACATCCAACTGTATCTATATCTATATCTAGGTATACCAACAAAAAAAACTATATCGGCTCGACCATTGCTCCTGATCTTTTCCGTGTATACATGAATCTCTCAACCCGGCATAGGACGACGACATATTTCTTCCACCCTTCTCGATCTACAACCAGGTACTTCAGTTGTGGTCGCGTTTTAAGCTATGTTGCTGCTTCGGCCAAGATTGTTGGTTTCCAAGTAGCACTTGGCCTACCAACTTGCCGTGTATCTTAAACAATCCATTCGAAGAACTGCATTCAACAGTTTGGATCCGTAGTATATTATATATACTATTATATTTTATATGCCCTATAACTATACATAGTATATATACAATTCTTGATTTGATATAATTTGCAGCCATCAGATCTAAAAAATGTATTGCAGGCAGCGATGCCTGCATTATTCTCGAAAAGGAGGTACAAACTTTCCGTGTCTTACAGTACTGATTTGACGTTGAATTCGAAGAGCTTCAACTTAAAGCGTAGGGAAGTTTGAGTGAAATTCCAATGAGTATATATGAGTATAACATTTCAAAAGCGAAACAAACATACAGAGCTGTTCCTCCAACGGACGATCCAAAACTGTCTTGATAGTTAAGTTGTATGGACGATCTTCTCAATGGGCACCTGCATCCGCTGATGTTCTTCTCGGTAAGTATGTATTATTTTGCTCTTGTTGCAATTGACCCTAAGAACAGCCATCATTCCATTTTTGCAGTGATTGTTACATCTCATTCATCCTGTTCTTGATACTTGCCAGAAAACAGATATCGGCGGCATAATTCGGGTAGCACAGTCTCTCAACGGTCTTCATTGCATACCATGTCTCTCAGATGTACCTACGGTGACAGTCATTACATCGTCCTAACATTGCCTAACTTCCTTATGACAGCCACAATTCCTTTTATATCTTAAGATTTCCATATCATTTCGCGGCTGACTCAGTCAAAGGCCTTCTAAGTCTACGAACATAAGGTAGAGCCGTGACGTTAGCTCGTTTGACTGTTCGAGACTTATGAGCGTCACAAGACCGACCTCTTGAGCGTATTTTTTACGCTCTACTGCTTATTTTTGAACCCCGAAACCAAGGTTCCAAAAACAATAGATGTGCCAAAAGTTACACACACCATAAAGCTGAATCTGAAGTCTTTAAACCCACGCAAAAAACCCGAATCACAACGTTGATGATCATTTAATAAAATTAATGTGTACAAAAAAATGCACAAAATGCAGCAGATAGAAAACATTGGCAGTCACTTGTAGAGCTGCCCTTTAGCCAAGTGCCAAGTGCCAAGTCCCGGCCATGGAGTAGAGCTGAGAACAAGTCAACAGGCGGCAGCTACATGAAAATGCAAAATCTAAACACTTGATTGTTGTCAATACAACTACCGAGCCACGAAGCCAAAGATGCAGCCAAGACCCAGACCCAGACCCAAACGGAGCCTGACCATAGGCGCTAAGGCACGACTGAGATGCCGATCGAAGCGTGCAATGTGGGAAATGCCTTGAGAGAGTCACAGTGACAGGGAGATCGCGGACGGCAGGGCGGGTTGTGTTGTGGGCAAGGGCAAGCGTCCCGCTGATTGCAACAAATTTTGCTGCACCTTGTACAATTATTGCATTTTAATGTTAAACAATGCAAAAGGTGTTGAGTCTGGGAGCAAAAAGCAGTGAGAGATTCGGCTAGAAGCATGTAACAAATTTGTCGTTGTCGGGGCACTAACTGCTTGCCACAAATGCACACTAATGTGCAGCTTGCCACAGAAGGTGTGAACTGTGTGTGCGTGTGTGTGAATGGCAACTAAAATTAGTTAAACGATCAAAACAACAGCAACAACAACAATAAGCACAGCAACGGAAGGCATTCCAAAATAGATAAGTCTAATAAATATAAATCAAAATTTGATGTAACCGACAAGACTGAGCAGGGGCTGTGGCAGGGGCAGGGCGACCACCAGAGCATCAGCTAAACAAAACAAAAGCAACACAAACACAAAACCACAACAGCAACCATAGCAGCCTAGTTAAAGTAGGGTTCAGTTCGCGTTTTAAACGCTGCAACCTGCTGCGTCTTGTGACTGCTCTTCAACGGAGACGCTTCCAACAGGCATCTTAAGCATGTAATTTGAGCAGATCCCAAGTTCCTGAGCTCGTAACTCACTGGGGCACTGCTACTGCCTGACATTGTTCCAGCTCGTCGTAGTACAAGCATCGATATCAAATCGATTTCACTGAGATTTCCAACTAATTTGTTTGGGTCTTGCGTTTAGTAGTTCGGTTTACCTGCATTTAAAGGATCTAACAATCCGAACAACAACACTCATTAGGTGAAAGTGAAAGTGCCGCAACATGTACAGTTGTTTGACAGGCAGAGAAAGGTAGTGGCACCCAAGACAAATGCACACAGTGAGAAAAACGCCCTGCCGAATAATGTTACCGAGTACTCATTATGGGAACGCTACTTTTTAAGTAGAAGTCGATATATATCCAAAAGTGACACTAAAATGAAGCCTTAGAAGAAAAGTAAGGGTGTTGGGAGAGACCTCTTAAATTTGTGCACGTTTCTACCGAATTGCAGAGTGAAAAGTTGTACTTGAGCTGAACATATAGTTGACTTGTTTTTGTCTCGTGATTCGTAAATGAAAGGTGATTACTTTTTGAAATAATAATATATTTTTAATATTACTTAATATTTTTATTAATATATCAAAAAAATAAGTCTATACTCATTATGTACTTCTTACAGTTCTCTGGTCTCACAGGACCCATAACAAGTGTTTAAGGGCTCCCAAGTTACCTTTCTTTTAACATTCTAAGCTCTCTTTGCACTCATTTCAAAGCTTAAAAAGTCTCAAAAAGAACACGAATCACCTGCATTAAGTTTGATTTTTTCTCGATATAAGTTCTGCTTAATCTCGCTTTTGCGGTTCCTACACAAGGTACAATAAACTTGGTTTTTTCTCTCTGTGTGCACTCACTCTCAAGAACCAATCAATAAGAAGCCGAAAAACAACAGCCAACAAACAGCAGACAAGCTGCCAGCCTATGTATAGGGTCCTCTACTATTCCCAGCCTGAAGAAGTGGCAACATATTTTGACTTATTACAAGCGATTTGTCAACATTGGACATGGCCACCACCAAAAGCCTATCTGTCCAACTATATCTATAAGAATTCTATGAAAAAATCGCTACACAATTCTTCTAATAACTGACAGCGACGTGAGCATGGGGCCCGCTTTAGAGCTACCTGGTCTCTAATTCACTGCCTCTCTGTCGCTCTCTCGCACTTTGCAGCTGATAAATCTTCCGGCTCGATCTTTCAGCATACGCGTGGAGCACAGTTCAGTTGCAGTGGCATGAACACAAGGGGCAGCGGAAAACTGACACTTTGTGCATACGAAATTAATCGAATGTCATTGCTAATAAGATTTAGTGTTACATTTGTAACAGACATGATCGAACATAATTCATAAATTGTCCTCAGCTGGCAAAAGTCCATGGCAATTGTATTGGATTTTAAATACTTCAACTTAAAGACTAAGTTATCGCCATGTTCGTTATAGGTGACCAGGAACCACTGTAAGTACTTGATCATCATAACATTCTACTGGCTTGTCGGGTGACTCGGAGTTCCCAAGAACATGCACCAATTGTCCAGACAAAACTCGCCAGTGAAGGACGAGATGGGTATATGGGTGTTATGAATACGAAACTTTGTGGATGGAATGGACAAGTTTGAGGCTCTTTGACCTTCTTCTTCTTAACTGGCCATAACAACCCGTTATCGGGTTACGGCCTGATGTAAATACATTCCTTCATTGGAATTGTGGTTTTACGTGGTGGGTCCCAAACCCTACGCACAACCCTTTTAAGGCCTACTGGTTTCGAAAGAACCCAGTGTCATTGTTAGTCGCCTCAGGTGGTATCTCTAAGCCGCTCACCACACGGGTGGTGATCTTTGATCACTAGATGGAAATAGCCACTCTCATATGGGCTAGCGGGCGATCCTTCAAAACGGTTTCTATATCAAGCCAGCAAGAAAAACCTTTTTTTTTTTTTTATTTGCTTACCGTATAGCTCAGCTAAAGCTATTTCCGAGAAATGCAAAAGGCCAAAAAATATGCATTCAACAATGTTTGGATATCTCGGCAGCTATGTATTGCATTCGGAATGGCAATGGGTAGTAGTTATGATGACGAGCAAGCTGTAGTCACTCAGTTAGGAGACGAGGTATTTCTAGAACGAAATATTTCTAGAGTCTCCCTTTCAAAGGAGTTTACCAAATCGTCGAATTCGTATAAAGGAGGGTTTGACCGAAATCAGGCGTATAAGTAATAAAATATCAACAGGTTTTGACAAAATGTATGGCCTAACTATAAGGAATCATCAAAATAAAATGCACATGCAATTAGACCATTTACCTATACCACTATACAAGTCAATGGAATTTGCAAAAGTGATGATGATTCCGAAGCCAAACATACCGCAAAATGAACTCTTGTCGTACCGTCTGATCAGCTATATGTCCACATTTTCTTAAGTTTTTGAAAAAATGCTATTAAGAAGTATGTCGCCAATGTTGGACGAGCTTGTCTTCATAACGGAACATCAAGTTGGGTTCAGGAGAGGTCATGGTACTCCTGAGCAATACCACAGAATAATTGACGAAATTACAAACGTATTCGAAAGCAAAAGTTTTTGTGCAACAGCGTTTCTTGTTGTTCAACAATCGTTTGACAGAGTTTGGCATGGCGGCATCTGGATTAAGATAAAGAAATGGCTTTCCGCGACGTATTCTTTACTAATTAAGTCATGCTTCAACAAAAGATGCTTTTACGTGCAGCAGTGAAACATCTTCGCTGCACTGCATAAATGAAGGTGTGCCACAAGGAAGTGTCTTAGGACCTGTTCTTTATACACTGTTCCCAGCTGACATGCCAGTCTCAAATCACGCAATGTTGGCTACCTATGCTGATGACATAGCTGGTATATCATCTATCGCAACCAGTTCGGAAGCTTCTTAGCATGGATGGGTTGGCTGGGGTAGCTCAGTTTGTTTGGTTTTATGTATATACATATTTATGACTTTTTGGGTCTTTTGTACTTCCAGCTACAAACTCTCTCTAAGGTTTACAAATCCCAATATTGTCAATGCCTCCGGTCATGGTCGCCAGCGATACACACCTGTTGCGTCATGGATGAGGTACCATTACTGATAGCCGAGATCCTCCAAATTCGCTTTTGTGCAGTAGGCCAACCAAAGTACCTTTTTGCTTATAGCATAAGTTCCAACCAATGTCCTTGAAAGGACAATTGCAACTCCATTTGGTGTGCACTGCACTTAGCTCAACCTTGTTTCCCTCCCTACTGACAATCTCGCACGCGTTAAATTCGCAACGCCGCCACCGCCCGAAGCTACCGTTAATATTTTCTGAATGTAGCCACTAGTAACGGCGGTACTCTGCTTATCTGATTATATCCTAACGCTTATCTGACAATGTCCACTCTCTATCTATACCTTACTCTACACTATCAAACATATTCTGCTATTGCACGACTTACTGCATCCGCATATATACCTATCCTCTTTCTAAGCCCTATCTCAAAGTTCATATACTGTACTCTGCGAATAGAAAATAAGAAAGCATCCTAATCTAAGGTCTGCGTTCAACCTGATTGACACCTGATTTCATCGCTGGAAAATGAAAGTGAACGCCCTTAAGTCACTACAAATTACATTTAAATTAAGAAAGGAAGACTGTGCTGAAGTTTCGTTTAACGATTCAGCCATTCTTCAAAGTAATTTGATGAAGATCGTGCTGAGATGGAAAACGAAGCGAATGCACTGGCTGTGAGCTCGAAAATCTCAAACCAGACCTGAAAACAAGGTTCGACGCTACAAAGGAATTTTATAGCCTGTGTGGACATAGGCAATAGATTCTTCAGCGTTATCAATCAAAACTACTCCGAACTACTTCTTCCCAAACATACTAATAGTTTAGCCTTTAACTTTGCTGATAATAGTTTTACAATAAGAAGTCTTAAAAGAAACCAAGTACTTGAGCTACCGGATAAATTTGTAAATTAAAACATAACAAACTAAGTAGAATGTAATGGAGAGCTTCATTGAAAGTGAAAATATACTACATTTTCGGCACATTGATTCCTAAAGTTTTCTGATCCTATCGCTAGCTGAAATTCTTCAACAATTTCGGAGAAATTATCTGACAGATCATTGTTATAGTGCTATATATACTATACTCGGTACAAATAGTAAAAAAAAAAAGTACTATAGATTTGAGCAAAATGTGTGTCACAGAAAAGAAGGTGGCAGACATAGTTCTCAGCGAGCATAAGTATTACAGCCACATAAATTGCAAAGGATGCACACTTTCCCTACGCAGATGAAGTTTCTCGAAGCATTTTGATATCGCATACGTTTCGCCCATGAGAGATTGAAACAGTGCACCTACCTAACCCCCGCCCCATTCTCATGCATTACATACACCTTGATTAAGCACATTCCCATCATCGATACAAGCAGTTGCACAGAAATCAGCGTTTTTTGGGAACAATTGGTACAGGGGACAGTGGAATAGTTTGAGCAGAAGAGTTTTTGGATCCAGCTTACTTTATACATCTTTTATAATCATGCAACTGTAAACAATGGTAGATAAACCGATCTCTCAAATCCTTGCTAGCTCGCCGATCTCTGGCTTACTTAAGCGATGCTCTGCTCTCAGCTTCACACCTGACACATGTCAGTGTTACTTTGTAATCTGGCGCCTACTTCATACCCCTCTGTATGTCTCGTGCTGTACTTTTCACAAATCTGCCCGATCACCCGCCTTCGCCACACTCTCTTGCCTCTCTCCCTGGCGGCCCGCTTAGTCATTTTATTGCCTTTGGCCAAACAAACAAATTACTTGGGCGCTTTGTTTGATTTCTTTTGAACGGGGCCCGAATATTTACCACAGCCTCAATAAATTCTGCAGCGGCGTTTATTGAAACGTTGCGCCCCGTCTTGTTTAGACAACAATTTTTATTGTTGACTTTACTTGTTATGTTAATGAGAGTCGGCCGGGCCGTCCTCCGGCGCTGTCTCGCTCACGCTCACGGTCTGTAACCGATCGTCAGTTGGCTTGGCATTGGAGCGAATGCGATCGCTAGTGCGGGTGCGGGTGCGGGTGCTGTACTCTGTGCATTGAACTTCTTCTGCCCGCAGTAGTGTATATGGGTCTGGGTCCGTGACAGGGACTGGGACTGTGACTGGGTCTGACGCGTGGCGCTGGTGCTGACTGATAGACAGACAGACGACGCGACTGCAGAACAAAAACGGGAACGACGACGATGAAGACGACGAGCCTGTTGACATAATGTTTGACATTATTGACACACGAGTCAAGCGACAACAACAACAAATGACCAAGAATTAACTTGATGTCTGCTTAGATTAGACTGTAGCAGCACTTAATAGACTTGTCTGGCATTTGATATCATACACTAAAAAAAAATAAAAAAAAAGTGCGCCTTCGATCTAAGAATATTGTCTCTCAAAAGGCACTAAGAAAGATGTAACAATAAAACCAAAACAAAATTTTGCGAAGAACAAGAAGAAAATGCTTCTGGAAATAAGATGATGTTTCAATGAAACAAGAAAATTATTTTCATTTACAAATTTTTGTTTTGAAACGAGCAGTCGACTTTCTTGGTTTAATTACATTTCCTGAAATAAATGTTTTCTTAGCATAAAACATATCTTTCTTAAAATAAACGAACTCGTTTTGATTAATTGTTCATTAAGTTCTGAATGTATGTTTACCTACATTGAAAATTAAAGTAATCATGTTCTACTTGAACAACAAAATAACGCACATCGATGCAATAGCAACTGTACTTAAGTACCATGTAGCAGAGTTTATACTCATCGATATGGAACGCAACATTTGTTTGTCTTCTTGTTTTTTAACTAATTGTCGCCAGATCGGTTCATACTGACTGATGATGTTTAAGTTGAGTGTCTTCTTGCACGATTGTTCAAACTCATTACCGCCCGATCGATTTATACTGACCGATCAAGTACCACATGCTTGGCTTCTTATACAGTTATTTGAACTCATTACAGTCCGATCGGTTTATACTGACCGATGATGTCTGGTTCGTTTGTCTTCTTGCACGATTATTTGAAGTTATTGCTGCTCGATCGGCTGATTCCGACCGATAATGTCTAATTTGTGTGTATTCTTGCTCGATTGTTCAAACTCATTTTCGTCCGATCGGCTGTAACCGACCGATAGTGTCTCATTTGTCTGTCTTGTTGCACGATTAATTAAATTTGGGCGACAAGCCTAATCGGTTTATGGAGTGCGATGAAGTCTTACTCGCTGCATCGTTCATCTTTGTTAGCTTTTGCTCTTTCTTCTTTCTTTCAAACTTAACAACATATAATTAAATTACAGTTTAACTGATTCAATTCTTCGTCACTATGTAATTTAGTGGACAATCAGCTGCCAAACACAAATCTCATAGAAAAAGTGACATTGGGAATTATAAGTTTTCTATTTATTGATTTGCCTCATTCTCCCTCAATTTAACTATGTGGAGCTTCCACATTTATGTCAAGTTTCAACAAAATTGTTCCACTGTATAATATAGCTGAAATGAACGGAAAATGTGAAGCAGTGTTTGCTTATGGCCATAATGTCAGGGCATAATTTGGCGTCATCTCGAGCTTATTGATATGTATATGTATATACCGTCACGGCATACGGGTGGGTTTTACCTCAATTCGCGCCAATAGGTGTGTCATGTCAACAAGTAAAAATGCAGACTCATTAATCTAGGACATTAGGTTGTGCTACCATGAAAGCCTCAAAAGGGTTTTTACGCAAAAGCTTACAAAAGCAAGCAATTTTTTTTTTAGTGTAGCATAAGAATCGTCGGAGTTGTAAGTAGTTAGAGTTTTTGAGCGACAGCCAATTAGTAATATTTGGCATTTTCACACGAAATGAGCTAAGTAACTGAGAATATCAAGATATTCAATAATTTTATTACAGCAAATAATGAAGTGGACAACAAAGCGAAAAGCCGACTGTCTTATGAGTTTTTGGATCTACTCTACGCTTGGGTCTGCGACTGCTTATGGGCCTTAAAAATCGGTTGGCTTATCTGCAATTTTGCGATCGTAACAGTTTTGACAAATCACACATGGGCAAAAGCGAAAGATGCCGCCAATGTAAAGGTGACTACAAATTAGCATGAAGTATAATCGGGCGGGGTGGTGCGCAGCGGTGCGGTGTGGCTCGGCTGTTGGCAGCGGCATTGCCACTTTGAGCTTTAGTTTGATTTCAATCTAAAACACACAAATCGTTCATTCTTCTTGTTAAGCGCTAAACTCGCACAAAGGTACAAGAACGACGGAATGGAACAGCGTGCAGGCGAGCGCAGGCGCAGGCAGGCACAGACATGAACGCGTCGCTGTCTGAATGACATTTTTATGATGCTGACGCGCGCGCGCGCTCTTCAACACGCGCCGCCGCAAGCTACAAGCTGCAATTGAGCTGTGCAGCATGTGGCGTGTCTGGCATGCATAAATAGACAGAGGCAAGTGGACAGTTCGACAAGTGGACAGTCTGGCAAGCGCTTAAGTTCAGCAACAGCGTTCGCTCGCTTCGAACTAATTGATAAGATCTACAGCTATGATTGACTGTTCAACTGTTGTGATCACGGATCAGTGTGTATCGATAGCTGCGCCAAACTAACTGTAAACAGTCTCAAGCATAAAAATAAAACCACAACAAATGGCAAGCGCGACTGTCCAGAGTGCAGCACTGACCACAACGAATTTTATTTGAAAATTAGCCAGAGTTCGGACGTTTTCGTCGCCTTTGCGTCTAAGGGAATAATATTTGTATGTGTATATTTTTTGTTTTGGTTTTTTGGGGCATGGGGGCTACAATAAACAATTTGTAGCGCCTGAATGCACAAATCTTTGAGTCGTTAAAAATTAACTGCAGTGCGCGGCAACGGGCCAGAACAGAGCTAGCCACAGCTTGAGCTTGTCGCTGTGTCTTGGCCGAGACACGTTGCAGCGTTGGGGCATTGCATAATTTGCATTTCGATTCGATTGGAACGTTTGTTCGTCGTTCGTTGCCTTTTAGAGGCGCGTGTCCGCCGACACTTTTTCATGATTTACCTGGTCGGCTTCGTCAACATCATTCGGTTCTAGGAAATCACAATAAAAATTAACGAAATTCGTTCTACTAAACGTTCGTCATCGTCGCCGTCGTTGTTGACGTCCGCCTTGGCATTTATGGTACGTCTGCGGCACCTTGCCAAAGCGTTCCACAACCCAATTCCACGTACGTGACACGATCGTTGGAGCTGTTTGCTTTGTTGCCACAATTTGATTTGCCTTAACGCTGGGGCCGCACCGTTGCAATGCCACAAAAATCATCATCCATCCATCCAACAATAACAACGTCATCATAATGTATACTTGGCCTTTTGATTGATTTGACTATGGCAAATTTCTAGCTAGATCAGCGCCAGCTTTGGTCTAGAATAAAATCAAATTGTGACAAATCAATTGTTAGCGCCCGAGGTCACTACGTGGTTGCAATGCAAATTCTTGAAGCTAGCCAAGTTATCAATGAGGATCGCTGTAGATCGGTCAAGATCGGTTGGGCAGACAATCGACGTAGGAGCTATCAGTTGGAAGTATGTATGCATAAGTAGCCAACTTTATAACGAAAATTTCTAGCTGTAAAACTATGCGTTAGATTGATCGTGAGAACAGTTACGATCTTCGTAACTATAAGTATTTCGGTTGAATTTTGATAAATTTTTGGACTTACTTTAATATATTTGCCGAGTACATCGATATACACATACTTTTTACAACTACCTTCGAGTTGAATTCTGCAACTACTTACTATATTTTGATTTTCATCGTTTCCCGTTTTCAGAGGTCAGCTTTGCTATATACCATTATATGCTCTTGCTCGCCCTTTATAACTTACTTACTGCTACAATCCAAGCAAGTTACGCCAACTGACAATGGCCTTGACAATTTGTCGAAATTAATTGAGTTATCAGCTAATAAGCCATAGAAAATCTTGCCACATTGCTCGGAGAAAAGATGAGTTGTGGCATCATTAATAATGTACACGTAGCACGTATAGCATGCATGTCCCATATGGGGAGTCCCAGTGTGCCATGGCGATCGGCAAGCATTGAACAGATCAATTACCGTCAGTCTCACCGCCGCTGCCGCTGCCGCCGCCTGGTTGCTGGCTCTATGCCCGTTTCCCATTGGGGCGCATAATCGGGCAGCAATGCGCTACATGTAATTTCGTTTTTGGATAAATCACGCAAAGGAAAAACGCCCCAGACTACGGCAGCAATAATCTATCACCTGTCAGCACCTGTCATTCAAGCGTCGCAGTTGCGATTGGCAGCTCGACAACAAGATTCACTCACATGCTGGGTCTGCGTCTGGGCGATTGGTACCGATTGGGAACTTCGAAACGGGGCAACAGCAGTCTGCAACAGCTATCATATGCATGTAATTTGTATGTCTTTCCTTAAGCGGACTCGGATGCAAAGGCGCGAACATGGAGCAGGCCATCCGTTCGGCATGGCAGCGTGGAGCAGCAGCCGCCTTAAGTGTCAGTTTGACATCATTAATCATGCGATTAGTTAAGTGGGTGTTCCTACATACATACGATGATGCTACGCGTTCCGAGTTTTCCGTTTGCCGCTATGTAAAATCAGTTTCGAGCCGTTTAATTTGACGTTTGAACGCATGATTGCATTTTCAATTTGACAACTACCAAAAGCGCGGCACACGAACAGTTCACTGACTGACAGATTTACAGACTGCTGTATTTGAGAGACAGACTGACGAGCTAACTGACGGCTCAGAGCTGCCGTGTGTCCGTGTAGCCCACGGCGTATTATCGGAAGTTCCGTCACTGCTGCTGTCAAAATAATCACACGTACAATTAGCATGACGACATGGCCATCAATTTGTTGGCCAGACTAAGCACCCAAGCAGCCAAGCAGTCTGTCAGGCATCCAACCAACCAAGCAATCATTCATCCATCGGACCAGGTAGTGAATACTGGCATAATAATCTAAGCTGTCAATTGACAGAGTTTGTGGGTGACTGATACAAAAAGAGCACTTCTAAAGGAATCGACAGGATTTGAGTGTTTTGACCTGCATTAAAATAGCTGCAACATATACTAAGTATTTGTAGAATATGGGTGGGACTATGTTCTGGTTAGGTGAAGCTCCCTGCCTCTAAATTAACCAAGTTTATGCACAACAACTGCCTTGAATAACTCCCGTGATTTTAACAGGGTTGTGCATAGGGCTTGGTACCCACCGCGTAAGACGAGGCATATGGAGTACAGTGCCCTAGATCATGCCATAACCCTATAACATGTTGTTTCGGTTTCAGGAGCCAAATGAGTTTTGAGCGGGGCTT
Source organism: Chymomyza caudatula (assembly GCA_035041775.1). NCBI lineage: Eukaryota > Metazoa > Arthropoda > Insecta > Diptera > Drosophilidae > Chymomyza > Chymomyza caudatula. The sequence goes on from JAWNKW010000150.1 coordinate 5,685,068, forward strand.
GATTGGAAAGTACTCTGTAAGATTTTTGGGTCTTAACGCATTGACAACGACTACCGGATTCGATTGAACGACGAACTTTATGAGCTCTACGATGACACTGACATACTGAAGCGAATTAACATTCAGCGACTCTGCTGGATAGGCCATATTGTGTCTGGATGAAGAAGCTATTGCGAGAAAGGTCTTCAATGTGGCCGTTGAACGAAGGCGAGGAAGGGGCAGGCCTTGTCTCCATTTGATATTCCCGATTCGAAGAGAAGTGCGCTAAGCAGAGGTGCCTGGAGGAGTGCTCTACATTAGGCCGTTACCCGGTAACGGGTTGTTATGGCCAGTTAAGAAGATGTGAAAAAGCTCGAAATATCTGCGTTTGTATGTATATGTATGGATCTACCTGTGCATGTGTCTTTAACCTTAGAAACGTTTCACGTGATTCCCGTTTCAGTTTGTCCGACTTTTCCACTCGCTGTAGCACTTAAGAAATCTGCAGCTCCTAAAAGTCCTGACACTTTTAGTCTTAAGTAATTGGTTCGATTTTTTTTAACTTTCAGCAATTAGAAGGCTATCTCTTTATTAAAACCAATGGATCAAATATCAACTAGAAAGTTTACATTGCTTTTCTTCCATATGTTCAAGATGTGGTATAGAGTTGTCGTGGTGCTTAAAAAGAGGTATATAGGCTCTCGACAGCCAACTCCACAATCCAATTTTGTTTAGATAGTTCGATGCGTGCGTAAAACTCCTCAATGCCGATTTCCACAAGCTGACGTACTTTGGTAACATACTCAACGATTACGTGCGGTCCACCGGCATAAGCATTTGTCCAGTGCTTGGCGTTCTTAACATACAGCTCATGGTTGTTTATAAACTGTTTGACAACCACAGCGTCTTGTGGGCTTTCTGACTCGGGATCGACAAGCAGAGCATACACAGTTAATAGCACGGTTCCCAAGACCATGCTCTGCGACCAATTGGCAAAACAAAAGTCGCCAGTGAGCGACGAGATGTTTGGATGCCATATGGGTGTTATAAAACGAAAACTCGGTGGCGTTAATGGATAATTTTGAGGCACTTTGATCTCCAGATGGAACTTGCCACCCTCATAAGGGCTACCAGGAGGTCCTTTAATTACGACGTGGATATCAAACCAATTATTATCGACAAGCTCCACATGAAAAGCATCTTGCAGCTCCGGCATGCGCATTGCGGCTTTAAACTCTAGCTGAAGCTGTTCTATAGCCTTATTTGCCATGATTTTTGCTTATAAAATATGCTTATGTGTATATACAACTTATTTTTACGAGCTTGCTCGGAAACGGATGACTTACTTTGCTATTATGTTTGTACCCTCAAATTTGTATATGAAATGAATTTTCGATTTCATTAGTATGCCTTCTTTCAATTGTATTATCGATTAGTAGCTGGGTGAGTCCAGGATTCAAAAGCTCAGGCAGCTAGTGGCCTCGAGGCGAGAGCATACTTTATTGAATAGAGAGTGCGTCTCAATCAAACACGGTTTATCTGTTGTGCGTCTAAACCCTTTTGTGAAGCAATTGCCTTAATACAATATGAATCAACTTTTTTGACATCGTTTTGATTGGCTTTAATCGCAAGTGTAGTCATACTCTTCTTGACGGAGTCTTTACTCAGTTGCTCTCCATAAACCTATATTATGGCGTTATAACCTAGGATCACCAAGACTTTTAAGCTTTCGAGCCGCTCCATCCCCCCAATCCCTTCACACAAATAGTCGCATTTAGTCAACCCACCTAATGTGACGTCACAAATCATTTGAGCAAAACCTGTATTTAATTGCAGTAATGGCGTTACTTTTTAGGAACACACCACCGCCCCCACTATCGTCACAGCTTGACGACCTCCCCTCCCATCAAAATGGTGATTTCAATTATGAACAGCCCCACAAGCATATTGTGATCTGCTACATATGCTCTTGCTCATTTAGTGATATTGAAATTTGGCTATTTGAAACAAATTTGGCAAAAAATTAATACTTTTCCTATCTACTTAAACGAATCCAAATGAAAATTCCTTAATAATCTTGAATGTGTTTCTCCGGTCCCAGTGTGCACCAGAAAATATGGCCACCCATTTCAATATATAGATACATCATGCGCAATAAATCTATTCACTGCGATATTCTAATCGGCTTGATAGCAATTACACAAGTTCTTAACATCTGCATCATTTCGACAGTACACCAAATCAACTTTGAGACCTACAATAAAACACTATACACCATGTGGCACCAAGTCTTGGCTATACCTAAGTCAACTCTATAAGTGATTGAGCAACTGGTATTTGCCATGTTGCTTGAATTTCTAGCACATCAATTTGCCCATCATCTAATGTGTTGGACCACCAGCCAAGCCCAAGTAACACCTACAATAAAGCAACAACAAAGGCAAACCACACGAAACGTGCCCCCCAAAACCCGCGCCAAGAGCAGACCAGAACCGAACCGAAGCGAAGACCCAAACCCAAAGCCTTTGCTAGAGCGGGTATCAAGTGTGTAATTAATGTTTTATTAATACAAGCGACAAGCGATCGTTGGGCAGCGGCAGCAGCAGCAGCAGCAGCGGCAGCAGCGACGCCAGCAGCACAGCAGGCTGCAACACATTGGAGCTGGTCAGGTAACGTCAGCGTCATCATCGTTATTATGCCAGATGAGGTGCGGGGCGGCGCTGGGGGTACAGAAGATGAACAGCAGTCGAATTGCAATCGATGCAACTGACCCGCAACAACAACAACAATGTGTAAGATTCATATGCACAAAGCTATAAAATATGTGGACGTTGCATGAATTTTTGCATGCGGCACAAAGGCAGCTCTCAGTTTCGCCTGCTGCTGCAACAGGTCTTCCCTCTCATTCACTCACTCAGTCACTAGCACTGCTTTTCTCACTCTAACTATCACCGTGTCTCGCTGGCAGTGCGCAGCTTAAATGAATTACCAGATTAATGGACAGTATAAATCACATTATCGCTTCAGCCCCAAAACACACGTTGCTCACCAAGGCAGCCGATTCCGAAGAGATTCAAGTTCCGAGCTCCCTGTGCCTCCTCCTAGTCATTTGGCCAGTTGCCCGTATTTAGAAGCTCATGAGGTGGACTTTGTGGGCGGCCGTTTGCTGGGATGCTTCTACTTGATCTTGACTGCTGCTCCGATGACTGTGGTATGTGTGCACAGTTAATGATGCGCACAGTGGTACCAAGCTTGGAAAATGCGAATAGAAATTTATTTAAAACTACGTTTATACACTTGGCGAATCTATAAATATATGATCTTTTCATATGGCAAGTAAGCATCTATCTATTTTGGTGTATATTAGCTAGCATAATAAGTTCCATGGGGTGTCAGTATTATTTAGATGAGAGTTCTACTAACCAACACCAACTCTGTTCCAGATATATCGAGCTCGTTGAATGATATGGCTCCGACGGTAAATACCAAGCACGACAATTATATAGTCATATTAACTTTTTAAAACTCGGGCATTAATTTCCAAACATAATGTACTCATTTCGGCAGTATTTCTGGAGATCATATCTACGTACGGTTTCAAGAAGAGTAGTTTCTCAAATAGTTTTCACTCTTAAGATTCGCCATCGTTGACCACTGTGCAAAATTGTCGGAATATGCAAAGCAAAACGAGAAGAAGCGAAAAGCGAGAATTTATTGAACCATTGCCTAAAAGTCCATTCAGCCAACACTCAACAAACGAGCGAACGAGAAGTGACTCTCTGACGGACAATCGGATGCACGGACAGCCGGCCTGGGCCTGTCTACCCGGCTGATTCACTCAATAAAAAATAAATGCCAACAACAAAAGCAGAGGCAGCGACAGCGACAGCGGCAGAGTCAACGGCAGCAGAACGTGCCACAACAACGTCGCAACGATCGTGGCCATGGCAATGGATGTGCTTGTGGTTTTGGTTTGGGTTTGGGTTTTGGTTTTCGATGTGGATGTGGATGTGGACTGTGATCGGTACAAAGACAAATCACACCTTCTGCATTTGTTGAACAAAATAAATCTCGTAATGAGTTACGATAAGACGACGATTTCGACAGCTAAACAAATCACCTGCAATTGATCTTGCGTACGCAAATCGCGACGGCAAAAGACAAGGCAGTCTCCAAGTCCAAGTCGGACTGGGCATATAATGCGCTTTAAGAGGAATGCCTGCGATTTTGAATACTGGAGCAGGCCGGCGGCTTGGTGTGGACAATCAACAACCAAACATGACATTTATTGACTGCATTGGTTGAAAATATAAATTACGAATGTGTGGCAGAGTGGCAGAGCAAGGTGGTCAGGGACTGGTTGTGGCGGTAAGGCACAGTGGAAACGCCGCAGGACATTGGCCTACTGCACGCGCGGCACGCATAATTCACTCATTACAACGATTAATACACTCATTCTTGCAGCACCCCGCTCTATCTCTCTCTATCCCCCTCTCTCTCCCTCTGCCTGTCGCTGAGTATGTGTTTGCAACGTACGTCAGACAAGTAGCTCAAACACCTCACCAGGCGTTCCAGGGACCAACCACAGCGTTGCAACTGCTTTGCTCTGTCTGAACTTGTCTATGTCTGGTTGTTGGTTTACCTGTAGGCTTACCTGTGCGTGCCGTTTCCGAGTAGAGAATATATATTGCGATAATGATCATGACAGCCTATATAGTCGCTCGAATGCTGGCAAATGACATTTGTCTCAGCGTTCCGAGCATTGGAGCGACCAACAACACATGAGGCCGCTCGCTGGGCGTTTTTCGTTTTTTTTGTTATTGTTTTTTTTTATGCCTGGCAAAATCAAAACCAGTGGCTAAATTGCAATAATAAGCCACTTTTATAAATCGGCCCAAAGAATAGGCATACAAGGAAACCCAACACAACAATCCAACAACGATGCCAAATGCAACTGCAATGTGCCTATTTGTCTATTGGCCAAGATTATGAGTTGCGGGTGTGTGGGTTGGCAGGAGGTAGCAATGTATATAAGCAACGCCCTCGGTAGGTGGGCGACAACGACGACGAAGACTACTGATGACCGCAATGTGATCGGACTCACAACTCAGCTAGCTGCAGTCTAGACATTGCTGCTACCTAATTTGGCGCCCAATGTGGGGCCAAACTAATTTCAAAGCGCTTGAACTATAGAAGTGCCACTTCAAGCGATAGTTTCACGAAAAGAGTGCACATGAAACGTCTTGAAGTTATTAGAAGAGATTTTGGAAAACTTGCAAGAAGTATGTATGTTTGGTCATCGACGACTTCCGCGTGGAACCATTAATTTTCCTTGGCTAGTTCATTTATGAGATGTGACTTTTCTTATTTCTCTCTAACGAATGGTATTTTTAAGTCTTTGTGGATTTTCCAGTAGCATTTGATATGGCTCTTTGGGTAGAATCTCAATAATTTATGCGTATGTCCTATGTATCTTTCATCATATTCATATTTCATCTGAGCCCGCTTTTAAGAATTTCGATTGGACGTTTCAAAATGTGTGGAAAATGGAAAGGTCAAATCTTTGTCCCAAACGCGACTCTGTTTAATTTCAGTCAGATTTGTGCCAAACAGCTTGTACTGTTTTGCCATATGTAGATTTTGAAATCGCTAAGAAAAATCAGTCGGGCTCCATATGTCAATTTTTCGAAATGACAATGAAAATCGAGATTTATATAGATTTAAAAGTCAAGCATAACCTTCTGAAACGTTTTTGACACACATATCATAATCCACAAAACTGTTTCAGAAAGTGGTTTTTAGATTTCAAAGTTAGTGCTTATGAAGAATATTATATTATTGAAGTTTATGAATTTGTATTCTAATGCCTTAAAGTTAGAGATATAATGACACAGTTTCGATAAACTTAGGATAACTGCGCCAAATTTCGGGTTACGATGCGGCTGAAAGCGTTTTCTGAACCACTCTGAGCTTTGTTAGTCCTGCCACTCTATCAATGACGCCCAAGTTTCGCAACCGCAAGCCGCTCCTGTGCCAGGAGTAGGGTCTTTTTTCGCTACCAGCTACCAGACGTTCTGGCTCACACTATAAATTTTTGACAGTTTGAAAAAATTGCCATTCATTGTGACCCCTATTGTGTGGATTTGGTGGCGCGACTGCAGCATTGCAGCACCGCAGTCTGTTCCTGATCACTGATCATAGACCAAGGAGAACTGAAGCCATGAAGAAGTTGTGTAACACGAGCCAACAGAGGCCGCAGTTTATAATGGCACTTTGGTGGCCACGACAAAGACGCTGCTCAGTACTTCGTTGTTGTTGTTGTTCAATAGAATTGTTTGCCAAGAATTATGCTTTATTGATGATGATAATGATGTCCTTGTGGCCGGGCAAACAGCTAGCAGCCGGCCAGACTTTTGTTTGCAACTGGCTTTCTGGCTCCTCACTGGCTCTTTTACGTGTAAGCATGAAAAATTCTTGGAATGTGCCACAAAAGCTTAATAGCCACACTGTGTACGTTGCAATAACTGCAGTCTTGGCGCAATTCGGCGGTCCGGCAACCCGGCAAACCGACAACTCGTGCCTTATACAGCCTTGTTGTTGCTGTAATAAAAATGCCATAAGTCAATATCAGGGTCTGGACATGATCATATGCTCTGGCAAGGGGCCACGACACTTGCTTAACACCCTGGCTTAATGAGCGCTAAGATGCGCATTGTCTTGCAACTTTACGAGGGTCAACTGCAACACCAATAACCGGGGTTCAACTGCAGCTGCTCAGCTCAGCTTTACGCTCATGATAAAGTGCCAATGCTTACATATCATTTTTGATATCATCAATTAATGCAAAGTGCGATCTGTTACTGTGTGGGCAGTATGTGGCATGCAGCATGCAGCATGTAGCATGTAGCAGTGGCAACGGGGGTTGGACCGATCGACGCATGAATTATGTTTGCTCAGCAGTTGGTTTTAATTGAAAGTGACATTTCAATAAATTGGTAAGCATTGCCCCAGCAGCAGATATTGTCTGATCTTGCTTGCTGATCATCATTATTAAGATTATGATGATGCTGTTGCACATTAAATGCACATTAATGCCAATGATTGTTCATGTCGCTTCTGGTGTTAATACGATCAACCGGCAGCTCATCAGCATTTCAGCTCGACTCATTTTCAATTTTTTGTTTGAGCTTCTTCTTGAGCACTGCCAAAGAGTATCTGCACTACGTCTTGGGGTTTGAAACGCAGTTTCTCTTTAGAAATTTTTCAATTATCTAAGGGACAACATTTTATCAAAAAATAAGCCCAAAAGTCCCAATTAAAAAGAAGTTTGCCGAACCGTAAAGATGTCGACTACCCTTTTCCCCAGGAAACAAGACCAGCACACAGTTGTGCGTCGCGATTTCATGCAATACACTTCTCGACAGTGGGTTTTGGCAACCAAGGGCAAGGATTGGGAGATATGGGTTCGAATTGGGTTGAATGAACTGCTCAGAGAGTTGAAAAGAGACGGCAACGGCAGTCTATTACGATTGCAGCCGGTTTACCTGATGAGTCTAACGAAAAAGCAGTGTTTGACCATTGATCATCGGAACAACGCTAAGTCAAGCGAAAACCAAGACAGATATTTATATTGTGAAAGGACGATTCCTTAAAATAGCAGCCAAGATCATAAGAATAATAAAGGGTATAGACGGTTAAGGTACCAAATAGTGCCACCAGCGATTTTTAAAGACTAATGATACAGCTCGATTTGTAGATGGGAAAAAAGATTCTACAAAAAATTTCAAATCGAAAAATTAACATGTTACTGCTTAAAAAAACGTGTTTTTTTATTTTTATGGTTATCAAGCTTTTTTTAATAGATTCAAAAAATTATTTATTTTAATGACCTAAAAAAAAAATAAACAGTTGGTAACGAACTCAGGCTTTTCCGCACGTTTATCACAACAAAGGAAATTTGCTCGGACAAACTTAAAAAAAAAAAAAACGGTAACCAACTCAGGCTTTTCCGCACGTTTATCAAAACAACCGAATTTAGCTTGGGGAAATTTAAACAACAAAAAAATGAGAAACACAATCCTTTGAAAATGATTTACTTTTTTTATTCCTCTGGCGACCCAACTATAGCGACTAGAGTGTTCAAATTCAATAGGAAACCCTTAGAAGACATGCCCAACACAAAAACATCGCTAAATCGCCGGAGAAGTTGTGGGCGTGCTTAAATCGTTGAAGAACATAAAATTAGAGATTTTAGTTATTTGGCAAATCGCAATACTTTTTTGCGGAAAAGGAAAAATTGTTATTTTCGGGTTAGTATCAATGCCTGCTATATACTTAAGAAAACCATAGACTGTAACCTTAAGCAAATTACTTAAGAAGTTTTATTAGTTTTATCACTATAACAACAATGTTCTGTGAAACGGTAAAAAGAAATCATTGCTTTATTTATCCTATTCTATGCAGATAATTGGCCCACGGATGACTACCGTAATAATGTAAAGATAACTTCTTTTGAAAAAAACTTTGTGTCTCTGCGTGTAGGATTTTATGCCGGCAGTAGAAAAGCATAAAGTGCAACTGTCAAATATAGGCAGCAAATTCTATGAGTTAAATTATGAAAACGTTTTGTAGAGTATTAGTATCGTCCGGTGAGTGAGTGTGGTTTCTACTACTGATTTGGCTACTGAGACAAAAGTGGCTTCGATTGGCAAGAGTGATTCTCCGCTCGACTTCGTTCTTCGCTGCGACGGTGTTGAAAGCATCAAAAGTTAGGGTATTAAAAATGTATTGTATTCGAATTCTCGAATCTCTCGATCGGTGTTTCTTGGTATTGTTTTTGTCGCTGTCAATGCGCTGCGCTGCTCGCCACTGATCGTGTGGCAAAAGGGCGTGTGAATGGTTCAATTGCAGAGACAACAACAGTTAACTTAATTGAAAGTGTTTTCTTCTTTCCTTTTTAGAGATCATTTAAAATTTCCGTTGCATAAAACAAGAAAAAAATGATGTTGGCTGCTTGAAGCGTTGATGAGGCGCTAGATTTGGGGCGTTTGTTTTGGGTTAAATTGGGTTGTGGCGCTGCCAAAAATAGTATTATTATAAGGTCTAGCTAGGTGGTCCAGTGTGTGTGTGTGTGTGTGAACGGCTGCAATTTTTATTATTGTTTTTCATTTTTTATATGTTTATTTGTTGTTGCAGGGACCGGGCCTTATGTGCTGCCATCATTAACCCATTAAACTTCCGATTTGCCGACAACGATAAACGCAACAGGCGGCGTCGCAGTCGCCGCTGCAGCAGCCCTTTTTGCTTTTCGGTGTTTTTTAATGACATATCGTAAAGATTTGTTAAAAGCCGACACAAAACGCCAAAGATCTTTGAAATGCGTTGCGTTTCCTGCAACAAAGCAGCGCTAAACATTTCTTGCACTTGCCGCATGTTGCATGTTGTCTGTTGCTTTTGTCTAAAACTAAATGTTAAATGTTTTTAAATTAAATCTTAAGCTGTGTCTAGCACGCGTCTAGGGCCACCCAGCCGCAAAGCGTGTGGTCTGCCCCACACACAAATTGAGCCACATTTACTCTACAAATTATAGGCTGCAAAAAATTAAAATACAAAAAAAAAAAAACCACAAAATATTGAAACGTGTTCGAAATGATTTCGACCTACAGCGCAAAGCAACGGATTGGTTTGGGGTTATTTTGTTTTGTAAGCATGAAAACCGCAAATCGCGCAATGCAAATAAAGTAATCAATTTTATACAAGTTTCTGTCTTATTTCTTAGGTAAACACGATTTTAGCGCATTTTGCTCGCATTTCTTTGATTGAAAATTGCAAATAAATTGTATAAGCGGCCACTAAATGCAAATATTTGAGTACAGCGTGTGGTCCCAGTACCCGAAGCCCAGCTTCCCGAACCTCAGAGCCCCAGACATACATACATATGAAGCGCCAAGCTGCACTTGGTGGTCAGCGCGCACAATTGAGCAATTTTGCAAAAAACACAAAAAATAATTGTGCCACGTTCGCATTTAATGGGTTAAGGTGGAGTTTAGCATCTGAGTTGGCATGTCTGAACCCTTGGCTTGGCTACAGTAGCCGCCGCAAGTAAACCACAAGGCGCACTATAATTGCGTACGGGGCATTTCTCCAATGTACTAAACTGTATGAGATCTTGAGATCTTTCTTGAGATTACGCGGTTCATATTTAAATTATGTTTATGATTACGATCATTTTTTTCCGTTTTTTTTTTTTCTTTTTTGCTTACTGACTCAAGTGCGACAGTTTAGCATAGTTTTATAATGGTCGGCTACCGGTCTTGGAGCTCAAAGATCGTTTCACTTTTGCCCAGCATCAAGAGATCTGTTAAGATCTTTTGAGAAAGTTGCTGTTCTTTGAGCTCTGCGCTGCGTGCAATCAGCTTTCTTAAACATATATATGTAATTAGTTACTATAGCGCCTGTAGACGATGTTACCAGACCGATCAGCAAAATATCGATCCCATATGGGATGATATGGGTTAAACCGTTGCGGCTAGTTCGCCGTTTAAGATGTATCGACTTAAATAGCATTTTGAGTGTTCCAAACAGGCGTACAATATTGATCGGTCAGTCAGCTTGGTAGCATAGGGATGCACACTGCTTCGAATACCTTTTCATAAATCGAAAAAGACATTGAGTTTTGTTAACCGAGTCATATGATTAGTTAAGAGAGAATTAAAAATCGATCTGATTACTCAGTTCTTTAGAAAATTCTATTTTGCAAACTTTGTAGTTGTGATAAGTAATGACTCTTCGCGAAAAGCTTTTCATTTTGCAGTTCAGATTAAGATTATTAACTTTACACCATTCAAGGAAGTTATAAAGATCGTGTTGAAGATTCCATCACTTGCAGTAGTTTGTTATGTGGGAACAAAAAGTAATATCATCAGTGCTTCACAGGATATTTGAGTTCTTGAAATATCAAACAGGCTTGCTAAAAGAATTGCTACCCTGAAAAACTCCAAAAGTTATATGGTTATATATAATTATTTTATATTAATCTCAGAATCACTCCTCAGTAGGCAAATGAGAGGAAACTTACGGCGCTGAAGCATTGGTGATGACGCAGTCTGGTGCAGACGCCCTTGAGCGCAAAGTACTCCGTAAGATCTTTGGCCCTGACGCGTTAGCGACGACGAATGCATGCGATTAAGCGACAAACTATACGACGACATTAACCCTGGAACGTCATCCTTTTTTCATAAAAGTCCATCAACCCTTTGAAAGTTTATAAAAGTCAATAAACGGTTTGCTTCTCTCAAGAATAGTAGCAGTTCTCGTCACCCACTCAATGTGACAGATGTTGAAACGTTAAAACAACCGCAAACTAAAAATAGGTGCTTCGGTTTCCACAGCCGCAATTGACGAAAGAAGTCTTTTTGTAAATGAAATCAAATTGCAGACCGATTGGGACATGTGTATATATTTTAAAAAATCCTCGTCAAGTCCAAGTCCTTCGTCTTCTCTTCACCAATTTCTTATCCATATTCAAAACTCCTGTCTCCTACTGTCTTAATACTTAACGACTGCTGTCGTTTCCAGCCATTACTTATCTGTACGCAGAGTAATTGATTTCGGAATCGTTCAGGTGCATCGCGTCGGCGCAATGGGTCATATTCATTTGTGTCGTGCTCACCGACGTTGTGTTTGTTATGCACTTGTTGCATTCTGAATGTATATATCCTTGTCTTTCAGTTTCAGTCACATTCGAACATGTCAGTACGACCAGTATTGTTGTCACTATCCCTCGTTCGCTGATCATCAGTTTGGTAGATTTGCATTCGACTGAATTCGACTTTGTCATTATTATGGAAGCTTAGTTCTTGTCAATTTCCAGCCCGAAACATCTGTTTCAGGAACAAAACTGATTTATTAGTCGTCCTTATAGATGAGTGGTAACCCACAAATATATCAATAAAAGTTTAATTTTGTAAAAAATCCAAAAATTTTATAAGATTTCGATCTACAGTACAAACTTACTCTAGTGATGTGCAGTTTGCCCTCTTTGCTTCATGGAACATTCAAAAAATGGTACTCAAATCGTAATAAGGAAATAGAAATACTCTTTCCTTAACATATATGTCAAATTATACTATGCGTGTACTTATTTTAGAAGCAACTAGTTGCTAACCCTCTTGAAACTTGTCTAAGCCATATATTAACAGGGCTATCTTCTACGATCAGCCCTAACTGCTGGCAAAAGGCGCCATTGAAGGCAAGTTTTATGTGATTTTTTACACAAGCTGCGACTTTACGATCAGTTTTAGCGATCAGTTGATCAAAAGTTACTGTGTACAGAGGCCCCCTTTTAAATGAAACGCAAATGAAAATTAAATTAAAATGCCCAAGAAAATGGTGGAAAATGTAACAGCCAAAAGCGAAGGAAACCCACTCTACACATGCGAAAACAAAAGACAACGCTAACGATGACGATGAAGACGAAGACGACGTCGACGTTGAGCGATCATCAGCGGCAGCGTCCGCGGCGCTGTTACCAAGCAAGCCATTGACGTCAGTTACTGCTGCGGGCGTCCCGGGGGGGGGTGTGTACCATATAACTTCTATATATACCGCGCTAGTTACTTTTAGTATATAGTGTATAGTCAAGTGTAGTCAAGTCTTTTTGCAGAGCTTCAGTAGTTCCCTCACTTGATGTCTATTGTGTGCAGTCTTCGCGGCGCTCTCTTGCCCGCTCCCGCACTCTCCGCTGCGGTCACCGTCTCTGTGTGCGTTGATAACTTGTATGTAACAGGAGACATGCTCTACTGAACATGAGGTTCGATTAAATGTTAATGTTGGTTAACTTTGGGGGTTTTCTTTAGCTTGTGTTGTTGTTTTTATTTTTCATTTTTATTGTTGTGTGTTTGTGCAGTTATTATGCGGCCGTGTGAGTGTGTGTGTGTGTGTGTGTGTGTGTGTGTGTGTGTGCGTGCATCTATTTAACTACCGAACTTGTCTACGTTCACACATAAAAATCGCATACATATCAGCATTTCTGGGGCTCTAAACTCTGGGGTCTCTCTGGGCTCTTGGCTTTTGTGTGTTTGTTTTTATACCCTACACCTGTATAGGGGCAAGAGTATTATGGATTTTCTGTAATTTCTGGGTAACAGCAACTTTGATCAGCAGCATGCTTAGGAAGCATCTGAATTTCGGTAGCCACAGTCACACCCTATTTTTCGATCTTAATTAAATTTTTGCTTATTTCCTGAAACCAATAGTTGAAATGGCAAAGACAATCTGTAGCTTTGTGCATGGTTTTGAGTTTCTGACAATTGTAGAGAGAGAGGGAGACTGGAGAGTAAACTTCTTTTTCACTAGAACAAACACAGTAAAACTAAGATCGTTTTTGAATCACTCGCATCTCAACGTGTTTTTTCAACTTAAAACGGCTGTAACTTTTAAAGGTATTTTATTCATTGCTAGAAAATCTGAACATTTGTGCATATTGGCCAAATTTGTACTCGAAATAGATGAAAACGATAACTTTACATAAATAGGCCTACATACAATGTTATATGTGAACCTACGCACTTACCTTACCTTGTGTAAGTCAACCCTTTGTGAGCGAAAAAATGCAATTGACAACTTGGTTATTAGATGAAGGGATGACAAAGCATGAATTGTTTGGGCTTGTCATCTCTCAACGTATCTGGATGTGGGTGTAAGGCAGTACCGGGAGCAGCGTCATACATGATCATTGGTTGCATCGCAAAACGGAGAAGAGCAATGCAAAAGTGCGGCAAGAGAAGTCAGCTGAGGCATAACGCTATTACGACTCTTTCAGCAATTCACGGAGATTTTATAATATATCGACATATATAGTCTTATGTATATATGGCATTTCAAATTGTTGCATTATCCTGTGCCTGGTGTCATGAGATCTATCATTAACAGTAGAGAGCTTGGTTTAGACCAAAACAGACAAGGAATGCAGGCTAGTTGAGCACACTTTACTGCAATAGAGTACAGGTTTCCGTCTGACGGCGGTCTCGGTCTAGTTGCAAAACAATCGATTTTTGCAACCATCGATGTTTTCAATGTTTTTGAAGCAACATATCGTTGAACAATTGATGTTTTTTGTAAAAATGTATTATTTAGGAAAAATAACAATAACCATAAGATATCATTTAAAGTTTTGATTTTTGTAAAAAAAATTTTTGCTTATGTTGGAGTTTCTTGAAACAGTGAATATCTCATTGTGTAAAAGCATCTCTGGCAAACATAACAGCACTTTTTTCTTTCACCGCTTTCAATTTACTCTTCATGTCATTCATTTCTTGACAAAGCTGTCAAATGAGTAGAATGAGAAGCGAATTAAAGGAGTTTCTTCGTAGAATGGTGATGGTATATTGATGGGCTTCTTTGAAATGGAAATTTTCTGTGGAGTTTGTGGCGTATTTAGTGTTGCAGTGAAATGAAAATCATTCGGTAATACAAGTAATACATTGAACCACATAATACGTGATTTCAACGCCATGTGGTTTTTTGTAGTTTTTCTTTTGAAAACTGATCCTATACATTTGGTCAAAATTGATAATACGTCTGCTAGTTTTTATGAAACTGCATATCTCTGCTTAAAAAAATATCGGTAGTTGTGAAAAACCAACAAAAACGATATAACGATTGTTTTCCAGGTCTAGATCTCAGGAACCCCCGTGTGGTGAGCTGGTTAGAGAATACCACCTCAGCAGGTCAAGGCTTGTCGTATGAGGCGACTTATAATGACACTGGGTTCTTTCGAGACTGCCAAAACTTGACACAGGTATTCATGTTTTTTGGGGGCAAATCACTGCAGGGTATCCCACTGTCGGCCACTGAAGCCCACTGTGCGTATGATATCTTTTGTTTTTTGGGGTTTGCTGCTTGGTTGGCTGAAGCGCTCAAACGTAATGAATGCGTCGCTCCTATCTATATATGCGTAGTGAGTGTGCTGCGCAGTCGTGGCCCAACGCATGTGAAATATTTTGCTCTCTCTCCCGCTCTCTCGCTCTCTCTCCCGCTCTCTCGCTCTCTCTCTGGCCGCCCACACACGCGCTAAGAGCGCGCTTAAGTTGGGCAGCGCTGCGCAGGCGCAGACGCAGGTGTTTTTATTGCTTTTGTTGTTGCTGTTTTTGTTTTTGTTTTTGTTTTTGGGCGCTTGTTGAACTTAAGTCAAGTCATTGTTGTTGTTGCCGTTGTAGTTGTTGTTTGTCTTTTGCACTTCACTTCACTTCACTTTAATTTTGCAGCGCTTGGATGCTCCGGTTCAGTTCAAGTTGTTTTGGCTTGGTTTGGTTTTGGTTTCGGTTTTGCTTTTGTTTTTGGTTTTGGTTTTTTGGGTTCGGGTCGTAAATTTCCTTAGTTGTTGTTGTTGTTGTAGCTGCTGCTGCTGCCTATTAAAGTGCGATTTGTTTAATGATTTTCTACAACTCGCTGTATAAATTTTCCATTTGAAATTACACACACAAGCCATGTGAGGCATTTGCCGCTCTTAAGTTAATTTTTTCTTCTTCTTCTTCTTTTTCCTTTAAGTTTTGGAAATGCTCATGGAAATTAAGTGTTTTATTATGCAAAAATCATTCGGTGTTGGGTTTTGAATATGCTGCGGCCAATGCGCTGAATTACGCTTAGCCTCCCCCCCCCCCAAACACCACCCCGTTTAAGCCAAGTTACGCCGTTGGCTTTTGTTGGCTTGGTGCTTGAACTTTGCTTGACTTAACATGGCCGTCTAACTTTAATTTCCACATGGCAGTTAGCTTGGTAGTTGGTATTATTTAGTGGCTTTAATTAATGGACGCTTCTCCGCTCTTGTTTTGTTATGTGTGCATTGTGCAAGCGGCAAAACTTATTTGCACTGAGTTGCCATCATGAGAAATCACAGAGCATTGCTCAAGCTTCGCTCAAAAGACCTTAAAAGGACATAAAGTCCCGCTGAAAGTGTATCGTACAAGCAGCACATTGGTTTAATGCATACAGTCTATACTGCATTTTGGTTACACTATATTTTACGTAATAATGCCAAATACATCTCAGTTACAAGTTACATGTAGTGATGCCATACACTCTGCTTGTTCGCTTGGTATCTATTATGCCCCGCACCGACCTTCAACTCTCATCGCGATTCTATAACTGCTATGTGCTGCTTAGTTTCTTCCTTGACGCCTACTGACATTAGACCTCATACAGTTGTAAGTTAAGCTTCCTAGCGAACTGACGCCACTGAGTGAGCCTACTTAGGTTAGGTATACCTTTGAGTTAAAGAGTAGAGTACTTACCAAAGAACATGAAACTAATAGAGTTAAATCCTGTACCTCTAAACAATTCAAAATTTTTGCTGAAAAGCGACCATTTCCAAGAAAGTGTAGCTTGTAGTGTTAGGCTGCTTGTGTTGCTGTCTCTATTAGATCAACTCATTCGTGGGCAAAATTGAGAAAGAGCCAAAAAAAAACGCCTCATTGTAACGGTCAAGGATTCTACTCTATTACTGAACAAGTGTCTCGTGAATATTTCGCACTATTTATCGATAGACCCACATTATTACAATGAAGCACTGATTGCTAGGCAAACTTCCGTACAATCCTTAAAGAAAGGCACCTAAACACACGCCCACACACACATATTTGACAATTGCCGCTATTTAGCACACACATTACAAGAAGCGCCCTAAGCAAACAACAGGAGCTAGTATACTCCGTTTTACGCCATATATTATATCCGTATTGTATCGTACGTTGCTTTGTATCGTATTGTACTATGGATAGCTGATGATGTCGAGAACGATAGATGGCGCTAGGCATAAGAAGTGGCAATCAAAGAACCGAAACAACAACAATTACAACAACAGCAATAACGCCCAACGCTAATAATTCAAAATGTGCTGCTAGAGGAGAGAGCAACAGGCCCTGAAAGAGATGGAGCAAAAGAAGGAGAGTGCGAATAGCGACTTCTTACACTTCAACAAGCAGCAAAGTCGCTGCCAACGTCATTTCTTCTGTATTTTTTTCTTTTTTTTGCAACTGATTTATGCCCGGTGGGGCATAATGACTAAAAGCAATGGAGTATGTATTACATACTCCAAGTATGCATGTAGGAGCGAGCTCCAGATATAGGCAAGTCGGCTGCGGGGTTGGCCATATGTATAGTCTATATAGGCTATACATCAACCAAACGGCGCAGGAACCAACGAACGGCGATTCGCGTGATAGAACAATGTAAAAATTATGAACGTGTAAAATATGGGCAAAAAAGTAGCTTACTGCCTATAAATATGCATGTATTGGTATAGGGTAGTCGCTGGGTCGGGGGTACACCAGAGAAAGAGCGAGAGCGCTATCAAGGGAACCAATGCTAGTAGATATGGCAAGCGTATAAGAAATAATTGATAATTCATAACGAGCCGACAACAACAACCACTCATATGTCTATAGAATCATGCAATATGTATATATTCACATACATATATATCTCTATATAGCATATAGATTAAATTCATGCAGGGCATTGCCTGACTTTATAGACTAAGTATGGGGTTCTGAGACTTAAATGTTGTTCTGCCTCAGTGGCTCGATTTAATGGTCGCTTTAGGGCACCAAAAAGTAATGTGGGTCTTTGACAAGCTCTGGAGGATTCAATTATATACCGTGCTATGCCGTTGCTCACTTTTGGTTTGTGATTTTGGATTACGAAATTCATTTTCGACAAGAATCTCGGCGTTTGAATTCAACTTTGTCAATTCAATTCGCAAATATTCTTAGCAGAATTTCGCAAAAAATTTACATAAGGGGGCTCTGCCACCTGCTCGCTTCGCAGTTGGCATGTTCATGCATATTGCATCAGAGATAAGCATTCAATATTTTGACACATAATGTCAATTAACAGCATACCGCATAAAAAAACAACAACACAATAAAAAAGAGCCACATAAATAAACTAACTCTTTTTCCGGCAATTTCTTAGTACATTTTTTGCAAAAATAGTTTTTTTTTTATATTTTCAGCAAAATTTTTTGGTCTTAAAATACCCATCTTTTTTTTGGTTTGAAAGCGTATTTTTCGAAAGCAAAAAGTATTTCTGTTAAATTTTTACAAGTGACTTTTTAAGCAGACTTTTATATATATTTTTTTTTCAATTACCAGATGCATTTAAGATTTTTTGACTTTTTATAATTTTTTTTTTTACTTAGCCAAAGTTATATGGGGCTGTACTTAAATGACGCTATGATGTTTTTTGAAAGCCGGCCACCCCTTGTCACATATCGTCACAATCGGATAAAATCCCTTACACCCGCTAATGTGATGTCACAAATCGCTTAAGGAAAAGAATAAGAACCTATTTTCAATTGCAGTTTTTGATATTCAAATTGTGACGTCACTTTTTCGAAGCACCACCTTTCACAATGATCACAAATCGCAACAATTTGATGAATGCATCCAATTGCCCCTCAGTGGTACGTGAAAAGCACGTATGAGCATTATCGTGGCTACGCACGTGACAAAAAAAACGAAAACAAATTGGAGTTCTTTCGACTCCGATTTATGAATCACACTTTAGTAGCATTAATATTAAGTGTACGATAAGCCATCGAAATTATGTTTGCATGTTTGCATCCATAAAAACGCAAAAGTCGAAAAGAGCCCGATGTATTTAATGCAACTTTTATCAAAAAGATATGAAATTAAATTACTCTATATTCATAGTTTTCTTATTGAAAAGTCTCTTTAAGTTAATTTGTGGCAAAGTCTTTGCATAATACGTGACGTGACACATGTTACATAACAAATTTTTCCTTTTTTTTTTTTTTTTGGTTTTTTTTACATTAATTGCTTATAAAAATTATACCTCGAAAGATAAGCTCAATAATTTAAAGTTAGACTACTAAATGGTTTTTTTTTGTAAGATTATGCAAATAAATAGTAATTAACTTAGTAACTAAAAAAATGACGTAAAATATTAAAAAAAAATCAATAAATTTTAAACAAAATTAGAAAATTCAATATAAACTGGAAAAGCAGACCGAAATATAAAGAAAATAAAGAACATGTTGAACTTTGATACACGGATGTGTGTTAGAATGCTCGGTTTAATATCTCTAAAACTACTGTACATTGTTTTTGAAGACTTGGGCCCCAAAAGCTTTTGAAACAACAGAAGACTACGCGATCTCGCGTGGTCTTTTGGAGCAGCGTGAGAGTGCTTCGAATTTTCGTGGAAATTGTGAAAGCGACGGCGAAACATGGTTTTCCGAGTGTTTTTGGGGTCCAAAAGACAAATTGCTAGGAGACACATATCGCGCATCATCTTGAAAACAAGGATTCGCAGGAGCTGTCGCTGCTGTCGTTGGTTTCCCTCACCATATTTTTCGTCACGTTCAACGTTCGTTGTGCGGCTCAAGGTCATTTATCTTACTATTGGGACACCCTGTAAAATTAAAAAGCACTTTTTTCTTACCAAAAAGATCGTTTCTTATCTTGAGATTATTATTGAAATTTATAATCCAAAAAGTCTTATGCACAGTACCATAACCAAAAAAATTACAAACGCAACTAACTCTATGATTAGAATACGCAACGTATCTTGGAAACCCCTAGAAAGCAACCAACTTTTGATTATGCTCAAACACCAAAATGCAATTAACATACAAGAGTTAAAATTAAAGAATATTTGATAGTAAATTACTAAGCAAATTAGCATTGTCAATACCAGAGCCAATGGGAATCTTTAATAGCTTAGGCCAGGCCCCTACAATGGTCAAGCAACCCGCTGGCTTTGGACTGGGACTTTAAGTTCAGTTCAGCGCAAACAATGGATCATATATCAAATTTTAATGAGTTCAGCGCTTGGACTTAGCATACATTTGCAGGGGTAATTCGTAAACGACCCAAATAGTGTAACTACTGGGCTTCAGTTCGTTTTCCCATTGAACCAAAAGTACAATGAACTTTCAATATCTTTCTTTTTTTTTGTTCTTACGGATATGTGCATCATTTTGTAAGCGCTTTTACATTTGTTACACTGTGCACATGATTTGAGAGTAGAAAAAGGGCCTCTAGAAGCAGGCGTGGCTGAATGACTCGGGTATTGATTACGCCATGTTCGCCTGCCAAGGACCACAAATTGTGTTATAGAAATTCTCGGAGGTCGGATAAATATGTTAGATCGAAAGCTATCCTCATAAATGTACAAATTTAACGCCCCTTCGTCTATAAAATACTGAAATGTTTCACTACATATAAATGTTGTTATACTATATAATCTAGAGTAGAGGTACTCCACCAAGGAGGGATGCTATCCCCCCTCTTATGGAATATAGCTTAAATGCTTATGTCTGCCATGTTATTAGTTTCTCTGGTAAGACTTCCAAACTCTCTCTGACTGTCCGATTTTAGTGTCAAGAGCGAATTGAGCGAATTTCGGAGAAAAGAGATCTTGTTCTCTTTTCAAGAAGATATAATATCCCTAAACATTATTCCACCTAAGCAACATGGTTACACTTTACCTTCAGTAACAGTTCTAGTACATGAGAGGCGACTGTACTCGATCCGAAAAACTCAAGAACGCCTAAAGAAAGCAACAGTGGCTCGTATTCTTGCAAAAGGACAACAGATCTCAAATGAGGCCTATTTCAAAGCACTGTACTATGGCTTAATACAGCTATAATTAGACCCATTCTCCTATATGGGGTTTTGGTATGATGGCCAGCTCTGAGAAAGCAGACCTCACTAAAGAAACTTAATAAAGTGCACGGTTTTTCTGCGTACCATTCCAATCACAATCTTGAAGGAGAGGAACAAGCTCTTCTTTCGGCCACTCCTCTATCGCAGCCAAACACGCTTCTGTTCAGGCCAAAACAGACTACTATGTACCACTAGACTAGCACTTCTTGCAATACCCTTACTCCGCAAGGAAACAAATGATAAGTTGGTCAGGTAGGAGCTACCAACGTAGGTAGTAGGGTCTTTTCGGAACAACTCTATATGAAAAGGGTTTTAAGTCTCCTGGAGCACTGCTGCGTTTTCTAAACAACGTAAACAGTTATAGTGATAACCAATCAGCTATCAAATCCTTAACCTAAATAGCATCACATTCGATATCGTTAAAAAGCCATCGCTTATCTCTACATGAGATAGCTAAGCAGTGCATTACCGGCATTACCAAAGAAGGCACTTCTGCTCCCCTACTTCCTGAGAGAGAAGGAAAAGACAATAGAAGCACCTGGCTGTGTAGTTTTTGAACAGCCTCTCAAAACTGTCCAAAAATTAGGTATTGCGGACTTCAAATCAGCAGCTGAATGGTTCTCCCTTTAAGCATGTATCCCTAGCTGGTGAAAAGAGAAAAGGATCCTTCGGTATCACAACGGAACGGTTATCGGCCTTAGTGTGCCAACTGGAAATCTGGCAGCCGTTATAACCTAACCTAAATGTCTTTGCGACCAAAATCAGCCTAAGAATCCGGAAGTTATAAAAGTTTTTGGGAAATGCTTGAATTCAGGCGTAGACTCTATAGTTTCCACTTGAGCGGAAAAGGCACAGCATTTCTTCTGCTCATGTCCTGCCCTCTGCAAAAGACGATACAAGCACCTGGGTGTGTACTTTTTGAACAGCCTCTCAAAACTGAACAAAAATTAGGTATAGCGGACTTCAAATCAGCATCTGAATGGTCCTCCCTGGGATCCTTCGGTATCACAACGGAACGGTTCTCGGCCAGCTAAAAATCTGGCAGCCGTTATAACCTAACCTAAATGTCTTTGCGACCAAAATCAGCCTAGGAATCCGGAAGTTATAAAAGTTTTTGGGAAATGCTTGAATTTAGGCGTTGACTCTATAGTTTCCACTTGAGCGTTTGCTGGATTCACTGTTTTTTGGGGAAAGTGAACGGGCTATAGAGTAACCCGGTGTCGGGTAGTGATAAATACAGTTTTTGTTTTTATTTTTGTCAATTTTGATAATAAGTAATTTCTTGATGCTGCCGCTTTTATGGCCAATGATGGGAATAATGGCAGCAAGGCGTATGCGCGTTTTTTGATTGGTTCAACTGGAACAGTTTTGTTGTTGTTGTGGCTGTTGTTGTAGTTATTGTTGTTTTTTGCTTTTTAACGAGCTCAGAAATGTTGCTGCCGTTGTTTTTGTTGCTCTGTCGCTCTGTCGCGCTGTCGCTCTATCGCCGCAGCGATCAGTGGCAGCAGCAGAAGCAGCAGAAGCCTCTGTCGTCTTCTTTGCCGTTTGCTATATTTTTTATGGCTTCTATATAATAATTCACCTATACGTTGTTGGTCGCGCAGCACAATTAACTTGCTTAGTTTTCATAGATTCATAGAAAGAGCCAACAAAGATGATGATGATGACGACGACGACGACCAGGCCAGGAGACAGAGCCAAGAGCCACGTTAGTGCGTGGTTGCCGCCTCAAAATTGCACACACACACGCAGAGTGGTATAGACAGCATACAGTGGGACCTTTGTCTGAAAAACATAGCAAATTGCATTCGTTTTAAAGTTCAATGAAGTACGCAAAGACTAGTAGAAGCTCCGAATCTTATGGCTATTTCTAGGTGCATGTCAGTTATAGAATTTAATAATTCGCCAGACATTGTCATGTATAATCACACCGCATATAAAAAACAACAACATACACAAAAACACAGCAACAGCGAGCGCACAATCTTAAACAAGCTCCTTCATTCACTCAGGCTCACTTAACAATACACTGAACGGTTGTTTCTCCTCTTTTTATACGCTATTCGTCTTACACAGAACAGCAGCACATACAATTTTTGTTGTTGTTGCGTTTGCACATTTTAACCAGTCTTAAAATATAGTTTTCTTTTTGGAGTTTTTGACTAATATTATATTATTGCACTTCCAATAGTCTAATATGTTGGAGGCCCATTCTAGGATAAAACTTTGAATTTTGACCAAACTGCTCTGCCTGTTCTTAATTGAGGTGTCAAGGACCGATCCTATAAAGTCAACGTCAAGGTTTCCAACCGAAGCCCAACCCGAAGAACAATCGGCCAGTTGTACCTCAAGATAGTGTGCTCGGACCCACACTTTAGAACAACTTAACTTCTGATATTCCGACCCCCAATGCTTCTGAGATGAACATTGATGAAAACAAAATGTTGATAGCATCGTAAGTGGATGACATTGGAGTGTTCTACATCGCAAAATTCGAATAAGAAGCTGCCGATGAACTCCAAGTATTTGCGCATGCCTTAGAGATTTGGGCTGAAAGGCATAAAATTCGCTCAGCACTGCTTCCAACTGGTCATCTTACCGGCAGCAGAACCACAAGCTCAGACAATCTTGGACAAATTCGTGGACACCAAACGTTTAGGCAGCACATAAAACGAACTTCAGTCACCGGCAGAGCAAAAGTCAGGAAACTGCATACCACTCACCACAGGTACTGGGTAAGCCGGTGACTGAAACTATAGCTGTCTTCGCAAAACTATACTGTGAGACTGTCAGGAACCTGCTCCAAAACACTCCCAAGTGCGCAGCTATTTTGCCTAGCTCTCCTACCGATTCAATAAACCTCACTTTTTGTAGTGATTCTAATAGCTTCATGTATCGAGATAAATTACTTAGCTTAGGGTTTAAACTTATAGCCAAAGTTAGACTTAAAAAGCTTTCAAAATTGAATACGAACCTTGCTTGCTGCGAGCTACTGTATAATTTTTTCAAGCAAGTTAAAGTGTAAAGTGCCCACTGTGCGACGACAGCAGCTACGACTGCGACAACGACGTGACTTCGATATTCGGTCCGAGATTAGACAGAGCAAGTCTCAGCAGCTTGGCAATCGTATATCATAGCTCCAACAACAACAATAACGACAATTGTAAGAGCAACAAATAAAATGGCGAATTTCTAGCCATAAAAAAATCATATCATAATTTTGTAAGCTTTTGCTGCGACTGACAAACCCAAAGACTCGAAAGCCCTCGTAACTGTCTGTAACTGTCTAACGTCTGGCTTGGTCAGCTGAGCGCAGAGCTGAACTGAGCGGAGCTGAGAGTTAAGAGTTAACTGATCTGTAACTGATAATTTTGACACTGCTAATGAAGATGTTGGCAATTTGTGGCCTGGGAAAAAGTCTGCTTCATGCTCGTTGTATACTCCATATGAAATTTGAAGCTTGTGCTAGGTCAGTGCTTAGCGCTCAGTTCTCAGTACGGAGAAATAGTTTGCTCTCTGGCTACTGTTTTAGCCGCCGTCATAAAACTGCATATCATGCTCAACCAATTAACCGAAAGATGACCTAGGCAAATCCCAGGGTCAGCAGCTGGCCAATGTCTTGATAGAGCAATGAAAGACGCTTTACGGACATATCATTTGAATTTTTATTTCGTTTATCAATGCGCTTGTCAATCGATCAACGAACCCTCGAAACTCGGGGACTCAGGGACTCCGAACTTCCTAATTACATGACACAACCGCAGTCGAAGTAACGCGGCCTGCAGATCGCACCTGTAGCTGCCGCGCGCGCCATTTACAAGCAGGGTAAGCCGCGGGCCGCCAGCGCCGCCACCACCAACACTCGAAAACCTCATCAATAGGGTCTGTCTGCCTGTCTGTCTGTCGGTGGACAGCGCACAGGGGACAGTTCAACAGTTCAGCATTGACATCGGCATCGGCATTTTAATTGAAATGGTATGTGTTTTGGTGTTTCGGTGTTTGTTGCGCTTGATTGATTTAGAGCACGCTGACTTCCAGCAGAGGGGCGCTCGCCCCTAAGTAAGTTTTTACACCTGCCTGCCCGCTGGGCTCACTCTCTAGCCAAAAAAAATAACTCAGTTGAGTAACTGCTGCAACTGGAAAACGCTCGCTGAACGCGTCATGAAGTTCTCCAAACGGCATGCAATGCCATGGGAGTAGCGCTCTCTGCACTCTGCCCCTGTTGGTTCTACTCGTTGTTGTTGTCGGAGAGCCAGCGATCTTGTCCGTTGATCTTTTTGGTGCATTGGCTAAGTTAATTGGTTGTAAAACAATTTTTGAATTAACATAAAAATGTTTCATTTTCATTGGAAAAAAAATATTATACGTTATACTACATAAAATACTTATGCAGAAGTTTGTATGAATGCATCCATCTATTTGAGCGTAAGTGGAAAGCGAACGTTAACAATTAATGCGGTTAAGACTATGCGGGCTTTATAGGGGTGGCAAGCGGGCTCTAAGCACCTAAAATATCCAACTTATTCGGTTTATGAGGCTCTTAACCTGTTTCGAGTTGATCAATGTGAATGAGTATTTCATTAATTTGGCAATTAGTTTTTATGCGTGTGTGTGTGTATCTTCAATATGTTTAATATTAGAAGCCATAGATGGTAGAAGTATACGCAATCTATGGGGAGTCCAAATTGCAAAACAATCGACTGAACAGCTCAACTTAAGTGCTGGCATTTTTCGATCTCGCAAAGAAACTCGGTTTTTAAGGCAATCCATTTTTCTGTTTCTTCAATAGATGTAAATCGATGACCTGCCAAATCGCGTTGCATACTTCGAAAACACTAATAAACGGATGGAGCAGTATCCGTAGAATGGGGCAGGCGTGGTAACACTTCCCATTTGAGCGTTTCCAAATATTTTCAAATCTAATTTAAGACATGAGCTCGAGCGTTGTTTTGGTGAAAAATAACTTTGCCACATCTTTGCTCATATTAGGCCCGTTTTTCTTACAATCCAACGCTCAATACCGATCTCACTCATCAGCCTTTAAAATAATTATATGTGCAAAAAAATATTTCGCTCTTACTCACATATAGATAATGGAACATTAAATTGGAGTATGCAGATTTTTAGATGAATGCTTTGTGACTATTTTTTACAAAACCGCACCCACCTTTACCGTTAATTTAGGCGGTAATTTTTGATGTTAGTTCAAAGCCGCGTGAATTTCTTACCAAAATGTGCATAGCCATAGTGGCAAAAAAAATACTAACAGATTTTGGAAAAGTACGTAAGATATCATTTTAAATTGAAACAAGATCAGTTTTTATAATTGGAAATGCAATTTTGGTCCAAAATTCTTTGTGATACGCCAATGTACAAAACAGAGCTGAAGAGGATTAAGGGAGGCTTGAAGCAGGAATGGGAATGCACCAAGTTGTTGTTATTACATGTAGGCACCGCTATACCATTGAAAACGGTTAAAAAAGTCCAACAAATTACTCAATCGACTATCAGAGGAGTCCGGTACCTGATACGGCCTGATGTAAAACATTCTTAAATTGGAATTGTGGTTTTACGTGGTGGGTCCCAAACCCTACGCACAACCCTTTTAAGGCCTGGGGTGCCTCTACTGGTCTCGAAAGAACCCAGTGTCATTGTTAGTCGCCTCATACGACAAGCTTTGACCTGCTGAGGTAGTATTCTCTAACCCGCACACCACACGGGGGAAGTATACTGCCAATTGCAGTTATAGTATTTACTATAATAAATACTTATACTTAAGAATGCACTCGAAATGCTGCAAGCTGCACGATTTCGTTATTTTATTTTTCACAAATTTTAGCACTCATTTCACAAATTGCTTACGCAATACAAAAGGAGTTTCTGTTGTTCATAATACATGTTTTGTCTTTGTTCGACTCATTTTGGCATTCATCACCCAATGACAATGTGTGATATGCAATGTACCGCAACAGAGAATAACAATAGTAGCAACAACAACAACAACCAGTGTCATGCAGACAATTGAATTGTTTCAGTTATTTGTTGACTCTTGTTGTTTTAGTCCAACCAGCAGCACCCGAAACACCCGCAACACCAAAGTGACCAAAACAGACCAAAAGTCCCAAAGACCATTCAACCATGGGCACCCCCTTGACTGACTGACTAACTAACTAGTGCCGAGTGCCGAGTGCCGACAAATGCAAATTGAATTGAATGAATGAATTGAAAATGGAAATGAGAATGTATTCGTATTTGTATTTGTATTGAGCGCAACCCGCGTAGCCCCTTATAACTGCAACTGCGCAAATAAAAACAATGAAGGCGACTTTTATTGGTTCCATTCGATGATCAGAGACGCACTGCGCGCATTGCGGCGGCATCGTCCGGTCACTCAGCCACTCAGTCATCCATCCATCCATCCATCCAACCACTCATCCATCCAGTTAGCCAGCAGTCGAACGCTCAACGAAGCGTCAGTTGTTGCGCTGCGGCCACATTTGCGGCGTACTTAGTGACACCATTAACGCCGCTGTACATGCTCCGACTCCGACACTGGAAACACATCCGGCATGCGCGCATGCGCGTTGCCCCCTTCTGTCCGTCTTCCAAGCAACGTCCCTGCCCGTCGGTTTGATTGATTTTGTTTCAATGTAGCGCCTTTCTCTTACCGTTGTTGTTGTTGTTGTGTACTGGCTGAGTTTGAATTTTTATTGCAATCGGTGTGAAATTTCACACCGCAATGCTTAAATGATTTTGGCCCGCTGCCTTTTTTCTGTTGTCTCCCTTTTTTATATCATTTTCTTTCTTTTTTTATTCCATGTTGCTTTTGGGTGCGCAAAGAAACGTGTGCAACAAAAGCGGCCTAGGTCGGAACTCAGCTCAAACATCTAGAAATACTTGGAATCTTAGTTTTGAGATTTGGGGAGCTAAAAGTCAAGCCAAAGCTCTATAGATAGGTATATCGAACGAACTAGCAACTTTAAATCAGCAAACTGACGTTAGGCCTCATTTATAGTACAAAATCAGATGTGATATTAGATCTTATAAGTCACAACAGAGGAGAAGAAAGTCGTTCAGAAACGCGTTTGTTAACATGCAAAGTACACCAACTCATTCACGTAGCAGTAACCTTAATACTCGACTCACTTTGTCTTGCTCTCATTTACAACCAGAAGAAACCTGACACATTCTCTTTCAATCTGCTTGGTACTACCAATGAAGTCAATATAATCTGCGTAAGCGAGCAACTGGACACTCTTATAGGATATAGTCCTATTCCGCTGCACTTCGGCCTTTCTGAATATTTGGTCAATGGTGGACTTACCACCACACACTGATAGAGTCCGATCAGTGCTTTTGCGAATGGCTTTAGTCTCTCACACAACAGGCTCGATAGGGCCTTAGTTGACCCATACCAAGAAGTCACCCTTCTTGAACACAGGGCATAGCACACCAAGGTACCAATCATCGGGTATACTGCCATCTAGCCATATTCTGCAAAAGGGCTGTTGCATATACCCTACCAGCTTATTGCCGCCAGTCTTAAACAACTCTGCAGGCAAGCCGTCTTCATGGCTATGCGCCATGAGGTAACTCCATTATTCCTTTCATTGCTCGATAATAAGTTAAAAAAGTATTGCCTTCAAAACCTTAGCGCACCCTGTGCATCCAATTTTCCTCTACGTCTCCAGAGCAAAACGCCCCGGTACTAAATCCTTGAGCCATACGCTTGACTTTTGGAAGAACCTCCTAAAGTCATTCCACCTCCTGCACATCTCGATTACATCTCACTCGCACTTTTCCTGCTCGTTTTTTACATCTCAAAATCATCTCATCTCATATCTCGATAGTGAGCTTGCACAGATCGCGTAGCTGCATTCGGCAGAGTACTTCTATAATTGGGGTTTTCCACTGCAGTGTCCTCGCGACACTCCTGATCATACCGTTGGTTCCTTGGAAGTCGGCGTTGGAAACCGTTGGCGCCATCGGATTTGGAGGCAGGTTGAGGGGACCTGATACACACCTATATAACTCGGGGCTGACAAGTTCAGGGTTATTTTCAACAATAGTCAGTTTTTGAAAGAGTGTTTAAAACTGCCATCATAAACTCAAAAGTGGGGAAGAAACTTTATCTTTTCATTTGGCCTGAAAATCAGATATAGTGCAAGTAGTCCTAAACCCTAAAGATCTGTAAAAAATAAACTCTCTAACTTTTGGGCACATACTGATGCAAATTTATTTAGGTATTCAAGATTCCGAAACGTAACAAATATATATATATATATGCCTCTATTTAGTTTGTAACTTTTAAAACGGGAATTTAACGTAGCCGTTTTCTGCGCTACCATCGCCAGCGCGCGGCACTACGTGGACTATCGCCACGGCGACGCTTCAAAAAGGCAATGCTCAAATGTCGTCGTGCCGGAGATAAGTTCCGTTTTCCGTACACACTTCCATGGCTGCTTGGAACCAAGTATTGCAAGCTACCCACGCTGCCGACCTTTTGAGTCGTGCGACGCCCACGACGACGCTTCTTAGTGGGCATAGTCGGCTTGGGGGCACTCGATTGCTTTGGGATGCGGATCGGCTTGTGGACACTCGGTTGCATTGGGATCCGGGTCGGCTTGTAAAAACTCGGTTTCTTTGCAATCTGGACGCTACGCACCACTGGCGCAGCCAAGCGTTGCAGACGTTCGCTGCACTTATAGCGCTGGCACTTATTCACTAAAGGGGGCGCTGGGCTGTAATCTAAAATATCAATGTTTTCCTCATCTTGCAAATCCTTCAACTGGCGGCATATTTGAGCCGTGGATTGACCCCCATGGGTTCTAGCATTCGGTTGAAGCTTTCTGTTAAAGCTCTTCCTGGGTGAGTTTGTTGCTCCAGCTCCGCCCTGAAACTGGTACGGTGAGTACCAAGGATGTGTATAAGTTAATGACTTTCGACGCAGCGTAGTCTGCTTGATCTTGCGCTTCAGCTCTCCCAACTTTTCTATTGAATCCTCGATTGACTTCTCCATTGAGTTCGCTTCAGCGAGAGCTGCTTCTGCGTAGTTTTTGTAGCGCTTGGCAACACCATGCAGCCAAGGCTTATTATAAACGCGTTTCTTATTTCCTTCTGCTGGCAAATCTGGCTGCCCTGGTAAAGTTTCCTGTAGCGGTGGAGGCTGGCTTACCCACTGCGGCTCGGACTTGCCGGCGGGCAAGCGCACTAAGGGCTTAACGGGTATTGCTTCTTTAGAGATTTGCTTTGATTTTTCTAATAAACCTTCAGATTTATTTAGGATAGCAGTGCTTTTTTTAACTAAATTTGCACTGCAGTGTGGAATTTTCGAGACTTTAACTGAAGTTGCTGTCTTATTAAACTTTGCCTTGGCAATAAAGCGAGCAGGAACTGGATTTGCCATCTTACGTGGTTTTGCAGTTTTAGCTGGAATTGGAGCAGTCGACTTGGCAGTGACTACGAACTTATTTTGTTTTCGATGTGCAGCTGAAGCCTTTTTCTTCCTGCTTATTTGGACTGGAACGTTAACTGTAATCGTAACTGGAGCTCTGGGATAGATGGGCTTTACAGATAAGTTTGGAGTTGGTGCTTTAACGAGCTTAGTAGATTGAACCATCAATTTTGGCCTGGCTGATGCAATTTTTGGTCTTCGCTTGACTGGTCGCTTGGTTGAAGCTGGCACCGGCTTTGGTGTTCGTACAATAAACGAGTAAGGCTTTTCAACTTTTGGACTTAGCTGTGTTTTCCTTTTTTGGAGACCTCCTGATTGATTGAGTGACATTGATGTCACTTTCTTTGACTTTGCCTGACGCTGCTTGACACGCTTAACAGCGCCACCACTGCTTCTGACCTGTAGCGCCGACTTCTTAGCTTCATCGTTCAGAAAACGCTGCAAAGTGACGTCGACCATGCTCTCCACTAAATCTATGGGATTAATGATTTTTAAGCTAGATTCTCAGGAGAAACTGTATTTACAAATATATGTATGCTTACCTTTACTTAGTGGCACTGTCGGATCTTTATCGACTAGCGCTTGCCCGCTAGCCTTTGGATTTGATTTTTGTTCCTGCAGCTTCTTATGCTTGACCCATTTTTTAAGGCGCATGCTGGTTTTCTCAATCAGCAACATATCATCGAGAGCCTCCTTAGCCTTGCCGACCAAGTCTGGCATAGAGAAGTGATCATTTTTCAAATAATACTTGTGGCCCCTGACATCGCCAACATGATCAAGGTTGCGTTGCTCCGCAATGACCTTGGCCACAACGCGTTTTAGTGATGCACGATCCATGGGCAAACGACTTGCCACGTTCTTGGCCAAGGCCCTTACCGCACCACCCATGCCGTTCAGCACGGGATTGTCCCATAGCTTGTTACCGGCCATGACAATAAGTAACTGTAATTAAAATTTGAATGCAATAAATTAACGGCAAATGATTTTAACAGCATCCGAAATGTTGCAAATGATGGTCGCAATAAATAATTTAATTTTTATTTTTTTTTTGGTAAAGATTAAATATAGTAGTTGTTGTATCAGAAAATTGTATATAAGCTTTAACAACTTTCGCAAAGCTACTGAGCTAGAAAAACTGCCTAGTTGCTATGGTGACAACTACTATGATAGAGTGTTTTTGGAATGTATCGAATGACCTGAAATAAGTACTTGTAGCGGCAGCTGCTACAGCTGTGCCCAAGTCACGTGCGCATCTTATCATCATATGAGTAGGTAGGTAAATAAGACAAAGAGCAACAGAGACAGAACGAGTGAGAGACGGAGAGAGAGCGAGGTAGAAAGTGCCTGAAGAAAACTAAACAAGTGACTGACTAACCGATAAAAACCAACTCAGACAAATGAAATGAAGAAGAAAAATTATAAATGATTTCATTAAAGCAACAAACCAACAAACCGAACCGAACACTAAGGGTCAGCCTGGGTCAGGACCCTACTAGACCTGTGCTGCACCTGCATACAGCTAGCGTTCTATAACTGGGGTGCGCAAGACACCTTGGGCAGGTGAAGAAGCAGCGACTGCAACGAAGACAACAACAACAGTCACATTGATGATGATTTTGTTTGATGATTATTACGTAGTAGCTGCCGTTTCCCGCTAGGGGTGGGAAAAATGATTTACGCAATGAGCAGCGGTCCAAGTCGAAACAGTTCTGATCATCAAGTCAAGTCAAGTCAAGTCCAGTTAAGTCAACTCTGAAACCCTTTGCAATGGTTCGATTCCGTTTCCAAGGGACTTGGACTCTTGACTCTAGTAGTTGGTAGCCAGCTCGTTCGTTTGGGCCACTTAACCGCAATTAGGGCTTTTCAATATTATTAATGATGATGGTCTGGTCGCCGTCGTCATCGTCATCGTCGTCGTCGTCGTCCCGTTGGCATACAGTCTGAAAATGTGGGAAATGCATTGCGAATTGATGGCAACCGCAGACAATAACAACAACAACTAGAACCAGGAACCAAAGCGGGTGAGGGGACGACCAAAAAAAGCGGACGGACAACAATAAAAATGCAAACACGCAAACCCAAAGCGCAACAATTTTCGAACTGCAATTTTTCTGCAACTCTCCGGCTTCGCTCTATTTGACTTTCTGTTGTTGTTCTTGTTGTTGCTCGTCAGTTGCTATTGTTGCTTTTTCCCCTGTTGCTGTTGTTGTTGTTGTTGTTGGTCGACCAAGCCATCCATCCATACATTTTTAGCGTTATCAGTGCAAAATAATCTTTCAATCAGCCCTATGCAACAACGTCAACGTCGCTGTCGACGTCATCATCATCAAACTTGTATGCATAAACGCAGCAAAGCGTGACGGCAATTGTTGCAGCAGCAATTGCCCCTAAGCGTTGTGGGGGTTGTTTGGTTTTCGGGTGGAGCTGTTGCAGGCCGCAGCAGCTGCATGCAACAAATGCAACAATAGCATCTATGTATTGTATGTCTGCTTGATCGGTTGGTCGCTCACTTTGATTGGCTTAACCGATCGGTTCGTTACTGACAGTCCATCATAGACTGTAATCCGGGGCTTTTATGATACCATATTTTTATGTGACAGCAAACTTTCACCCATTTAGAGATTCGTATATACTTTCACTCATGCTCTTTTTGGGTATAATAGTAAAAATAGTTCTTAGAGTACATACATATAAGAAATTAGCTAATAATTTGTTAATTTCTTGATAGGGCATTACAATCCGTTACCAGGTTGAAGAGCACTCCTTCAGGCGCCTCTACTTCACACGCGCCTTCTGTTTAACCCAAAGGTAGTTAGTGTGCTCTCTACCTGATCCTTCAAATGAGAATATGGCCTGCCTCTACGTTACCTTCCTTCAACAGCCGCATTGAAGACTTTTTTCGCAATAGTTTCTTCATTCATATGTACAAGATGATGAAGCCATCGGAGCCACTGTTAGTTCGCTCTATTATTTCATTGTTAACATAGAGCTCAAAGAATTCGTCGTTCCATCGAATGCAGTGGTCAATGGCCAAAGATCTTACGGAGTACTTGCCGCTCAAACACTGCAAGAACACCTGCATCAGACTACGTCATCACCCCTGCTTCAAAACCATAAAGCAAAAGATGAGCGTCTTATAGAGTGCTAGTTGTGTCTAGCGCGAATGGTCTCTACTACTCATTTGCCTACTGAGATTAAAGAAATCTATTGGCAAGAGTAATTCTCCGCTTTATCACTATTCTGGCATCGTTCTTACGCAGACGAAACCCTTGACTGCATCAAAAGTATACTTTTTAACTTCAATCTGGGAGTCCAACAGCTACACCCCGTAACATTTCGCTTAGTACTACCAATGATGTCAATATCATTTGAAAGAAGACTGATACTACGGTAGCTGGCGCATACCACGGTGTCACCCTTTTTGAAAACAGGGTAGACAACACTAAGGTACAAATCATCGGGCATGCTCCAATCTAACCATATTCTGCAAAAGAGCTGAGTCTTCTGGACACGGAGACCGATGCGCCCACTTATATTCCAATAGCAAAAGTTAAGAGAAAAGACCCTCAAAGTAATCAGGTTACAATAGCTCGAACAATGTTGTGCAACGTAATGTACCTTTGCGCTTACTCGAGGAATATATGCGGGTACGTCTGGCTTCGTGGACACAAAATTCTGAAATGGAAAAAGGGCGGGTGATTTTTTGATGACCAAACATCTTGTGTTCTATACTAGCCAAAGACGGATCCGCGCGCAAGTCTAGCAACAATTTTTGGTGCCAGCATACCAATAAAAACATGTCATCCGTATC
Organism: Chymomyza caudatula; assembly: GCA_035041775.1. NCBI lineage: Eukaryota > Metazoa > Arthropoda > Insecta > Diptera > Drosophilidae > Chymomyza > Chymomyza caudatula. Next base: position 5,719,002 of record JAWNKW010000150.1, read on the forward strand.
TTGTGCTGTAGGAGCCCTAGCTAGGTACTCCAAGGTATTTGGCGAAGCTGGCAAAGAAGTATTGGTTCTTGGGCAGCTGCACCAAGTTGTCCATTACCAGCAAAATGAAGATATATAAATCTATTATATACCAACCTGGATATATGGGCAAGCGAGTATGGGTCACTAAAGCCAGATATCGTTAATACATACAAAATAAAACACTTCAAAAAATGACGAATTCAACTTGGTATTTAACTGAAACCGAGACCTTGGTAGCGACTTTTACCTGGGACTTCCTATTGAGCGTCAGCAGCCGCTCTGAAGATCTCTGTCCTAAACTCACCCAAATTGGCTGGCTCATGCGAATGTTGGAGCTTAAATGTGGAAATCGTTTTCGAACCGATGCCAGGTATAAACTCACTTTTACTTTTCCGCAAAAAAGTATTGGTTTTGGCCAAAAAACTAAAATATCTAATTTTATGTTTTTTCGACGATTTAAGCATTCTGACAACTTTTCCGGCGATTTGGAGATGTTTTTTTTTTGTCTGTGCGTTGTCGTTAACGATGTAGTGTGTTAGTCAAATAACTTTAGTAATTTCGACTTTAGTAAGCTAAATGTTTTTCGATCGTGTTGGGCATGTCTTCAAAGGGTTTCCAATTGAATTTGAGCACTCTAGTCGCTATAGTTGGTTCGCCAGAAGAATAATAAGAGTAAATAATTTTGGAAATTTTTTTTTTTTCATTTTTTTGTTGTGTACATTTTTCATAGCCAACTCCGGTTGTTTCAATAAACGTGCGGAAAAGCCTGAGTTGGTTACCAACTGTTTATTTATAGTTATAATTTAATCTATTAGATTATTTAGAGATCTTTAGGCATACTCGTATAAGAGAGCAGCATTTCCCTCGTTCCCCTCGTAGACCTCGGCTCTGTTAGAACAGAATGAGACTCACCGATCGCCGTCTCTATATTAACCAAGTCGACGCACAACGTTCGCGTGGTGCCCCCTTAGCACCGAGCTGATGTGCGCAGCAAAGTCAGTCCAGAACTTTAACAGTGTTTTGCGTAGGGTTTCCCACCCAAGGAACGATGTAATGGGGCACCTGGAGAAGTGCCCTACATCAGGCCTTAACCCGTCAATGGGCAGCCGATTTCTGCATTACAATTGCCAAATGCGCTTTAAACTTAAAGCTGTTCAATTGTATCAAACTGCCTATCAAGCGTCGTGTTGCCTTTTTCTCTCTCTCTCTCTCTCTCTCTCTCTCTCTCTCTCTCTCTCTCTCTCTCTCTCTCTATTGCTCATGTCAAACATTTTTTCATGCATGCAACACAACAAAACAGCGCAAAAATTCCATGGGGAGTCAAAAGTCAGCCGGCAGTCGATGGGTTAAGGAAAACAAAAACAAAAAACAAAAAAAAGTATACATATAAGAAAGAAAACCAAGAAGCAAAAAAAAAAAAGAAGAAAAATAAAAATACAACCTCATAATTTAATTCGGTAAACTTTTGCGCCTTTTGTTTGGTGACGGGTCGCTGGGTACTTGGACGGGGGCAAACGAAGAAGCGGAAAAGCGGCATGGGGCAATGTGTAATGTCGGGCGCTGCTTTCACTACAAGTTATTGAAAATCGCGCAAGGGTTGCCAGCCTGTTGGCAAAGGGTTCAAAAATTGAAAAAGAAAGCGCGTCGCGTCAGGTGCTGGAGCAGGGGGCGACGACATTGGAATAGACAGGGCGGTATTGCTTGGTTTGCTCGCTTCCTTGTCGCGGGTGTGGGTGATTTAGTGTTAAATAAAAACTTTTAAATTGCCATTTGATCGTTTGTTTAGCGACAATAATGTTGCCATTGTCATCGGGTTGAACGTCAGGGTTCCAGGTCCCAGTTTGACAGGTTTATAGGTCGCATGCTCGCTGGCTTGCTGGCTGGCTGGCAGGGGTTCCGGGACTCTGCAGACGTACACGGAGACGGTGTGACAATGACATTGTTTTGTTGACAGTTGTAGCAAATTTATTGAAAAGGTGTTCACTTTTTTTTGCCAGTAAACGAAAGAATTGTCAAAAAATTTATTGATATGTTGAAATTGTTGGGTGCTGCAGCTCCCGCGCTTCGACTCATAGAAACTTTGACAGCTCAATTTTGTCATCGTTGTCATTGCAAGAAATACTTTTGCAGCAGTTCTTGCTGTCTTCTGGCTCATTGTTGTAAATTTGACAGCAATTGTTTTGTTTGACAGTTTGTCGTATTGCCAACTCGACGATGTGTTGTCAATATGCAAAACAGTTGGCAAGTTCGCTCGAGTGAGCATAAAAAAACAAGAAGTGAAGCGAAGTAAAAACGTTATGTATGTAATTTTATGACTAAATCTTGTAAAGGCACTAAAGATGCCTTAACCTTATGTGCAATATTTATTTAATGACTGATATTTCTTTTGTCATATGTCATATCTATGTGTTTAACTACTATATATTTTAAACAGATGTTGTTATGAGACATATAGCAACCATAATACTTATCCTGTATCCCTAATAACTTACTACAATTGATTTTAATTTTCGCTGTTTTATATAAGTTGAAAACGGTTCTTTAAATGTTGATTCTTTACTTTCTATGTTGGAATTATACACAAATAAAACTGTTAGTGGGACTGGGGGTGGTGTTTCCCAATAGAAACAAAAATCACTTGTATTCTTAACTTCAAAAGACTTAACGTCAAGAGACTGATTTTAGTGACTTTTTCTCAAACAAATTTGCAAATAGGTGGCATATGGTACTACTTCGAAAGTTCCAAATCTAAGTACCCAGCCAATTTTCATGCCAAAAAACCGAACGAACTGAAGTGGTTATAATATGCTGTAATACAGTTATGAACTTAAAAAGTGCTTAATTCGTTGTCTATGGAAGCACTAACAGGAGTTGCAAAATTGCCATACATTTATGGAGTATTGGCCTTATCATCGAAAAGCTATTTGTGGATGAGTTTGGTGTAGCTTCAGCAAAGTCGAATACATTTCGACGTTTATTGGAAGGAAAATTTCAGATCTTGTTGAAGCAAACAATGGCCACAAGTGAAGTCGTTGCATCAGTTTTTTACAGTTTTTACAGTTTTTTAAGTTGGTCAAAACAATCCTGCTTTGATTTATTCACTTCGGAAATCGTTATAAATCATGGCCCGAAAATTGTTCGCGATTTCATTCCGAGATTTTTTTTGACAATGAATGAATGAATTTCCATGTAAGTTTATGCCAGAAAATACCAAACTTTAAAATGGATTCCCGCCTTAGGTTAGATTATATGTTTGGTGGGGACGATGGCTGAGAGAGAGAAGGTTGCACCATCCATTTATGAGTATAATCCTACTTTCTAGGCAAATAATTTAAAGATAAACTTACAAAAAACTTGCCCCCTAGTTTTATTGAATTAGCTATTATTTAGAAAAAGCTCGAAGATTATAAAAGCTTCAAATATTACTTCAAGTTCAAAAAACGAGCTATTTGCAAAAAATCGATTTCTGTGACCTTTGACTCTGAATATCTTAAAACGCTCACACGATATGCGTTGAGACTTTTGACAAAGCTTGTAAAATGCCTAAGCACAGAATTCAAAAAAACTAACAAAAAAATTCTGCGTACTATTCTTCATTCCGAGTTTAAACCCTTATTTGACAGGGACTATAAGTGAGTCGGTGTGAATGACAAATGATTGTGTCTCTATTGTGTGCTTCATATTGTTGTTTTTTTTTTATCCGGTGTGGCGATACATTACATGATGTGGCAAAATATTGAGTTTTAAAAGTTTATGGAGCGATCCCCCTAGTACATTGCATCATGTCTGTGTTTAAGGTTAGAGGTTGTCCGGAAGTAGAGTTAGCAGCTTCTTCTAAGCTCTCATTGACTTTTTTACAACAAATTCGCTGTCTGCTTGAAACTTCAATGCCATAAAGCGACTTAGTTGCTAGAAGCCCGCTGGAAACTCATAAACCAAGCATGTCATAAACATTGAAAAATCGAGTACCCCAGCATTAAAGCCAGAAATTGGCAAACCTATCAAATGCTTTGCCATTAAACCCAGTCAAGTATAAACAATGTAGGGTACAAAAAAAAAACAAGAAAAAAAAATTTGATGCAGACAGTCGGGACGGTGCCCGACAGTGGAATACCCTGTACCCTTTTTTCTTTATAAACACTAAATACGCTAAAATGGAAGAGGAAGTTTCCACTTTTATATCGCTTTTCATAAAATCAATATGCCTGTAAACATTTTCCTATTGGGAAATTCCAATTGACAAGTTTGGCTATTATTGGGGTTACTTTTATACCCAAAACTCCAGTATTCTTGGGCCAATCTCGTTACAAATAACATAGATTAAAATATCATTTATGAATGTCTATGACAATTTATAAATCAATATATTGGGGGTTGTGGCAGTAATTAAGGTAAATCGATTGCGAGGGTAGGGCGTTTCCTTTGGAAAAAGGTGTATGCAGTTTTAACGATTAGGATCACACGAGCGTCCACACCAAATTTCGTAACTCTAGCTCACATGTACATAGCCATATCTACATGTAGTGGAATTTTGAAGCAGTTTATAGGCGAGGGGGGGGGGGGGGGGGGGGTTGAATTTAGACTATTTTTGACTATAACTTTCGATGTATTTAACCGATTTTGATCATTTTTGGAACATAGATGCACAATAACACGACGCACATCTCTGAACAGTTTTGAGCTGATGGAAAGATATCGACTTGATTTGACAAATTTTATCTTACATTGGATTACGCGCATCTTTTGATAACATTTTGTGTCTCTAGCTCTTATGGTCTCGGAGATCTATTCCCGAGACAGACCGACTCAATGATAAGACTTTTTGCCCTTGAAGTTTATGGTCTGCCACGCCTCCTTCTGCCTGTTACATACATTGGACAAATCTAAAATAGCCTTTTACACTTTGTGTACAGGGTATAAACAACCAAAGTAAGTAATTTTACTTTAAGCGTCAACGTAATAACAGCCACCATTTTTTAATTTAAGCTCAAACAATACACACACACACACACACACACACACACACACACTGATGAGACTGTTTCGTTTTTCGCTTAATCGCACTAGAAAATCTCTAGAAATGTTTAAAGGTAAAAAACAGCTACAGCAAAAAAAAAACTGACGAGCGTTCAACTTGAAAATATGCCAAAAGACAATTGGCTGGTAGTCGCCATTGCCATCGCCATCATCATCAGCGTCAGCAGCAGCGTCAGCGTCAGCAGCGGCAGCGGCAGCGTCTCTGCGCTTCTCCAGCGAAGTTGGAGCTCCAAAGGGCACGGCCAAGCTCCAAAGCTGAGGCTGAGACTTGAGTTTTCTTCAATGTTTAGCCGAGCGTGAATATTATTAGAGAGCAAATGCAACTGCGACTGTGTGAGTGAGTCACCCTGTGCGCGCGCGCGCGTGTGTGTGTGTGTGTGTGTGTGTGTGTGTGTGTGTGTGTGTGTGTGTGTGAGTAGAAGAGCAGCATTTATTAATAATTACCACAAAGAGGAGCCAAGTCAAGCCAAAGCTTGAGCCAGTAGCTCGAGTGACTGCAGAGTTGCTCTTCTTCTTGTTGTTGTTGTTGTTGTTGTTGTAGGAAATTTATTTGTTATTTATCTTTTTGGCATTATGCATGAATAACAATAAAAATATAAGTGAATGCCTGCTTGCTCTGCTGCTGCGCTGCTGCTGTGCTGCTGCTGCGCTGCCGCGCTGCTGTCATGGCATAAATAGTTAGCTAGAAATATGGCAGCAAAAAGCGTCATAAAAATTATAACAAGCCGCAACGAACGTTGGCTGCTTGACTAGTCTGGGTTTGGCTTAACTTGGCTTTAACTGGCTGTCATGGTTCTCAGGTGGCCTCCGCATTTGGCTTGGGAGTTCAGTCAATAGATTTAGATCACTTTATATGGATAGCACTGCCTGCCGACTGGCTGGAAGCCCCCGAGATTGTTAAGGGGCACGGTTCCTAGTACTCGCACACAAAGAGCCATAAAAATAATGAGCTGGTCTGAATGGTAGACCAAGAATTGGCGACAAGTAAGTGATGGATATAAAAAATGACTTAGCATGGCTTAAATGTAGCTTCTATACATACATATTTGCTTGGAAACATGATGCCTATAATATATGGCTTGAAAGAAAGTTTGGCGCAATTGTTTTCAGTTTTTTTTTTGCGAGTTAATTTAAATATGATTCAGTTTTCTTAACAAATAATTACGGTTTTTTTTTCTTTTTCAAGTTTACAAACACTCAAATCAATTAGTTTTGTCACATTTTGAGTACTTTTTGGCAACAAGCTGAACTTATTACAAGAACCAAACAAACCGATTTCTAATGAATCATGCTCATTCTGTAACGCTTTTAATGAGTCAAATGAGTATCATAATTATAATGTTTTTGGGGGCTACCCATTAGTAGCTTCCATCTGGGTTGCTACTAATCAAGCTGCATCCGGTATCGATAGTTTAAAGCCGCCTAGGAATTTCCACTTTCTTCACCTTCTTATGTACACAGCAGCTACAGCTGTTGGATCTGATGATGTTTAGCTTCCTCTCTCGGATGTCCTTTTAGCCTACTAGATACAGTAAGTATGCCAGTTGGTATTCAAAGGTCGTTCCTATTCATTTGCAAGATTTTCTTCAATTTAACAGAGTTTTAGAAGATGGATTACTGCATGTCCTGGAGCACAGATCGTTTCTGTGGTTCGCCTTAATCTCTCCTGCACTCTTAATAGTTGCGTAAACATGCGTCTTCCAATGCCATGAATTGTATCTGATCCTATCAAGCGTTTAGTTCCAGTTCTTGCTAGTTCGTCCGCGAGTTCGTTGCTGGTAATGTTGGTGTGACCAGCAATCCATCGTAGTGAGAGTTTGTTTCTCCTTTCCAAAAAATCGAGTTTGTTTTGGGTCTCCCACACCAGTTTAGAGTTTATTCTGGCTCCTGCAACCCTGTCAGTATTGCATGATGCTAGTATATGTATATATATATATATATATACATAAGCGAAGAGAAGAGTTCGGGGTCCCGCGACACGAAGTTCAGTGCCTCAATTTGTTGGATACTCGTCTGTGTCCTTACTATGGATTGCCTTTTCCTAGGATCTATCTCTTCTAAGGTCACCCTCGATCATTTGTTGCTTGCCTTAATAATGAAGTTCCGTGTGAAAGGATACTTAGTGGCGGCGGAATTGTCTTTCCCATTCTATAAGCGCCTCGATTGCTAGTTCTATGGCCATTGCTTCCTTTCTCTCCAGTGTTGCTTTCATAAAGAGTAACTATGTATACACAGTCTAGCTTCCATACCTAACTTCCATACCATTAACTGAAGTCAGTTCCACTCTTGCTCCCCAGGCAATTGCCCCCTAGTTGAGCATCGATCTATTACCATTAGGACTTGCCTTCGGATAATTTTTGGGTGCATCTCCCATGATTTGCCGGCTATTCTACTACTTGTGCATTTATTTGTTTGTGATATGTAAGTCAAATTTGAGTTTGCTGTCAAGTGTGACTGCTAGGTACTTAACTTACTTGCTTGTATCGATAGGACAGCCTTTGAAACAAAGCTATCTCAGTCGTCAGTCTTTTCAGGCTTTCTCTCACAAGAAAAATAGTTGATAGTACAAGAAACCCTTAATTTTGGGGAGTGTCAATTAGGTTGATTTCGATGGACTTTGCGGAGCATCTCAAAGATTATTTTCACTGTTTTTTGAGGCCTTGGCCCCTTCATGTCTGATCATAGATCGCTGATCACGGATCACAGACAAGCTGATCGCCTTGTGAATAAACTTCTTTCTGTCAGTGAACGAAGCGTACGATTGAGCTATAGTACAGCTAAAGCTTTGAAGATCACTTATTAGCCACGATCTTTGCTCCTTTCGTAACGGTCTAGATCATAAGGGCAACAAATTTCCTTGTAAATACGTCTTATACCAATTCCAGCTACATTTGGAGTATGAAGAAATAGATTGCTAAAATTCGCTTCCATTTTTGCCTATTTGAGTGCTTTACTAACTAGTACTATGAATTAATCCCTAGAAATCTTTAGGCCCATCCAAAGTTCATAACAGCTTTTCTATATGAATATAATATGATTTTAATAAATAAATAACAAAAATCCGGAACAAACTAGACCAGTACGTTAGAGGGAACAAGCTTTCCTCAGATGGCGGAATAGTCATGCTGGTCAAATTACGGACACACAAGTCAGGAATGACATTCCTAAGCTCTTGAAAGAGAAATTCTCAGGCGATGTAGAGCAAGCAGTTTGGAAGAGGAGAGATTCACTCGGCTAAATCTGAAAACAAGCCTATCCTATTAATTGGATAGGGTCAAGTAAATGGCCAAATTACTGGGAATCCTGTTACAATGCTCAGTGATATGTTTGCTAGATACTATAGAGATATAAGGAGGTTGCACCTGCAGGTCTTGTAAGCTTCAGAATTAAGACTCGTGATGCACTAGCACCGAGAAGAAGAATGACCTTTCTAGGCAGGCATAAAACCTGAGTTTATTTGAGAATTACAGGGAAACTGAACGAAGTTTCACTAGCCATTCCCATGACTTTATCAGGATGTCTATAGATGCTCTCTATTTCTGCTATGCTCGTGACAATCTTATTGACTCCGACTTGACTGGCTCAAAGTAGATTCGTTGTAGCTACTCCGCCTGGTCTCTCATATATAACTGTCAGGCTAAAATCCGAATTCTTATGCATTATCACCATGCAAACAGAACAGTCTTGTATATAGAGTATATAACTTTTTGTGATTATTATTGTTTCATTTGGTTGTTGTTATTTGTTATTTGCTAAACTGACTTCCTAAGTATTTCTGAACAAAATCAGAATTTATTCTTGGAAATCAGCCTCATGGCTTTGGCATGCTGCGTTTCTGACAATTGCCCCTAAAAATTCGTTATTTCTGTGGGCTTTCTTTACTACTTATCTTATCGTCATGCTACAGTGCTGCGACACACGCACACAGAGATCTGGAACAACACTACAAAATACACATGGATAGTACTTGCACCCCCATAGGAACGACTGATAAGGTTCTAAACAAACGAATTGACAAAAAACAAAAAAAAATGTATAAAATTCTAGCTGTCTTATCAAAAAATAAAAGAAATATGTGTTCTATTTGCTTATATGCAGTTGTATGTGTGTTTGCGTGTGTGTTTTGTAAGGGATCTCATTGTTAAGCACAGAGAACTATTAAATATTTGCATAAGATCAACAGGTGCCAACATGAAGAGATGTCAGGAATTTCAATGAGACAAACTGGTCGCGTCAGCATCCGTTTACGGTTACGCAATGCAGATCATCTGCAGTTACTATATATCGCCTATATAACTGAGAGGTGCCACATGGGAACAAGAGGAATGCGAATAGCACTAACCCTTATACGAATAAATATGGCTTACTTGACATCCACAGAAAAGCTTATTCTTTTTATATCTTCTTCTTAACTGGCCATAACAACCCGTTATCGGGTTACAGCCTGATGTAATTACATTCATTCATTGAAATTGTGGTTTTACGTGGTCGGTACCAAACTCTACGCACAACCATTTTAACCATGGGATGGCTCTACTCGTCTCGAAAAGAACCCAGTGTCATTGTTAGTCGCCTCATACGACAAGTTTTGACCTGCTGAGGTGATATTCTCAATCCCGCTAACCACACGAGGGTTTTATATAGGCAAATGCAATACATATCGGTATAAATCCTAAAAATCATTCTCGTTTTACATAGGCAAATACAATACACATCGGTATAAATCCTAAAAAGCTGAGCAGCCATATACAATGCACAATAGCGTTCACTTTTCTTATTAATATTTACGCAGAGTTTATTAGTTTTATATTCAAAAAATATGACTATTTATTTTGATAACGCCCATTTCCCTTAACGCAATGGAATTTTCTTTGAAAAACAGGTACAGAGTATCCCACTGTCGAACACATCAACACTGCCCTCACATTTTGTATTCTAAGACAAAAAAAGAATTGAGATTGGAATAAAACCGACATGTTCGCAATACCGAATTAACGCCTGCGCAATACTCAATAAACGTAATATTGACTAAGTAATAACTGTTTCCAAACACAGGTGTTATAGCTGATAAGTAATTGTTATTGAATTGAAAAACAAATCCATTTTGACACGAACTCGGAATGACTTCAAATTTACTTTTCAAAAGTTTTATTTTTGCCGGGCAAATAAAACACAAGAAAAAAGTTTTATTTTCCAAGCAAAAAATTAAACTCAAAAATAAGTTATTTTCTGAGCAAAAAATAAAACTCATAAATAAGTTTTATTTCCTGAGTAAAAAGTAAAACTTAAGAATTAATTTTTAAAATGCAATTTTTAAAATATAACTTATAACAGTTACGATCCCTGGATTATCGTTTTTAGAATTCAAATTCAGTGTGCAACACAAAAAAATAAATTTTTTTACCCATAATCGACGTAATAGTATATTTAAAAAGAAAACATAGCATCAATTAATTAGAAATTTATTAAAAACCAATGTGCATTATGCTTCTGCATACAATCCACATACATTCCACATATTCAGAAAACACATGCGCAACGCTCAGCTACACACGATCCACATACGATCCATTTTACGTAGCACAACAACAAAAATGGTACAAAACCAACTCCTAGATCGAAGCTTACGACGATACGTTTTTAAAGCACGGATAAAAACAAATTTGTTTTGTTCCAACCGAAACACTACAAGGCTTCGCTAGTTAAATATGACTAAGGAGTTAAATAACAGCTAAAAATGGATAATAGCTAAATATATGACTTAAAAAAAAACTAAAAGTCAGGCAGCAAAAACGTTCTCGGGTTATTTAGGGTGAATCAAAAAGGTTACTTTATTGCATTTAGTTACTTCTGACATACGTTCCACATGCCATACACAGCACAGCTAACGCATACTTGCCCCATTTCATTGCAACAACAACATGCAACTGTCAAAGGCACAGCGCTCTTAACTCTCACAGTCAAACAATCAAGCAAAGAAACTATCATGTAAAATCATCTAAAATATATTAAGGAAGAAAAATTTCTCACACAAACGTAACCACCCGCATCAACATTTGTCGTTGCATTTGAGAAGTTTCAATAATTGAGACTCATTAAAAAAATACAACCAAAAATAATCAAAAAACCAAAAAAAAAAACAAAAAAAAAAACCGCCCGGTAATAACACCCAAGCAAAAGGTAAACCTAACACTTCCGATTATGAAATTTCATTTTGACAAAATACATACAAACCACAAAACAACGAGCAAACAACAAAAGTGTTGCGTTTGTTGCCAACAACGGTAATCATAAACATGAAAATATCTATAATATAATTACAGGCAGATCAAGTCAACACCAAGGAAATTAACTGAAGAGTGTCGTCGCTGGAAAATCAAGTAAAACGCCAAAACGATCGCGGAGTACGAGACACTCACATATAGCCAAAGAAGCGAAGATGATGATGATGACGATCAAGACCAAGACCAAGAGCAAGAGCTGGAGCTGGAGCTGAGGCTATGACTAGCGAGCGCTACAAGTGCGACTACGAAGTCGACTCATTAAAACAATTTTAAAAAATAATACAAAATAATTACAATAAATTATGATTACGCTTGACAGTGACAGTGGCCACGAATCGCGTCGCTGCCTCTCCCTCTCTAGATCTCTCTCTCTCTCTCTATCTGGCAACAAGAACAACAAGTTAAAGACGATATATAGTACTTTGGACACAAGCGAATGAGTCGCAATGTTGTTGGTGCCGCCGCCGATGCCATCTCGTCGTCGTCGTCGATGCCTATGTCGATCCCAATGCGGCAGCTATAATACTTGCCACTTCGTGCCCATTGTAATCGTCTATGCCCGTCGTTCGTCTTGCAGGTGCAAGTACTCAGTCGTGGTGACGATGAGTAGTCAACAGCAATGGCAACAACAACTAAGACTACAACTGGAACCTAGTCGACGACACACAGGAATCACTCATGTGTATCCAAAAGTTCGTTGTTCATTGCGCGCTGCTTTGGCTTCATTATGCTCTAACCGTAAAACCCTATACACTTTAGCAGAAAGTTCGCGACGCTCAGCGCTGGAAATCTCTAATCCCATAAGCTATAACATAATAAGCCGAAGCCGACTTTTCCGTATTATATGCCGTAATTTGAGCAGAATCTCGATTCTATAGCATTGCAGCAAGAGTATGAAAACTTTGGCTTGAATATGTTACATTTTCCTGCTGCTCTCTTCTCTGTTGCTGTCTCCGTTGCCCTTACTTTAGCCGACTTTACTTTAATTCAATTCAATTTGGCCACAAAAATAATTACGAGCTGTCTATGCTGACGCGTATCGTGTGAGTCGGGCGTTAAACTTGACTTGAATACCGCCCAGTCAAGTTGACAGTACACATACATATACACTACACATAGTACATATACAGGTATAGGTATGTATTTGGTTGGACCAGAAAAATACCTTTCTTTTAAGCCATGTTGTACACCTTCTTAAGCTGTTTTCCCGCTTTTTGTAAGAATTCGAAGAATTTTAGCTCAAGATTAGCCATCGATACGTATATTCAAAACAACTGAATAATTTTTGATGCAAAACATCTATTGGCACGACTTGGGCGCTTATATGCCGTGACGGTAGTATCAATTACGCACGCATGGCCATTCAAGACACATGATTAATGGCGTACCTTGGAGGTAAAACCGCGTACATGCCGTGATGCTAGCAAACTATAAGAGGTCTCGCAAAGGTTTAGGTACGTTACATGTTAAAATCGTTAAAAATGAGAGAGCGTGACGACACTGATTTTCCAATTATTTGTATGCTAGCTATACGATATAGTGAAGCGATTTTGATCAAACTTGGCTCAAAGTAGTCTTATAAAAAACTAATAAATTGTAAAGTTTTCCCAACCTGAAATTCATCTAATAACCATTATTTTCGAATATTATAAACGTTTTACTACCTTTGAGCTTTGAGCCATGGAATGAAACCCGGTATGTATGTAATTGTTGTAGATGAAGGGAGCAAGCCTATGCACGACCCTGTCAAAGTCTGAGAAGACTTTGCTGCGCACATTGGTTGGCAATTAGAGCAGCTATACAGGATGCACCACGTGGAGATTGTGCGTCAAATTGGTAAAGATAGGGACAGTTTTCAGAGCCATGCGATCTACGTTTCCTAAAACTTTCCTATTACTTAGCACTTCTCAACACTCAACTCGAAGCAAGTGCACCCTTGCCAAAGCTACATTGCCGTATCCACTAACAAGAACCACTCAAGCTTCCTTTGTATCAAAAGCGAAAATTATAGCAATGTAGTACCAATAAAATACCAAGCAAAGAATACCAGACAGCATTGGCTTCCAAAACACTACTTCGCATTCACAGCTGGGGTAGTATCCACATATTTGGAAGCTATTAAATACGTGGAAGAAAAAAGAAAGGAAAATTTGTGATTTGTATCGATAGTCTATCAACAAAGTTTGCAAGACTATCAATAGTACCATCGAGGCATTGAATTTTATCCTCTGTGCCTCACTCATCTTCTTCTTAACTGGCTATAACAACCCTTTACGGCCTGATGTAAATACATTCTTTAATTGGAATTGTGGTTTTACTTGGTGGGCCCCAAACCCTACGCACCCTAGTGTGTCACACTATCGATGCTTTTTATCAATATCGATAGTTTAAACACACGGCTAAAAAGGTAGGATGGGAAAAAACCGTTGGCACTACCGATGGTATCAAATCGTTTCGAACCGATAGTACTGTTTATAGTATGCATCCGTTACGAACCGAAATAACTTTCGATAGTATTGAAACTATTGAAAATATCGCATAACGCCATAATAGTTTTGCGATATATGGTGACACACATCAATTTTACCCACAGCCAAAACTGTTGAAGAATAGAATTCTTAAAAGAATGGAATTCTTCCCAACCACAGCCTAACAATGATACGCTGCCACAAGCAACCGAAGCCACCGCAACGCAATAGTACGCCTAAGAGTTGCGCCTCTTCAGTTCGCAAAGTGTGAATAGCACCTTAATATACTATAGTGTACAAGTAGACCTTTTTGGGGACAGTCGAGCGGTAGTTGGTAGAATGATAGTGAGAGCAGAGCACTCTTCTTTGCTCAACTCTCCGCTTGCCAATGCACACAGAATGAACTGTAGCACAACTGTCGCAAAGAGCGTGCAGCGGTGGCAGTGGCTACAAAGCGTATCCTTTTCCGTACTCTTTACACATCTCACTCTAACTCCCAATTATCGCAAAAAGAGTGCAATTGTGGCAATTGGCCCTTGGCTAGGCCACCGCCATGTAAATCACTTGAGTTCGCAGCATTGGCTGTGACTAGAATGTGCGATAGTTGTCGTCGTGACGACGGCCCAGTTACAACTTTGGTTCTGCCTAATATAGGCACTTGTATGTGTAAACACCCCATGTGCTTCTTAAGGTAGGGGGGGCGCCAGGCTGTCAACAAATGCATTGAGAATTGCGCGTAAATTTTCAAAATAAAGGCAAATAGCAACAAAACAGGGCAATACAATAAAAGCCAAGAGGAATTTATCAAAAGCCAATAAAAATCAAATTAAAGACAAGAAAATGCGACGACAGCAACAACAACAAACAAGTTAATATGACGTCAACGCCGATGTGAACGTCGCACAGTGGATCCAACTGACTTGTTTTTCGGCGAAAATCATAACTTTTGCGGAGGGAAAGATAGTTTCAAAATTTAAAATGCATAGAACAGAAAGGTCCTTAAGCTTCTGTGATACTGTATAGAGGGAGCTGCAAAAAACAGTAGTAAAGATCGATATTATATACTGCAAATGTCTTACCATTGCGTGTCATGGAAAAATTCCATGTTCCAAATTGTGCTTATTTTTCATCAAATCGTCCTCGTCGAAAGTTTTTCTATCTGGCGAACATGTATACACTAAAATCAAAATAGACTGCAAACATCTTAAATAGATTTTCAAAATTTTAACGTTTTATTAAGCAATAGACACATTTTATAGGTGCACGGATAAGACTTTTGGTGTATATAATATCGAACTTTACTACCGTTCTTTGAAGCTCCCTCTGTTCAGAGCATATTTATCGCAGTGTTATATGCATTTTAAATTTTGAAAATATCTTTAATTCCTCAAAAGTTATGATTTCCGCCGAAAAAGAAGTCAGTTGGATCCACTGTGCGTCGACGCAAACGCTGACTGATGGACATGTGTCGTTGTCGTCGTCGTCATCGTCGTCAACGCCATCGCCCTGCAGGCCGACCAATACATCAGGGCCAGCTAGAGGGATATGGTTTTAGGTTGTGGCCCTATGACTTGGCGGCCCTGTCGAATCTTGTCAAATGCATGACATAAAAATCTTCTCAAATCGTTAAAAATGCATCATCATCAATTTTTGATGCATATTTAATGTAAAAGGCGCAACAGACGCCGCCTGGCAGCAACGGCAGCGTGACCATCACCGGGATGCTGCTATGTGTCTTGTGGTCCATCAGCGGCTTCAATTTAACTGCAAAGTGCGACATAAAAATTGATTTAGTCAGTGTGTAATATGTGCCAGAGTTGCATTTGCTATTGGACAAGCTGCTTATGGCTCAATTAGAGCCATCGAATTGTGGCAACTTGTGGCATGTGGCAGCTGCAATACGCCCCTTTGGCTTTGATCTTTAGCGGATATCCTGCGGCTGGCACGAACTGCTTTGTCGGCTTGATGCTAGCTGCCGCTTGCTAACTATTTGGCTATTTATCTACCTGTTAGCGTATTTGGTTAGCCACAGCGACACAGCGTCCTGCCAACAACCACAAGAGAGCGCTAAATTTCACAGGTAAATATGAGAATTTCGAATCCGAACCGCACGCCCGCTTCCTGGAACAAGTTTGCTGACATTCGCTTCAAAGTGCCAAATTTTCATTCATATCAGCTTATCATTTTATCAGTGATTTGCTATTTGGCTGTGACCATGTTTAACCATTGGTCTGCCCTTTTGGCCGCTTTTCCTTTGACTGACTTTATGTAAATTTGGAGTTTTTTTGGTAAATTTTTGTTTTTGTTATATTTTTTATGCCGCTCATGAATTTCCGGCTAGAAACTTTCATAAATTAGTCATTGAACCTAACTAACAGACTTGAACAACAATAGCAACAACTACAACAACAGCGAAAAGCAGCTAAAGCTAATTTTTTTATAGTGTGAATCTCTGGCTAAACTTTAAAACAATATACGCATAGTTTTAGTTATAGTTTGAATCTACGCTTTGATAACTTTTTTTTTTACCATACACTCTACACTCTACAGCGTGGAGCGTATTGGTTGTTAGTGGAACAGGCGGAAGACATGTGGCTTTAGAGCCATGAAATTGCAGCAAACTAGGCTAAAAGTTCAGTTCCTGCGGCAAGACTTACTTAAGAAATGCTCGAAAATACAGAACACATTTGCATTGCATATTCGTAAAGTACAACCTCTGGAGAATAGGTTTTCAAAATTTCATATTGATCTATGCCCTAAAGCAATAGTTACAGTTACTAGCAGAGCGCTACTCCCAGTGCGAGGCATCCGGAACAGAAACTTTACATATGCTTATCTCGAAACTGAGTTTTTCAAAAAGTTTCGTTGATTTCTCAAGAACCGTTTCACCGTCACAGCAACCCATTCAAGAGCTTGTACTTGAGCAAAGAATCTCTCTCTCTCTCACTGGCCAAAAGCATTAATTTCCGAGCATTCCAATAACACTAGTTGACTATTTTATTGTTGAAATGTTCGCCAAAAATCAATTTATCGAATCCAAAAGAAGCAAGTGACAAACTTTTTGTAATTTTTGATTAAATTAATTTAGAAAAAAAAAGTACAAGAGAAGAATTTTCAACTTTCGAACAAAAATTTTGAGTTCATTGCCCTGTAACAAGCCATCGAGTCAGAGTAGGCCAAACCCGTCTAAAACATATTGAATTGATATTTAATTACCTTCTCATCTCGATTAGTAGTAAAGTGTTCAAGTAAAATGAGATTTATTGACTTTGCAACTCTCGAAATCTCGAATTTTTCTTAAATAGCCATAATTCGAAAATCAAATCCGATTTCCGGCCACAAAATCAGCGACCCCAAATTTACCGGAACAGATAGGCCTTTCATTAAGGTCAAACTTGTTGCATAGTGTTATCAGTCTTATTACAAAAATTTTCAACATTTGTGAGAAATTGTTAATTTTTGAGCGAAAGTATAGTAAAACCATACAAATTAAGAAAACAATCAGTTTTAGTTGATTTCAGAATTATGCTAATCGCGATAAATGCCAGGAAAAAGCTGTTTTAACGCAATGATCGATGGCCCCCATACACAACACAATTGGTTGGCCAACCGCAGTACATTTCAGTCGCAAATCAAATCAAAATCTAAATTTTACGATGTTAAAATATGTTCGAACATAGATAAGTGGAGTTTTGACTGTTGAAAATTTGTATGGCCTTTACGAACTTAAGTTAAAAGTAGCTCTATATTCTGCAGCATGTGTATAAAACTTAAAAACTAAAAAAACATAACTAAAGTCTTGAAGAGGGACATAAACAGAGATTCATTAGGGTTAACACTGTAAAGCCATGAAAAGGTATCTCCAGACTTGAAACTCTGCATTTTATACTTTTTCTCAAACCAATTCCGCAAACTTTAAATTATAAAGCATAAACTAGCTGCAACACCTACTGAAAGGAACGGGAACGGGAAGACGAAGATGAAGAGGAATAGGTAGTGGAATATGATCTAACTGCTTCAAAAGACGTTTATAAGATCGAAGCAGGCGGCGTATCTTGGAGCTATGCGGATGAACCCGAAACTAAACAGGAACCTGCGGGTCTTCGAAGCCAAATCCAACAAAAGTACTTTGCAGACGCGGCACTTCAAGGCAATTGTTCGCCTGTTTCATCTCAAAAACCAGACACGTAACTACCATACCATTTAACATAGACGTAAGACGGTAGATACTGAATGATATACAACCATTTGTTTTCACGAAGTTTTCGGTGAGTTAAGGGAAACTCAAAGCACCCAAAATGTCAAATTAATGGCTCATTCGGCATATAGTCATGATAACTTTTTGTTCCCGAATATAGAGAAGAAATTACGAGGTCAACGTTTTTCGACGGGAGAAGAAGTGGTTAAAGCCATGTTTTGGAGGTACATCATTTGAAGTGGCAAACGAGATTACTTCAAGAAAATATCTCAAATTTTCTTCTGTTTTCGTTTACTCTATGTAAAATATGCTTTCCACTAATACTTTTTGTCATACAAATTATGAATAGAGCTTATTTCTATTACGTCTGTTTGCGAGCTCAATACTAACTTTTTTTGCGGATTCCTTTCTGAAAGATTCCTTAAAAACAACGATTTTTCTTTTCAAGTGCACCCATGGCTCATGTATATTTTTTATTCTTATTACCAAGCTTTCAATGCAACAAATTGGAATCCGAGATTTTCCCAACTCTGTTACAGAAAACATATTATAAGCATGCCTGTTCCGGATTCCATTGCACGATTCAGGTGATATAGGATTAACTAATACGAAAAACTGCACTGTTAAATCCCTACAAAATTGAGAACAGATTCTTGCCAAATGCTGCTAAAGCTTCCATTGCCTACCCTTATAGCTCTCTGTATGATATGACCGTGTGTAGCGCACTTTTTGAGATCTGCCTAATCCAGCCAACAATTTGAAGCCGAACAATATTTAATTTATGCGAAAACGGCAGCAACAATAACCGCAAGAGTGACTATAACCAATTCCGACATCGCTATTATATTTTATATGCTTAAAAAGAAATTCAGTTCATATAGTCTATTGGGCGGTCCCCCTTAGTAAGCCCAGCTCACCCTCTCTTCTCTAGCTTCCCATGAGCTACACTAATTAGCCAAAAACAGAAACCAAAAATAACTAACAAAGAGCATTAAATTTGAAATTTTTTGTTAATTCATATTAGACGCATTCGTCCAGAAAACGAAATTCCAAAATGGCTACGAAAAGCAGGTGGAATTTTGAGCAGCGACTTGAACCGCAACAAGAACAGCAACAACAACAACATCGACAGATAAGATATGAATTCGAGACGCGCGCGTTTAATGCGTGGCCGAGTTGGGCCGAATCGGGAACATAGTAGTTCGCTAGCTCTAGCTTTGGCTATAGCTCTGGGCCCTGGGCGACCCTACGCTTGGCTGACTGACGGCTGAAGACGACGACGCCGACGACGCTGACTGACTGACTACCGACGAGTGTCTAGCTGAGTCACAGCTTATCCAACGCAACTGTACAGCGCTTTGCTGGCTGAAATATTTAAATTTTTTTTTGTCTGTAAGTCAAGCTAAGCTACGAGCCAAGCTGAGACGCTGTGATCCATGACCGACGCCATTTTTGATAGTCGCATTTATGATTTGCCAAAAACTTTCTAAAGCCCAAGCCAAAGTCAAAAGTCAAAGATCGTTGGCTAGATGAAAATTGCCAAGTCATTTGCATGCGGCAGCAATGTTGCCAAAATTCACTCACTCACTCAATCAGTTAGGCAGTTAGTCAATCAGCCAGCCAGCCAGCCAGCCAGTTAGTCACATACCAAAGAGCGCACATCATCGCCATAAATTACAAAAGAGAGCGGCGTCACGCGAATCTCAACGATCTATTGATGGCATGATGTAAGCGCGTGTGTTAGAGCGAGACAGCGCGTCGCTTGGCACAGGATGTCTTCAATAAGCAAGTGATCAGCGGCGTCGTTGCGCATTTTTAGTGTATGCAATAAAATTTAGTTTTATTAAAGAAAAACGAACCAAATTCAAAAGAATTTTTCGCGACTTGTTTCGGTTTCTAAAGCGTATTAAACCGAGAGCAAGAAAAACAACAACAGCGACAACGCTGATGAAGACGCTGAAGACGGCGACGGCGACGGCGACATAAATTTAAAACCACCTACACATAAATTTTTGTAGATACAAAAAATAAACTGCAACTGTCAACTATTAAATGACATTTAACATGCCTCAAGATGCGGCAAAGAGCAAGACGTGAGCCAGAAACAAAACGACAGCGTTACTACGTACCGTTGCCCGATGCAATGCACTTGTCGTCGAGCTATGGCGGCATTAGTTTCTTAAAATATCATTTCAAATTTCAAATCAAGTCATCAACACGCCTGGCCCGACCCGGGACCGAGTACCGACCGTAGTAGTAGTAGTAGTTGTAGTTGTAGTACTAGTACGTTCAGGCCAGACCAGACCAGTTCGGAGAGCAGGCCTGTTGCCTGCCCCACACGACACCGAAACTGACGAACGGTTCGCATCGTCACATTTTCTCTCCATTGCGCTTTTTATCAGCTTGTTGTAGTTGTTGTTGTTGTTGTTGTGGCAGATTGTACAACTGCATGGATATTTTCAATTATAATTTATATGCGATCATCTAAGTATTTTTAGACAAACAAATCCCGTTGCAGTAAGTGCGCGCAATGTTGCCAAATTTCATTAGCTAGACTATATTCAAAACTGTACTAATTGATTAGCTGTGTAGCTAAATCTAAGCGCGTTGTCTTGTTGCCAAACTTCACACTTAATGTGGTTAGCTGCAATTGTATGAAAATACTTTAAGGCACTTTTGGAAAAATACTATAAATAATGCTGCCAGATTGTATAAGCTAACCTTAAGGCGTAACTGTGCTAATGGATAATTTATGTAGTTAAACTAAGTTAAGCTGAAATATATTGTATATGAATGTTTTAGTACACATACGATAGCCCATAACTGTACTTATTTATCAGCTATCTAGCCAATCTAAACATTTTCCATTGTTGACAAATTTCACAAGCTTGTCAATCGCTTGTAAATGTAGTTCGCCTTCTTCACTTCGTGTTACCATAGTACTTAGTGAGTTACTCTAGTTAGATGCTCACATGGAGACACGGCTTAGGCTTTCTTCTCGCATATAAGACGTTTCTCCCATGACCCATTGCAATTCGCTTCACTATGTCAATCTCGTCGGAGGGCTCTCTCTCTCAGACTCCAGACTTTCTTGCGAGCAAAGGCTCCGCCGAAATATCACATGCTTACCTTACATTTTTATTACAAATGATTCCTTTCCAATGCACTGCGGACTTTTCGTTGAAGGTTTGCGATTTCGCTAAGGCAATTATTTGACAATTTGTAGGAAATTTATTTCCTTTATATAACGAAGTCTCTAGAGCTCAAAGAGTTCAAACCGTTACGGAATGGTATAGAGCACTCCTTCGGCTGCCCCTGCTTCTGCCTTCTACAGCCGCAATGAAGACCTGTCTCGCATGAGCTTCTTCCTCCATACGCACATAATGACCCAAGCTGCAGAACCGCTCAATTTCGTCGTAGAGCCCATAGGGTTCGTCGTGCCAATGAATGCTATCACGTAAATGGCCAAAGATCTTACGAAGTGATTTCCGCCCAAGCATTCCAAAGGCAGCTGCAAAATGCGAAGAATGAGCGTTTTAAAGAATGCAAGTTTCGTCAGGGGAAAGTGCTGCCTACTAATCATGTACCTTCTAAGAGCATCTATTGGAAGGTGTGATTCTTCGCCAACAAGCGCTGAAGGAAGAAGTAAATAGCGATAGCCTTCGTTTTGGAATCTCGAAAAAACCGCTATCTTTATAGATTTTAATCGAGAAATGCTTCAAATTTAAATTAGTTCGAATAGAATGTATTTTTAGAGTGCTATGTAACAAGGAACGCATATATTCTTATTTTAAATAAAAACAATTGGGAACTCTCTCTCTATCTTCGTAAGTTATACGTTATGGGAAGATAACAAGATATAACCCAGAAACTTAGGTAAGGCTTGCTACCACAGTCCAAGCAAGTGGATTGAATGCACCCGTCAACCAAGGATCCAATGAAAAAGGGCATGTAAACCATAACATTCATAAGTACCAAATGAAGAAATTTTGTTAGGGTCAACGCTCTGCTGCTCTATGGGTCATAGCAATCGGTTGATTTTTAGCCGGAGCTCCACGCCACGAAACTCCACGAAGGGCCGTAAACCAAAAAGTCAAAAAGAATAGATTCTAAAAAGAACAAGTTCCCCGTGTTTTCTACCTAGCCGTGTTAACTTAATATTTTGTGCCTGGCAAAGCTGCATATTCAAGAAACCGTTAAACCGTTAGTACGGTCTAGCCAGTTAGGGATGGCCAACCCACAAATCCTGTCGATTGATAATCAAAGTACTAAGTACCGCTTACTTTGAATTAAGATTGATCTTGTGTGTTTTATATTCGATTCTAAGTATATTGAGAAAGCAATGTCTTTTGATGGTCAGGGACGGCCAGTCCTGTAAAGTATAGCCTGCTGACCATATATAGTATACTTCGGCAGCGATTTTCATCACGATTTTGGTGCTGGCCTCAGGGTAGTAGTTCGCTTAGACACTTTTTGAGATGATGCAGCTAACAAAGTTTGACTCGCTTTCAGAGTTACAAAAAAGTTACGATTCGAGCTGCCTTGAAAAAGTCAAGCTTATTCAGTGCAAGATATTGATCACTTCTTGCTGGTTGCTAGCAAGGACCTGGCATATCCATATATGAATACAAATATATGCATTTGCCATATGGGTTGACACGCCATATGAACATTACAGTAGCACCCCGCAGACGTGGCTGCCACAGCCTAACATTATTCATTATGTGGCAACTTTGGCTGAACAACTTCATCAGCATGCACCACACACACATATATGCTTACATATTATACATATTCGATGAAAAATTATATTTATGTTTAGTCGTTTTTGTTTTGCATAAGGAACAAAATGGGAAAACCGAAACCAAAAAAAAAGAACAGTTGTTGGGTGGGCGGAGGGTCCTGCGAGCGCTGCCAATTCGTTTTAACAGTTAGACGTCGGCAATGGCGCTGGCGATGACTACGTAAGCGTTGTATTTTGATTGATTTGAATGCTACGCCGCAACGCTGACTGCGATGCCAACGCTAACAGCGGCAGCGCATGTAGCTCTGACTCTGATGATTGATGGGCTAAGCCCAAGTTCTGCGCTCAGTCGACGTCGCAGTCGCCGGCGTGGGCAATCAGCGCGACCCTCGAACTGCTGCCAAGGTGCTGCCAGCAATACAGTAGCTAAAAAAAATATATGTATATGCATATGTATATAATATATGTAAGAGCAAAAAAAAAAAACAGTTGTATTATTATTAGGGCCAAGAACAGCAAAAAAAAAAAAAAAATTTGGATAGACCAAAAAAAAGTAATTTCCAGCGGCTGACAGGCGTATGTCAAATTCGACGACATGCGAATTTTAATAAAAGAAAGCAAATCAGCAGAACAGCCGAATTCCAAAAGCGCCAAATAACCGACGGTTTCATGCTCTCACTTTGTTTCACTGCAACTTGTAGTTATAGTTATGCAAAACAGCCTGATCTTCTTATAAAGCTGTTTTGCTCCGGCTCAGGGTCCAACCCAAAAAGTCAAAACTTTGAAGCTTTTGTTTTAAAGTATGTATTACCCAATATATCTGAGGATAAAATTAAAGTTTAAGCTCTACAGCTACATGTTGTGTGCAACAATTCCCCCGAAGAAAACTTCTTGGATTGGACCTTGAGCCGTAAACAGCTATGCTTATGCAAAACTTTGCTGTAGTATCGGAGAAGAACAGACAATTCGTAATTGAAGTATTAGTTCCTAAACATGCATATTACTTAGCACGTGGAGCTTGTATATTATGTCGCGGAAAATTCCGCGTATTTCCGTACTAGGCTTTTTTTATTGCTATAAATTTTTGGTTCCGAAAAGTGTTTTAAGACGTCAGTGTACCAAGTTTTATTGCATGGATATAGCTTATAAGGTATTACGTATTTGTCCAAACTAGAACTAGAATAAAAACAAGAACATTGATATAAGCTCGCTTTTGACTATCAAACATTCTTAGCAAACATTTATGTTTTCTATTACCTTTAGGAGCTAACATAAATTTGAAAGGCCAACAAAATCGTATTTTATAATGCTTTTCTTTTGAAAATCTTAAGTATATTTCGCTATACAGATGTTTTTGCCGGTTGAAAGACCTTGGTCCTTGGACAAGTTCGGTTTAGGTCGTTAATTTCATGCATTAGTAGAATATCTCTAGTGTCGGAGATCACTTGATAAAGAGTATCCAAGCGTTAGAGAGGATAACTTACTCTAGCTTTAAAATGAAGGATTTAAAAAACGAAGTTTGAAATTTCGAATTTGTATTTTGCGTACGATTTGCATTACCTTATAAACAAAGTTGTTTCAAAGAAAAACTAGAAGTAAAAAATGTGACAAGCGACTTCGAAAAGAGAGTTTTCTATATGCGACGCACACTTACTTAGTGTAGGGAATTCGAAAACATTGGGAAACTCTTATTACCATATTGTATTATTCATTTCATAAATTTAAAAACCTTAAGCGAAAGCACCTGCGAATTACGCTAATAAATTTACAAATATAAACTTTCGAAAACGTTAAAAGTGTAGCTAAACTTTTCGGTATATTCAAAATCGTCAAGAAGAAAACCGCGATTGATAACCTTTAGAAGTGTTTCCCATAGCAATCATTTAAATGCTATGCAAATAATTCAATGCTCGCAAGCATGTTACATCCTGCATCTAGAGCTTGACCCACTAAACTATATTTCATGGCTTTCTCCATACAATCATATCATATAATATAACTATATATAATATTTATATATATGTAGTCTATAAAGCTAGACAAATGCCGGATGTGGTTGTGTTGAAAAAAAATAAAAATTTGCCCTAACCCAAAATGTCAGCAACGCGCAACTTTCTGTTTATTTAAAGTCGCTCCAACAACAACAAAAACAACTACGGCGATAGCGACAACAACTTTTAATAATAACAATAATAGTATATAATACTAGAGAAAAATGCCAACTTCCGAAAACCGAAAGGCCAAACCTTCATACGCCCCGCTGTCCCGGCTCTGTCCAAGTTCAAGTCGCGCTGTCATTACTCCATTTTTAACACAATTAAAAGCGGGTATGAAATGATTTAATGGTCATAGTTAAAAATGGAAAGGGGCAAATACTACATATAATATCTTTACTAAGGTGGAGATTGTCTAATGCGGGTTTTATAGCGTGTCTTTCATTCAGTGACGTAGATAAATCGGGGTTTTGGCCATAATTTGCGCGAAGTCTCAGTTTTCTGGTTAAGCAGAGAAATAGATTTGAAACACATCGCTTTGGGACTTAGATAGGAAGCGGTTAAGATGTGTCTTTAAAAGAGAAACTAGATTAACACTTAAACCGAACACATCGAAACACATGCTCTTAGCCAGGTGTTTTGCATCATAAGTTGCTAAAATTTCATTAAGGTAGATCTTAATCGGCTACCGTAAATCGTAAGAAAACCGAACGGAATTCGCGCAAAGATATGCCAAACTTAATCTTCAGGAAAACAATGCTCATCCTCATATCTCAAAAAAAAAAAAATTGTTATTGTTTTGTTTGTAAATGCATGTCCTATGGCCTCAGCTACTACGTTGTTTCTTCTGATTTCGAGTGGTTCCGAAGGATACACTTCTATGTAAGAAACTGGAAAGTAGCTCCACACTTGAATCATCGCAACTTACTAACTTTACTGGCTGGATGTTAATTCGATTGACATCGTCGATCCAGCGAATGCGGTTGTTGTTATCATCACGCAAAGGGCCAAAAAAATTTCAAAGTACTTCCCCCCTCAAACACTCCAAGGGCATCTACATCAGACTGTGTCTTCAGCGCCAAGCAGCAAAACTGGAAGGATGAGCGTCTTTTAGAGTGTTAGTTTTATCTGGTGAGCGTGGTCTCTACTACTCATTTGACACCAAAACAACATCTACTGGCAAGAATGATTATTCGCATGATCTCCATGCAAACATCGATATTCACTACGACGGTGTTACCAAGATAAACGAAACCCTTGAACACATCAAAAGTATAGTTTTAAACATCAATCTGTGAATCCAACAGCCGTGTCTCTCCACTCGAAGAAACCATATACCTTGTTTTGCTCTCATTAACAATATATATATGACATATCGTTTATATGCAAAAAAAAGTTAGTTTTAGTGTATTTTGTTTGCAATTTTCGTACCAAAACAGCCGATTGTATGTAAATAGCGTATTAAAAATTATTTTTTTCATCATTTTTCATCAAAATTTTGGTAAAAATATGATCGGTTATATGCAAACTTCCCGGCACAGTTTAAATTTTGAAAATTTACAACAATTTTTTTTTTTAATCGATTGTAATCGTTTGCTTTTCCTTCAAAATATAAAACAATAATAACTAACATGCTTTGCATGTATCCGTTTGTTGCTCGTATAAAATTGTCGCTTATTCGCAAAGGAACGCTACGATTGCGCTATTCCGTATAAAAGATATCGATTATTGCTTATTTGATATATTTTGCATATATCCGATTATCGAATATATGAAATTATCGCTTAAATGCAATAACAGCGCTGCATTTCAGCCATTGCATATAAGCGATATGTACTGTATATACGCGTTTTTTAAGTTGTTCAGCGATATCATTTTTAAATAATTACTAAAAGAACTGCATCTGTCTGTTTTGGCAATTCACAATGACTTTATTATCATAGCTGAAGAGGTTACAAAGGAGTTTTTTTAGAAATCTCGAAAATTACACAGCCAATTTGAAGCAAGTGGATACAACTTCAAGCTGTAGCGCTAGTTGAGTAAAGTAAAACCCTCAAAGGATTTGCCATTCTCCGGCCAAACTTGTTTTTCAATGTCGTGCCCTGAAATGGAATCATACCGCCGCCATTCGTTCCACATTATTATATTTTCAGCTCTACTTTTTGTACTGTGCATCTGAGTAATAATTTATCCACAAGATAGTTGCAGTTAGTGAATTTCGAATGAAAATTAAACATAACTTCAGAGCAACTCAAATGGCGCCCTCCTGGCGAAAAGGCGGCTACGTCACTGTGTCTTTCAGTAGATTCATATTATCAGACTTTCAGCTAGAGTTTGGAAAATAGTTTTAAATATAAAAATACTTTTTTTCGCATAATAAGACTTATGTGCCAGCATTCAATAAACGAATTTCAATCGCCAAAGCAACCCTGGCATAGCGTTCCATTAAACGCCGACAAGCCTTAAGGCAAATTAATTTTTTTTTAATTTTAATTTTAATAAAGTTAAGACCCAAATAAAATATTGAAACATAAATTTTAAGGTTGCTTTTCTTTTAGTTGGCGGCAAGAAACGACAATGAACAGGGCAAGTTTGGGTGGGGTGCAGACCGTCCAGACGCCTGCTTTCCTTGTGGCGGTTTGCGGGGGGGTGCCATATTGCAGCCTTTGATTTTTTCACTACAACTTGCAATCAAAGCAAAAAAAAAGGATACAAAATTTCGATTGTTACACCAGAAAAATAACAACAGCGGTCGCAATATGGTTGAAAGGGTTTGTCCGAAGGGGTTAAGCAGCTGGGGGGAAGGAATACTGTCGACGGCTGCAGTGCGTCGAATTTTTTCGCTACGTTTCCGTTTCCGTCGAAATGGGTGAAAGTTATGGCGGCGGCGGCGGCGGCATATCGAAGGCGATTACCCAAAGTTGAAGGCTTAAGAACAACAACAACAAGAACAATACGAGCAAAAACAACTTGAATAAAAAAGCTAGGAAAAGAAGGAAATTATAATAATTTTTGCGTGCTGGGCAGCGGCAGCTGGTGGCAAGCGCCTCGCTGCAACGGGGCGTGGTCGAACGGGGGCTGGGGGGGCTAAACAACAACAAATGAGTTGCGGTGGGGGGCTATTTACTTTTTTAATAATGAACAAAAGCCAAGTTAAGCCAAAGAAATCGAAACAGTTCACCCAAAAAAAAAAACAACAACAAAAAAAACGACAAAAAATCACAAAAATTAAACATTGAACATTGCATGAAGGTGAGACAGAGATGAAGCGTGTGGAGAGCGGCAGCAAGTCACAAAAGGCAAAGGGTGCAAAGGCCAAACAAAACACGTGAGAGAGTTGGAGACGACATTGGTTTTTTCGGTTTTTTCGGTTTTTTTTTTTTTCGAAAAAGTTTTTTCAAACCTTCTTCTTTTACTGTACCTTTTGATACACTTGAAAAGCGCATATTGACTTTGGGCCGTGGGCTACGTTCATCCGAAAGAGCCACCGAAACTACAAAAATTGCGAAGTCTAACTCTCGTCGGCTACAAACATGGTTCTTTCGGCATTATTTTGTCCACAAGGCTACATGGCTATCCCCTGATTAATACACAGGCAAGCAGATTGATTCCGTTTTGATCGATCCAAGGCTAGATGTGTGTACGTTCGGGAGCCAACTAAGATTAGCGAATACATAAACCTAAACAGGAACTACTATCAGACAGCTATAAGAAACTAGAATAAACTCCAAGCTAGGTATTCTAGGACGTTGAAACACACGCTCACTCAGTTGGGTCTCTGGGCACACGAAGATTCCCGGGAATGAACTTGCGGCAAGAAACGTTGCTTCGCGCCCCATGATAGAGCCAGAGCCTTTTTGCGGCATTGGAAGACACACCGTTAACAACTACTCAGAGAAGAGAAAAGATTGAGACGAACCACAAACTGGATAAGTGCTCAAACCCTCAGGCAGGCCAAACAATTGCTTGCCTCCTATAACTTAAATAGAATCAAGAAACTATCACAATTAAGCAGGCATTCGGTTAGGATTCCGACAGGTCTGCTTACTGGACACTGTAGGCTGAAGGGACAATAGAACAAGCTGGGCATCATCAGTACCAGTAAGGTCTGTGAACTTGAGGTAAAATTCTCGCAGCACATACTAGCTGTGTGTGATGCCCTGGCGAGAAGAAAAAATTTCGATAACGCGGCCTGGCTGGTATCATCCCAAATAATTGGGTTAATCTCAGAGATAGACCTAACAAGGGTAGCTGTAAGCCTATATGCGATACTCCCCATTAGTATTATTATTAAGCTAGCAAAGCATTTGCGATCCAGCGCACAACGGACTGCCGTAGCCTTCTCCACTCGACTGTCTGAGACCCTCCGAACTAGCGAAGCCACTGCAGCAGTGAAGAACGTCGTCTACAGAAAGACCCGGCAGATGGCTGCTATGCGATCTGTGCGAGAACACTATCAGGGGATGAGGAAGGTAGAGAAGCGGCAGTGCGAGCGACGACTCCCTGTCGATGTGCATGAGCTGGGATCCTCCTGTAGAGAGAAAGTGCATGCACAGAATGCACTGAAGTTGTGGTGGGAAAACTTCTCCGGCTTCTTTTCAGACGATGACATATCGCGTATAAGGCCCTATTGAGCGTGTTGTGTGAGCGATTTAGCCATTTGCGAAACCACTGAATGGATCTTATGAGTGTAGGCTTAGACCTGGTAGACCATTCATCCACACCACGCTAAATTCCGACACCATCTCTTTGTCGATTATAAAACATACCGAATTTATGCCGCATTGACTGAGTTCGGTATCCATGCAAAGGTGCTGCGACTTGGCAGAATGACGCTAAGCAATCTAGCTCCGTCAGGACCGCTCTGAAGAACTGGCTCGGTTATGTTGTGCGTACGGACGAAGAAGCTACTGGAAGCGACATCTACATTGCGGCTGTTGAAGGAGGATGACGAAGGAATAGGTCGTTTCTCCGTTGGCAGTACTAGTTAGGAGGCACACTTGCTGCCTTTGGTATCACGGATTGGAGAAGGCGTTGGAACATTAAGGTAAAGTTGGGAAATGTCTTTATGTATGCTATACCGTGAGACGCGGCATTTCTCCAAAACTGCGTTTCAATAATTGTCTCATTGCTGTGGATGTAAAGGACTAATAGCTGGGTAAAACTTAATTTCTCGCAGTTTATTGCTGAGAAGGTTGCCACAATGTCAGGATGAAGAAAGTGGGTTGAGTCCTTAACAGCAATTCCAAGCTTAGTATTGATCTCAGACGTGTCATTTATCATATAAGACATGATTAATTGGAGTAGTTGGCTCTTGTCAGGTACAAAGTAGCAGTACATTTTTCTCATGCTGCCTCACTTACATTGAGGTGCCTAGAATAAGTAGAGTATCAAACATTACGCTCTACGCTATATTGCTGGTATCCCCTTCTGTCTTAGAAATATAAAGAAATAAAAGCTCTGCCTAACGATCGGGATATTGTAGAGGTCCCCGACCAAATGGCGGATGCTGCCTTGCCTCAGACTTGCTCAGCCAGCCTGGGGAGCATGCCGAATAGGAGGTAAGCAAAAATTCAGGGTGGTACCGATTACTTCGCAATAACGCAACGTTTTCAGGTGAAACCTTTATCATTCGAAAGATAAAATGCTTGCGGTTTCCAGAATATACGTTTCACCTGGAGACGTTGCGTTTTAGGTAGGTCAAATTTTGTTGGAAGTAAACAAAACAACCATAAATTATATTGTACATACAAACGTTCTTATTTCATGTCTTCTTTTCGCTTCTTCTTCTACAAGACCTTGTATACGATCGTAACATTTCAGTTTTAAATTAATTTGAGTATTTTTAATTCAGTAAGTATGGGTTAACACATTGAAAATTTCCTTACATTATTTTATTAACTCGTCCAAAGTCGACGGCCAAAGAAAATTGAAAAAAACATTATCAGAATTTTATTTCTGGAAATAAAATAAAACAGCAAAGACAATAAAAACAAATGTTTAAAAATTGAGAGTAGAAATTTGCTCATAAAGCATTGAATAAAAACCGAAAAAGTGCGGCAAAAAAAATTATTAAAATCTTATTCACAAATAAGAGTATTTAAACTTTGTCATTTCGAGCATATTTTCCTCTAGATTTTTCCTCCATTTCCACGCCTTATGGCAGGTCTGTCATAAAGCTGCACAAAGAGTTATGAAAGTGGGTGGAAATTGCGCTGCGGCCGCTACAATTTACAATTTTTATTAACCAATTTCGTCAAGTCAAATTAAAAATTAATTATAATGTATACGAGAGAAAAAATACAATAAAAAAATGTTAAGGCAAAAATCTTTTGATTTCTCATTGCGTTTTGCTTTGCAGTCGTTCGAAATAATTCAATTAAATGACGCCATACCGACAGACCCATAGAATGTTAGGAAGGGGGCCAAGAGGGAACTACCCAATAAAACAACAACGTAATTAAAAACTTCCTGATTAAAACACAAAAATATAAAACGATTCAACATGAGGAATAAGTAGTATTTATTTGAAAGCAAGATCACAAAATTTCAATTAAAAATTTGTTTTTAGATAAAGTGTATGGCGCGATGAGTACAAAGTGCAGAGGTCAAGTAAAAACTAGTAGGAACTGAAGTTCTTCAGTATTCGATTTGAAATTATGATGCAATGTCTGACAAGAAAATAGCACAAAAGTTGAAATACCAAATTGCAGAAAAACTGTAAACTTGGAGCCGTCCCTCATCAATACAAAGAATAACAGCCCCTAGCTCTTCTTGAATCATTGTCGCCTTTCTAGCGAATCCGCAGGTCCTCTTTCCCATACAAAACGGCTTCAGGTCGAAGGCCCACTGCACCTTAAAAAGCCGCTCCAATTTGGAGGTGCTCATATGTGTGTGGGCCTGGGTTCTTGTAGGACCGGGTGCAGTTCCCTGATCGCAGCGGTAACGGGTTGGTATAGCGTTATGTTATCAAGAAGAAGAACATGTGTATTCAGTGTACGTGCAATACGCAGCCGGGTGAAAGTTTTGTTAGCTCGTCTTTAGACGTAAGCGGGCAATAATATTTTGCAGAAGGCTGTTTTTATTAAAGAACTAGGGGACTTCGCACCCTGGCTCCGCTCGCCCCCCTCCCACGTACCCCTCTCGAGGTAGATCATATTCCTTCAGCTTCTTCTATTTCCTTCCCTTGCTCTTCCTCCTCTTTCACTTTCTCCTTCTCTTCCACTTTAGCTTCATCTTCAAATTCCTATACAGATTTCTCTTCGGCTTGTTAATCTTCATGTTAATATTTCTACATCTACATCTAAAGCTTAATCTACATATACATCAACATCTACATCTATATCTTCATTTTCTCACCTCACCTTCATCTTCACCTTTACCTTCCACTTCAGTTCCAGCTTCATCTTTCTCTTCGTCTTCATCTCCATCACCATTACCACATTCATCTCTACCTTCCTCTTCAGATTTAGCTTCATCTTCCCCTCATACTGAGTCCAGCTGCGGATATTGTTAGGGCTTGTTGAAAAGTTTGCGTATCCCCACCATAAACTTTTAAAGTCCGAGGAAAAAATATTGACACAGTATGACAGTATGCGACAGTCATGCTTTTCCAGCCCTTCTGCCATATCTTTCTGCAAAAAAATGTCATGGTAGTAAGGCTACAAAAGCGAAAACTCTTTCGATAACTCTCGACGGCTTGTTCATGGTCGTTCGCCCTTCTATTCCCCTAGTTAGTTTTCCTGCTCAAAAACGATTGTTTCTCCACCAAAATGGAAAATTTTAAAAACATTTATCTTTAAACCGTACGTTTTACTCAACCGTTCCTCGTAACATTGTGCAAAAACACAATAATGCATTCACTTTCATATGTATGGATAGCTATGAAAGGAAGGTCCCAATTAGCTTATTTTGTCTGCTTTAGTTACGGACTGATGAGATTTCGTATTTTTGGTGTTTCTAGTAGCGAACCTTGGTTCCTTATGACTGATATTGTACATGAAAAATGTGTCAAGCTGCTTTCCCTTACAGCATATTCTCCAGATTTGGAACCCTGGAACTCTTTCCTAACTCCAAACCTGAAGAAATGGCCTTCGATTAGAGATTTGAGCTTATCGCTGAAACAAATGCCTTAGAAAAAACCTAGTATTCAGAAATGATAATGCATCGAGCTAAAAGGAGACTATGTAGCGCAGTAAAACGATTTTTGCCAAAATAATCATATTTCATTCTACAAGTCACTGACTTAGCAAACTGTCTTCGTATCTGTCTCATATAACAAAACTAGCCCTATTTCATAATTAAGTTGCCTTATCAAGACAAAAATTTAAAGAGTTGCCAAATAAAACTCAGGAGTCATCTTGTTATTGCCAAATATTTTAGGCATGATGATTTCGTATTCTTCGGTAACATCTTCTAGACTAAAACCAGCTGAAATATAAAAACAAATACGGTATTGTACTCATTTTATTTCTAGGCGTTACAAACTAGCTTTTCAGCGGTAATATCATATAATGACTACCGTTAGCTTTTTCTTTTCAGCGTTTATCTTTATTATATACTTTAGCTTGACAGCGACTAAATATGAATCACAAAGTTAAGTTGTTTTGTTTGTCAAATTGTTTCCAGCTCTTTCTACAGCTACATAACAGTTCCACAGTATACCTCCTACAGCTCCCTCTCTCTTTCGCTCGCCAGGGTTGCCCTCTGTCGCTAGCTTTTGTCTCATTCTCAGTTGCTGTGAAACTGAAGCAACCTTAAAAATTAATCATTACCAAGTAATGCAATAACAATAAAATATTATTATTAACAACCCGTTTTCAGTTATTATTACATATTATTATTATTATTACTATTATTATTGCCACTGTTTTGTTAGCTGACAGCGATGTTGTTGCTTTGGTTGTGCGATTTTGTGTTTTATTTGTATGCCTGAGATTTGAACTTGTGTAACATAAAAAGTACAGTCTGTTATAAAAGTTGTTAGAAACTTTTTATGGCTCGAAATATTTCAGCATTTCTGTTAATATATGAACTTTTACCGCTTAGTTTTAAGCTTTGTTTCAATAACGCGCTAAAGTGCTTTTAGTTTTAACTTTAAACAATTTTTTTTTTCTGTAAGTAACTTTGCTAAGAGGCATGTATCAATAACGATTTGCGCATAATTGATGCTTTTCGATCGCGAACGTGACATTAGCACAAAACGCCTTAAGTTTATGAACTTAAATTTATAGCAGTGTTTTTTTCACCTAAACGTTTCGAATTCTTTTTATATACTCTGATTTTAATTTAATTTTATCTAGGAAACTTTGTTTGGAGAAAAAATGTCATATTTGTTGTTGCTGTCAATAACGAAATGGAAACAAATTGTTTTTCGATCGCGAACGTGACATTAGTACATAAACCGTAACGCCGTAAGAATATATTGCTATTTGTTAAGATTGGTGCTGCGAAGAGACATCATACTCCTGTGACTCAGAAGGGTTCGAAAGCGACGTATTTCCGAGCACACCGCCCGAGTCGGAGGGGCTCAAAATACCTAGAGTAACCATTCGGAATTTTACACTTTACAAGGTCGAGAGCATAGTATAGTAATAACGACGTAAGATGACTCTGCCAAAATGCAACAAACTGAACAATTGGCTTGCATATACTATGGTCAAGAACAAACGGTGAGTTAACGTCACCAACAATAAGCTTTAAGAGAAATGATATCCCCAAAGTGGTTTATCTTTCCTTGAGTCTTGGCAGATCGAAAAACATCAGAAGGCTTTCATTTGATTGAAGGCTAAAACGTGTCGGTCAATTTGGGCTTGTGAGTTCAAGACTCGGTTTTGTCAGCATACATAGCATGTTGATGGTTCCGAGCAGGTTATTCATACTCTAAGATGGGGCAAACAAGAGATGTGAACTTTTGGTGACATAAGGACACAAAAACTCTTTTGAACATCTCTTTATGAATCCAAAAAGAGATTTCTCTTTACTTAGCATGCTCGATGATAGCTTAACAACAAGCAGAATTACCTGCTCTTCAAAGAGCGGTGTGATTGCTAATTTTTTTCATTTGTTATTTATCGCAGGTCAGTTTGAGATGACTAGCTGCACACCATTCGAGGAAATTCTTAAGATTGACCGAAGATTACTGCACCCGCAGGATTAGTTCGAATGGCAAATTTTTTATAAATATGCTAAACTGGATTGGTCTGAGGTGACTACCCTGGAGAACTCCAAAAATTACATTTAGCACGTTAAATATAGTACCACTAAAAGCAACCTGTTGAGTTATACTCCTCAAGTAAGACTTCATGCAGTGTACTTAAGCCTTCGGAAATCCAATCATATCCAATTTTAGCTGTAACAATTCGGCGGCCAGATAAAAAACCATCATCGATATTGGGGAAAAGATTCGTGTTCAAAGCTAAGCAAGAAATCTTCGGGCGTAAAGAGATATCTTTGATCACTTAGCAAAAAAAAAAGCAGGAAGAGCTTCTTCATCTTTGCGATAATGTTTTCGTAGATTTATCTTAACCTGAAAACTATTTGATTAGAGCGAGGAACTCAGAAAGGACTTCAAAGCTTCTGAAAGCTTGAACCGTATAAGAAGCTTTCTCACACACACCGCGATTATTTGATGCAGAGCCACTTGTTAAGCTCTAATTGGGCTGTTGGCAAACTTTTTGCAGAGACTGTGCCAAGTGCAGCATGTACTTAGCCACTTAAACATCATTGCTGTCATCGTCATCGTAGTGGTTGTTGTTGTCGTCGTCGTTGACGAACAGTTCGCAGTTTATGACAACAATTAAGTAATTTTTTAAATACTCTTTAAACACACCGCGCGCGTTTTCCCTGCTCACTGACTATAACCATATGGAATTCATTTTGTTCGTTGCCGGGTTTTGGTTTTTTTTTTGTTAACTTGGCTGGCAACTTAAACAAATACAAATTTCATATCTGGCTGTCCGTCTGTGTGTATTTCTCTTGTCTTATTACTCAACCAATGCAAAGGCGACAGTCAAGTGAGTAACTAAAGGTACAACAACAACAGCTAAAACACATCATAAAACTGCCAAAAATAAACGTTAATTACCTTTAAAGGTTTTTCAAATTAAACTCGTAAAAATATTAATGTCATATATATGTGTGTGTGTGTGTTTGTGTGTGTGTGTGTTTGTGTGTGTGCAAGCGAGTTGGCAGAGCCGAAAGCAACAAAAACCGTTTGTACTTAAGACCAGATCGTTGCCATATTTGCCATGTCCAGGGCATTTCGAGGGGTATTTCGGTGCACGGATTTGAACTACTGAGTCGGCTCTCTGGCATATATAACGTGTGAAGTTAATTAAACTTGTGTACAAGTTTATTACAAAATATGATTTTCGTTCACACACTCTCACACACACAAATGGACAAAAACATGTCCAAAAAAAAAA
The DNA here is from genome assembly GCA_035041775.1 of Chymomyza caudatula. Classification (NCBI taxonomy): domain Eukaryota; kingdom Metazoa; phylum Arthropoda; class Insecta; order Diptera; family Drosophilidae; genus Chymomyza; species Chymomyza caudatula. The sequence continues at coordinate 5,755,174 of JAWNKW010000150.1, forward strand.
CTTAATATGGCGCACAATATGGCGGCTGGCAGTTTGAACTTTTCTTTTAGTTATTACTCTTGCTGTGGTTCCTCTTGTTGTTGTTGTCTTTGCTGCTGCCAAATAATTATTATTATACAATTCATAAGAATTTCACTAAATTCGTTAAGTGAAATATAAAAAATAATAAAAATGAAAGACGGAAACTGTGAGAATTTTATTTTGTGCCCGAAACTTACAAATTAAGTCCAAAATTTGGCGATAAAAAGTTACAGCTTATATGAAGATATCTTGTTTTTCATGCCTGACCATAACAACCCGTTACCGGGCTACGGCCCAACGTGGGGCACTCCTTCAAGTGCCACCGATGCGTACACGTACTGTCCACTTTGTGACACTAAAGGTAGTTAGTGCGCTCTCCACATGGCTCTTCTGACGAGAAACTGGTCCGGCTTTCTTCTACAACCGTTTTGAGAACCTTTCTCCAATGAGCTTTATCAACCATGTGCACAACATGACCGAAGTTTGAGCCTTTGTCGCCGCTTAATCTCCATGCTGCTAGAGTAGTTCATGGTGTTTACCAAGGCAAACACTTCCCAATGACAATTCAAAAGTCTAACCATCGCGTCTCTGTACTTTTTCCTATTCTCATTTACCATAAAACCCAACCTTACAAATTGTCTTTCAATAGGCTCCGCACCATCTCGGCCAATGATGGCATTATCATCTGCTTAGACGAACAACTGGACACTTTTATGGAAAATGCTCCCACTCCGATGCACTCTGGGCCTTCGTAACACACCAATTCGAAGATATCGCAGCAAGTCAATTGTTTTTCAAAGTTATGCACAGGACAACATGATAGAGATTTTTTAACAAACTTAATATAGTCGAAAGTTATATTCCTAGTACTCTAAGCTCCACTCACTAACCACATGGATCAGTTTGAATTTAAGCCGCACAACAAATCTGGCAATCGGAATCTAAAAAGTTGTACATTCCAGCCTCTGTTTCTACGTCACACATAGAACCAACAAGCCTATTCTACATCACCTTTGGGTCGTATCCCAATAGTAGTGCCACTTTTGATGGTTCGTTTCAGCTAGCTAGACGCCCTCCATAGATTGAGGTCAGCTGTAAATGTATTCAAAATATTCAGGTATACTGTTGTCGCTTCATTTTAAGTTCGCTCAAGTTATAAGGTCCTTCGTGTTGTTCCGCTTTTGAATGGACTTACACTGCGGGCTGCTGTGACCTGCACTGCACAACACTCGGAGCAACTCACTCAACCCGCCCTCCGAAAGCGATAGCGCCGGTAGATTTCGGACGTATATCTTCGATTCCTTGCGAAGATCGCCCTTGGTTGCCAATACCTAGAGATGAGAAACTAATGATTCATAGTGCATTGACATTGTAGAGGGTGCTCTTCTCCGAGAATGCCGACTCCGGAGCTAACTTCCCGATGTCCTCAATCACATAATATATGATGTCAACAGTACGAAGAATCTCTATAAAAGCCCAAAGGTTTACTTGAACAAATTTTATTTTTATTGTATCAAAACTTCTCACATTTGTTTACCGATGAGCAAGATGTATTTGCATATACCTAATAGCCGCTGTGGCTCAGGGCTATAAAGAACGAGTTTGATACCACAAACTGAAGTCTGGTAGGGAGCATATAAGTATTACAGATAGCAGTCCTAAAATATGGCAATGGAGTGAAACACAGGTAGTCGCCGATACCGAAAGCTGCAGAGAATTATCGCTAGATAAGCTGGAATCATCGTAAGGAGTAGTTAAAACCGTCACACAAAGCAGTTTACTTGATTTTGGCGAAAATTAGAACATGTTTGCTATAAGCTTAGATCACTTTATACAATATTCCTGTGTAGAATAGTGATGCATCAAATCACGAATCACAGTTGTGTCAGGTTTTAAGCTCAAAAGATTAAAGGCCGTGAAATTCTGCCTAAAGAGAAGGGAAAGCAGACATCAATAAAGTTCGGTAAACTTGTTTTTCAGCGGCTAAAATATTGTGTTTCCAGGCTTAGATAGCGTTAATTCTCTAGAAAGTAGCACACTAATGAAATCTTCTTTGGTACCAAAGATCACTAGGAAGGAACCGCCTCAACGTTCTACTACACATATTGGAAAATAATGGCACTGGCAAAGGGACGAAAGCAATATGACGATCTAATCGACGGCTGTCACGAGTGATTCATAACCAGGAATTTAGCGTCTGCTCCAAACGAAGCTTACGTTTTAGATAAATCAAAGGGTCAAACGCCCGTGCATCTGTATTGACTCACCATCTTCTGCTTTCAACCGAGATCTGCTAGGACCCGATCGTAAAGCCAATTGCCCCTTTCGAGTAGTTTATCATGCTTAAGATTGAAACTGTCTGTCAGACGCAGGGCAACCAGGTCACGTTGGATGAGCTTATGGGCAGCACTTTCTGCTATATCAAATTTTCAATATTGACACTTTTTTGGATGTTTCAATTTTGGCACCGCCACCGAAAGTCTGTGCCTTATCTTATTTAAAAAAAAAAATATAATGTATAATCGCAATTATATAATTATAATCACCCCGTGTGGTGAGCAGGTAAGAGATTATTACCTCAGCAGGTCAAAGCTTGTCATATGAGGCGACTAATAATCACACTGGGATCTTTCGAGACCAGTAGAGCTACCTTAAAGGGGTTGTGCGTAGGGTTTGGGACCCACCACGTAAAACCACAGTTACAATGAATGAATGTATTTACATCAGGCCGTAACCCGATAACAGGTTGTTATGGCCAGTTAAGAAGAAGAAGATAAACGCAATTATCGAGTTACTTCTATAGAAAATAAAAGTGTTTTTCCTTTTTTAAATGCTTGCTTGGTAAAATTAATTATCTTTAGGAGCTCATAAAAGCATGTTGAACTTTTTTATGACTTACAGCAAAGTCAAGTTTGCTGTTGTAACCGCTGACTAGCTAAAGTCCTGGACAACCCCATCTAAAACATACCTGAAGGGCACACACACGCACACACACAGAAACTAGCCACATGTGCAGGCACTGACATACATACATATGAATATTATTAATAAATGAATTGCATGTTAACAATAAAAGTTAAGAGCAAAGCCAAAAAAAAAAGAAGAAGAAAAAACGAAACCGAAATGGAAGGCAAACATATTGTATGTAGAACGTTTGGGGATGTTGGGAGGAAGGTGTTCCAGCTTTGGTCATGGCATGAAATGAAAAGCAGCTGAAAACTTGTGAAAATGACGTCTAGGACTGACGCCTAGCTAGCGCACTCCGTCCCGTTCCTTCTCCCAGTCTGTCCCTTTCGCGCGCCGTACTCTACATATGCATGCGGTGCTGTGTGTGTGGCAGGTTCCGTTCGGTTTTCGGTTTCGGTATCAGGTTTAAGCATGCTGCCAACAACTACAACAACAGCGACTACAACCGCGAATAGTTGGTAATAATAATGAACGGAACGAGTGAAACGTTTGGTTATATGGAAAAGGAACAACAATAACTACAACAAAACCAAAAAAAGAAACGACGAAATTGAACAACAACAAAATAAAAGAAGTAGATTAATATCTCCCTCGAGTCCTTTTAGTCAAGTTTACTATGGCATATAACCATATGTGTGTGTGTGTGTGTCTGTGTGTGTGTGTGTGTAGCTTTGCATATGAATTGTATGCGTTTCACATGCCGCTGCTGCGCGTACAGTGGAACAAAATGCATGAAAATTGCACAAAAAATCAAACGTTTCTTCGATATAAAAAATATGCAAAATAGTATTTTCGAAAAGTTATCTCAATCGTTTATCAAACGAAAAACTATTATATTTTGAGTATGGATAACTTTCTAACGAGATTTTGCAAATTTATACAAATTACAGTATTTTATGTAACTAAACTATTTTTTAGCGCAAATTACCGTTTTTTGTAACTTTTTTCGCAAATTACATATTCTTCTTATACAAATAACTGCTTTTTCTGCTAACATAACTAGTTTACCTTGCATCTTAACATAATTATCAATTCAAATGTCTTTGTGCAAATAGATTTGCGTTATTTTGCCAAATAACCTATTTCTTTTAAGCAAATGTATAAAAACGACCGTTTTTTGTTAATATAACACTATTTTGATTGTCGCAAATAATTGTACGTTTTATGCGCCTTAGGATAAAAATAACAATTTTATTATTTTGCAAACTTGTGGAAATAATAGTTTAGGAAAAAAGCATAAGTAATGTTTTTAAATTCAGATAACCTTTAAACACAAAAATAAACTATTTTTATGTTGCTTTAGTTTATTATAATTATTATTAATACTTATTCGTATTTCCTTTATTTTTTTTTTAAACTTTTTCAATTTAATTTGAATTGATTCAAATATTAATGTATTTTACCTTATATTTACATTTATTTTAAATTGTTTTAATTAATATTAAAATATTTGTGTTCATTTGAACATATTTTATTTAAATTAGTTTTAATTTATTTTCATTTGAATTCATTATTGAATGTGTTTGTTTTTTTGTACAAAAATTTTTTTTATAAAAAATCTATTTTTTTCAAATTAGCTGTCATGCACGCAATTCATGTTTAATCGTGAATTTTTAACTGCAACTATATTTTTTATGGTGGATGAATTTCAAAATAATCGGATAAGAATTGAAAAAGTTTTTTTTTTTTTAAATATCTCGACAACTAGAGTTGATATAGCAAAATGGCTGTCAGATTTGAATTCAGCGAGGCCAAATTACTATGAAACAACCATGAAATGCAGCAAAATTGATACCACTTTATTTATTACTTATTACTTGAAAGTATTTGACATGTTTTGTAATTATTTTATTATAATTTATTTTAATTTTTGTGTTCATTAATTTAAATTTATTTGAACCTATTTGAATTTATATGAATTCATTTCAATTTATTTTACTTAATTTTAATTTTTTTAAATATGTATGGGATTAGCGACCTGATCTTCTTCTTATAAAGATGTTTTTTGCCGGGTCAAGGCACAAAACAAACAAGTTAAACTTCGAATTCTATTTTACAAATATCGAGAAATTAAGATTAAAAAAAAAAAACAAACATTGAAATTTAACTTCTTGGTTTTGGGCCTTGAGCCGGCAAGAAATATTTTTTTAATTTTTTTTATTATAATTTATTATGACTAATTTTACAAAATTAGTTAATTTTATTATTTACACTATTTTTTTGTAAATACCTAAATTTTTTTTGACATAAAATGAAATGATAAAAAACAAACAGAAGACAATATAAGCATTTTAGCCGAAGGCCTCAGCAGCCAGTGCTATATATTTAAGTTTTTCGTTGCTAGATCAGTTTTACTTTTCCGCAAAAAAAAAAAATATTGCAACAGATCTAATTTCGGTTGTTTTGATAAACCAACTGTTTATTTAAACTATGCTATCAATATTAATTAATAAATAAATATATAAGCTAATGAATATTTATAACAATATATATATATTGTTATATAACTTGCTTTTGTTATGGAATATTTTTGTTGTCTCTATTTTTTGTACAAATGGCTTAATGATAACAAGTCAAGTTCAAGTCAGTAAACCTGTTTTTGTGCAAATAACTGTTTTTAGTGCAAATAACCTTTTCTTAAAGTTGAAGATATAGTTGTCTTATATACACATGACTCTTTTCAAATTGGAACTGACTTTTTTTGATGCAAAACAAGCTTTACTGCCAAACAAATTTATCAGGTTTTTAAAACCTTAAATAGTATAACAAGATTTCGATGATTAAATCAAGTTAAAGTCAGTAAACCTGTTTTAGTGCAAATAACTATTTTTAGTGCAAATAACCTTTTCTTAAAGTTGAAGATATAGTTGTCTTATATACACATGAATTTTCAAATTGGAACTGACTTTTTTTGATGCAAAACAAGCTTTACTGCCAAACAAATTTATCAGGTTTTTAAAACCTTAAATAGTATAACAACATTTCGATGATTAAGTGCTAGACTGTTTTCCTTCTGTGAAAGATACACTTTTTGAAACTGGATCAAATTGAAGTACATGATAACATTCGACTAACGCCAAAGTTCGAGTTTCTTTAGAAACAGGAAAATGTTCAAATCCAAGATTCGAGCACCACTGTGCCAAATTTGGTCTTTTGCTTTTATTTTTATTTTTGTTAAACAAAGGTAACGGTAACGCTAACGGGCCACAAATGCGAATGAGTTTTCACATGCAATGTGGCCCCCGTGCTTTCGTCATACACACACACACACACACACACACACACACACACACACACACACACACACACACACACACATTGGCGCTGTATTACATACAATGCATTACATACTCATTATATACACATATAGAATTTACATGTCCATTATTTGTTGTATTGTTGTATGTACATACATATAAGAAATAAAATTAAAAGAAAAAGACGAAATAATAATAATGAAAATGCCAACCCCATTTACTCGCATTCGCTGACTTTATTTATTCATTTATTTTTACTCGTATTCGTTTTAAATGAAAATTAATTTATGCAAATCGATAAGAAGCCAGCCACAAACACACACACACACACACACACACAGCGCTAGATGGCGCTAGCTGAGCATGATCATTTGCTGGACAGAAGCGTACCGTAAAGAACCCTTGAAGTAGCAAGCACAACCCTTATGGATTGCGTGTGCGTCTGTCATCGATGGTCGAGCTGGGTCATTTGAAGCCCATTTGCTTAGTCACTGGCCAACAACATGCGGTTAATTGAAGTCATTTTTCTAGCCCTAGTTGACTCGACTTGGCCAGCTCAGCCAGGGACAGCAATTGGTTATGTCTATTTTATTATTGAAAGGTGATAACGGGCCCAAATGCCACCCTTAAGGCGGGGGTGGTCCGAAAGTGTTAAATGGGGTTAACTGGGCCTGGGCCAGGGCCAGTGCTAGCTAGCTTTGTTGCGGCAATTTGTGGCCCATGTCAAGAGTCACAGTCAAATTGATGGCGGCGACAAGGTGCGTGTGTGTGTGTGTGTGTGTGTGTGTGTGCACGGGGGCAGTTTTCGTATACCTTAATTAATCGAGCAGTTTTACGATAAAATGCCCAACAATCAAACATGCATACCTTATCGAATGCCACAGTCAATTGCTTGCTACAAACTATGGTTGCAACGCTAGCCCTATCTACGTCACGTTGATCGCCATTGCTAGGTTGAACACAAATCAATAGCAGATCGTACCAATCCGTTGTCGGATCATACATATAGATCATGTGAATCGTGCCAATTGCAAAGCCAGGCACCATAATAAATTTCTACAAAAAATGCCGACACGTGCCTCTGGGCAGAAGTTGAAGCTTCTCAGGTGATTTCTGCGTAAAGATTCACATCTCTATAATGCACACAAGAGCAGAAAGGTAGATAGAGTGAGAGCGAGATGGAGTTAGAGTTTGAGTGAGTGAATGACAAACGCATGTGTGAGTGCTGAGAGCGGGGAGGGCGCATTGCGAAGTTGGGAAGTGAACTTAATAAAAATTATTACACCTTTATGGGTGATCACGTAGCTCCGCAACAACAACAATAACAACAATCGAGACAAACAACGAACCATAAATTTCACTAGAAGCTGACTGACGACAACGACAACCAAGTTGGGCCCAACAAATGAGCTGATGACACCAACAACAACAACCACAGTACAGAGATGACAAAGATGCAAGCTGAGCGATAAGAACCAAACTGTACCAAGTCCGGCTGTACCCAAAAGCCGCTCCCCAAAAGTCAGATGCCAATTTACTGTACTACAGTACGATATGGTAACCACATACCATAGAGTCGGCGCACGCCTTGAGCTTGTAGCTGTACGCCCTTCAACCTTTTCAGGCCCTTAATTACACATTGAGCTCAATGGCTCAAATACAAGCTCAATATCTATATGGCATAAAAGTCATATACCATTTATATGGTTTATACAAACTGACTTTTGGTATGCACGATAAAAGTGCGTAAAGTGTATAGGGTATAAAGGGGCGGCTTAAGTTATTGTATAAATTAGGCATATGGAAAAGTAAATACAAACAGAAAGTAACTCTATGAACAGAAAAAGTGACAAAGTATTTATACCCTTGCGTATTTTGAGTTTTGTCCTGAAGATTCGCGATAAAATAACCAGAAAAAGCCAAACATTGGCGCCCAAAGATCGTGTTAAGGACTAGACACAAAAAATCTCATCGATTGAATCATGTAAACACTCAACACTAACTTTACAGTAGAATTTTGTTTCATGTATTTTGTATGCGCACTGTTAAGTTACCCATAGAAATTGTTAACTATTACTACAATAAACCAACTAATGCTCTCAATTCAGTTCAACTTCAGGTTTTGTAAGAGTAACTAGTACTGTGTTCTCACTAAAAATAGCTAGTTAGCTAGACTGTGTGCATAGTAGGAATAGTTACTTACTGTAAGCTACTGTAATAGTTGATAGCAAATTACTATAAACTACAGTCAATCTACTGTAAACAGTAAAAAGCAATGTTGGCGCGTTTTTATAACCTACATTTGCACTATTTCGAATTTCGCTGCCTACTTTATGTTTAACGGTAAAGTTACTGTAATATTTGCTTAGTTTTACCGATCTTGTCAACTGCTCAGCCTTACTGCACATTAAGTTGTGTATATGTGTTGAGGATATGCACCTGGAATGTCCTAGACCATTAAAAGGGATGGTGGTTCAACTGGCGTATGCTCTCGAAACCACAATCTGGAACATACGATTGACAGATCAAGGCAGTGATATCTAATACAGCTGCCATGCGGAGAGGAGTACATTTGAATGCGGATTAGTTGTTGGGAGCAGACTATGCAAACGTGTCTGTAAGTTCGCTCCATTGAACAAGATGCTACCAACTAATCGTAGTAAGGTTAAATTATTCCGAATGGGGATAAGGACTTGCGACCAAAATTGTGTTTTACGCTAAACTCGGGATCGTCTATGCGCGTGATCCAGCCCATGACGTTACAATCGAACAACAGTCTAGAACTAATTGACTTCGTTGCGTCACAAAACTTGCTAGTTTCAGTAACAGATTTCAGCATCACGATATCCACAAGGCAACCTGGCAGCCCCTGAGTTAACTACCGGGCTTAAGATGTTGCGACATGAAATGAAATGCGTGCATTCCCAGAGCGTTGTCACAGAGGAGGAGAAGAGAGAGTCTCTTAGGAGACGTATATAAAATGATAACGAAAACGTAAGTTCGGCTTGTAACAAGATGCACAGGAATATAAAGTTTTTGCTAAAATGTAAATAAATCTGGAATACTAGGTAAATAACAGTTTTTCAACCTCTAAAATTTGAAATTTAAAAGAATACTTTTCTTTTGCTCCATTAACTATATTCATGAAACACTGTGAAGAATTCAGCCGGTTCTAAGAATCAGGGGTGAAAGGACCAATGAGCATCATTTTTCCACCATCTACTTGTATAAGCAACAAAGAAGCTCCGGCGTGGAAGGTCTTCAATGCGGCTGTGGAAGAGAGGCGATGAAGAGGCAGACCACATCTGCATTTGAAGGACCACACTAGCTACCTATGGTATCAACGATAGGAGAAAGAAGAGGCGCCTTAAGGAGGGTTGTTATAGCCATCTAAGAAGAAGATAACCAAGAAACGAGCAAAAACGATCTCCTTCGAGGAGATGCATCCTATGAAAAAGCACACCATAATTCAGTGCACAATAGGTTCTCTAACAGGCGAAGGCATCGGACTAATAGTCTCGGGTAATCTACCTAATGGCCAGCGATATAGGCCGATGTGGGGATATAAATCAAAACTCACAGCTAGACAGGCCGCTTTAAGAGCGGTTGAAGGAACCAGAATAAGCTCCAAGCTTGTTGGGTAAACCCGAACAAAATTGTACCTTGTAAGAAGACGAAGCATACTCTACGTCCAATGGATCCCTGGTCACACCAACATTTCCGTGAATTAATTTACCTATGGACTGGCAAGAAACGGTGCAATAACCCACTTTATGGGGCGTTGGGAAATACACTGTTCAGTAGCTGCTAAGAGAGATTGACAGGCCAAACCACTCCTCGGCTCCTATGACATGATTAGGTTTAAGAGAAACTCTTCTTCTGGCTGGTCTGCTTTGTGGACACCGGATAAAGCCGGGCATCAGCAGCTTCAATAACATGTAGATTCTGTGAACCAAGGGGCTCTGCTCTGCCCTTATTACTTATGACAACTCGCTGAGCACACACTTGATATGCCAGCTAATATGCTCTTTATTCGATTGTGTACTAAAAAGAAAACTAAGAGGTCATAAGTAAAAGCCAATGCAAAGCCAACGTGCGATAATAACGTAATAAATATTCAAATTACAGTTCTTTATGCCACACAACGTTGCTGTTGTTGTTGTTGGCCAGGTGAAATGCTAAAATGGTTAAAGCCGACGTTGTTAGCCTGGCCAGCATTAACTTTTGGCCTGCTTCATGGCTCAAACAAATAGCCGAACGTCAACATTTACACTAATAAAATACGTTTAATGTATATATCAGACCAACTGCCAACTGAAGCGCGTCCACTCCACGCACACTCACTAGATACATACATATATATATCGCATATTGTATATATCGTTTTATATATAGTTATCAGGCAACTGCGAGCACCGCGGGGACCAAGGCGCTGCTAATAGACGGCTATTGGTAGGAAGAAATGGAGAGAAAAAACACAACGACATAGCCAAGTCACATTTATAGTTGCATTATGCTAATCAAATGACACCCAATGGTAGCATATCGGCCAAAATAGCCAGCCAACCAGTCAACAGTCAATGTGTGTGCGAGCGTGTTGGCCTGGTGAGCGTTTTTGACCTGGAGGGGTTGTTGGCTATTCGGCTATTTGGCTGACTGGCCGCCCCTGTGGTTGACATTGCCACTGCCCGCATTTACTTTGACAGCCCAGTTAATAGATTGGTTTTGGCCATAAATTAGCATTTTATATAGCGAATGTGTGTGTGTGTGTGTGTATCTGTGTGAGCAAGTGTAGTTGAACTTGGCCGAAAGTTGTCACAACATGACGCTGGAAGTAGTCTCAAATTGTTTGAGAGCCGTTGGACTCAAATCGCTACTTCTAGTTGAAGTAACCAACATTCATAATATTCGCGACGTCCCTATTGATACAAAAGATGGCAGTGGCTTTAAATCGTATCTTTGATTCTAAAAGTGTTCCCAAAAACTACCGTAGTTATTTCAATTTAAAAAAAAAATGTGATCCGCACACTGTAAGCAACTATAATGGCATCTCATTCCATAATGCCATTGCTAAAACTTGCTCAGCTGTGCTTCTCGAGCGCTTGACTTCGTTTGTTAATACTACCAATATCCTGTCTGCATTCTAGGCGGGTTTTCACAAAGGAGACTCCATCTTCGGCCATATACATATTTTAGCTGAACCGCATTGCGGCTTTGTATGTGGAAACTCTAGCTGGTTATTAAGAAGTATGTATGAAGTTACTCTATGGGAGTTACTGGTTTCTTAAAGAAGCGGTAGTTAAGCAGGTCTGCTTACTTAGTGCTGTCCTTTTTGCTCTATACATGAAAGATAGAATTGACGGCATAACCAATGGAATCTTGGTAAAAGGGTATACCATAAAAGCACTCCTTTATGCGGTTGACACTGTCTTGTTAGCTTAGCTCTTATACTGTAAAAGGAAAGGCATTTCTATTAAAAAAAACACTGGATTTGTGATTGATTGGGAGAAAAGGGTCGTTGAAAGGGAAGTTGTAAAGCCAAACAAATCTGTATGTATGTATGTTTCTACCTTAGGAGCTGTGTGTGTTTGCTCAACGTGATACCGAACTCACACCATGTGGCATATACGCGACTCCTAAACATGCTATTAAACGCTGCTTTATAATCGAGAAAGAGTTGGTGGATGCCGTTTTAGTATTGGGTCTCTTCAAAACACGTTCGATAGGTCCTTATAAGCGATAGAAAGAAAACTTATATCACGGTAGTTGGCGCATACCGTGGGATCACTCTTCTTGAGGACAGGGCAGAGAACACGCTCTTGCTAATTTGTATCGTCTTTTTTGTTAGTTACAGTTTTGAAAAGTTACCCGCTCCTCTTAGGAAGATGGAGGGGAAGAGGAAGAGAAAGAGATGAAGAAAGAAGTCTGCGAATGGTAATGGAAAGCGGGATGGGAACGGGAAGAAGAATATTATCTAAGAACTAAGACTAAGTAACTAACTAAGAAAAAAGTAAACTCAAGTTTAGATCTCATAATACACCAAGATTCCGTACTAATAAAACGACTACAATGAAATAGCATTGACCGATTTCTAGGCTGATTCTGCATTGTAAATAATGAAAATTACAATTACATCGTGCCTCATAGCTATCTTATCGAAAGAGAGTTTCATAATATTTTTCTTAGTGAAATGTGGATGTATGTAGCCCTTAATTTAAGCAGGTTTAAAAGCTATAAAGAAAGAACCTTGGTACGTGCATACTTTATCGGAAAACTTGAATGCACGAAAAGAGCACAACAAAAAAAAAGCAGCTTGATTTTGAAGTGTGTAGTAATTTTGCCCATAAGCGTTTAGTAATATAATAGTAAAGCATATTGAAAAACCAAGGGATCTAATATACATACTTAATAAGGAAAATTGAATGCGTGAAAACAGCGCCAAGAAGTAAGCAGCTCCTCAAAAGAAACTGATATTGCCAATATGCGCTTAGTAAGTGCACACTTTATCGAAAACATGTAATGTATGAAAAGAGCGCCAAAAAGTAAGCAGCCCACTGTTAGTACCCCAAAAAGTAGCAGTTGCTTAAACTAACAGAAAAATGTAATGCTTGAACACAGTGCTGAAGTAAGCGGCTTACTTCAATCACTGAGTAGGCCAAAAAGTCGCAGTTAAAAACTCTTGTAATGCGCTCATTTGCCACAGTTCGAATACCACTTACTACCAACACCAAGTCACTTTTACTGCTGCTCCTTGACTCTTAGTTACTTCTATTCATTAAAATCAATAAGGGCTGTAGCGACCCCTTAACCCCCTCGACGCTCTTTAAAGGCGCGTGCGGCAGCTCAATGTCGGACTTTACGTATTTTTTTTTTTGTTTTTTTTTCTTTCGACTTTCACCCTTTCACCTTTTACAAAGCGCAAATTTCTGTTTTGCTCGCATTTTGTTTTGCCAACTTTCCTTTCTTAGCGCTGGCAAGTTTTGCGCACAATTCAGTGTAACAAACAAAGGGTTAACCCTTTAACGCTGCATTCTATCGATACTCATATCAATTACCACAAATGCCACTTCAAAACGCTGCAAATCGCAAATCGCACAATGCACACAATCAATTTGCAGATAAATTTTATTTTATTTTTTACTATTTGGCAAATTGCTAAATCCCTTAACCCTTGTGTGCCGAACATCTAGCGAAACGATCGGATCGACAAGCTATCGAAGCCGCAGCAGCAGTGGCAGAGTTGCAGCCGCCGTCTCAGCATTTGCATAATCTAAAAGGAGGGTTGCGTATTCTTCCAATTTCCTGCATCAAGATGTTTGGTCTTCACCTTTGCGAAAGGCTGAAATGAAGTTCAGTTCAGTTTCAGTTCGGTTTTAATATTTGCATATCAATGCAACGGATATTATTTATTTTCATTATTTTCTTTCGTTCATATCAAACGATACGAAAATTTCATGCAAAGCTGCAGCACCGAACATCTAATGGGTGCAGATGTGCCATTGACATTAACTCCTCTCGCCCTCTCTCGCTCTGCCGCCCTTGGAAATGCGGCTAGAAATTTCTCATAATTATAAATGCAGGCTCAGGGAGCGACCAAGACGCTGGCGAGCACAGTTACTTTTATTTTCATTATTTTTATGTTTTTATGCACAGTTCAAAGTTTCAATAACGCACTGACAGGCCGGGAATTCTGGGTCTGACTCTGGCTCTCGCTCCCTCTGCCGCACTTCCTTACCATCTCGTTCATCATTTACATAGTGCTGTTCTATTGATTGATCTTTAGAGCAGTTGTTTGGAGCAGTTTCATCAACTCGTTTTCATATGTTAATCGTCAACCTCGTCATCAACATCAATATGACCGTTCTCATAATCGACAAGCAGCTGTAGAGACAATGTATCTTACTGGGAATCTTTAACCAAATTTGCCCATTATTGCTCACACTTAAGTTATTCAGCGCATTCAGTGCGAAACAATACGAGTTCCTTTAGTATAAATGTGCAGTATTAAAGGCAATTGGTCAGTTGTTTAGAGCAAAAAACTGAAAAACATAAAGCTTCAAAGGCTGCAGTAAGTAACCCCCTATCAACAGCCACAAATGTCGTATCTTCTATCTTAACGTATTCGATTTTTCAAGAAATCCCAATATGCAGTGATATTAAAGGCTTTAACGTTCAGTTCCTTGAACATAAGCCTCGATTCTTTCCACCGCTCTGGATAGGAATCGTTGGAGAGAACTTACTGAAAGTCTGTATAACATCGCGTAAATATAAGAATATTTGTGTAAGCCCTTCAAACCCGGTTGGAACATACCGATTTGCTGCCAACTGCTTCAGCTTTTGTGCTCTGCTGGCCAACACTGTTGATTTCCATGTACTTCTTGGTCTACCCACTCGCTATGTATCATGAGGACTCCATTCGAAGGACTGCTTTGCGATATTGTTATTTGGACTCCGCAATGTGTGACCAATTCAGCGCCACTTCGTCTTTGATCCGATAAATGTTGCAAGTATCGAATCTTAAGTATGTATTGCAGGCAGCTGTTTACGTATGTCTGCATCCGCCTCGAGATGGGCGTTGAGACTTTCCCGTTTTCACAGGCATACAGCACTACTGATTTGACATTGGATTCACTGAGCCTTAACTTAGAGCGTAGAAAAATTTGAGTGGAATGCCATACTGAGAACAACATTCTAAAGGGCTTTGCTTATTCTGCTGTTAACATCCAAATCCTTAAGCATTTCGATAAGTATGAATATCTGGTCAATGATAAACTTACCAGGTTATAAGCCGCACAGCTAAGGTCCCATCAGCTCTTTCGCGAACGCCTTTAGTCTTTCACACTATCCGCTTGATAAAACCCTATTTGCAACAGAAAGCAGACCGATACTACGGCAGTTAGAGCACACCGTGTGCCCAAAGGGCAGAGAACAACTTAAAAAGCCCAACTTTGAAGATACATTTTTTCGCAGTGTAGCAATGATTTGAGCAGCTTTATTCATAAGCTTTGGAAATCTTTTGCTTTTGAGTGACAGTTACAGACCCTCGCAGACTTCACTAGCCATGCACATGACCTCAAAAGTTGCAACTAAAGCCTTTCCCTAGCTGCTGCTTGAACTACATCTTTCTCTTTTTAGCGCAACTGTCCAAGAATGTTGCAACTAGCCAGCTTTTTGTAAGGCATGCAACACACACACACACACATACATAGAAATGTATGCATACTAATCGTCACAGTAAGTATAAGTATAAGTATCTATGTGCAACTAACAAGTACGCCCCAAAAACTATGCATTGGTTTAACGACAAGTGCAGCGTGTTGCAAGTGCAACTTTAACTTGAACTGTTTACCTGATGTGTGTGTGTGTGTTTGTCTATTGTTCTGGCCGCGAGTCAACAACGACTGTTGCTGGAAAATTAATTTTCCAACGGCAAGTGCAATGGCAAATGCAAAGTGCAACAGCTGCGCTGGCAGCGGCAGCGGCAGCGGCAGCAACCGCGGCAGCAACCGCGGCAGATTTGCCAAGCGCTGATAAAAACCAAACGATTGTTTCTGGGCTTGAAAAGGTCGTTATTGTTGCTTTTGTAGCTAGTTGGGCAAAACTTTGCGCGTTGCATAGTAAAATGCACCGTTATAGTTTGGGGCCTACGTGTTTGTTTAGCTATGCCAAAGTGTGTATCTGTGTGTGTGTGTGTGTGTGTGTGTGTATCTATAAGATACAAATGCAGTCGTGCTGCCACAATGCATATGCCGGCTGTTTGCAACAGTTCTCGTTGTTATTTAGTAGTTAATAATGAGCATGTTGCTTGTGTCTGTCGGACTGTCTGTCTGTCTGTCTGTGTGTCTGTCGGTTTTCATTGGAGTAATGTTGAACGCTGCACTTGTTGCCCCTTTTAGATACAAACACTAACAGTGTCTATGGGTTTCATGTGCGTAGCTATGCATAAATAGGCGACTCTTTGTTTGTACGTAGCTGCCGAAAATTCAAGGACAACGCGCAGTTTAGGAGCTACCTTTTTTGAAAATTATGCAAATGTATGTAGCTATAAAATGCATAAAGTGTAGCTACTATATGCTTCCTTTTGTGTTAGTGTTAGAGTTCTTTTTTTTTTGGTATTGTTCTGTATCTTTTGCATAAATTGAGTGGTTCCCACACTCGGCGATTGCTAGGCACCTACACAGCGCCTAGCTCACGCACAAGTGTGCTTCAAGCGAGACTTGAGACTTATAGATGGATTTCCCAGGCTTTGGGTTTTTCCTACTTATTTGGCATGTCAATTGGCTGCAAGCATTAATCATTGCCACAAATTGTGTAATGAAATGGCTTTGGTTTATGCGATGCTAATGCCAATGCAGAGCGAGCGGGACAGCGCATTATGCCGCTAAATGCTTGAAATGCCAATAAATCACATACGTCGACGTGTGTGCGTGTGTGTGTGTGTGTGTGTGTGTGCGTGTGTGTGTGCGACTTTGCCACTTCACTTGTCAGCAGCATCATTAATAATCCTTTACTTTTGCATAGCATACTTTGCAGCGTCTTCCTTCTATGCCGCCTATGCTCCAGTTCCAGTTCCAGTTCCATTTCATTTATTTCCGCTGCTTTTTGCCAAGAAGAAGGTAAATGATGCATATAAACAAATGTCATATGCGTTTCCCTTTCGCTCCTTTCGCTCCTTTTACAGTTACATCTCATTTCTTTCTCACTGACGTGTTCCTTCGTTTCGTTTCGTTTCGTTTCATTTCGTTTGGTTTTTTTGTGTTTGTGTGTTGCCAAAAAACCCTTTGCTGTCAACCTCAAAAATGTCATTAGGCCGACAAGACGTGTTTCGGAGTGCTCTGTAGTTCCGGTTAGAGCTGTCTGTCACACCATATGCTCTCCAATGGTTGTAAATTCGATTGTGCCGCAACATTTCTTGATTTGGAATTAATGCAAATTAATGATGTTGCACTTACATGTTTGGGTCCAACGAGCCAACCAAAAAGAAAGTGTTTCTATTCAAAAAGAGTTTGACTGTAAAATGTATATAGAAACATGTATAAATAGTTTTTTAATGACAGCAGTCGAATTTTGAAACTAAGCCGAAGAATGCATTTCTTTCTAGAGGCCTTTTTTACTTTGCAAATCATTAGATTGGAAATCCATATGAGTTTATTGCATATAGATACATATATAAGTGATAGTATCGATTTTGTTAATTTCCTTTATATGTTCATTTTAACTAGTACAAAACTCGACATGTTTGTTTCCCTCGCTAATAAGACTTCCATACATCATTTGATAACTCCAGCCCACCTTTCTATAAACTTAGTTAAGACCCATCTACTCCAGCTCCTGCTGTGTGTGCGTCTTAGAGCTGGACAGCCGAGCGTGAAGTGGAGTCCTCCGCAAAACAACTCACTATTCCTCTCCAGGTATACTGCAGCGTGCCCCAGGCGCATGTCATTGCCCTAAATGAAGCACTTTCAGTCCTTAGAGCCTTTATTAATTTCTCAGGCACTAATCGAGAAGTTCAATATAATTTGATATTCTTTACAAACTTTTTAATAGATGGCTCAACAGTTCGGATTAGGCCTGAGTTACGCGTCAGCGGTTGATAGCTACAGTATAACTATGAACCTTGCCTGAGAAGTTACTATTGATCGACTTCTCCCTGAGAGAGAGGAAATAAGAATACCTAATCAATTTGGACATGGTTAACAAGTTGCTGAACATTTTTATATGAGCTGCATCAACAGTTCGGTTTTATCCTGATATGAGTTGCAAGTTACCGGAACATTGAAGGTGAATGGTGTAGCTGACGAGTTTGCTAGGCATGATGATGTCTCTCGATTCCTCTCCAAGAAAGAGGGAATAACCATACCTAAGCTTATAAGTGTGCTCTGTTCCCTTAGTCGAGGGAGATACATTGCAGTTATGCGCACTACATCTGGACATTGACTGGCTCTTTTAACGATCTCTACAGCAGCTGCGGGGACGATTCAAAGGAGTTGTCTGAGGAGGAGCTACCTGAGCATTTCTTCAGTTTGTGTCCGGCGCTCAAGTATGATCAACTGAGGAATTGGCACGCACAACGTAAAAGCAGCTGCGTTTTAGTAACGACTGTTAAGATTCTGAAACCATCAAAAAATACCTATACTAAAAACACGAAGAAGAGCAAACATAATGCATGGAGTATACTCCTTGTCCCCTAGGAGAAGTTGAAGCTCCCCGATGCCTGTTTCTATGTTAAGCTAGTTGACGTAGAATCTACACGCCACATGATTAGATGCTATACTTACTTACTTAGATGTTAGGTCAGTAAGATAATTTCGTCAGTATTGTCTCCCCAGAACTTTAACAGGGTTTTGCGTAGGGTTGGGAGCCAACGCGTAAGACCCCCTCTACCAAGATGTTATGAAGGGCCTGAAGTAATGCCCTACATTAGGCCGTAAACCGATAATGGTTTGTTATGGCCAGTCAAGAAGATGAAGAGCCGAATCGTATCACTAAAGCAGATTGCTATTGACAAAAAAGTGATTCCGATGATTTCCCAGACGAAAATCTTCGCTTTGTGAAAACCGATAGCTGGACACAACAAGAATACGCTCATACGAGATTTGATCGAATCCAAATCTGGAAGTTAAGCAGACTCTCGATATGAGCTGGAGAGCCGCAAACTGCAATACCCACAGAAGAGTTAAATGGACTTAAACTTTAATCAGATGATGATTGAATTTCTTTTTTTTTTGATCAAAACGATTGCTCCATTTACGGAATGACAAACTGTTAACTGTTTTGTTTCAATGTACTGCATCCAATAGATACTTTTTATAGAAGTTCTATTCAGCTAACTATCGCTTTTGTTTAGCATCTTTATATTGGTTGACGAACCGCTACCGTTGGTAAGCAGATTCCCATGACGTGCTTGGGGCTTGGAGCGTCTAAGTATATAGCTGCAAATGAAACTAACTTGTGGAAATTATAAACTACAGTTTAGGGCGCTTTCAATACCGTAAACTTATAATTTCTTGTTTGTGTGTGTGATGGGCGTGTATAAGGGGGGGCACTTTTGAAGGCCTGCTATAGAAGGCGGTGGGCGTGGCAGCACGCCAATGCTAGAAGAAACTGTGTCGTTTGCTACGCATTGACACGCCGTGCCGTTTTACGGAGATACAAACGTATCTAATAGATACATGTGAAAATCACGCATTTGACGTTGCTGGGAAAGTCAATGAATTGTGGTATTGAGTTAGCAGAGCAGCCCATCCATGTGTGTGTGTGTGTGTGTGTGTGTGTGTGTGTGTGTGTGTGTGTGTGTGTGTTAGCATCCATGAGATACAATGCGACTCATGACATGCGAACGTGTTATGACAATGGCCAGCTTTTGGTTGTATCTGTAAGTTTGTTGTGGTTCTTCTGCTACCTTTGTTAGCTCTGCTACCTTTGCTGTGTGTGTGTGTGTTCTGGTCTATTAAGCAATGCACTTGAATGACTGTCTCTGTGTGTGTGTGTGTGTTTGTATCTTAAAGATACAAGTTAACTGTCGCTGTGTGTGTGTGTCTCTGTGTATCTTAAAGATACAAGTTAACTAATAATTAGCCGCTGCAAAATTGCAGCCTCTTTTTGTCGTCAACAGCGGCTTACGAAATATCTGTAATTGTTTTTGTTATAGTTGTTGTTGTGGCATTTGTTGTTGTCCGCGTCTTGGGAACTTTTTTCGAATTCGATTGTTCAGTTTTGCTCAGCTTTATATAAAGCGCTGTACGGCCCCAAAGGCCTAGCCACGCCCCCTTTTGCCTACGCCAAGTATTAGTTTTATTTATTTTTTCTTCGTCAACTTTCAAACTTATTGTTTTCATTTTCGGTTTCGAATGTTTTGCCATTTTTTTTTTTTTTTTGTAAGTTCGCATTCGTTTATTGTTGCTTTGTACTTTGAGTTTGGCATTTATTGCCGCTTGCGATTGTTTGTTGTTTCTGTTGCTGTTTCTGTTGTTGTTTCTGTTGCTGTTTCTGTTGTTGTTTCTGTTGGTTTTCAACTTTTGAGCCCGGCCTGCTGGAAGTCTATTAAATTACATGTTTGGCAATCGCTTGTCAGTTTTTCGTTGTTTTTTTGGAATTTTTGTTGCAATTTTCGGTTGCTTATAATGGACCACAATTTTATTGACATTATTTTAATTAGCAGTTTTATGTTGTTGTTATTGTTGTTGTGGTGTTTGTTGTTGTTGCTATTGTTGTTTCATACGCAAGTCACTAATTGAGGTTAATGGGGTTTCTTGAAATCGTTCGAGCAACATTTGTTATATATCCATAAGTAAAGTACGCGTTGTATAAATTGTTAGTTAGACTTTGATACAAAAAAAAACATAGTAATATATTTATTTATGTATTTTGAGCACAGATTAATTGCTGATATAATAATGAAAATTAAAAGAAAAAATATATATTTGGCCATAAAGTGCACAATAATTTAACGAGCATTGTTTTTTTTTTCAAGTTTGAATCAAATTGCAAAATCTATTATAATTTATATGAATAAAACATGATATTTTAGTTGAGAGCAGTAAAAAGAACGCGTGCACAGATCTTGCACTATGTGGTTCCAAGACCGGCAATTACACTAGGCAACAAATTTCAGCACAATTTTGGCTTAAATTCAACGTTTTTAGTACCTTTTGGCATCGCTGTTTTCGAAGTTTTTGGCTAGTGTGGTTTTCGAATTAACGCTACTTCGAAAAACTCGCAATTTCTCAAGTTGCGAACTCATTATATAGCATTTCACTCTTTTACCTTACTTTCGATCGCAATAGATTGCAACTTCAATGAAAGGTATTCTTCTTCGTCTTGACTGGGCATAACAAACGATTACCGGGTTACGTTCCGATGCAAAGCACTCTCTTAGGCGATTCTGCAAAAGTAGGCGATTTCAAAAGTAGTTAGTGTACTCTCTATCTTCTCCTTCCAACGGATGTCCTGCTCCTTCATCGCTTTCCTTCATCAGCCGCATTGAAGGCCTTTCTCACAGTACTTTCTTCATCCATAGGCATAAGAACACTTCTAGCGCGTTTTCATCAGACTGCGTCATCAGCAAAGCGGGAAGGACGAAAATCGTCGGTCAACAAATTTGATCTCAATGAACAGCACTTTGCTAAAACATACATTTCCCCATAAATCCGAGTTCAGTGATTGTGAACTCTGCAAAATATCGAATATTTGAAAATGGAAGTAATTCGAAAACGAAAACGCTGGACTGACTCGAAATCAGTAAATTCTTTCATTCTAAAATCAATAATGTTCTTGCCTAGCGTTCTTAAATCAGGTATCTTTTGTGCAATATTTTAGGAAATTTTAGTTTTGAACAGTTGTTCTGGATTTCGAGAACTTTTGTTGCGGTTTTCTTTGAATTTGAGAACAATATTCTTGAACTTTTTTCTTACTTTTATTCTATCAAATAATATGTTGATAATAGGAAAAGTTATCGGTACAAACTTGCTCTTTCCTTACTTCTTACATTAGCAACCTCGGAAAAACATACTTTCGCAGAATTGAGCTGCCGAGATATTTACACATTTGACGAACTTAGTTCGTCTTTAATATATAGTGTTAACGACCTGATCTTTTTCTTATATAGCTGTTCTTTCGGGCTAAAGGTCCAATTAGTATGTTTTAGCCTGCGCCCATTCTTCGAATACCATTACACTTATTCCTGCAACTCGTTCGGCCAGCGAGATATCCATATTTGGGTAAAGTAGAGTAGAGTAGATGGAGTATCGGCCCAAACACGCTGCCTTGAGGAACTCCGGCTAGAACGGGAAAAGTTACTTATTCAATACTGAAAGTATTACAAGCATTTTCTTCATTGTCATAAGAAAGTTCGTTATATATTCGTTTGTTGTACGAATCTATCTGTATAATTTGTATTGAAAAATCGCTGGTGACTTAAAAAGCTAAAACCCCTTATAAAGTAAAATCATTTGAAATCAAGTTAAGCAGTTAAAAAGCCTGAAAGTCGCAATCAAATGTATGGATTATATGCACAGCATAGTTTGGAGAGTCAAGATTTTAAGATTTGGAGATACTTTTGCCGACTGTTGTTAAAAATAAGTCAAAGATACATTTTCAGCATAAATTCGTTGTCGAAAATGCGTTCATGGAAATACGAAAGCAATTCGTTTAAAGGTTTATAAGTAATATCTGAGTCTTAGTTATCACATGGTCAAAATTTTCCAAATTCTACTCGCTTATCTATTGTTTTTAATGCTTTTGTTGTTGTTGTTGTTGCCTTTGTCTGCGCTTTGGCATTTTCATCAATAAATTGCCAAAAACAAGTTTTCCGAAGTTTTATGTACTTTCATTAAGGGTTACAACCAGATACTATAACAACAACAGCTAAATGATCTTTAGACTTGTCGTTGGCAATGAAATCAAATTTGAAATTTGCATATTAAAAAGGCAACACTCCCCTTCATCAAGCAGGCAATGCAACACTGCAGGGTAGCGTCCGCTCTCTCTCTCTCTCTCTCGCTCTCGCTCTCTCTTGCTTTTGGTAGCTGTGTTTGGTATAATTATAAAAGGTCAGGCTTGAGCGATAGAATCTGGCAGAAAGCAAACATTTGGCATTTTGAGTTCCCGCAGGACTTGCACATACAAGAGAAACGCAGCAACCTCAGTAATTGCTTGGCAAATGTATCTGTGCATATTTTTTGAAGTGTGTGTATCTGTTATTGGTAATTGTATCTTTTGGGCTGGCATATGGAGTGGCCATAAATCTGCTGCATTCGACACATTTGCCACTTGGCAGCAAAGCGCCCTGATGATGAGCTATGCGATTTCTATGCAAATCCAATCAACTTCTGCTACAGAGCTCCAAAAACTAGAAACTAAAAAAAAAAAAAAAATCTTACTTATGTCAATGTATTCAGCAGCACTCATTTTAATTGAAATGCAAATTTTCGCGCTTGTTGTTGCTATTGTAGCTGCTATTGTTGTTGTTCTTATTGTTGTAGCGTTTTTTCCTAAGATCACGCGCCTAATCAGATTACAATTCCAAAACACGATCAAACGAATGCACAAACTGCTTTGTAGCCATGCCATAACCAGCCATAACTTCAGGCCGACTGTATCTGCTGCTATTATGTATCTATAACTAGCTGTATCTATAATTGCATTTGTATCTTTTGCTTGTATTGGTGACTTTTGGTAACTTAAAACCCCAAAACGACGCTGGCTTAAGCTTTTGTAGCTGACGTTTCTTTGTCTACTTAATGCTCTTATAGAGTGTAAAGCAACTTTTAGCTAAAGTTGGACAATGGCCGGGAATGTATCTTGTTTGTTTCTTGTTCTGCTGGCATATAGCGCAGCTGTTTGTATTTATAGTTCCAGAAGCTGTCGTTTCTGCCATAGATTTTACGTCCCAAAATTTGGTTTAGAAGCACACTTTTGTAACAATCATTTGCAAGTTTGGTTTCATTGAAGCCCACTTCTTTTTTTTGGTTATTTGATTAGTAAAATGAGATTGGGCTATCCCTTCTCGAATCCTTTTAAAATTGTGTGTATCTTAAACCGCAACCTCTCTAAGGCTAAGGCTATAAATAGATAGTTTTACAGCGAATTCAGAAGATAATGTCATCCATCGTCTGATTTAGAGGTTAAAATACTTGAAGTATACGTTATCAATTGGATACTGGGTACTTGGTTTCACTCACACTCGGTTGTATATAGTTTAGATTAAACCGACTTTTAGTCGGCTGCAGCTTCAAACCAGCAAGTTATTACTCTAGGGTTTCTTCTAAATTCCAAAGCAGAAACTGTATTTATTTGAAAAGCTTAGACGTTATAACGATCGGATTCACGCAAGCTAAATACATCTAAGGAGCTCGCGGATAATCGAAATCGCATATAATTTACAATTCGTTCAAATTCGTGCCGGATGCAAATTCAGCGTCATTAAATTTGCCGAATATGGCATACTCTAGTCAAGGGCAGTACAATGTATCCTATTGCATCCTGAGCAAAAAAAAATCCATAAATTTCCTTAAGATCATGTGCAAAACTTAAAGGGTATTCAACTGCCCATTGCAAATGGCAACAAACTTAGCTTTTCATTGTCTTCTTCTTTTTTGTTTTTCCAATTCTTTTTTCGGGCTGTTTGCGAAGCTGTACAGAAACTATCCAATGACCATATATATACTATATAATATGTATTTGTATCTCGCAGATACATTTACATATACCTAAACTTAGCAAATGCTGCCCGTCAGCAAGTAGCTCATGTAACATGGATGTGCAATTTGTAGCTCTATACAATTTTCAAGGGGAGTCAACGAGCTGAGCTCCAGCTGCATATAAGATCTATATGTGGTTGTGTTTGTGGATTATCAAAAAGATATCGCATATACCTGTGCTTAGACGTAATTAGAACGAAAAGTACGCTTAGGGCATTGAAATGTATCTAGCGAATTCCGAATTGCAGCTAAATTGCAATTACTGAGGCGTTAAGGATGTGCATAAAGGCGAAATACGATACACGTTTGTCACTGGGTCTTACAGCTATGGCAGACTTGCTGGGAACCCTGAAACGAACCGATTCTTATAATGACACAACCGATAAGGCATAATAAGAGCACACCGTGCGGTAGCACGTGTTGTGACGCTAAAAGCACAACTGCGCAGAACTGAAGCTAGCTATATGATGTAGCTAATCTTGAACTTTGCACTGGAGCGTCCAGTCGAGGCGGGTTAACCGTTTTGGAGGTTATGTAGCGAAGTTTAAAGTGGAACATTTAGTGGCACGCCTTGAGTGCAATTCGACTCGTATGCCATTTCAAATGTACTAAAGCAGCGATTCAGAAAATGAAGCATCTATTGGCACGCCTTGGGAGTAAGATCGACTTATATGCCGTGACGCTTGTATGCCGTGACGCTTATATGCCATTTTAAAGGTGTATGCTATGAAGCATCTATTGGCACGCATTGCGGGCTCAGATCGACTCGTATGCCGTGACGCTCGTATGTCATTTTAAGGGTTTAAAAGCAAATATTCAGAAAGTGTAGTTTTCGTTGTAAAACATCTATTGGCACGCTTTGAAGGTAAGATCGAATCGTACGCCGTGATGCTCGTATGCCATTTTTAATTTATTAAAGCAGAGATTCAGGAAATATTGTTTGTGCTGTGAAGAATTTTTTAGCGCGGTTTGGTGGTAAGAATGACTTGTATGCCGTGGCGGCATGATATGATGCTACCATATGCGCTCGCTAGATGACGACAAGTTGGAAAGAGAGGTGGAAAACTTGGTTTTCTTTTTTCAGGAATTCTTTTAAAACCATAAAATTCGATGTTTTTCATATGCCAGGCGTGTCCTGATGGCACGATCTAAGATCTATTGTTGGCTCGGCAGTATAGGGGCTTAACGAACACTAGCTCCAACGAAAGCCTAAGAATTTCGGGCACACGTAAAGTGTACAAAAAGCTCTGGAGTTTCCCAACCCTAAGACGCTTTGGTCAAAAAGGAGGTACAATCATATAAACAACTTTGTGATAGTGCCAACTATTTGAAATTGCTTGAGCTCTATTCGATGCTACATACGACAGCGTCTCTAAAAAGTTACGGGTTCAAATAGGTGATTTTATCTATTGCTGAGATAAATGACATTTAACTTAGAATTTCATTGCAAAAGTTGCAATTTGGTTTCGCTCTTTAAAAAACTCGATTAGTTTTTCTAACTAAAACTGCACTTGAAGCGGCAAAAATTTCAGCTCCAATACACACCGTTCTTGATTCGTGACGAAATCGAAATCATAAGTTTTATGATTTGCATACACATACATACGTTTTAGTAACAAGTTCTCAATCACGAAGAGGTCTTTTTTTTTAAAATTATATAGTACGCGTGTTGTTGCCGCATTTCACTCAAGACTGTCGAGTTGCCTTGGATCACACTCTCTGCATAAATTACACACACACACATGCATATATGCACATGTTTGAGTGTGCATGTGTGTGTGTGTGTGTCTCGTAATCGAAAGTTACGGCAGCTGCCTAAGAGCTAGCCCTACCCCTACCTATAAGGTATAAACTGGCTGCTGCTGCTGGCCTACCCTGACTTGATTATAATAATTTGTATAAGAAATAATAAATTCGCTTGCCTCTAGGAAGTGGGATGGCACCCGAGCACCAAGCACCGTGTAAGGAGCACCAAGTTAGCACCCATAGCACCCGGCAAGAAAGAATTTTTCTTTATATCCTTGGTCCTTGCTGTGTTGCAATATGCAAATGAGCGACGCCTGCAGCCGGCATTAGGCTTAATGTTTAATGGGCAACCCTCTCAGGGTTAATAAGCAAAGGTGTTTAATTGTCAGATGTCTTGCCCGAAATTATTGAGCCATTGTGACAGCAGTCTTAGGGGGTAAAAACTGGTCCTGGTCCTGGTCAGGCCATTGAAGCAGGTTACACTTAAGGCTGCAACAAATGAAGTTGCATGCAGTCTTCGTGCGATTGTTTATTGATTGATGGATCTGACAGATCATTCAAGCAAAGAAGCATAGCTTTCCAAGTAATGTCTTGCAGCAAAGGCAAAAATGACTGTGCGCGCTGTTGCCGCATTTCACTTAAGCAGTTAGCTATGTTTCTGTAGGAGTTATCTGCTCAAACTTGCGCTTATTAGTCAGAATGTGCATGTTCATACTACTTATAAGGAAATGTGCAAGTGGTTTACTTGAAATAAAGTTGTAATATCTTTCGTGTCATTGACGAACACAGTGAAAATTTTGAAATTTTCAATATTTGAGCAGTTTGACTAATAGTTTTGGCATAAATTTCGTGAGCAATACCCTCAAAAAAAACTCTGTGTTTCAGCCTGAGTCTATAGATTTCTAGCAATCCTTGACTGTGCTTATTTATAGAGCATTTATATCTATATGTTACGTCATTACGTTTTTGACCACCATTCTTATCAAACGTAATTGTCAGATAACCCTACTACTACATGATGACGTAATCATGAAAATTTGCCAAATGTTACTTAATACACCAAATTAATTCTTAATAAGATACACTATCGTTTTCGGAACACGAAAACATAACTTCTGATTCATATTTCCAGTTTTGGCAATTCTTTGGCTTCTTCTAATGATGTTTCCAGCCGATTCTTCGTTTTCTTGAAAATATGAAGAAAAAATAGTGTTAAAATGATGACGTCTTCACGTATTATATGGACGGCCCATGGGGTAATCTAGGGTATTACAAAAATTATTAGCTTACAACTTGTTAAGTGCTTTCGCATCTCGCTGGCAGTAACTTTATATATGCTAACAGAAAAAAATTATCCCACAGTGACCAAAATTTGAAGATTCGGCGAATTTAAAAAAAAAATTCAAAGCACGTTCTATGCGAATGTTCAAGGCGTTAGCAGATTTCAAATGTTTAGGAAACCCGATAGCTAAAGTTTTTTCTTTTTAGAAGAACTTTTGGAGCTGGAAATCGCAATGCTTGCTAGTATTTGAGTTAATAGCTAATAATAAAAATCTCATTTACATTTTGAGCACCCATTGGATCTTAACAGAAACTTGATTTAGAGCTTTTGGCTTTTGCTTCTTCAGTCCTCTGCGGCTATCCTATATCTCTCCCATCCATTGAGACCAAAACAAGTAGTCTACCTGGGAAAGTGTAATTAGAATACCTGGTTACGTATGCCTTGCACTGACCACTTGTGGAATTCCAGCGACCGTCAATCACTGTAACACCCACGCACATTCGCTGGCCCTTTCTGCCCTTTCTGCTATATCTCGCTTGCACTTGTTGGCTGCTTGGCCTGCAGCAATGTAAACAGCTCTAATCATTTATCTATTACACAATTACACCGAGAACAACAACAACAGCTAACAAAAGATACTGACAGCGAACCACCATGCCACACGCCTGTTGCTTTCCAAAGCCCCCGACCGCTACCCTGATACTCGCACTGCGTGCCCCTGCCACAAATCGCTATGTTTTGTTGCCAATCCCTGGCTCAAATTTGCACCACAACAAAAAAGCGCGCAACATATTTACAACGCCGCGACGCCGTTGACGGCAGCGGTTGAATTTTCCTTGTTGTGACTTTGTTGTTGTTGCTGCCGCTTTTCTTTTTCGCAAACCGCTGCTTGTGCAAAAAGGAAAAACAAGAGAAAAAAGAAAACACGGACGCACGCATCGAGAGGGCGGCGGTTTAGAGCACTCGGCTCACCCTACTCATGGATTGCTGCCAACCCTTGGTTTTTGCTCTGGCATTTGAAACACCTTGTGTGTGTGTGTGTGTGTGTGTGTGTGTGTGTGTGTGTGTGTGTGTGTGCAATTATCACGCGTTTATTGCAAAACAATGCAAATATGGTAACAGCTACAAGAACAACAACAAACAGTTGGAAATGCGTTGCCAACTTCAAGTCCAGTTGGCAGTCCAAAATCAACAGCCACAATGAAAGAAAGTAAAGTTCATTTGAAAAGCAACGAAATTTCTATACACTTCAGTGGCGCCAGCTTTTGACAGCAAAATAAGTCAAGCCTAAGTAGAGCTGCAAAGCTAACGATAGTGACGCCATTCGATAGTTTCTGGGAAAATATTCGACAGTAAACGATCGTTTCGATTCGATACTATCGTTAGTATTATGAGTTTTTCACCGTACTACCTTCCACTATAATTTGCACGACAATTGCTAGCCAAAAATGCCTTCAAAACAAAAACAACAATGCTAACAAACGATTATTGTCAATTTTGGCAATTGTTGTGCAACTTTCAGTGGGGTAACGCTATCACCTTAGCCGCTTAGCATATGTTGGTTACGCCCTTTCCCCATAGTTGCAAATCGTCACAATTTAAGGTTCCCATCTTCCTCCTTAAAGTGACGTCAGTAAAACACGTCGTTAAAGCACAAACAAAAAAAATCTATTTTCAATTGTAGTTCTTAACTTTCTAGCTTGACGTCACTTTTTTGGAGCACGAAAACGTCACAATTTGATGTATACCCATTTCTCCCACAGTGCTGATGTCATTAGTAGTGTATATTTAAGACAAAGTCAAACGTTTCAATTTTTTTCTACTGTTACAGTAGGTTCTGAGTTTATTAACAAAAATTATCAAAAAGGTTGTTAATAACATAGATTAGAAATTTGAATAAGTTAAAGGCATTCCGTGTCAGATTAACCAGATTAGAGAAAAGGTAAGTAAGATTTAACACTAAACAGTTTGTGACGTGCGTCACAAAAAGTAGCTCCGTCGCCGTATCTGCTTAAACAAAAGCCCTGTGAGGGTGATTTCCATTTGACATTAAAAGAACGTTCCTTCATTCGAGATCGATGTCTCTTATGATCTAGTACTCCACTAAAACTCAAATTGTTCCTCCCACTTCATCAAACACAGTCCGTTTAGATTTTAAAATATTTCAAATTTTGGTGACGGCATGTATAGGGACCTTAGAGACCTAGTTGCGCATCCGCAGAGACTTAGCTTTAGCCATACCCGAGTAACTTATTGTGTGCCACGCCTACTTCTGCCTGTGCCCCCTTTGGGTGCAGGGTATAAAAATACCGTATACAAAACAACAATTTTTGCGCGTGTGAATTTTTCAACTGTTGCTCGCACTTTTTGTTGTTGTTGTGCGTTTTTGGCAAAACCCAAAAGGTCAAAAGGCTCGAAGGCGGTACAGCCTTTGCCAGGCATTGTGTCCGTTTGATGTCCTGCGGCGCAGCTGACGCTGGCGCTTGCTCTGCCAACGTCTGCAGCGACGTCAGCTGCGAGTTTAATTGGCGTCAATCTTATTTTTGAAAGGGAAAGTGCGCGCTGCACTTTGTGCTGCCAAAAAAAAAAAAAACAAACAACGAGCAAAAAACAATGTACGATGTTTATGTCTAATTAACGGTAATTAACGCCTTTAATGGGCGTGTGTGTGTGTGTGTGTGTGTGTCGCTGGCACAAGTGAAAGTGTTGAGTGTTTCGCTGCATTTGCTTAGTAAAACTACCGTTAGTTTATGTCACTCAATTACATGCTTAACTCATTGTTGAAGCCAAAAAAAGCTCAAAATTCAAATGTCACACAAATTGAATCAATTTGCTGCACTCACACACACGCACAGGCAGCCGCCGCTTGAATCAACCAACCAAAAACAACGCTAATATGACACTTTAACAGTTAGCGAGAGAGACACACTCACTCACACACACACACACGCATAACTAATAATAAAAAATCATAATTTCAATCAAAGGCAACAACAACAACAACAACTAGTCAGCAGCGGCAGCAGCAGCAGCAACGGTAGCAGCGGCAGCAGCGTAGGCACCTGCATAGCGCGCGCTCTTTTACACCTATGCAGTCCGACGCAGCAGCAGCAGCGGCAACAACAACAAACACAATGAGCACAAATCAAGCGCCGCACTCAAAACGAACATCGCTCAGCTCAACCCACAGCCGACGAACCGACGAGCAGGCGACCGACCGATGACACCAAGTAGCAGCGAGCGCATGCGCAGCTGAGAGCGCAAAGAGAGCAAGAGAGTGAGTGAAGAACGAGGCACGAAGAAGCATAAAAAAAAAACAACAACAACTTGCAAGTAAAAGAAATCAAAGCCAAAGCCAAAGCTGTTGAAAAAAAGCAGCACACATATGCAAGCATATATGAGTGTGTGTGTGTGTGTGTGTGTGCTGTGTGTGTGTGTGTGTGTGTGTGTGTGTGTGTGTGCGGGCAGCGCCAGCTTAAGCTCAATTCAATGGCGTTTGGTGCGAGCGAGTGAGTGCCATAAAATAAAATGCCACTGCCAGTTGGCGTCTTTGTTGTTGTTGCTGCTTTTTTTGCTTTCTTAACTTATTACAGCAACAACAACAACAACAACCGTTGCGATGCTGCGACTATTACTGCTGCTTCCTCTTCCTCTTCATCTTCATCGCTGTTGTCGTTGTCGTCGTCTTCTTCGTTCGATGAATGATGTTGGCGCTGTTAGCTGCCGCTCGCTGCCTGCTGCCTGCTACCTGCGCGGCGCATATCACACACACACACACACACGCACGCACACATGCCGCCTCACGTGTGTGTCCATTGACGACGTCGACGACTGCGACGACGACGACGACGTCTGCTTTGCTCGCCAATCAAATGGGGCGGGGCCTAAATGGGTTTTTTGTTTTGCTTTTTTCTGTGCCGTGTGACACTTGCGTCTGTGTGTGTGTGTGTGTGTGTGTGTGTGTGTGTATCTGTGTGTGTGTGTGTGCTTCGTACGATTTGGTTTTGGTTTTTATTATGCGAATTATCGAAAATTGAGCGTGGCGGCAACGTCACATGTGCAACTTTTGAGTGAAGCCGCTGCTTTGAGTGGCCATAAACCTGAGTGATATTTTGAGTTACATTTCGTTGGGGCTAAGCATAGTTTGCAAAACTAAAGAAACCCTAAACGAACCACAGGCCCGCTTAACCAATTGCACCATTTGGTGGCACTCTGAAACTTGACCATTGGGGTCTATTTGCTTTAATTAAATTATGCAATTTTAGAAAAAGTTATCGAAATTTGAATTCCAAGCATATGTTATGGCATGATAAAAAGCACGGTCAACCAAATGGCACTGTTGCTAACTTGGAAATAGCAATAAAATGTTTTACTCCTCGCAAAAGTAGTGTAGTTCATTAAGTTCTTCAAATGGAACAATAAGAGCACAGTCTAACTGAAAGGCTTGAGCAGTTCCCAGTTAAAGTAACTACAGTGAAGTCGCGATAGAATGAACACTCGGTTATGTGAACACTAGTAAAAGTGAACAAATTATTTTTTACATTGACTACTCTAAAGAGTCTAAAAACCTAGTTTTTAACAAAAAACAGACCAAAATCTCAGCATTCTTTAAACGTAATGCATTATATTTATCATTTAATGAATTTTATGTTATGCCTTTCAATTAAAATGAATTTTATATACTAAATTAGTTAACTTATGCGATGATATGTGATGAAATGAAGGCTGTTTTATTTTGTTTGTTTTTTAAATAAATAAAAGGATATCTCGATTAGATTTGTGCATAATGTTATTTAAACACATCATAAAATGTGCGAATCGATAGAGTGAACAAATTTGGTATTGTGAACACCCTTGGTTTTAATTAGTTCACTGTATCGCGACTGCACTGCATTTACCTTTTTCATCCCGGCTCAAGATCCAACAAAGAAGTTACAACTTCAGAGTTTTTAGTGTTTGACGTTATTGAGCCGGGAATAAAAAGAGAGCAGGTCGCAAATCAAAATTCATATTAAATGCATTTAAGTCAAGATCAAAGAAATAGCGACGCGAAAATAAACATTTCGAAACTGTACGGTAATAGTGATCTGTCCGTTCTGTTTCCAGTGATGTTAAAAAGCATCTGATGCACATTTGGTAGAAAAAACCGCAGCACTGCCACAAACTTCTTCAACTGTCGCAACTATTGCTAGGCGTTGAAGATTCAGCGCTTCCATAGCGAATAGACTCTTACGACGCGCCAAAGCTCATAGAATTTGAGCTATTACTATATAATTATTGAATTTCGTTTAAATAATGCATGTTATGTAACTCCGAAAACTGCGAAGTGAGTTGTGATGAAAACGATCCATAAATGTCTACATGATGATACTATGACATTGTTATAAAAAAGCTTTACTTACCTGAATATATTGCTAGCTTGATAACTACACTAGCTAAACTATTTATCAATTATTGATAGAGAATAACAAACAGTTCATGAGAAAAGGAACAACAGAATCAAAAGATTAGATGAAATGTTAAAGTAAGGAGTACGCTCAGATTTAAGTAAAGAAATGTGAACATTGAAAATGTATTACAAAAAAAATGAAAAAAGAACAATGCGCGTAAGTGATTCCTTCAGGGCTCTTTATTGCTGCTTAAACTCAAACCTCAAGCCGCCTTGCCTTCCAAAAGAAAGGAAGTTCGAAAACAATTCGAACAAGTCTCAACAGCTTGGCACGACCCCTGCCCAGAGTTGCAACTGCAACTCAAACTTCTCCAACAAGCCGCGCACACAACAAGAGAGCGCCAGAGCGTAACTCAACGCGCCGACTCAAAGTTGAGTGGAATTTTCGCTGTTGCCGTTGAGCCGTTGAGTCGTTGAGCTGCCTTGGCTGATGCTTGATGGATGCTCTGGCTCTTGAGTGCCCGCTTGCCTTGTCTTATTTGATTTTTGAACAAACACTTGTTTGTTTTGTTGCACGCTCGCTGAAGATGGGCATTTCCCCAGCCAGAATGCATTGGCAGAGCACTGGGAGCATATGGCGGAGCAGAGCTAGAGAAAGAGATTGGGTTTTATGCAAACTGCTGGCTTAACTCATTGTAATGGCGCGCTGCACAAGTTTGTCAGAGTTCATTTCACTCGTTAAAGGAACATTTTCATGGTCGACGCTTAAGCGTCTTAGCATCTAGTTGGAAGGAGCGGCTTACGAGGGCAGACATGTTGGGTATATACTACAGCGAAGTACTTGAAGTTCTAGGGAAGACACAGAGACTAGAGAACTTGGGCAACTATTCGATTCGCCATTAAGAAACGGTACAGAAGAGAGCCAGCTAGAGCAATGTCATCCATCGATTGTCAATCACATTCAGAACTCATGTGTATAAATGAGAAAGAAAGCACTTTCACACACACACACACACACACACACACACACACACACACACACGCCAAACTGAGCAAGAAGAAATGGTTGGCTGAAAGCAAGAAAGAAATAAACAACAACAACAAAGAGCATTGAAAAGAAGAAAGAAAAAAATCTAACAGCAATGAAATGAAATAAGTTTCGGCAGCGACGGCAAAAGCAGCACCGAACATTGGCGCGTCGTGTAGGTGGCGGCTGTATGCCCTTTCTCTCTCTCTGAAGCTGAAGCACCGACTGCGACTGATGATGACGACGACGACGACAACGACGATGGCAACGACGATGGCAACGCTACTGCTGCCAACGACTCTCACGCTGCAACGCATTGCTGACTGTTGCCCAGTGTTGCTCGCTCTCTTCGCTAGGTGCCTCACTCGAGGCGGAAACTGCCCCCTAACTGGCGGGTCTGGTGGGTGTCGCTAACGCTGTCTTGGTGCTGGCTTGTGTGGGTTAAGGTTGCCGGTTGCCTGGCCCCGGCAGCGGCAGCGGCTGCTGCAATGCACTTGGCGCTCAGTCTTTGTCTTCGATACAATTTGAATTCTTACTTTGGGAGAGGCGAAGGCGAATGCAGCTTCGGTTTTTCTTTTTTCCTCAACGGTTTTTTTTTTTTTAATGAAATATTTAATGGTTTCAAATTGTTGCTAGAAATCGCTTGGTCTTGGGTTTAGTCGTTAAACTGCAACTGTGCATGTGTGGGTATGTAAACCAAGCAAGTGTTTACCAGAGTTTGGAATTTCATAAATGCTTAATAACGAGTTGATATTGTTGGGTCAAAATCATGAAAAACCAACTAGATGCTAAGTCTGAAGCTTAAGAAATGAATGCTTTAAGCTATATTCATCTAATTTGGTAAATATGAAATTCTGCATGTTTGCATATTCTCCGAACGATTGCAAACAATAAGGTTCTAATGCCAGAAAATAACAAAATAGCTCTGCTCATTATAAATACTGAGTTGACTCTTATTCAAATACCAGGCAATAACTAAAAACTTTGAAAATTGAAGTAAAATTTAAGTATCCTAATGATCTCACTCGCCCCCGTGTGGTGAGCGGGTTAGAGAATACCAACTCAGCAGGTCAAAGCTTGTCGTATGAGGTGACTAACAATGATACTGGATTCTTTCGTGGGCCAGTGGGCCTTAAAAGGGTTGTGAAAGATGGAAATGTAAGAATGTATTTACATCAGGCCGTAATACGATAACGGGTTCTTATGGCCAGTTAAGAAGAATAATCTCACTAATGTACTAAATAGCTGTTATAGTTCAGTTTTCGATAAGTAATCGCAACGAATTCTAAACATTCCCGCTTTAGCAGGTTCAATACTCGTTTTTGTATTTCCGTACTGGCTGTGGAAATGCTTGCTACTCTTACTTACTTAGCCTGTGACCTTTGGCAAACAACTTGTAGCCCACCCATGCACCTAAAGTCATCTGTATAGACGCCCGGAAACCAGACACAGTAATAATTAGAGCTACCCACGGTCATTGCCAAACCTTTAAAAAGAACCCAACAAACAATGTCGACGCTGTTCATATGTTTGCTACAACTAAAAAGGTAGAAAAAAAACCGCCTAGAAAAACTCCATCAGGAACTACTCGAAGGGACTGACTGACTTCCCCTGGCACGCTAATCCCCAATGCCGAAAACCTGCTCACTTCAAAATTGCACTCAATCTGCGGCTCAATAAACAAAATTACACGAGCCAAGCGAGCGTCTGTGCGAGACTGCACGAGCGAGCTCCCTTGCTATAGCATTTTCCTATAAGTTTTTCCCAATAAGAAAAAAGCGTCAAGCAATGCTGGCAGCGCCGTCGACGTCGACGTCAACAAATTGAATGCCAAGCCAGAGCCAGAGCCAGCAGCAGCAGCAGCAGCAGCACATATGCAAGGCGCGTGCGAGCGAGACAAACGGCCAACGGTTTGAATGAATGAATTTCAATACATGCAACTGACAGCAGTTATCAAGCGCCAACAACAACAAGAAGAAGAAGAACAACAAGAAGAAGAAGAAGAACTTGTGTCAAACAAAAAAAAAATAGAAGAAAAAATGAACGCTTTTAATATGTGAGCGAGCGGCGAGCGTGCGAATGCGCAGAAAAATGCTCAGCAAAAATCAAAAACCTATTGAAAGAAATCAAAAGCGGGCAGAGCGCTCGAGCTCTCCGCCGATTGAGTGACTCTCACTCTCTCTCTCTCTCTCTGGCCATTTGCGCTCAAAGCCACATACATTGTGTTCGGCTGCAGCGGCAGCGTCGTTGTGGCGTCGCGTCGCCGTCGTTGTCATAGCCGTTGTCGTCGGTTGCGTTCGGTTCGGCAGTGTGTGTGCGCGAGGGTTGTCGCCGCTTCGTTAAGGTTCGATTTGTTCAGTCATCAACTGAATTCGTGACTGGCAACGTCGCCTGTGCCCCGTCTCTTAGAGCAGCTCTGCCGTGTGTGTGGAGTCAAGTTGCGACCGCAAGCAGCACGACGACAACAAGAACAAACAAACAACAACAATAAGCAACGAGAGCAGTAATTCAGTTGAAGCGGCAGCCAATAAACAACAAACACACACAGTACATGAACTACTTGCAACAAGCAACAAAAAGTTGTGGCAAAAAAGTTAACTGTTTTTTTTTTTTTAAACAAATAATTTGTTGTCTTTTTTTTTTTTGCGTAAGTTACGAAGCGCGTGTGTGTGTGAGTGTGTATGTGTAAACGACAACAACAAAAAAAGTATCGAAAAATATTAATATTGAATGCAAAAAAAGAAAAAAGTTTACAAAAAGAAAACCGGGCTCAATGGCCAAAACATGTGTCAAGTAAGCGCCGTGCAGCAGCCACAACAAAAGCAACAACAGCAGCCAAACAACAAGCAACACAGCAACAACAACAACAACAACAACAACGAACAAAAACAACAACAAACAAACAACAGCAATGACAATGGCTTAAACATTGAACGCGGCAAAGTTTTTTTTTTGGTGCTGCACCTTTGGTAGGCGGCACCTGACCAAAAAGTATCTCAAAGATACAAGCTACAAACAAACATATATATGTACACAAATTGCAAACAACAGCAACAAATTATACTATATGCACTGTACGCATGTGTGTGTGTGTTGTGTGTGTGTCTAAGTAACGGCTCTATATATGTGTGTGTGTGTGTGTGTGTCAGTCTGTGTCTGTGATTGTTTTGTTTCACTCAAAAGAAAGCTGCAAGTTATATCTTAATATTAATAATAACACAAATCAAATGCAACAAAATCAAATTGGCAAAAAGTTTTATACAAATTGAATTTTTTTAGCACGTAAACAAACAACAAAAAGCCAAAAGCCAACAAATGCAAATATATATATATTCAAAAAGAAGTGTGCGGTGAAAAGTGACAGTGACTGCAAAAACAACAACAGCAACAAACAAAATCAAAATTCACAACAAACAAAACAAAAGCTGCAATTGGTCAAAATTTAAACTGCGCCTAAATGCCGCTACGCAACAAAAGCAACAACTGCAACAGCAACAACTGCAACAACTGCAACAACAACAACAAGCACAGCGCACTTACATATTCATTAGCAGCCAAATCATTAGATACAACAATTACAACAAGTGCAAAGTGTTAGCAAACAACAACTACAACAAAAGCTAGCGCTAAGAGCAACAGTAAACATAATACCGCAATATACAGCCCACGAATGCAGCCAACATTGCCACAAGCCGCTGGGACAGCCGATATGGATCTGACGGCTGTTCAATCAATCAACGATTGGTTTTTCAAAAAGGAGCAAATTTATTTATTGGCACAATTTTGGCAACAGGTAAGCAACAAACACAAACACAAACACAAGCGCAATGCATTTCCCCAAACTGCCTGACTAACTGTACAAAACAAAAACTGTGAATAATTGTGCTAAAACGGTTTAAGTTATTCTTAGCTTAGTTCTACGCATAGTTTTGCAGCAAGTTTTAAGTGTTTCGCCAGCATGAA
This sequence comes from Chymomyza caudatula, assembly GCA_035041775.1. Classification (NCBI taxonomy): domain Eukaryota; kingdom Metazoa; phylum Arthropoda; class Insecta; order Diptera; family Drosophilidae; genus Chymomyza; species Chymomyza caudatula. Next base: position 5,793,026 of record JAWNKW010000150.1, read on the forward strand.
TCGCGCGTATAGCTAAAGTTTTGATTGAATAGTCAGCAGTTTCGAAAATATTAGTGCTTCTATGACACAGCTTTCAAAAACAATCGTTTTTCAAATCTTGCACATATTTCCTATACTTTGCCCAAACAGTGCTGACTATAAGTATGCGTACAAAGCCAAAGTTCTAAATATGTATTCAATTGAAGTTTTTCAACTATTCTGAAAAAAATGTCTATTGCCAGTTTGCGCTACTGCGCTTGACCTTTTCGATTTGTCGTCTTAACAATGCAGTTTATCTTAATAAGTTCACTTGTTTTTTCAACGTTCAATGTTAACATCTCGTGATCTAGTAATCTAAGCTGTGCTCTCATTTCGACGAATCGCTATTGCAATTGGGTAAATTTGGCAAAATTTGAAAATACCGCAATTTGTTTTTTCAAAAATATCATTTGCGCAAGCCTGATTTTAACTTATAGCCTTAATTTTAAGAAAAACTATTACTATTTTGGGTAAAGCAAATTTTTCCGAAAACTTTATTAGAATCAAGTTTTGGCCTAGTAATTACTAACTGTAATTAGAGTTGCTTAAAAGTTCAAATCTTTTTTGCAGAGTATATCGAAGAGACTTTGAATGCTAACTGTTGAAACTCCACTATATTTACCGTAATATTTGGAAAAAACTATCAAAATTCAAATCTTTGTGTTTTTGAGCAAATCTCTTGACGGAACGCTAGAAGTTTGCAATTTCTATTGGAATTGGGTAGAAATTAGTTTCGAAGATATCTTCTGTATCAAACCGCTTATATATATGATATGTTTAGTTTTCTGGTTTAAGATCAACAATATTTATCAAAGTATTTCAAAAACAATTTGGCAAATCTAAATATTTATTCATTATATAATTTTATATTCTAATGAAAGATCATAGATTTTTTGTATAGACGCTTATAATTAAATGTAATTATCTAATTTTTTCAAAATTGTTGAAAGCAGCTATATAAGAATAAGAAGATCAGCTATCTTACTCTTACTTACTATCTTACTTAATTAGAAATCGAAAGAGTTGTAAGTTTTTGTAGTTTCCGAGCAATTCAAGAACGTTTCTATGAAAGACCCACAAGTTTTCGTATTACAGTCAGCAAACGCTCAAATGTCAGACTTTGCTAATGTTTTCTAAATTCTGCAACATAAATATTAATTAAGAATTGCGTTTCAAATGTGTAGAGGTAGGAGTATTTCAAAATTAATTATTTAAATAAAGACTCACGAGTTTTAGTACTTAGTATTCAGAGTTCATAAATAAGTATATTTCGTATTGTTTGCTGTTGCTGTTACTAAAAATTTGTGTAGATTTCACACTTTTTTTTGACTATAGTTCTGTTATACATACGAACACATCGAAGTCTACTCTAAATTTTTGCGTTTTACTAATTTTTAATTTCCTAATTAGTCTTTTATAATACTTATTAGAAAAGATGATGCAATTAAAACAAAGCTTAATACACACTTTCGTTAAGCTAAGTAAAGACTTTCGTTATTACTTCAAAATTTTGTGTGTTGGCAACTCTTTTTTTTTTTTTAAATTTTTAGTTTTTGTTAAATATGCATAAGGAATTGGTTTGCATGTTATTTTAGAAGCTTATATTCTAGTTGGGGGTAGAGAAGGAGCGCGTCGAAAGCTAATTTAAAATTTTTGTGTTTTTCAAAATTTTCGAAAAACTTATTTTTAAAATTTTCATTAGGAAGTGAGTGATCTAACTTTAGATTGTTTTTTATTATAGGCTTTCGATAGATTTTCGATAAATAGCAATTTTAGTGCCTGCAACTATATTTGAAAAACTTTTCTATTCTAATATTTCGGTTTAGATGTTGTTCAGTGAGCTTTTGTAAAATACTCCAATTCTAGATTATAAATAGTATATAGAGGCTTTTGCACCCTTCTGAAAACCTAAATGGTAGAATAAAGGCTTTCGATACTACCGATATCTGCTCTAAATTATATATAGTCCTTCGATACCAGCGATATCTGCTCTAAATTGTATATAGGCTTTCGACATTCGATGTTTGCTCTAAATTTTTGAATATTTTTTAAACGCCTTTGGATCATAGATTGTATTTTAGATCTGATTCTTTTCTATAGTTGTTTCAAGCTCTAAACACAAAAAGTTATAACTGCAGAGTTTCTATTTTTATATTTCTAATTCGATACTTAGTCCGCCTACAGGGCTTTCTTTTGCTACAGTAATTATTGAAATAAATTTCAGCAAATCCGCTCGAAATGTTAGTTCTCAAGTATTTGCCATAGGTTTTAGATTTCAACGTTTGCTGAAAAGTGCCAAATGATTTCGAACAACGATTCGTGAGTACGAGAAATTCGAAAAGCTATATATTCTATTTGCCCAAATGACAGCTGTGTTTATCATAATAGACACAAACTAGAATTAGTTAAGTTTTGTGTCAAGTTTTGCTTTAATGTGTAATGCCATTTTTCGACCCCAACGCAACACAGTTTTAACTTAAGTTTTTCGGAACTTTAATTCCCTTGTTCTTGTTCTTACACACAGGGAGTTATAGCCACTTTCGGTGGAATACCGAAAAGGCGTCTCTAGACGCTTTTGGTCTAAATTTCATTTGAAATTTTTTAAAAAACAGTCAGTGCAAAGCATGCCTGATAGATTTTCCAATTGATGGACCTATAGATATAGAAATTGAATGAACCCCAGAAGCGTTGATAAACTTTTCCAACACAATTCCAATGACAAAATTTAGCATAAGAAACAATACTTCAAAAAAAAAAAAAACATTAAAATTCCAACTAAATCAATGTGCCACACACAAAAACGAAGTTAACTTTACAATATGAGAAAAACTATTAACTATTTTCCCCGCTCACTTGTTCCATGAAAACTCACTTCAGCTAAACCGCATTTAAACAATTGTGCAGCCAACTAATTGAGTTTGCGTGTCAGCGCCAATTGTTTTTATTGATTTCTGAAAATTTGTTTACAAAATGTAAAATTCAAAATACAACAATAATAACAACAACAAAAAATGAGCAACTGCATAACAATATAAACAAATAAATGTCTGAATAATTAGCAAATTGTTTGCTAAAAGTTGGCCACAAACAGCGAAGATACAAAAACCAAGCTAGTGCGCGCCCAACGTGGGGCCGCTGCATATATCGAACTTTGCTGATCGGTGCAGCAAAAAACCAGACTGGAAACTACCTAGCCGGTAAAAAGTAAAAAAAAAAAAAAAAAAACAGAAAAAAGTACTTAAAGTGCAAGCAGCAAACGTCAGACGACAATTTGGCCGGGCGCCAAACTTGAAACAAATAAGGCAGCCATAACCTGGTCTGTCTCCGGCCGGAGCAGAACAGAACCAGACAGAAATATGAATTTCTAGCGGCAGTATCTTGCCGTAGCTGTCTATAAGTTAGGTACAGGTTACGCCAAGTTAATTAGGTTGGCATAGTGCAACTTTTGATTTGGCAGACAGACATACAGACGGACGGACAGCCAGCCAGCATTGTGAAGCTGCAACTTCTTCGATCGTCGACAGCTGTGCGCAACAGTTTTTAATTAGAATACCTTGGAATAGTTTTTGCACACCTACAAGCCAAAGGCGGCCCAAAGTGGGGCCAGCCGATGAAAACAGAGTTTATAACTAAAAAGATACAATTGTTGCGCTGATCGCGTCACTGTTAAACTTGTTGTGCTGCTTTAGTTTTCTGGAAAATCTTCTCACACACACACACACACACACACACACACACACACACACACGGGCACTCATTGCAACAACTTTGAGTGTTTGCAAATTCCTAGAAAATGGCAGCCAACTCTTCTATGCCACTCTAGCAATTGATTTGTGTATTCCTTGCTTTGTTTTTTTTTTTTTTTCATTTCATTTTTTGGTCTGACGTTTTGCCGTCGGCAATTTTTTGCATGCATGCCTGAAATTTAATACCAATGAAAATAAGAAAATACTTGCCACATTTTGTGGCACATCCATTTGCAATTAGTGCAAAGTGCAGCGGCCGCAATCAATAAAACTTAAATAAGCAAAGCACAGACGCTGCCACGCCCACAACTGAGCGCTATTTTTGCGCCCCACTTTATGTTTTTTCAAGTTTTTCACTTGTATTGCTTTGTTTTTTTGGCATTCGACTTGAGTTAATTCGCAGAATTTCATTCTTTGCTACCTTGACGATGCTCCTCTATAAGTATATAGAAGTATCTCTATGTAGCTGCGTATCTTCTAGATCTTGAGCAGCCTTTAGCTTTCACGTATATGTGTGTGTTTGTGCGCTTAACGAGCATTTGATTTGTTATTAATGGGCAACAAGGCGGTCCAAGCTGTTGGATCATTGGAACTAAGAACCTGAACATCAATTGTTGATAAATGTGCACAGCTAATTCTAAGCAGTCAGCTACATAGAACCCCAAAGTTTAGAGTTTGGGGCTTGGCTGACATACACGAGTTAGACAAATATGTGCATAGATTGATTTCTGGCTATTATTATTAGAAAAAGCACATAAATCAATGGCATTTTGGCAGCGATTTGACGAAAGTTAGTTTAGATACTTTTCTCAAGTATCTTTATTATATCGTGAGTTTTGCGGCCAGAAAAAAAGCAGTTTGACAGCTACATTTCCATTTGGTTGATATTTCCCTGAGATTAAGATGTTGAAATCTTGAGAATTAAGCCATAGTAACGCTATTGTAAAGGTTTTGAGGTTCTAAGATACAATTTTTCGATCAATCATAAATGTCAGTTTGTCAGCTAGATTTCGATTCGGCTGATATTTTGCGGAGATCAAAATCTTGAGAATTTAGCTAAATTGCAAAATTTTGGAGTTTCTTAGATACAATTGTTTAGTCAGACAAATGTATCAGCTAGATTTCGATTTAGCTCAGATTTCACATTATTACCATTATTACCATTTTTCTGGCAAAGACTATAGCAAATTGGCAGCATGATTGGCTGATATTTTACGAAGCTTAAAATCTTGAGAATTTAGCTATAACTTTGCAAAGTTCAGGTTGTTAGATACAATGTTTTGGGCAAAGACGAATGTCAGTTTCTCAGCCACATTTCGATTTTACTGATATTTCGCGGAGATTAAGATCTTGAGATCTTGTGTATTTAGCTAAAAAACCACTGTTGCAAAGGTTATAAGGTTTTCAGTACAACTTTTCGGTCAAAGACAAAAGCAGTTTGGCGGCTCATGACATGTTTCATTGGAAGCGGAATGGTTTAAAGCGGTGTGTTCCATAGGACTTCAAGTTATCCTGTGTGTCAAAGTTGTAAAGTTCTGCGAGTTTTGTTTGTGTTAAATAAGGGTTCTACTACATTTAAGTCTTATTGAAGAAGCAAAGTTCCAAAGTGCTTTGCACATAACATAAGTGTACTCTATTCTTGTCACAGTCTGGAAGATTGTGTTGGAAACTTGTGAACTGTCTACTATTCAGTTTGTTTCCTTGAAAGATTTCGCTTTTCAGCGGTTCTTACGCGTGCAACTTACTTGAATGAGCCGTCTTAGTCAGCACAAATCTGTTTTTGGTTAGTAGTTCAAGTTTAGCTAGCTTCTAGCTAGGAATTTAAGCGTTCTCAGATATGGCTACAATCTAAATTCTTGTCTGCTAGCAACAATGTTAAAAATAAGCCTAAAATTCATTTAAAAATAGTTATAGTTCAGTTTTAACTAGTTTCAACTTCCCGCCGCTCAATAGAAATCGAAACAAAATAATCAAATATTAGCTTTCAAATGGCGTTTTTGTTGTAGCTATTAAAAAGCTAATGTTACAAACTAACTGTACCGATATGTACATAAAATATCGTGCATTTCATAATAAGAATAATATCAACAATAAGCTAAACATATTAATTTGTTAGCCAAAAATAGAAGATCATTAAATAATTAAACAGACGGACGGACAGCCAGACAGACGGAACAGACAGTCTGAACTTGTCTACAGCTGTCCAAATTTTATGACTTCATTTCGGCATTATTATTAAATTATTTAACATTTTTATTTTCATTTTCATTCTTTTGCTTATTGTTTTATTTTATTTTTTGGAGTTTTGGCTTTCAAGTACACACAAAATTGGCACACAACAAAAAAAAAAACCAAAAAAAAACCAAAAAAAAAAAAAAGAACACAAGAACAAACATCAAGAATATGAAATAATAAAACCAATTTGAAGACATCGAAATGTAAACAAAACTGAAACCAAACCGTAAGATACAAATTGCTTGATTAACAAAAATTACGATATAAAGCAGTATCTATAACCACAAGAACAAGAACAACAACACTGTGTGTATCTCTTAAGTAGCGCAATGGCACCGAAAACTAAAAACCGTAAGCAGCCAAAATCCATTTCCGTATAATTTGTTGTAGTTTTTGTGGCTCTTGTTGTTGTTATTGAACGATTGATGAAAAACCCGGTCAACGGCAGTGCAATATATAAACTTGACCCATTAAATGCAGCTTATAGTATCTATGCAAATGTGCTCAATTTTAGCGCTGACTTACCAGAAAAAAACCAAAAAAAAAACAAAAAAAACATCTGAGCTATACAAAAAAAAGATACATTAATTGCCAACTGCAATCGGTAAAAAGATACTTTTGGTGTGTACTATGCGTACCTAGCGCGCATTTCATGCCCAAAATTTTTTTTTTTTTTTTTGATGGTTTGGTTTGGCGTTAATCAAATTGAAACCGGTTTGGCGGCTGCTACCACCGCGACAGCGCTTCCTGTGTTCCAGCGCATTTACGGGTTGTCTGATAGTTTAAAAGTTTATTTCAAATATGGCGCATTTTACAGCGGTGGCTGATAAGTTCATATATATATATATATATATATATATCTATGTGTATATATGTACAACTGTGCTGTCCATTTGCATATTGCCGAAATGAGCAAGCATGGCAGTAAGCCGGGTAAACCTTTTGAGGGTTGCCCGCACGGTGCTAAGCTCTTAGATACACACAGCACGACAGATACAGAGCTACAGATACAGCCAAAGATACAGATTGGCCATAGCACTAGAGGCTAGATACAATCATTGCAGCGAGTTGGCAGCATGCTGCGGCGTGTGTCATATATAATTTTTAGCGTTTTAAGTACAATTTACTAGCAGTCATGTGTGTGTGTGTGTGTGTGTGTGTGTGTGCCACCCTGCAAAGTTGCACTAATTATGCTGAGATACTTGCGCTGATAAGGCACAGCTAATGAGTCATGGCACTAAAGCAAAAGGGTTAAAAATCAAAAAGCAAAAAGTACCAAATTGAAAATTATACAACAAATGACAAAAATCACCCACACACTCACTCCGGGTGAGCGAGAGCGGAAGAGCGCGAGTGTGCGAGCGAGAGCGCGTGCTATGTCTATGAAATTGAACGAGCATTTGAATGTTCAGTCAATCGCTCGATCGCTGCCAGCAGATATGTTAATATAATTAAATTAATTTGTCAGCACGGAAATTAAAACCACACAGCAGCAGCAGCAGCAGCCACATACAACAGTTCCATATCTCTCTAGACAAAATGTATCTATAACATGCGCTCAACGACGACGTCGCCACGACTAGTCGTGCCACAAAAATGAAAATCGAACAATTAAACTCTAGGCGTGGGTGCTACTATAGCACATTATTGGAAGCTCCGAGCTGCTCTGGTCCAATGGACGGACGCACAGATCGTACCGCACCGCACCGAACCGTCCGCACTAATAATGTGAAATAAAAAATCATTTGAAAATTATTATTAAAAATTGAGTTCATGAACTGTGTTGACTGCGACTATATGCGATATACGATATAATATACTATAATATAGTGGCTTATATATATGGCGATAACTTGCTCCGTTGACTGTTGATCAATTTTTATTATGATTGCCACACTCACACACACGAATAGTATCTTTGTTTTTGCCTTTCCGGTCAGTCACACACACACACACACACACACTCATGCATATAAATTTGCTATTAATTATTAATATTTCTACATAACTAATTGAGCATTTGATGCATTGTCGAACTCAATTTTGTTTTATCAAATGTTCTATAATAGATTTTATGGAAATGTAAGCTACAGCAATAGTTTCTAGTTTTGTTTCGCTAGTAACTTGCTCTATAGACTTTCCGCCGACCTGCATCATTTTGCAAATGTTATCGATTTCTAATCATACACTCAATGCTTCGCTTGTCCATGACATTGCTATCGAAATGATCTCTAGTAACTTCTTGCTCTTTAAAACTATATAGCGTGTGCACTTTTTTGTGAGCTTTTGTAACATTGCATATCTGATACTCACTTATAACGAAAAAATTGTGTATCTTTGTACCTGAAAACGTTTAAAAAGCTAGTTTTTAGATTTGCAGAATGTTCTTTAACCCATTAAATTTATTCTCAATGCTAGAGAAGTTCCTAAACATCGTTTTTAGTTTTGAAGAATGCTCTTTAACCCATAGTCTTTGTTCTAAACAGAGACTCAAACCGTAATCGTTATCCAAAACAACCGATTGATTTTTGAAACGGTAGCCGTAACGTAAACGAAATCAATTTTTTTTTAAAAACCGATAACCATTAACCTTTATTATTTTTCCCAAATAACCGAATTGAAACCGATATATTTATACCGGCACGATTTCGGTATTGTTCTTTTACGTCTTACAGTGGGGCCATCTGAATTCTTATCCGCAATATTCATAGCTGAAACAGAGAATCCCTTAAGCTTCTGCGTAAACCGCAACAAATATCGGTGAATCGAATTGAAACCGATATTATTGAAAAAAGAATATCGAAATAAAACCGTTTAACGGATCAGGAATACTGGTACTACCGTAATCGTAACCGTATACGAAATAAGTTTCGGTTTGAATCCCTGCTTCTGAATATTTGTCAATCAAAAATTTGCGTTTCCTACTTTAAGAAATACGTACTTAACTTACTCTTAACAATAATTGTGTTCATTCCTTGACAAAAATTACACATTTTTTCTATTTGTGTACTTACTTTGATGACTTCAAACGTATTGAATCAATAACTTTATTGGTTTCCAGCAGCTTTGCCAATAAGTTGTTTTTCTCGTTATACCCATACGCTCAGTTTTAATTCATATCCATGAAACTCTTGATAATAATTATTAATAATAATAAAAAACACTTACAAAGCACTCAAAAGTCACACCTTTCACAATGCAACTAAGTCATTTTTTTATTGCAGCGCTAGCAACTTTTTCTACTGCAAACATCACCGCTTTGCAATCAAAGCACTCTAGCAATTGCAATGTGAACGCAATAGCTTTTTAGCTTGCAATTGCAGTGTAAACGCGCTATAGATCTGTTAACTTGAGTTCGCTTTGAGCATTGGGCTGCAAGTTACTCGCAAGGCAAGCAGTTAGCTATGTAAATAGCTTTTTAGCTTGCAACTTGCCTGCAATTGCAGTATGAACGCGCTATAACGCTGTTACGCTGACTTAGTAGCTATACAAAGTCTATATACATAGTGACCAAAGTAATAAACAACAGATTTTTAGCTTGCAACTGGCGTGCAATTACAATACAGACGTGCTATAACTATGTTAACTTAAACACGCTTGGTGCTGCAAGTGACTGTCAAAGTAAGCAGCTTAAATAGCTTTTTAGTTAAAAACTCGCTTGCAATTGCACTGTAAACGCACTATAACTCTGTTAAGTTGACTTAATAGTAGCTATATAAAGTCTATATATAGTGTCTAAAGAAATTGCAATATGAACGCATTATAGCTCTGTTAACTTAAGCTCGATTGGCGCAGTAAGCAGTAACCTCCTAAAATAGTTTTTTAGGTAACAACTCGCTTGCAATTGCAATTCAAACGCTCTTTACCTATTAAGTAAGCGCTCGAAATCTTAGCTAGATGCTTAGCTGGCCTGAGTTCTGCTCTAAAAGAGCAGCTTCAACAGCGAATACACTATCCAACTAGAATTGCTAGCAAAATTGTACTTTTGTAACTCGGCTATGGTAGCAGCTAGCTTTGCCAGTTTAAGCTGGACACAGCGCTAAGTCTTGGAACTGTATTACTTGCCAGTATTCCGCATATACTTACAATGGAAGTTATTTGAAAAGCAGCTTAAACTGTAGCTTGGCTCACTCAATCCGCATTTCTTTTAAATTGTCATTAATTGCGCATCTACAAAGCGTTTTAAAGCCCAAAAATGCTTTCCATTGTGCGCTACAAATCGAGGAACAAAAAAAAAAAAAAACGACGAAAAAAAGATCTTGAAATCCAATGGCTTTTGTGTGTACAACTTAATAACGACTAATTGTCTTTTTATATGCATGAAGCCGAATCCGAGGCAGAGCCAAAACCAAGCCGTCTTCAGAAACCTGTCTTGGAAATCTGTTGCTGACGCTGGTTGTCGACGTCGACGTCAACGTCACCGTCAACGTCAACGTCGACGTCGCCAGCGTCGGCAACTGATGCTTGATTTCATTACCGCTGCACAAAACGGACGAATGTCTTTCATCTTCAGTTGTCAGTAATTTGTGCAGCTCAATATATCAGTCGATATCTTATGAGTTTTTAATTTCAGGTTAGCGCGTCCGAGTGTGTGTGCGTGTGTGCGTGTGTGTGTGTGTAACTGTGTATAACTGTGAGTACATCATGGCCATCAATTTGATTTCCTACAAAAAGAGTTTTCCATGGCTCAGCCTGAACCTGAAAAGGACAAATCGTTCAAGCAACTCTGTGCGGCACTGAGGATATTGAATAAAATATCATTTTGTACACGCCCACTTGACAAACAAACAGAAAAAAACAACAACTATGATGATGATGATGATAATGAGTTTTGAGAGACTGGCGCATATTGGCAACTTTTGAGATCGATACGCCATGCAAAAGCTTAGGGTATACATATGTGCAGTGTATGTGGCGTTGGAGCCCGACTGCGTCCGTCCAACTTGAGTAATGACCAACGCCTGGGGAGCGTACATTAAAAAGGAATCATCATTATTGGCAGTTCACTGTTGCGATTGAGGGGATAAAGGATTATATGATGGCCGGACCATTAAGCTGCCTCCCCGCTGTCCGAGCTCGTTGCCGTCACAAAAGTTCACTTAAGATTCCGACACTTTCTGCCATTCAATTTGAATGCACATAAAATAGTTAAAAATAAAGACTAAATAAATAAAATTCAAAATAATAAATAAATAAATAAACTATATGCAATTTAGCTGCACGCTCCCCTTCATTGCATGTTTTTACAATTTTTTATTGATGTTTTAATTAAGTTGTTGGTTTTTTATACTACACGCCCACGCTGCCACATTTTCTCTCTCGCTCTGTCGATGTCTGTCAGTCTGTCAAATGTGCTGACTCTTCTTGTTTTTATTATTTTTGGCACGACACGAAAATTAGTTTAGAATATAATTCGCTTTGACTTTGAGTGCTTGTTACGATTTGCTAGTTTTTTTTTTTCTAGCTTTTTTGATTTGTTGCTACAATTTAAACTAAGCATTTCAAACATTTCATAAATTCATATAAAATACCATAACTTTTTTGTTTATCTAGCTAACTACAGCAATTTAAGGGTGTCTTTTAGTTTATTTCATTGAAATTCTATGTCACTTAGATGTTGTGTTAGTCTAGACAATATGCTATTTTATAACCAATAAAGCCAGTATACCAGAGTTTTCCAGAATCGTTTACCATAGGTTGGGTCTAACTGCATGCTTATTCTCTAGCTAGCAGAGCCACTATAACAATTTTGGCCGAAATTCCATGTCATTTAAGGGTTTCGAAATGGGTTACTATAGGTTCTGCCTGTGTAAGGCTAGCCAAATCGTGCCAAATCAATGTGTTTACTAGTAGAGCGCTCGAGCTTTGAAAAATCGCGTCACTAAACGGCTGCCAAATTGTTTGGTATTTTCAGCTACTAACTGTACTAACCTTGCCTAAAATTCTCTAATATGTAGTGGTTTAAGAATGGATTACCATAGGTTGTGCCTGATCTTATGTGCATTTGGCAGCTCGCAAAACAACTATAACAAATTTGACCGAAATTCTATGTTTTATTCATTTATTTATTTTATTCTACGTCATCTAAAGGTTTCAAAATGGGTTACTAAAGGTTCTTCATGTGTAAGGCTAGCGAAATCGTACCAAGTCAATTGCGTAACTAGTGAAGCGTTCAAGCTCTGAAATTTCGGGAAAGTGAATTGCGTAACTAGTGAAGCGTTCAAGCTCTGAAATTTCGCGAAATTTCGGCTGCCAAATTGTTTACCATAGTCTGCGTATAAGTGCATGGTCATTTGGTAACTCCTAAAGCCACCATTTAAGGGTTTCAAAATGAAAAAATTCTCTAAAATTTAGTGTTTTTAGAATGGATTACCATAGGTTGTGCATGACTGTATGCGCATTTGGCAACTCGCAAAGCCACAATAACAAATTTGGCCGAAATTCCATGTCATTTAAGGGTTCCAAAATGGGTTACTATAGATTGCTCATTATGCAGCCGGTTCTACACATATTTGACAGAATGTAACTCAAATTTGTTCTCATGTCATTTACATATTATCGTATTGGTTTTTAGGGGTTTTACAGCTAATGCAAGACGCATTTAGCGTTCAAATTTCATGTCTTTGATGCGCACTCAATCTTTTTTTTTTTGGTTTTATTAATTTACTGCGTCATAAGTCGCATATCCTGCCCGGCATTGTCTTTGTGCTCTTCGCTGACCAAATCCCAACTGGTGTTAATATCGCCGCTGCTGGCAAACTACCCGCTGCCGCTGGGCTAACCGGACGACAACATCAGCGCTCAAAAGGGTTCCGGCAGAACCCATATCGTTTTGGTTTGGGGTTGTATTGGTTTTGGTTACAGCTTAGTTGCTTGTCTCATAGCTCAGGCAGCTCTGCTGCTGCCATATATGTACATATATATATATATATTTTAGTGATTTCGTTAGGATGTCAATTGTCAGCTGGAACAGCGCGTTATAATTTATCAGTTGTATGCAAATGAGTTTGATTTATTCAATGAGCTGGGCATAAATTTTCGTAGCACTTTTTTGTACTAATTTTGTTTTCTTTTTATTTGCGTTTTTTTTTTTCAAAAATTTATATAAAAAATTTACTGCGACCCTTTTTTTGGTTGCTGTATTTCGATTTTTGGACAGCTGTGCTGTGCGTGTGTGTGTGTGTGTGTGTGTGGCACTGGAATATGTTTGATAGCGCTGTCAAGCTGCCGAACTCTTGCCGCACTGCGATTTTTTAGTTCTAGTCATGGCGAATTAGTGTTCCGATGTTTATACATCGCCGTCGCCGTTGCACGCTACAAAGCAAATCATCGCTGCGGCTCATTGCAAGGCAACAGACGTAAAAAAATGAAGAAAAAAAAAGACAAATACAAATACAAATCGGGGAAAAATGAATAAAAATAAAATATATATGCGGCATATGCAACAGACATCTCAGACTTGTACGGCGATCGACAGCGATGCGCAAAATGCGGCAGCATTTGGGGGGCATGCAGCATAAAAACACATATGCTTGCTGCTTCTATGTGCCCCAGTGTGTGTGTGCGCCCCACTCAATCATAAAGCATTGGCAGGCGTAAATCAAATCAAGTAGCAACATCCAACAGACAACCAAGCAACAGTTGCAGCTCTGCCACTGCCTGCTGCATGTTGCACGCACAGCCACAAAAGATGCAACGGCAACGTTGACGTTGACGTTGCTGACGCTGCCGCTGCAGCGGGGGATGCAACGTTCAGACAATGATTAAGTAGGCAAAATGTGCCGCTGCCATTGCCACTGCCCCTTGTGCCCTTATTCAGTTCTCATTCCCATTCCCGTTTTTGTTGTGGCTGTTTTCCCCCTTTTTTTATATTTTTAATTATTAACGTACAGCTTGACTTAAAAAAAAAGCAAATCAGAAAAAAAAAATGGCTAGAAGTTGCGCACATTTTAAATTCAAGTGCAAACAATCACATTCCCAATGAGCTGTGATCAGCTATGAGTGCTAGCTATAGCAAACTAGAGTTTCTTGGCCGTATTCTTCAGATTCGACGAATTTCTTTTTTATGAGCTAGAGCTGCAGTGTATATTCTTAAAACACGGTATTCGGCCGAATACTATCTGTTATTTTGCAGATATGTTCGAATCATTAATAGTTGGGCACTGATCATTGCTTCGGCCGAACACTAGCGACTATTCGGCTTGCGTATATTTAGTCCTCACTATTTCCTGTTCCGCTTACAAGCAAATTAGTTGTGCTTGCCAAACTTTTGCATACCCAATATTACTTTCAAATACTGTCTTATATTCGGCTGCCGAATATTTGTGCTTTAACGTTACGACTTGCGTATATCCAGTTTTCAGCTGAGAGCGGTGTTTCATTTTATTACTTCTGCCAAATACTGTCTGCTATTCGGCTGCCGAATATAGTAAATGGCCAAATAATATTTCGCTGCAAGCTCAGTATATAACGATCAAAGCTTCAACCGCATGCTATTTTCGACCTTGGATTAAGAACGTTGTCTACTTTACGACATTCAAACAAAGCAATATTCTTTGGCACACTAGCATTAAATAATCATAGCTGCGGCCGAATAATGTCTGTATTCAAGTGCGTGTTCTTGGTTTAAAAGGTAATAAGCGTAAACACATATTGTTGCAACTTCATCATATCGCGATCAACCGACTCAGCGACCTAATATTCGGTCTTTGGCACTGTCTACTATGCGGCGTTCGGATAAATACATTTTTGCTTATAATAATCATTGCTTCGGCCGAATACTGTCGAATATTCGGCTGTCAAGTCGGCTAGACAACAAACTGTCCAATCCCATTACATTGCAACTTCAGTTCAGTGTTTTGACCGAATATGTTCTACTGTTCGGTATACGGCCAAAATACTATTCGTACTGATATTATTGAATGACAATACTTTCTACTGCCTTGCTTGCGAGTGCTTGAAATGCTACTATTTAATTTTAGGGTTTTCCGTCGTCTTGTCTAATGATCAGCCAAATTCCCTTGAAATCCTTTAACTGAAATTGTTGATAAAAAGTGTAAGCTTTGACATATTTTAAAGCTTCTTAATTTGCAATGCATTCTATAAGTTATATAAGTAGTACTCTTAGATAGTCTTTATATGGAATATATAACATAGCTAGTTCTAGTTCATCGCAATGAATTTGGTTCATTTTGTTCAAGTTGTGCTCTCCGCAAGCGAATGCACTTTTTCATCCTCCACACGTTCATTCAAAGTTCAATGTTTAGTGAATCCTTTCAACACTTTATCAACTTTTCAGTTATTGATCAGCGTTCATTACTACCGAACTACCAAATAAATACTAACTGAAGTGCTGGACTGCTGTTGCTACAGTAGGCACTCAAGTGCATGCACCGTGATTTTATCGTTCAACTATTGATCATAGTTATAGAGCTGCTAGACAACAACCAAAAAAAAAAAAAAACACTCATAACTCTTTCAAGTGTATTCCACAAATATTTCGAGTGTTCGATTTATGCATACAAATTCTCAAATAGTATACAAAACTTTTTTTTTCAGCTTTACTAAAGATCAGATCAAATTGTTCAGATATAAGACAACGCCTACATATGCATATGAGTGTGTGTGTGTGTTGTATGAGAAATTCTCACAGAATGCCAGTTCTCGTTTGGCTTTTCACAATATATTTTTCATGTTCTTTGGTTGGGAATCTGGCTCTGCTCTGTAGTATGTTGCTGACGCTGCTTTTTGAAGTACGAACGACAAGTTTGCTTTGACGTGCTAGTTGTTGTTGTTTCCAATGGTATTTTGTACCAAATAATGCCTAAACATATGAATTATTATATAGATCAGCTGCAAAGACGACAGATCAGTTGTTCATTGCTCATTGCGACAGCTACTTGAACAACTTGAGAACTGATTGTGCCTGCCCCATTTGTTGTTGTCTACGTGGTGTTTGTTTTTGTTGCACTAAATACTTTGCTGTACCAAATGCCAGCAGCGATCAATGTGATCAATCGCGCTTCAATTTTTCTTCTGCTCAGCAAATATCTTATGCTAGTACCAACTACTTTTTCTCTTGTTTTATTTGAATACCCTATAAACATAGGAACCAACCCAGCATGTCAAAGCTTGTCGTATGAGGCGACTAACAATGACACTGGGTTCTTTCGAGACCAGTAGAGGCACGCCAGGCCTTAGAAGGGTTGCGCGTAGGTTTTGGGAGCCACCACGTAAAACCACAATTCCAATGAAAGAATGTATTTACATCAGGCCGTAACCCGGTAACTGGTTGTTATGACCAGTTAAGAAGAAGATAAACATAGCAAACAAGAGTATTATAGATGAGACGGTGACGCAGGCGTGGCAGTTTAGCATCAGTAGTTAAGTGTTCGTATTAACAACTAGATCTTGTAGATCATAAGAGTTGGAGTTATGCAATCGTATGAAAACTTCTAGCATCATCATCATAGCAAAACATGCATTTACCTTGGGTTTCGCGAAATTAAAGGGTATCCCACGGACGGTTACCATGCCAACGTAACTATTTCTTATTTTTTTGGTGCTTTTGTCGTTTTCATTTCATTTCGTTGGCTCTTCGCTGATGTTTTTGTCAGCGGAAATCTTTTGTATAGAGCTCAAGTGTTCCGCCTGTTGTTCTTCTTGTTGTTGTATTATTAGCTAGTTCAATTTGTAGAGTGCGGGCGTTTGGAACTATGGTACGGAGCAGAGGAACCGCAGCCAACAAGTGGCAGTTCAATGCTGCTAAGTAGCTCAGATAATGGCACAACAACAAGAGCAGCGCGTAATACCACAAAGCCCCCCCTAAAATAATTGAGTGTCAATTATATACACAAGCACATTTGTCTACACACACATATGAGTGTCTACACACACTCACGCACACACATATGAGTGTCTACACACACTCACACACACACATATGAGTGTCTGGGTGTTACTTACTGTCAGCTGCTGAAAATATTAGAAAAATTATAGGCGTAAATATTATGCATTTTTTTGACTTTACGCTGTTGTTGTTATTTCCTTTTTGTGGAGAATATTGGGGCATAACGAAAAAAGTATATAATAAGTATTTTTAATGCGTTGTATGTTTGATGCCATTGAGACAGTCTAGGCTATAACGCCTTCATTATTAATTTATGAGTCTAATGGAGCAAGCAGCAGCCGCAGCAGTGACAGTGAAAGATACGTATAAGCAATTTCCAAATAGCACATTAAAAACCGTTGCTGGCGTTGTTGATACACATTAGTTGTATATTATGATAGAAAATTCAAATCGTTAATGTCAAATTAAAAATAATATGCAAATATATTGGTTTTATAGTATAGTTGACGAGCATAAATTTTCAAATATGACAATTTTTCGAAAACTCTACAAAGTCTACACAGCACTAAAAGCTGTTTCGAACGCAAATAAGTGCCGCATATGAGCTGCCTAGCATAAATATGCAAAAATGACAAATTTTTGAAAACTCTACAAAGTCTACACAACGCTAAAAGTGACTCTAACAGCAAAGCAATGCGGCGCATGGCTTGACAGCAAAGTTTTACATGTTTTCTGGCAAAAAAACGCAACTCTACAAACTCTACAAAAAACTCTACACTCGCCTCAAAAGTTGCGCTGACTCATATTAAGCCAACATCAGTCATAAAAATGCACTTGTTGGCTGCCAAAAGTGTCTTGCAGCCAACCGAGTGCCTACAAAGAGTGGTACATCTCATATATGTATATTCACTACCAGCGCATTGTGGAACAGACTAATAAAAATTTTGCTGCCGCTGCTGCTATATCGAACGACATAAAAACTGATCGACAACGACAAATATAACTCGCCTTGTGGCCGACCGATGTCGGGCGGCACAAATAATATCCACAACTTGCCGGGCTGCCGACGCCGCTGCTTCTGTCGTTCTGTCGCTCTGTCGCTCTGGTGTTGTTGTAAATTTTAATGATCTGTCATTTCGATTTATATTATTTTCGAAACACACAGTCAAAGACAAAAGAAGCACAGCGATCGCTGCCACTTCATAGAGCGCACGTCAGCTGCATATTAAATTAAAAGGTATTATATTGTACTAAGTATACACACACACACACACACACACACAGATACACACTCGATTATAGCCAAGCAGAGATAAAGTGCTAGAGCGGTATCCAAAGGGGGGCTGCATCGGGTATGGCTGGCTGGCTGGCTGGCTGGCTGGCTGACAGCTACATAGATACATTTTGTACATGTGTCAAGGCAGAAGTGTAGAGCGGTAGCGGTCTAAGGGGTGCGGGGGCGGAAGGTGCCCCAAGTGAACTTGTGCGACATCGAGCGACAAACGTCGTCGACGACTGACGACTGTTCGATAAAAATATCACACATCGATAGAATTTGAATTTGAAAATGAATTTCAATTTGAATTTTTTGCTCAGCTGTGTTGTTGTTGTTGTTGGCTGTTCTTGTTCGAATTTGGCATAGTTTCTGTCATTCAACCATTGTTCTGCAGCAGCAGCAAAACTCCCCGCTGCTAATGTCATGCGCTGAGAACTAGAGCGCGTTGCATGCCCCTCGGCCTTTGTTGTCTATTTTCATTTTTTTTTTTTTTTCACATAGCTTATGTAGCTACTACTTGTTGTTGTTGTTGGCGGCCTTTTAATTTATTTGTTTTTTTGATTTCACAATTTTTCGATCAACCGAAAAAATAAATTTTCAAATTCTGCTATACTAGCTGCGCTGCTCATGTGTTTTTGTAAATTTTCAAAAACAAAAGAAACGCAAAGTTGTCATAAAATTTTATTTCTTTGGCGGTTGTTTTTGAACAAATTGGCCTTATAGCATATACATGCGCTATATATACAGCATATATACATATATGTATATGCATAGGTATATATGGTATACCTATAGATGTATGTGTACGGATCAGTTGTGTTATATGATCGTTTGTCTTGCCAAGCTCTATGCCAAAGCGTTAAATTGTGAAAATTTTCGATTGTCAATAGGCCACACCAAGGCATGGTGTGTGTGTGTGTGTGTGTGTGAGTGTGTGTGTGTGTGGGTGGCGTCTCTATTGTATTCTTGCAACATATAGGGGGCAATAGGGTAAAAGCATGTTAAATTGTCTTGTCTATTCTTTTGCTTTGCTGTTAATTTGCGCAAATTTATTTATTGCATCTAATTTTAGTCTAGGATTTTGTCTAGCCTATAAAATCAGAGGCTATATAATCAAAAAAGCACAAATTTTACATGTGTGTTAATGCTATTATTTTTCACAAAACTTCATAATATGTGCTTATGTGAGCAAGGGCCTAATGTTCAGTCATGAGTTTGTGCATTGATAATTTCCGTTTGATTTGTGCAGTTTTACAGCATATCTCAGCGACTTGCTTGTATTGCACGCATTACAAGCCATAACTGCTTACAGTTAGTCATAATATCAAGATAAATAGTCTATTAAAACTACTTTAGCCCTCGTAACATTGCTAAATGCTTAATGTGCCATAAAACACATCTAGGCATTTATCAGGCACTCCACACACACACACACACACGCTCACTCACAACCCCTCCAATTATAATTGGCAAACACTGATAATGCCCGCCCCCTCCTCAAACATGCTGCAAACCCGCTTTAATTATGATATAATGTTAGAAATATGGCCAACTATTTCACGAGTATCTTAACGCCGTTGTCCCTTTCCTATACAAAGTCAGCGTGAAACTTTGCGCACTTTTAATTGCCAGCTATTTGCCGTTTTCGGGCGGTTGGGTTTTAGTTTGATGATTTCTATTGAATTGTAGCCCCTTGCTTTTTGGGTTCTTGTCAACGTTCTAGTCATCGTGCCCTTGCCAGTTTATGGCTTTTGCTTGGGTTAAACTATTATGAAGTCATAATTTCTGTCATATCATGCGACCGCACTCTACAAATATGGCCCATAACGCGATCGGTGCGTGTTGATAAGAAGTTGCGTCATAGAGATACAGTAGCAACAGCAACAACAACAATGATAGCAAGTGGACATGTTGGAAAGTCAAGTGTTTTGGCTCAGCATTGCTGTCTAGGTTGGCCAACAACGCAAGCGCTCTCTCGCTCTCTCTGTCTCTCTCTCTTGCGCTTTATTAACCCTTTGGCAACAAGTTGAAAAAAAGCCGCCATAGAAACGTGCAATAGCTGCTTGGCACACACACACACACACACACACACACACACACGCACAACCAGCGCCATATAGGCACATTAAACATGGCGCATTTGCTGCCGCTGCTGCTGAATTTCCGTTATGTTGTTGCCAAAACTATGCCAAAAACTTTCAAGGACATGCACACACACACACACAGACACACACACACACGCACACACTCACGCTTATACACATACAATTGCGGCTTTTTTGAGACACTTGAAATGCGCAAAACACACACACACACACACACACACACACACTGTTAGATAGAGCCACACGCACTGTGCGCCTAAGTTGTTTTGATTTTTGTGTCAGCTGCGACGCAGCAGCAGCGTTGCCAGCAGCGCAGCAGCAGCGCAGCAGCCGAAGTCTGCTGTCGTCTGTTTTGCCAGCCGCAAAACGTGCGTAATTAAAAGTGTATGTGTGTGTGTGTGTGTGTGTGTGTGTGTTTGTCTGCTGTCTCTAATGTTTAACTCTTTAAACAACACTGCGGCGCCCAAATGTATGCTATGAAAATGTACTTTTGGCTGCCTGCGCTTTAAAACTGTTGCATGCTGGCAGCAGCAGCGGCAGCAACAACAAATTCTAAACACACACACACACAGCTAAGTAGACTTGTACAATTTGTATAGTTCTGGCGGCAGCCATTTTGAAGCTCAAGGACACGCCTAGCACTAGCTACTACTGTACTGCACTTCAACTATTTAACGCCACAGTTGAAGCTCGTTAATGGAAACGCAGAGCGCAGCTCTTTGCCGGTTGACACGCCCAAAACTGTAAGGATGTCTCGCTTAAAAGCTACATTTTTCTATTAGCATACTAGCTAAGTCAGTAAATTCATTATATAGATTCATTCCTCCCGTTGCCATTCCCCTTCCCGTTCCTCTTCATTCTTTTTGTCTCTCTCTGCTTCATACTAAGTCAAGCTGCGGATATTGGTACCAATATCTTTATATCCTCTGCCTCTACCTGTACCTCTATCTTTACCTTTTTCCTACCTCAATTCAAAAGAATTCTTTACCTAGTCAAAGTTAATCCTTGCCTACTATATAAGTAGAAACACATTTAGTATGTTTTATATGAAAAATTGTTTTTCTCGATATCTTTGGGGTCAGCTATTGGTATTCGTCCAAACTTCACAAAAACCTACTCCCTAATACTGTCTACAATGTGTAAAAATTTGCTTGAAATCGGCTCACGCGTTTTCGAGTTTAGTGAGCACATCACTGTTTGAGGCTTAATTTATATATATATATATGTTAGTTGCACTGTTGCCTTTCTTCATATGGCCAGATGGGTTGTTTTTAGCTGAGGCTTTACTGTACTCGCAGCCGCAGAGACAGTAGAGAGATAAAAAAACAGGCAGCAGAGCAAAGCTAAGTTTAAGACACGGACAATGTTAAAAATATGTTAAAATGTGGCACAAAACAACAACAACAAGAACGAGTACAACTAATACAACGCTCTTTATGTGTGTGTGTGTGTGTGTGTGTGTGTGTGTATGTGTGTGTGTGTGTGTGTGTGTGTGTGCTTTTTACTGCTGCGATGCCAACTGGCTTTTTGTTAGTTGTTGTTGTTGCTGCTAGCAGCCAGTTGGCAGTTTTTGCTACTAATTTTGCTACTTTGCTTCAATACAAACACACATTTATATATATGTGTGTGTGTGTTTGTGTGTGTGTGTGTGTGTGTGTGTCGGCGCCCACACTTTTCTGTGCTTAATTTGCTTTTTGGGGCTCTGCGCCTTACACTATGCTACACAAACTTTTGCCGCTCTTTCTTTAAATTTAATTTCTCTTGCTAGTAGTGTAGTTTGTGGTTTTTTTTTCGAGTCGTTTTTGTTTCGGTTGGCTTTGTTTTTCTGTATTTTATTTTGGCCTGCTTAGAATTTTCGTTATTGTTTGTTGTCTGAGGTTAGTTTTCACTGCCGCCAACGTCTGCTGCGCTGTCGGCGTCGCTGCCGACGCTGCCTCTTGGCGCAATTCTGTGCGCCTTTTTACAGCTGGCTTTAATTAGAACATTTTACTCTTGCCAAAGCTGTCTCGCTGTCGCTGTCTCTCTCGCTCTTTCTCCCTCTCTCTCTCTCTCTCTCTCTCTGTCAGTGTGTGTGTTTGTTTTGTGTGGGCAACAGTTGGGCATTGGACTTTAAGTTAAACAGTCTTTAAATTTAACCCGTTGGTGCCCCCTCAAAGCTAGCTCAAGGTCCTGCTGCTGTTAATCGCATTGACATTTAAGTCTGTGCCACTTCAAACTTGCCGCCTGCCACTCAACAACAACAACAACAACAAGCGCAACACGGCGGGCTATCAGTCAGTCAGGCATTTTAAACCCTTTTGCAGTGAAGTTGCCCAAGCAAAAGGGTTAAATTTTTCACTCTTTTTTTTTTTTTTTTTGTATTTTGAGTCTTGTTTTTGTTAGTTAGCCAGCAAAATGCCAGCATACACGCGTCAGGCGCGCGTTCTCGCCTGGCCGTCACAATTCGCGGCATGCCACAAATTTTTACCGCAAACTATGTGCCTGAAAAAGTCAAGCGGCAAGCTGGCTTTAAAATGTTGCATGTTCTGTATGTATCTTTTAGCTGCGAATAATGAAACACCCACAAAAGGCGAAATTTGTCTTAAAGTCATAATTGAAGTTTTTTTTATAATTCGAAAAACTAAATTTAAATGAATTACAAATTTATATACATGAATGAAACTTGAGCCAAATGTTTAAATATTGAAGTTACAACAAAAATTTCCTAACTAAAAAAAATCAATAAATATCAATAAAACTAATAATAAAAAAGTTAATAAAATGAAAATAAATAAGTATAAAAAAAGAAGCATGAGTTTCTTCAAGTTTTCAAACATCTTTCAATAAAAATTTGATCAAAACTTTTGAAAAGTAAAAAAATTTCAACCGAATATAGCAAAATTCTTGATTCATTCACTTAGGTTCTGTAGTCCTGAAGTTACGATGCCTGAACCTAGAGCTAAGCACCGATAGAAACAATGGCAATATAGATTACAAAAAGTGCAAAGTTCTTTTGATTTCGGCTTTAAAGCTCAAATGTTGATTTCGAATCGTTGTAAGAATACTTAATACGCGTATAAAGTACTCTGCCCTCACTTGACGCGACTATGATGCACATAGTTATCGAATATCACTTGCAACCAAAAACTTGAATGAATGTCACGAGAAACTGTTGCAACGCGAATGGCTTTTGACAATGCTTGCAATCGATTCAAGTTCAGAATGGAACAACGCCTTGGGTATAAGACCGAAGCGTATGCCGTCACAATAATCTGTTATTTCGCTCGAATGGTGTTACATTTGTTTGCTGTTACGCAGCTGTGTTAGCAGCGTTCAAGAAACAAACCAAGTTTGCACTACTAAAACACGCTTTGTTGCAATTTGTTCTGAAGTATACCCGAAAACTATCTTAACTAATTGCTTCTATAACTACGAGAAATACTAAACAAATGATTTATCTTTTATTTGCAGGTATGTGATGATATTTCTGCCACTTAATAAAACACTAATTAAGTCAGCAAGTAAGTAAAAATATGTCGCTAATCATGTTCGATACTTGAGTTAACATTTCGATGTCGTTTTATGGTATTATGATATATGGTTGCACACCTTTCACACACGCTCGCACATATGGTTGACAGAGCTCCCCCTAGAGCCAAAAATAGCTGAGAAACCGTGTGAGCAGCAGCTAAGTGCCATATTTGGCTATTAAAGGTCATTATGAGCGTGATAATAATGATGATCATGTCAAAATAATGCAAGATGCTGTGGCAAACAAAGCGCAGCCTAAGTGGCACAGCAACTGAGTTTCGGATTGAGGCAGCCGCAGCAGCAGTAGCAGCCTTTAATTAGGCACCCCAACACACTCACTCACACACACTCACACACACACTCACTCACTCACACACACACACAGTTAGACTCTCTTACACTGAAATAAAAGGAAGTCAGGGTAGCGCATATTTCATGCTGCTTCTTGCTAGTGCTCTTAAGTCTACATTTTGATTTATATGCACGCCCGCGCATGCTTCGATTTTTTACAGTTTCTTGTTGCTTGTTTTTTATACCCTGTACCAGAGTGTAAAAGGGTATTATAGATTTGTGCAATTTATGTAACAGGCAGAAGGAGGCGTGGCAGACCATATGTTCCATGGGCAAAAATTGTCAGAAGCAATAGTCGAGTCGATATAGACATGTCCGTCTGTCCATCTGTCCGTGTTGTCGCACCGTTCTCGGAGACTATAAGAGCTAGATCAAAATTTTTTTTACCAAAAGATGCGCATTTTCCCTACGCAGATCATGTCGATATCTCACACCCTACCCGCGGTTTTAATCCACACCATAAGAGCTAGCCAATTGAAACTTGGCACAGTTATTCACACTATTACTGTGCATGTGTACTGTAAAAGATTCATATCGGGTAAGAACTTTAGAAGATATAGCTAATATTGTGCCAAAATATGGCTTATAAACCAAGCAATCCCCCTACCCCAGTAGTACAGTTACCGTTAATGCGCCCAAATTTGCATGAAATTTGATTTTCATGGTAAAAATGGTTACAGGGTATCCCACTGTCGGGCACCGTCCCGACTGTCTGCATAAAATTTGTTTTTAATGTAGGGATTGTATGGGAAGCACTAGTGTGAGTAACTGACTGACTGACTCTTCATATGCAAATTATGCCAAAGGGCTGTGTCTACGGCTCGGCATGCTGCTGATCCGATCTGAGACAAAAATCAAATTAAAACTGAGCAAACGCAACATTTGCGCTAAACTTTGCGGCGTTTCCATTGTCAGCTGAAAACTGTAAGTACAACAGTTGTAGAGCGAGAGTGAGCGCCCTTATTTCCAGCAGCATTCGATTTTAATTTGAATTTCCGTTCAACATAAAAATCATTAAACAGAGATACACACACACACACAGACAGACAGACATACTAGCTGACATTTAGTGACTTTAGTGCTTGGGCCTGGAAGCGGGTCTGGGAATAGTACTGAAAGTTGGACTCTGCCGCTGTGCCTAATAAATCTATAAAGTGGCAAACGCAAGTACACGCATTATTACTTTGATTTTTTATGATGAAGACAGGAAGCGAGGCGGCTACCCACACACAGCACACACAACGCACAACAAACTAAAGTATCTATAGCTATGGCTGTGACTGTGAATGTATCTGTATCTGTGTATCTTTAGTAGCGTTTTTTTTTTTCGTTTGGTTGTTTCGTCGCGTTGATTGCTTTGATTTGGTTTGGCTTTGGCTTTGGCTTGCTTTCAATTTATTTTTGACTTCCGTTTGTTCTACATTGACATGCCAAAGTCGCGCTCAAGTCGTTTGCCGTCATCATATCATCCCGGCTACAGATCATCCGAGGCTAAGTTGTTACTGTTTCAGTTTCAGCGCTTCATACAAATCGAATTCAATTAAGTTGCTTTCCGCCGCAATGTCTACGTCCGTTCGCCGGCTAACTATCCAACTGATTTACCAGTTAAACGCAACACTTTTTCTGCCTTTGTCTGTTGTCAGCAGTTCCAGCTGTTCCCCGTGCTTGCCTCTTGGCTGGGCAATTGATCATACTAATGATTATTATCTTAGACGCTGACCAGCTTGAGTCATACAATGGTTTTAGTATTTTTTTGTTTCTGCTATAACTTCGATTTGAGTCAAATAAGCGGGGCTACAATTGTAAATTGTAAGTCACCGGATGTTTAAACCAAGACGCACGCTCTGCTCTGTATCTCTGTGTGTGTGTGGCTTAATTAATGTGTTTATTTGCTGTGCTTTAACAATTATATTTGTTTATATGACAGCTTGCACAGTGGCGATTTTAGCGCTTTTATAATATGTTCAAAATAAGCCCAAAAGCTATATGTTAGCCAATTTTTGGCTTGCTAAGTGTACTGGCAGCTGAGTTACTTGAGGCTGTTTTGCCTCGAAAATGTTGCGCATAGTTTTCTGGCCATAAAAACTTCATTATATTAGCGTAGAAAATGCTTTAGCTAAAAGTAACATGCAAAAATGAAATAAATAAATACGATTTCATTTATTGCTAGCCATATAGCCTGGCATATAGTTATCTATCTATCTATCTATATATATATATGCACACATATACATATATAGCTTATTGTATATAGGTATGTGCCTGCAATAGAGCATAGCAAAAATCCTGCGCGCTCTTTACGCTCAAAATGAAATAAATTCTTGGTATTTTTTTGTATTTTTTTTTTTGGTATTCTTACTATATGCCGCGATTTTGTTGCTGCGCTTCCTTCTGCTGCTGCCAGCTCGATTTTTATTTCTGCTAACGCGCGCAATCAAGAGCAGGAGTTACACGCACACACACACAACCCCCTACACAACCCCCTACACACACACACACACACACATAGAGAGACACAGCGCGCTACCCTCTAAAGAGCGCCTCAGCTATAGCCAGTTTTTCTTCTTTTTTTTTTTCATCTTTTCTTTCACTTCTTCATTTCACATTGCTGTATGTGTGTGTGTGCCTTTGCCTTTTACACATATCGGGAAATATCCTTGAATCGAAATATACGGCTCCTCCTCTATAACCAGCACCAGCCCCAGTCCCCAAGCAAGACCCAACAAAAATCTATACACATTCGACGAACGTCAGAAAGAAACAGCAGCCAGCCATATAAAATAATATATACAACAACAACACCAACGGAGACGAAAAAAAAAGAAGAAATATCCCAAAGTGAAGATGAAATAAAATAAAGCAGCAGCAGCGCCAGCTACGAACCTTTGGAGGTGGATTTCGTAGGGTGGCCCGGAAAAATAAAAAGCAAGAAAAACGTCAGATAAAAATAGGGAGCGCATAAAAATTGGCAGCAGTTTGGGTTGGCTGCAGCCCTGGCAGACAACGCAGCAGACAAGTAAACTTTTAGCATCGAGTTTTGCGCTCTTTTACCCAGACACACACACACACACACACACACACACACACACACACACACACACGCTGAGCTTCATAGACAGTCAGACAGAGCGAGGAGCAGCGGCTGCTCTGCCACTGCCACTGCTGCTGCTGCAAAAGCTGCGTCGTCTCGGCTAAAACGACAAATGTGAAAGGACATTGTCGTCGTCGTCGTAGCCTTGCTCGTTATTACGACGACTACAACGACTACGAGGATGCCAACCATAGCTTTACCGTTACAATCACTTCCAACACTCACTGTGTGTGTGTGTGTGTGTGTATGTGTGTTGGAGGGGGCTTTAGGGAGTAGTAATCGTAGTAGTAGTAGGTCTGGTATGTCCGACGTTGTGAGTGCGTCGACACTACAGCGACTGCGACGACGACTGCGACGCTTTTGGAACTGACATTTGTAACGTCTGTCGGAGGAACTGGGCAAAACGGCATTGGGGTTGTAGATTCGAGGCCATTTAAATGCTTATTTGATGACTGATCGTTTTTAGTTTCCCCAAGCGATATGACATCGGTAGAGGGTCTAGCTAGGTAGATCTGTTGAGTATAAATTTAAGCGTTAATATAACAAATTTAACCAGTTTTAGCTATAGGTTTAGAAGTTTGCAATTTACAAGCATTTGCATTGTTAAAACGCTCCATTACCACAGCCAATTGGAGCTTCGAGTTTTGGCGTTCTTTTTTTAAGAATAAACTTTTCTATAGTGAGGATTTTGTTGATTTTTACATATGCTATAGACAATGTGTGCTTGCATGTCTAGGCCAAGTTGTAATACTGGGATTGCTCTAAAAGCCGAGTTACATGAGGTTAGTCTGCGAACAACATGCCAGAAGTGACATCTGCGCGCCTAGAACGTCTTCGGCAGCTTATTTTGTCAACATTTTCTTACATAAACTAACTTTCGTAGTGCGAATTTTCATTAGATTAGAGTTATGCAATTAGAGTTATGCATATAAACAACCTCTTTGTTTAAAAACTACAAAAATAGAAAAAAGAAAACTAGAAGAAACTTTCAGAGAACTACATCCTTCGATGCCTGCCACATTATTTAGTGGTAGCACTTGTCCCTAATACACATAATAACAATTCGGCATTTCAAATCCTTTGCTTTTCCCAAAAAGCACACACATACACATGCATGTGGGCGCACACACGCCCAACTACTGCCCACAAAGTAACATCTATTATATAGGTTAGGAGCAGGGAGCTGTTAGCTGTCCAAGGCAACCAACGACCAGGACACATAGTGAGCCCGGCTAGAATTTTATTTTGTGTTTTTTGGCTTAGCTTGGCTTAAGCTTTGGCGCGCCCCAATCTCCGTGTGTGTGTGTGTGTGTGTGTGTGTGTAGGGCACTCTATATGCTAGCTGCTGCCATTTCGTACGTTTCGTTTCGATTCGTTTGCTCGGTATTTATCGACCAATGATATTGGAAATATGTCAGAGATGCGCACAAGGCGCCATAGCGTTGCGCTTGCCTTGGTCGGGCGGTTCGGTTCGTATATTTTGAGGGCCGGGCCGTGGTCGGTCGGTCGGATGGTCGGATGGTCGGTCGGTGCGCATCGATTCGTTTTTGAGTGTTGGGGCAGCAGTAAGTTGGAGTTGCCTTTTTTTTGCTTTTTTTTGTTCGCATATGTGTGAGTATCGGGCAAGCATCCCTCGCACACACACACACACACACACACACATGTCGTCATACGCCCCTTTGCACATACAGCCACACACATGGCAGTTCGTTGCGCTGCCAGCGTCACAGTCGCTGCCGACGCTGACGCTGGCTTCTGCTACTTTTTTTTCTGTGTTCCATTTTGATTGGAAAATCGTACGCAATTGGAAATTTTTGCTATTGGCTGTGCGTTCGATACACTCACACACACACACACACACGCACACACACACACGCACACAGCGCCATGTGGTGAGAGAGTCATATGGCGACCTGCTGCCAATGCCGTAGGCGACGTGGGGTTGGCGCTCGCTCGCATTATGGAAAATCAATCAGAAAAGCTCGCGTCGCCTTCGCTGCGCGTATTGGAAACTGTAGCAGACAAAAACAAAAAAAAAAAAAAAAGAAGAAAAATAACAAAGTTGGCAGCACTCAAGAGAGCAGGCACCGTGCGCTCACTCACTCTTTTGTGGCTCTCTGCAGTGGCAGCTGCTGCTGCAAGTTGCTTGCAAGTTTTGGCCAAGAAACTGTATGCTGCAGCCACTACTACTACAGCTGCTGCTACTACCATTTGCAATTTACTACCTTTTTTTGTGGCCAGTTAGCGTTTTGTGGGTTTTGGAGAGCGCACACAAAAAAACCACTCCAAATAAAGCTCAATACAAATGGGTCATTGAGTGAAATGAAGCGAGCGCCTGGCAGCCAAGCCAGCCAGCAAATGAGTCAGCGAGAGCATGTGAGTGAGCGAGCAAGCGCGTTGCTCTCCTATAGTCGAGTGCTTGCGTTCCGTCGAGAGAGTGAGAGCGGGCAAACAGGCTGCTGCTGCTGCTGCTGCAGCTGATAAGACACAAACACACGCATACGATTCAATGTACGTTCGATGAGAGGCGCGCCGCACACACAGATACTGACTGCCGGTTAGTTTTTGGTGCGGGGCGGAGCGACGCTGTGGTGCGGCAGGGTAGCGCATGCAGCGGCGGCAGCGACGCCAGCAGCAGGTTTGACAGTTGCTGCACTGCGTTTTGAGCTACTACCAGCTCAGTCTGAGTCCGTTTCTGAGAGGGGTCGTCGTCGTTATTGCTCTCAGCACACACACACACACACACGTGCTTGTGTGTGTGCGGACATCGACTGCGTTGCGTCGCTGTCGCCGTCGCCGTCGCTGTTGTCGTCATCATGAACATCATATATAGATAGATTTTTAACAAACCTGATTGGATGTTATTGACTGCCGCACACACACATGCAAGCCGCACGGCGTTGTGCTGGCTGATTCGTTCGCCTGCCTGACTGGTTTCCACACACACGCACACACACACGCTTACATGCAGCACACACATTGGCAATTCGGCGTTGTGTATTGACAGGCGGCAGGAACACTATAACAGGCGGGGCGCCGCAATTGGACACAAGAGCCATAGAGTCTTGTGCCTATTGTAACTATTTCTGGTTATTTGGTGGATCTTGGTTATTAACATGTTAGTTGGCCGTTTTTCATGGTCATAATGCAAAGGCAAATCAGCCTTAAAAAACGAGCAAATTGTCATTCATAAACTAACAATGGTTTGACTTTTAGTTAAATTTTTAATTATAATGGCTTGCATAGTGAGAATTTTTTGGATTTTAGCATATGTTGTAGACAATATATAGACGCATTAACTGGGCCAAGCGGCATAAACAAAACAGCGCTACAAGCCGAGTTACATAAGGTTAGTCAGCCAAACAGCGTGTCAAAGGCAACACTTTTGAGCCCAAATCGTTTAGTGTGGCTCAATTTAAGCAAAGATTATGTTATTTTGCTTATAAATTGAGCTCTAGTCTGCATATAACAACTTGATAGTGATTTTTATGTGGCCAGTAAACAGCCCTAAAGCCAATGAGTCGAGTTACTTCAGGTTGGGCAGCCAAAAACACGTCTAATATAAGCGTTTAACATAAAATGGCCAACGCAAAAACTCATATACATATGTATATATATAGCATACGCAAAACCAATAGCAAGTCGTTGTTATTATTGCTGCTGCTTCGATTTTCGCACAGGCAGTGCCAAAACCAATACCAGCTCTCATGTACAAGCACACATAGCGTATAGATTTGCCGCCCTCTCACAGCGTAGTACATAGGCTAGGCATTGCTCAGGAAGGCGTTGCCAATATTATTGAAAACAATCCATATAAAGCGAAGTCACACATAGTAGCTGTACCTATGCTCACATCCCAGCCTGTTTGCCTCCATGTGAGTGAGTGTGTGTGTGTGTGTGAATGTGTGTGAGTGTGTGTGAAAGGTTAACAGCTTTGGCAGCCTGTACATGCGAGTGTGTGTTACCTTATTTTTTTATGCTTGCCTTGCTTTTGGCCAGCAGGCTGGTTGGCTGGCTGCTGCTACAGCTCCCTACGCCACACACACACACACACTCACTGTGTGGCAAGTCACTCGTGTGGCATTCGTTTGCACATCGTTTCGTCCAATCGAATTCAATTGACGCTTAATTTTTATGTGTTATATACAGAAATTCGAAAAAAAGTAAAAAAAAAAAAATAAAAATAAAAAATGAATAAAGCAGGAACTAAATTGAATTGCTTTTATGCTGCCATTACATAGCAGCGCAGCAGCAGCGCTGTCCGCCACACTCATACTAAAACAGAACCAAATCCACTTGAGTCACAAAAAAATGAAAGAATCTCTATATGTATTCGAGTGGGTATATAAGTGTATTTCTTATAATCTGGCTGCCAACCCCCAAGAACATTGCTGCCAATATGTGATAGAGCCGCAAAACACACACACAAAAATGAAACGGAATGCGAACGCTCGTTAAGCGGCATAGCAGCAGCTCCCAAAGCAGCCCCACAATACAGTAACGACACGACGGCGACACCCAATCACCAAAACCACCCAATAATCATCGACGCCCGTACACCACCTCAAGTGGTGCGCCTCATGCGGCTGGCTATATAAATTTAACGACCCCCACCAATCCCAGTGTGTGGCAGCGAGCCACCCTGCTCACATTGGCGCTCTGCACCACCCAGACCCAAAGTCAGCCCAAAACCAAACCAATCCAATTTTATTTTTTGCTCGTCCTGTTTTTTCTTCTTTCTGCTGTTTTCTACTGTTTTACTGCTTGTTTTTTTTTCCCTTTGCTTTGCTCAACGTTGTCGTCCTTTTCTGTGTGTGTGTGTGTGTGTGTGTGTGTGTGTGTGTGTGTGTGTGTGTGTGTGTGTGTGTGAGTGCGGCATATGCCATGCCCTTTTTGCCATAGAGCGAACGACAGCAGCAGCAGCAGCCGAGCGCATGTATTAAATTTTTATAAAAATGAGTGAAAAAAAATCTAGCCACCCAAATGAGGAACAGTATAAAAATCGTTGGGGCGCCACTTTCACTCGGCTCAATGCAGCTGCCAGAGAGCGAGTGTAAGACAAAGAGAGAGAGAGACAAAGAGACAGAGAGAGAGACGTTGACGTACGACAGGCGACAAAAGAACATATCGAACTTCGGTCAGGTGTTGGACAATTGTTAGTTATTACCCAACCGCCGAACTATGCTGAGCGCAAGAGCTAAAACGCTCACACATCTTGAGCGGAACACAAAAAGCTACAAAAAATGGACGAAAAAAAAAATTAATATATACCCAACATCGATTTCGATTGGGAAGCCATCAACAGCAGCTCCAACAACAACAACAACAACTTCAAGCTTCGGCTCACTCGTTGCTCACTCGGCTCGGCCAAGCTCGTTAGGTACCACCAAGAGCCGTAAAGCGCTGCCAAATCATCAAACCCTCGCCCTTAACTTCGGTTTTTTTCGGTTCGGGCGTTTTGGGCATTGAATTGTTGCGCTTGCTAGAGCCCCAAAGAGTACCCCCCCCCATCCGCCTTACCACCCCTGCCCCGACGCAGGGGGGTTTAGGTTGACAAGTTTTGCGCCAAAGGCGCCCAACCAGCGTGGAGTACGACGACAACGACGAGCATGGCGTCAATATATTATATACGTGTGTAGGGAGCAGAGAAAAAAAAGAGCCCCCAACGAGCAACACGAAATGAAAAGCAAAAAGAAATGTAATCAAGTGCACACACACACACACACACACACACAGATAACGGGAACAACAACAACAGTTACATAGCGTATAAAAGTTGTTTTTGTATTGCAGAGTGCGCTTCAGCAGCTTGGTAGCTTTTGATAGAGCGGGAGAGCACGGGGTTGCCCGTAGCGCCTAGTTCAACAGACGTTTGAAAAGCAAAGCTATGGTTAGGGCTACGGGTAGCATGATGATGACGTTGATATAAGGCCAGAGGCGTGGAGGGGGGGGCGGTTAAGACCGTAAGGCGATAGACTTGGTAGGCAGAAGAGGGAGCGCTGGTTTGGCAAGTAAAAGAATCGCTCGACTGTATAAAAATAGTAGCATGCTTTTAGGTGCTAAGCAGCGCACTCGACACGATGACAACAACACAACTACAACAACGAGCACAGCTTCGTGCTGTATCTGTGTGTGTGTGTGTGTGTGTGTGAGTGTGTTATTTATGTCATTATTGAATATGCGTTCGAGGCAACCAACCCAAATCCAGCAAGCTGCTTTGCCTGCATGGTTAGACATGTGTATCTTATAGATACACACGCTCGCACAGCTTATGTACCAAGCAAAAACGAACAAAAAAAAAAAAAATACCAAATACAAGCTTGGCAAAAGTTGCAGCAAGTCGAACTCAAACACTTAAGCACACACACACACACAGAGCTCAAGAGCGCTCTCGCACATAAGCCAGGGCTACACACACACACACACATATATATATGCATATATACCTTTTATATAGATGTATGTGTGTGTGTGTGTGTGTGTGTGTGTGTAGCTGCTGCCATGCGTTTTTATGCTTATTCGATTTCATTTGAGTGCTATGATGCTTATACATACATACGTAGGCGACTCTCACACACACACACACACACACACACACACACACACACATACACCATTGGCTGCTTCCTTTCAGTCTGTTTCTGTTTCCGTTTCCGTTTTCGACTCCGATTTCTTCTTTTCACTTGGCAAGATTTTTCTTTTTATGCTTTTCATTTCGTTTCTGTTCTGTTCTGTTCTTTCTTTCTTTCTTTCTTTCTTTCTTCTTTTTTTTTTGATATATTTTCCTTTTTTCTTATTTCGCCTTCTTTCGCTTTTTTCTGCTTTTTTGCCACTTGTGCTCCGCCCCGTTTTATTGTAGGGATTTTGCTTTATGTATGTATCTACGCGCGCTCAATACATATTGTATGTATAGATACATAGATATGTACATATATATATTTTTTTACAGTTGCTTCGTTTCGTTTTTTTTTTTGCTTTTGTTATTGGTTCCATTTCTCTCGATGAGTATTTTCGAGCTTGCCAATGCTCGTACTGCGTATACGTAATATGTACGCATTCGTATTGGTTTCGCATTCAGCGCCATTGATTGGTTTGCCAGACTTTGCTTTGGCTTGTATATAAGTGCTGGAAACGGTAAGCTGAGTATCTTTGGGATACATTTTGGATAGCTGGCTGTTCGGCAACGCTTTTACTGCTCTTGGGCTGAGTTTTGTTACTATAATAGCTGCACAAAGTATCTAATGAAGTTTTTCCAATTTGCCAAATCCAACTAGAGAGCAGCTTGCTCTTGCCTACCGATCAACTCAACTTTTTCATAGAATTGTAGTTGTTTGAAATCCATCTCTTACGCACGAACACATGATGTCATATATATAAAATTCAAGCCATAATAAACAATCTCTATACAAATTACTTTGAAATTTACGCATTATTGCTCTAAGTAGCTCAAGGTTTTCAGACAAAACAACTAACTAACTATAGCTATAGCTCTGCTATACATTAATATGTTTCTAGCTGTATCTGTAGCTGTATATTTGGCTGTATCTGTGCCTATATCAGTTTCAGCTACAGTATCTGTACATGTATTTGTAACTGACGCCATTGCCCAAGCGTATCTTACAGATACACGCATACACATATGCATATATATTTATATAGCTAGCCGATTTCTTACAAATCATTATATGATCATATGACTTATATGATGCCTAAAAAATAATGCACGAGCATTCATAAATCTTTCAACATGTTTAGACAACAACTAAACAATTTATGACAATTTTGTGTAACTATATCTGTATCTGTATCTATATAGTTTCCCATATAGATACACAGATATCACTAGTAGTCAACGGCATTGCTACGTGGTGCTTATGACTTCTACTTCTTGAATTTTTTATATGCCGCTTATCTAAACGTTTATTTATACATCTATTTGTTTGCGCGCTAAGCACTCGCTCGCAGCTAGCATTTAGATATAGTCGCTATAATAGATACTATATGCTATATGCTATACATATACTCTATAAGATAAGGCATCTTATCGTTGTACTAATGGCGTCGCCGCTGTCGACCAATAGACAGTAATCAGTGGGCTTTCAAGTGTTTGGTTGGTTGAATGGCTTGGCTTTTTTTTTTTTGGTTTTGTGATTATCAAGTCTCTATATAAATATGGCAGCTATATGTCGCGATATCTTAAGCAAACATTAATAATGATATCTGTATCTTTAGCTGATATCTGTAGCAATATTTAAACGGCGTTGATTGCCACACAACAAATGTGGCTACATTTCTACTGCTGACTTAAGTACTATGAGTACGTCTCTTAATTTATGGCCTTTATAACACCTGAAATGCCGTCAGAGCCCCGTCAGAGCGCGCTTACCTTGATTGCAGCTATTATGGTTTAGTACTAGATACATCCTCCTTATATGCCCTGCGGTTTTATCTATAAACTTGGCATATTTGCTACTTCGTTTTTTTCGTGAAGCGCGCAGCAAATAAAATTGATAAAAGCAAAATAATAATTATACGAAAAAAAAAGAAAAAAAAACAAGCATTTAATTTTTATACCCTGTACACAAAGTGAAAAAGGGTATTATAGATTTGTGCAATGTTTGTAACAGGCAGAAGGAGGCGTGGCACACTATAAGTTTCATCCTTCCGTATGAACGTATAGATATCAGACACCATAAGAGCTAGAGGCACAAAAATGTACCAAAAGTTGCGTATTTACACCGAAAAGATGAAGTTTGTCGAATCACGTCTATATATTTCCCCCTTTCCCTTCAATCTATCATCTCAAAACTCGACAGAGGTGTGCATCTACGTTTCAAAAATTATCGAAATCGAATAAATACATCAGAAGTTATAGTCAAAAATATGTGAATTGCACCCCCCCCCCCCCCCCCCCTCGCCGGTAAACTGTGCCAAAATTGGATACGTGTGAGCTAGAGTTAAAAAATTTGGTGACTCGTGTGAGCCTAATCAATAAAACTCTATCCACCCCCTTCCCTCGCAATCGATTTACCTGGATTACTGCCACACATGTATTTTTGATCTATGTTACAAAATTTAACGACATTGGCTCAAGAATACTGGAGTTATGGGCATAAAAGTAACTTTTGCCACCACTTCCCAATAGGAAAACTTATCAATTAGAACTTCCGAATAGGAAAATGAACTTGTAAAAAGAGACATAAGAGAAAATACTTTCGTTCCCATTTTAGCGTATGCTGCTTATGGAAAAAAAAGGGTACAGGGTATTCCACTGTCGGGCAACGTCCCGATTGTCTGCATCAAATTTTTGTGTTTTATAGTAGTGATGATGCTGTTGTTGTTGTTGATGAAGTATTTGTTTAAAATTGTTTTATTGTTGTTGCTCTAACTAAAGCCACTCACACACACACACACACACACACACACACACACACACACACACACACACACACACACACACACACACACACACACACACACACACACACACACACACACACACACACACACAGTAGCTATATACTTGCCTCTATATATGAGTTTTATTTATTTATTATTTTTTTTTTTTCCTTTTATTTTTTTTGGGCTATGAGCCATGTGAGGCTTTTGATTTGATTTCATTTTGTCGTTTATCACAAATGCTGCCACTGCCACTGTGTGTGTGTGTGTGTATTGGTGTGTATAAGTGTGTGTGTGTGTTTCGCGCTCACAATTTTTTGTACACTGATTATCTGCATCAGTTGTTAATTGCTATTTGACGCGTTATATGTTATATCGGTTACCGACGTATCCAGCAGCATTTCAACGTTATTCATTTTCATTTGCCAGCTGCCATTTTCCAGCTGCCAGTCAACGCTTTTCCAGTTAACAGTTGCCAGCCGGCCAACAGTGCGTATGCGTGTTTTATTCAACTATTGTGCGTGCCTTTAGCTGTATTCTGTGTGTGTGTGTGTGTGTGTGTGTGTGCACATGTTTCATATGCCTTTGTGTGTATGTGTGTGTGTGTGAGTGTGTGTGTGCGTGTGTAGCTGCGAAATTGGACATTCAATTATAGGTATGTAATTAGTGAAAACGCTTGCAACAAATACAAGAGCAACATTACTAAAATTAGAAAAACGCATAGTTTTATTAAGGAAATTAGGCCATAATTATGGCATTTAGTATTAATAGCATTTTTTTATAATATTTTGTACATAAGCATATTTGAAAATCTTAAACCTACTTAATAATTATTGCTCTTGTTTTAGTATTTTTCATTGCCACTACAAAAAACACTTTATTTTTACTAAAACAGCAGGATTATTTGTAAAGCATGCGACTTTTCTTTGAACTGCAGCTTTAGTATTTTTCTAGTATTTTTAGTATTTTTCTACTATTTTTTGCTTTAAGCAAGTAATTAAGTAATTAAGTAAATTACACTTTTTGTGTAAATCACCTTTTCAATGTAGAGCGATTCTAAAGTCCATAACTTTACACCTAGTAAATTATTGTATACCAAATCGTCACAGTGACTTAGATAAGAGTGAAACTGCTAGCAAAAGCAAAGAAAAGTAAAAAAAATCCGCTATAAATTTTAAATAGTGTCAATATAGTAAATACACAGCAACATTCGTACTCCCCCGCTACAATCTTTAGAGTATCATTGGCAGCTAACTTCAAATTAGCTGTCCGTCGCGAAGGATCTCGAAAGAGGACATACCCGTCTAAAAGTTTTTATGTTAATAATCTTTTTGCTATAAGTCAATGCAAGCAAATAAACTTTTTTAAGTCAAATAACTAGTTTTGGCAATAAACTTTTTCAGCAAATAACCTTTTTTTGTAGCAAATATCCTCTTTTAGGCATTTTCGTTTTAATTTATAACGGTAACCATAAAAGCAGCGTCAACAATGTTTTGTTCTATTATGAATGGAGTATTTACTACATTTTTTGTTTAGGAACATGAGATTTTTTTAAATATTGCCGTTTCTTATGTTTTTCTTAAATTTTTTTTGCAAATTTTCTGTACATTTTCTATAAATCATTCCAAACGCCAAAACTAATACATTGTATGCTCTCTTTTTCTACTTACAGGTAATTGATACTCCATTGAAACATCTAATGTCTTTAAACAACTACAGTTGAATTTGTCGTGTAAGTTATAGACTTAAATTTTAGATTTGTACCTTTTAGTTTTTAATGTTTAGGCGCCAGACACTCGTGTGTTGCTCCAATTTAAGGCAACTTTCAAGCGACATTAATGATGCTTATACTCTATATGCATGTGGCAACTATATAACATATAATGATAACTGCGCTCAAACAGCGACAAAGTTACAGACATGTGCATATGAAATGCCTTTGGCTTTGCCTTTGCCACATTCATTCATTTGCGTTTCATTCATGTGCAACAACGCTGTCAACCAACGTCGTCCAAGTCCCTGCTGCCTGCTGCCTGCTCCCGGGAACAGGCGCTGGTACGCTGCCTCTGCCTGTCGTTGTCCTCATCAATGCGCAACACACCACACACAAAAACAACAACAACACAAAAAAATATGTCAAAACTTGTCTCGTCTGCCTGCCATTAGCAGCAACAACAGCAACAAACAACAACAACAATGAGCGGCACCAAAAACGCCCACACAAAGTAGGCGCGCATCGTCAACACGATGATGAACTTAAACCAAACATCATTATCATTATGATCAACGCCTATTTAAAGTTTTCGTGCATATTTCTTAAAGCTCTGCACAATTTTCAAGGCTGCTGTTGTAACATTTTTCTGAATGAAACGCGAGCCCTCCAACTCCGTGCCGCCCGACTCCAAGTCTCTGCTCAACTACTCCTCACCTGGCGACAATTGTCGCACGTCGCGCGTCGCCTTAAATGTAATTTATGTGCCAGTCACAATAGACCCAAGTATACCGAAAAGGGTACCAGCAACAAATTGTAAACTCTAGACATTAAACTGTAGGTTGAAGACTCAGGACTAAAAAACTTCAGACTGCAGCCTGATTGCAGCTACTGTGCTTTAGTTCCATGGACTAAAAAATATAAAAAAAAGCCACTAACTCCTTGGCGCTGCATGCTCATTTAACGCCCGCGTTGTTGCAAGTTGTTGTTGCAAGTTGTTGTTGCTGGCTTAAGCTGTGATCCAGTCAGGCTTTCATTATATGCAAATTTCAATTATTTGCCGTTTTGGCTTGCACAAATCAGGCGCGTAAGATCTGCAACGACAACAGCATTGACGCTGACGTCGGCGACGCTTATCATCATCATCTTCAGCATCATCATCATCATCATCATCTGCATCGGCTTTATTATAAACAGCAAATCTATAGAGCCAGTATGACAAAGCGCGAGCCAGCGACAGAGAGAGCGGGCAGCGTTCAGACTGAAACCGATGTCTGCACGAAGTTCAATTCAATATTTTCTGCTTTTGTTGCTCTTGTTGTTGTAGTGTTTATCAGCCAAACAGGAAGAGCCATAATATAATTTATTGTATTAAAGCGCGCATTCGCCCCGCATAATATTGCCGCCGCTGTTGCCGTCGCTGTCGACGTCGACGTTCACTTTGACGCATATGCATAAGTGTGTGTGTGTGTGTGTGTGTGTACGCAGCAGAGCCCCCAGCATCCAGCTTCGCTGTGTTGCTTACATTTCAATTTCATTTCATTTCATTGATACGCCAAATGGAAATCCAAAAAAAAAAAAGAATAAAACAAGCATTAAAAGCTGTGTTTTTGGTTTGGCAAATTTCGAATACTCTACAGAAACTCGTTAATTGCCGCAAACTTCGCACTTATGCCTAAAAGTAACTTAAATGAGATGGCCAAAACGGGGTCCAATTCCAGAAATCTGGTTATTTTGTTACTTTTTCGCTGTTTACCGAATTACAGCCCAGCAGCAGTTCGTAGTTATCTGCTTCAACACAATTTGTAATCAAAAATATGCTCTCTGTAAGCCACAAATAATATTAAGAGCATTGCAAAGCTATCGTACAAGCTTTTGAAATGATTTCAGTTTTAATTTTTTGAAAAACTGAACTCCGAATCAAGATTTTCTTACGAGTAAAGCTAGTTCCTTTCTCGAGTTTCAATCCACTGAAACTATCTTATTTTTTTTGGCTGCTTTGGTTCAAGATATGAAGTGGGCGTGACTCCGATTCGGTTCGATTTAAGGTACTTTCTTGCTTCCGAATCAAAATTTTAGTTCAAGTTAGTCTCTTTCCCTTTTATTAATTTTTCGGAAAAACAATGTAAGCCAGTGCTGTGCAGCTTTTGGACTGCGAAGCGGAACTCCAAATGAAGATTTTGGCTCAAGTCAAGTTAGTTTCTTTCTCTCTTATAAATTTTACGGAAAACCTGTTTAAACCAGAGTTTCAATCCACTGTATTTGCTTCTTCTTAATTTGGCTGCTTGCGTTCAAGCTTAGAAGTGGGTTCTAGCGTGAATCCAAATCAAGATTTAGGTTCGACTCAAGTTTTTTCAAGCTTTTTACTAGCCAATTTGTGACTCTATGATGCCAAAAAAGTCCTAAAATATAAGCATATTCGGTTTTGCATAGATATCAATAATTTGATATAGATGATAATTGATCGTAACATTCGAATTCGTCTTGCAGCTATGACACCGACTTTCAGTTTTCATAAAAAATAGCATATCCTTAATAGATGGCCATGCTCTTATTCGAACTAGTTTTGTTCGAAAAGCGATTTGCAGCGCTGACATAGCTAAAAATCTCGAAAAGATTGCACTTTTTAGACAAAAATTTGTCAATGACTGTGATATATCCGTATATGAGTGCTCAAGCTGTATAGCTTTAAAACTTAAAAGATGTTCTTTTCAGACTTAAGATTTTCCTAGGTTATGACATAGTGCTTCATAGTATTTGAATGAGTGGCTTAGTCACACTCTGCCTATAGCCTTACTCTCTTCATAAGTTAATATGCCCGCAAAGAGTACTACATACACTAACAAAAAAAAAAACCCTAAAATTTTGAAAATTTCTTGAGCAGCAAACTTGTTGAACATTTTATATATATTATTTTATTTTTATTATTATTAATTTAAACATAAACATGGATTTCCTGTTGCCGTTGCTCGTCCGATATGCAAAAAAAAAAAAAAAAAACCCAAAAAAAGCTCGATGCCTGCTGGCAGCTTTGACTGATTCGTTTACTCGATTGCTTTATAGTCGTTGTCGTTGTTGTTGCTTTCGGTTCATTTCGACATAATTCTTTCGATCGAATTTCATATTGTACCATATGGTATGTGTGTGTGTATTGTAGAGGAAATTAAATTAAGCGCTCGTTTGCAGTTTGCTTTGTTTTCTTTCGATCATCTTCAATGCGTGGGAGCATCGATTCTGATTCTTGCCATATAGACAGAACATATACATACTAAGATACCAAACTGAAGGTCATAGTGCCAGACAAGTGACAGGCACACATACTATGCATATAATAACGTTCATATCTAGCAGAAAAAATTATATGCCGGAATTCGAAATTGAGCTACAAGCTGGCACGACAAAACCGAGTAAGTTATGGCAACTTGCAACAGCCTTAGCAGTTGCATATCAACTGTCCTGCTTATAGATACTCATGAGCTTGCACTCTGTCACGCTCAGATACATTTGTATCTATTGTTAGTAGCTGACCTTTTGAGGCGACAGTGTTGCTGATAGGTCATCAGTTGACCGCAAGTACCGCAAATTTTAAAGTATTATGTAGACATATGCTTGGCACATACTATGTACAGTCAGGTCATATCAGTAGCAGTTGCTCAGACACAGGCTAACATGTGGCCAGCCTCATGATATCAAGTTTAGTATACGTTGACATTGAAAATCAAATGCAGTCAAAGCCGCACAGAGAGGCTGTGCTTTGCTTTTTAAGGGGGCGGCGCAGCACTAAGTTGGGTGTGAAAGGGTGTGGCAGTGCTATAACGGCGCTTAATCTTGCCACTGCGGGCAGCGCGTAAATGCGTGTAAATTTTTGCGCGAACTACGCATGTTGTTGACATTGGCAGGGGGGAGTGGCAGGTGGTAGCTGGTGACACAGACCAGTGCAATTGACACAATTTCATAGGCAAGGCCGTAGCCAAAGCCAATGAGAACATGGTTGATGTTGACTGCCATTGACCAAGCCGGTGAGTGAGTGAGTGAATGAGTGAGTGAGTGTGTGAGTGTGTGAGTGTGTGGATGTGTGTGCAGCATGATACACTCACTGACCGGCAAGTGGCAGCTGGCAGCAGACAAACGAACCGCATATACACATGCAATTGATTTGTACTTTGGGGTCAGCCCGCAACAACAACAACAACGACGACAATGATGATGCTGCTGCTGCTGATGATGAGCCGTACAGTGACGCTGTGTTGATGCTGCCGCGACGCCGGCGACCAAAATGCCAAACATGCCAACGCAAGTGCCTAGGCAGCGACAGCGACTGCGACAGCGGCAGCGCAGCAGCAGCAGCAACAGTTTGTCGTCGTTGACTGCTGCGCCTGGCTACGCACAGAATGAAAACCGCAACATTTACACACACACACACACACACATAGAAAAGCAGACAAACACATGACTCTGCCCAGCGGCCCCTCTCTCACACACGCTCTCTCCCTCACGCTCACAAGCTTTGCCAGTCCAAAAGCCGCGCAAATTTTCATTCTTTTTGCGCGCGATTCGTTTGTTTTTTTTCTTGTTGTTGCTGTTATGTGAGTGTGTGTGTTTGTTGCATGCATATTTTTCAAGTCGCGTTGTTTTTATATATATACATATGGGTGTGTGTGTGTGTGTGTGTGTGTGTGTGTGTGTGTGTGTGTGTGTGTGTGTGTGTGTGTGTGTGGCGCCGCTGTGTATGCAACAAGAACTATGCGTTCTATTATGACAAATGTTGTGGCTTAGCTTCTGCGTATATGTAAATTTGTACATATCTATGTATGTGTGTGTGTGTGTGTGTGTGTGTTTGCCCTCTGTATGCGTATTTGTATAAATTGGCTAAAAAAAAAAAACGCGCGTTTTAAGGCGCTTATAGCGGCTTAAACAATGTAGGCCATGTAGCACAAAAAAGTCACAATTGAGGTCAACTGCTCTTGATGCTTTAAGGATCTTAAAGTCAAACCCTGCAGGCGCAAGCAAAATGGCAGCAATATTTGAAAACGTTTGTGAACTTACTTTTAGGTTAGAATACTTTAGCTATACACATACTTAGTCCTAAACTTAAGCCACAGCTAATTTAAGGCGAAAGCGACTTGGCTGACC
The DNA here is from genome assembly GCA_035041775.1 of Chymomyza caudatula. Taxonomy (NCBI): domain Eukaryota; kingdom Metazoa; phylum Arthropoda; class Insecta; order Diptera; family Drosophilidae; genus Chymomyza; species Chymomyza caudatula. Next base: position 5,836,450 of record JAWNKW010000150.1, read on the forward strand.
GCGCTGCCGAAACCTGCTTTAACAGTGTTATGAAAACAACTGTAGTGAAAAAGCAAAGTTTTCAATAACGTTGACTGCAATTACTGCTTTTCAATTAAAGTTTCGCTTCGCACTTCGAAGTAAACTGAATGCTTCTTTTTAGCCGATATTTCACAGAGTGCACCCTAATAGAGCATTGCTAGCGCATTGACTTAAAACTACAGAACTATTAGACTCGTCTGGCTGCCCACGATTAATACGAATGCCAACCCTATTTATGCGTTGTGCTTGCATTGATGACAAATGTCAGCTATGAACTGCAATAAGCCACAGCAGAAAGGGTATATATGTAAAAATTTCAAAGCGACTACAACAACAGTATCGCATTTATGCCAATGCAAAAGACTTGTCTAAGAACAAAAGCAAATTCTCGCTTTTTTTCAGAATTTGTGCTATTTTTTTGGTTTTGTTACCACAGGCCAACAGCCCAAGAGTCGTCATCATCGTCATCAGAGCAACGTGCTTCTTGTTGTTGTTGTTGTAGTTGTTGTCATGTGGCAGACAAAGTGCGAGTGACTGCGTCTGCTGCCGGTCCCTGCCGCAGCCGCTGCCGCTGCCGTTGCTGCTGCTTCTTCTTCTTGTCAATTAGTGAAAATCGAATTAATATTGTAATACTTTAATGAAATAATGCATGCATGCAGACAGAGATACAGATATATAGAAGACACACACACACACATAGATAGACAGCCGAGCGAAACGCAGCGACGAGTTATTTATGCCAAAGTGACAGAGTGCGAGCGAGAGTAAGAGTAAGCAGCGATGAGCAAGGCAAAAGATGAATCTGCGGTTGCCTTGCAAAAAAGGCCCAAACTAAAATTCATATATAAAAATAAACGCGTTCACACACACACACACACACACACACACACACACACACACGCACACACACACACACATGCACACTTTGCAGGTCTTTGTGCTTGCCTTTGTGCTTTGTCAATTGTTGAAGTGCCATAACGACAAAAGGGTGAGAGAGCGGTATAGAGCGGTGTGTGTAGAAAGAGTGGGAGCGGGGAGTATGCAGTAGAACTAGGTACAAGGTGTGGAATGTATGACAAGAATTGATATAAAATATGCTAATTGGTGCATAGACTGAAAGAGAAGGAGAGAGAGAGAGAAAGAGAGCGAGACAGAGAGTGGGCATAGTTAGACTGAAGGTAGCTATGTGGGCATAATTGTAGCAGCATCTAAAGTTAAAGCTGAGATTAATAGATAGCAGAGCAATGCTGCTTCAAAATTGCTTCGAAAAACTTACGAAAAGAACTGGGCCAAAACATAGGAGCTACCGAGTAAGCGAAAAGACTGCGCGATAAAGGAACTATTACTAAATCGGAATAAGAATCGCTTACGAAACTCTAAACAGGCATTAGCAACTTTAAGGAAAATCAACTAAGTGTACATTGCCTTCCATAAGGCATAGTTTTAGCTGCCTTCAAACTTGCCGTGATGAATGTGCCAAGGGTGATCCACATACACATTTTGATATGATATGATTTTTACAAAATGTTGCAAATGGAAGCAAATCTTTCAATTCCCGCTAACAGGCATTTCATTTAGGTCATACATGGCAATCATACCCATATATTCCTTGTCTGTTTTTTACCACGAACATGTTTCACTTTTATTTGCGTTACAGTTATGAACGCAGTTTCACTTTAAACAGTATTAAAAGAAGCATAAAATGGCTTAATTAACATGTTGTTTTCGCAAGTGTTTCACATTGATTTGCGATACACTTTTTGAAAAAGTGTTTTTTTGTTACTTCAAAAAACATAGAAACAAGCATAAAACAATCATAAAATAGTTGTTTTGCTTGTCCTATGCGAGATAGTCACCACGAACGTGTTGCACTTTCATTTGCGTTTCAGTTTTAAACACAGTTGCGCTTCAAAAAGTACGTGCACTATTATAACAATCATAAGATATCTTAATTAACATTGTAAGCTTTGTTTCTCTTCCTGCTCTTTGCGATTTTCAGCACAAAAGTGTTTCACTTCGATTTGCGTTACAGTTATGAACGCAGTTGCGCTTTAAAAAGTACGGGCACTATTATAACAATCATAAGATAGCTTAATTAACAGTATTGCTTAGTTTTTCTGCAAATTTTAAGAATTTCACAAATGTTTCACTTTGGTGTGCGTTACACTTTTAGAAAAAGTGTTTTTTGCTACTTTAAAAAGTATAGCAGCATTATAATAATCCTAAAAACAGCTTAAAAATATACGCTGCTATGTTGCACTGCTTGCCCTTAGCCATTTTTAATACAGACGTGTTTCACTTTGATTTGCGTTACAGTTGTGAACGCAGTTGCACCTTCGAATAGTTTAAGAACTTTATTCGAATATTTGCCCGCTCTTAGCCATTCTTACCATGCATATGTTACACTTTGATTACAGTCTTGAAAAAGTTGCACTCAAAGCTAACAAGAGCTTTAAAACTTGTATGATATGTCTTTTACGGCAAATCTAGCCAATTTTGCCGCAACTCTATGTCATTGAACTAAAGCTCTTCAAAAAACACAGCCAACAGAAGCAACAGTATGCAGCTTTATTGGCCCAGTTTGTGCATAGAGCCAGCGCCTAAAATCGAACCCCACATTTATCAAAACCTCCTTTATTTGAACAAGCCATTCCCCGAAATATCTCTATATCTATGTATGATACCATTCGCTGCTTATATAACGCTTCTCGCATTACTATAAGTCAGAATGCTCCAATAAACTTGCCCTGTCAAATGACTTGCCATCAATCCTCAAATCGCACTAGCCCACACACTCTCCCTCTCTGTCACACGCTGACTCTTGCTGTTCCACTCTAACGATCTAACAGTCGCTTAACAGAGCACTGTTAACTGTCATGTTAGCTAAAAGTTCTGCTGCTCTGACCAATTTGACTGTGACTGATAAATTGCATGGACGCTTCAAGTTGTTTTGTCTGTGTGCAACATTGTTGCTTTAATGTATGTCCAAAGTTGTTGTTGTTTTTGTTGCGGTTGTTGCGGCTGTTGTGCCAAAATATGCATGCAACACATTGGCTGCCATTTATGTAAATTATTGGCAAAAATGCATAACGGCAAACAATTGAAAATGCAATGAAGTGTTGTTTTCGTTGTCCCAGTCGCCGGACGGACAGACGGCCAGACGGACAGACGGCCAGACAGCCCGCCAGCAACAAGAACAACTATTGCTAAAACAACTGCAACAACAACAACAACAACAAGAACAACAAAAGAGCAATGGCGACGGCAGCAACAGTGCCAATTAATCAAGAAATTCTTAAATAATTATTTGCCTATTTTTATGGTCGGCATAAAGGGGCAACGCGTGGCTCCGTCTATGGTTCGGGAGGATTTTACAGAGGGTACTGAGTCTGTCATTGGCTCGACGATGTCGTCGTCTGTTGGAGTGTAAATTTTTGCTGCCTTATAGTTGTATATATGTATATATGGCACATTAAATGTATATCTATGCACAATTTGTACACTGAAAATAAAAAGTGTTGGCATTTATAAGTTGAGCTAAAGCTCCGAAGTTTGAAGCTAACTTGAAAACAAGCTGTTTAAATTGCTCGTCAAATGTTGCTATAGCATTTCGCTCAGTGCATATGTATATAGCCATGCACTTTTTTCGATTTTCATTTTGTGATTTGCTGTCTGTCCAACTGTCTATGTGCCTAGCTGTGTGTGTGTCATTGTTGTTGTAAAAATAAGTTGCAAATCGCAGCCAGCCAGTGTAAACACTTTGCCGCGCCCCACGTTGGGCCCAAAAGTAAACCAAAAATTTCTATGAAGCATTGCAGTTAGATGAGCCGTTTAGTGACAGTCAAGTCATGGCGGCAATGCGATTTCTATATATGTGTATAGCCCTGTGCATGTGTGTGCCTAATAATAATAAATATTTCGCTGTTTTTTTTAATTTTTATTGTGCTCTTGCTGAAATTATTGAGAAACAACAAAAAACGGCAACAAAGTGCTACTTAAAGTAATTTATGTGAGTTGTCTTAATATTAAGTATGCGTCATGTGTGCTTAAGCAAAATTAACGCACAGCTAAGTTGAGTTAGTTTAAGCAGAAGCTGCGCCAGCCTTGAAAGATCTATGTTAAATTCAAATGTGGCAACGCCCTAGCGACTTGCTGCCAATTACTCAAATTCAAATTAAGTGGCAGCACACACACACACACACACACACACACACACATGCCAAAAACCCAATTTGTTTTGTGTGAGTGTGGCACCCAAAGACTATGGCACTCGTAACTCCATGGGACTCATCCATTGAAAATGCCGCAAGTTGTCTCGTTTTGTAAATAACAAATCAGGCATTTATAAATGATGTGAGCATAAAATTTGCGCTATTACACATCGAAGAGACAAGAGCCACCCCCGTAATGCCAAACCCCAAGCCCCCTGTCATGCAACACTTGAAACAAAAGCAGCACACAACACAACTCTTTGGCAACAACAAAACTGTCTTTCATTTTGTAACACCAAAAGACACAACCCCCTTAGCCAAATACATAGCTTCGAGAACGTCTTCGTCTTCGTCTATATGGCTGGGTCTTCTGCGTTTCCGGGTCTCTCATACGTTTCGTTTTGTCTCTCTAATAAGACATGATTGTAATTAATTAAATTAATTCGTTTCGGTTTTAATACACGAAATGTTTTTCGATTTTGCTACCCCAACGACAGTGACAACCTAGGGCAAAACCCTCCAACCCTCCAAGTACACTCACACCTAAACAGTTACAAAAGGATTGCCAAATGAAAGTGAAAGATTTCTGATTTACGTTTTCAAATATTTGTTTGTCACACACCAAAAACTTAACCCACTGACGCCCTAGTTTGCCAGCAAGGTAAAACGTGCTTGTCTATAACTCGCACTCTGTCTCGCTCTAGCTACCGTGCTCAAACTATAAAATGTTGTCGATTTTGATTAGGCAAACTTGACAGGCAACTTTCTGAGTTGCTTTCATTAAAAATGCCAGTTGAGTTTTGCGTTTCGCTGCAGGGTTGCCACAAGTCCGTGCCACAGTCCGCCCCCCCTTTAAGAGGGGTGTGTGTGTGTGTGTGTGGCGGGCTGGCTAAGACCAAGGCTAGTTGCCTCTTGCCAGAGTTGTTACGGTTCTTGATGTTGCCAAGGTTTTGCTCTCGTTCTTGAGCATAATGAATTGACATTGATTGGAAATTTTGATTGAAATTGTAAAATGTTTCATAGCGTTGGCAAGGTTTTGGTGCGCACTCCGTCTCTCTCACTCTCACTCGCTGTGTAGCATACTTTTGAGGCAAGTTTAGAAGCAAAAATAATAAATTGCTTAATTTTCGGCTTAATTAAAGATTTGACTGTTGCTGTGGCTCAAATCCGTTAGACACAAACTGCTTTTGGGTCTAAGCAATATTGATTTTGTTTGTGTCTCTTGGATTGCTGCCAACGCTAGATGGCGCCACTCAAGCATTTATAAATCCAATTAATATTAATGCAAAAGTTTATTCAAAGCAAAAAATTATGTAATCTGCGCAACTCAAAACAATTCAAAGTAAGTCTATTAAGCTGATAGTGTATGCTGTTACACTAGGCGTATACGCTATATTCGCCTGGAGCTATGCTTTGCTATAAAAAAAAAACAGGCACAAAAGACAGTTTAAACAGCTTATAATGTACACTTGGCTTTACTCATTAACTTAACTCTGCACACATGTTTTGGCAGCAACTGTACCTAGGCTTTAGTATGTTTCTGTTTGCTTTGTGTTGTAAAATGTCGGTCCGGCCTCAATCTAAATAGAAATCATTAATTTCTGTTAGATTTTAAAATGTCAAATTTTATGTAACGAGCATTTGGTCAGCACACACACACACACACAGCCCTGATATCAAAACACACACATTTAGAAGTTTTTTTGCTTGGGTTTTTCGCTTTGTTTTTTGAGACCCGCATAAAAATGTCAAAAATTACACACACACACACACACACACAAAGTTGGAGTGAAAAAGGGTCTACTAATCATTATTTGTATGGACTGACCAAGCCTTTGGCCCCAGCTCCCGCCACAACCCATATGAGTTATATTTATTTGTATTTGTCTGAGCTCTGCCTTGACTTGTGTGTGTGTGTGTGTGTGTGTGTGCTACATATTTGGTCAGTGTAATGCTTAATTATTTACTTTTTAAAAAATGTTGCCCAAAAAGGCCTACCAACAAAGTGACCAAGTTGGGCGCCTGCTTTGCCCAGAACAATGGGGCGCACACACACATAGCATAGCCACAAAAAAAAGGGTCACATGTGCTGTACGGCCGTGCTGTGTGCACGTTAATTTTTGATGTACGCTTGGTCAGTGAGCGGGGGACCAAAAATTATATAAAAAAAAAAAGGTATGCATACGTTATGTAATAATAAGGATAAGCCAAAAAATTATTATTACTTTTGGGCGTTTGGCCAAAAGCGGCTGCCCGCTTAGTGTTGTTAATGAGGTTTGGGTAAGGTTGGGTTCTTGCTTTCATATACACTAAACAAATTTGATCGTTTGAAAAGGTTCTCTGCACGATCCGCTGCGCTTAAAGACTGTGCCTTTAATTTATGACAGCTCTACGCCTAATTTCCTGTCAAAAAGTAAACCTCCTGCCACTTGAAGCAATTAGAATTTCATGTATGTTGTCTCTAGGCGCAGCTGTGTAACTGTATCTGCGAGTTACAACAAAATGCCGCACATTTTTCTTTGACACTTCAGCAGCCGGAAAACGCCGCCTTGGCAGCTCCAAATCTTGCCGTCTGCAGCCCATAAGGACACATACAATTACCCACAGCCAAGGGCTTGTCATATGACGCATTAAAAATCGAAGCATATAGTACGGCTCCAAGCCCACTCCAAGCGGCTTTCCACGCCCACGCCCAAGCCCAGGCCCAAGCCCATGCTGCTCCTTGTTGTCTCTTATGCTGCCTTCCTTGGCGCGCGCATTAATCCTTTTTTCAGCATCTTTTCACACACACACACACACACACACACACACACACACACACACACACACACACACATGTGGCACGCGTGTATATAATCCTTTTTTACAACTCACACCACTTTTGGCAGCCAGCAGCTTCGCATATCAAAGCTAATTTATATTTTGTATAGCATACATTTGGGCGTGCACGCAGTTTTCAACTCTGCTTCGAGTTACACTGTCCCCGCCGCACCGCTCGACCTTCTTTTTTGATTTGGGGCGGAGTGGGCGGTGTGGGCGCTGTGGGGCGGGCGGTAATAATAAATACCAACTCTTTGTTTTTTCAATGCCCTGAGTTCTTGCTGCCTGATTTTTGATAAGTAAATAGAAATTTATAAATTTACATATGTGTGTGTGTGTGTGTGTGTGTGTGTGTGTGTGTGTGTGTGTGTGTGTGTGTGTGTGTGTGTGTGGCAGTTGTGCGGGGGTGTCGCCTGGCAGGCAATAAAAAAGAAACAGAATTTTAAATTAGAAAATATTAGTTAGCATACAGACAGTGCGGCACAAGCGCCTCACTCATTCATTCAGCGCCTCACTCATTCATCGGCTGACTGACTAACTGACAGAGTGACTGAAGGACCTCAGCAGCGCACACATGTACAGTTATGTTTGTATTTGCATATGCATGTAACTGTATGTGTGTCTATTGCCATCTCATTCGCACACACTTTTTCTTTGGCCTGACGTCGTCGTTTTTTGTTGTTTGTTTTTTTCTTTGCTGCAGACAGCAGTTCCCCAATGATGGACCCCACCCACTGGCAGTGCCGCCTCCCAGCCCCCCCCCCAAAAAACACTCGACTCGCCCAGCTACATCAATACATCATTTTCGTCTTTAGTGCGCTTTTGTGTGTGTGTGAGTGAGTGTGTGTGAGTGTGAGTGAGTGTGAGTGAGTGTGAGTGAGTGAGTGTGTGTGTGTGTGAGTGTTTAATGCCACTCTTTTCCACTCTCTGCTTTTTATTTTATACTCCTTTTTTTGTTGCAGTTTTTTAGGTCCTTTTTTTCTGTGGGTATTTTTGTTTAATATTTAAATAAATAATTAGCAAAAAGGGATATGCGCCATGTGTGTGTGTGTGTGTGTGTGTGTGTATTCTAGTAAGCTGTATGCTTTGAATATTTGCTCTGCGATTTCTCCGCAAACCGTTTCGAGTCCTTGCCTGTTGTATTTATATATTTGTATGTGTGCGTTGCTAATGATGTTTGAAATTGTAAAGCAAATGCAAAGGCATGCCCAAAATATAATACACACTCATGGAGCGCATGTGAGTGAGTGTGTGTGTGTGACTGTACTTAAGCCGCAGAAGTGCAGCAAACATTTAAGCAGCATCAAAATATTACAAGTTATAATGGTTAAAGTAGTCGCAGAAATGCAATTCCTATAGATCTCACATATAGAGTTTTTATCTACTCTCAATGGCCGTCGTTTTCTGTGAACTCTCTACTTTCTATCCTTAGGCAAATTTTCAACTCGTAATGTGGCTAACTATATGAGAAAGTATACTAAGAACTACTATTCTTATCAACTTCGTACGTCTTAATAGGAGTTCTACTTCTTTCGTTTTTCGTAGCTTATGAAATAACTTTTTTCTTCGTTTTTCTTTCGCTCAAACTCTTTTGTACGATGTTCTGCCAAAAGTCTCTCTTTGTCGTATTTGAACCCAACAGCTTTTTCTAAAATAAGAGGCAACAAATTTATAGATTTCTGGCTCATCGCTGCTTATCTCTTCTACTATGTAACTTTATGCCTATTCTTTCCATTAAAACATCATCTTTTAGTTTTCACTCCATTTTTCTCAACTTGCTTAAATTTTGTGTTGCATCTTTATTGTCATCTCTTGTTCTCATTTTACAATAATACGATTTTTCATTCATTTTTCACATCATCTAAAGATCTCTGGCTCACTACTGCTTAACTCTTCTACTATCTAAATTTGTATCCAATTCTTCCCATTTTGTCATCATCTTTTATGTTTAACTACGTTTTTCTCTGCTGTCATCTTTTGCTCTTCTATATACTCTCACTTAATTTGATTGACTTGAAACCTCTTATAAAAGCCTTTTCAATGAAGATGTAACAAATGAAACTAAGAGCTTTAACGTCTTTGCCATCATCATCACGCTCAATCCTTATGATTTTGCAGCTTGACAAAGCTTATTCTTTCGTACTCTTTTCCAAAATTCTTAAGTTAATCTACTCATATGAGCCGATGTTTTTGTATAGCTTTACACACATACATATATGAATGCATAAATGCACCTGTAATTGCTATATTCATACATAAATGCAAACTCTGCTACGAACTTGTCTACTTATATATAGTACTTATCTAGAAGTCAAACCCCTTCGTTCCGTCTCTGACTTTTGCTGCGCCTAATGTTATACTGCAGTGTTCTACTGCTATTGACAAACATCTCCCACATCTAACAGTTTTCCAACTTCAGAACTTTTTTACAAGTCTTTACTGGCTGTCGCTTCCGCTCTGGCTTCTGTTTCAGCTTCTTTTGCTGCTGTTTAATGTGTGTATAATTGTGAGCGCACACACACACACACACACACACTTGGAAATAGGCCTCTTGTCATGCCTTGTAGGCGTTTAAGTAGCATTGGCAAAAGCTCAGCTGCTTTTTCCATACGACTTGAGCCAAATGTCAACCCAATGCCAGCGTTGCCTCTAAATCAAAAGAGCTGTATTGCTGTAACCCCCAACAAATCAAGCCCACGCCACTTCTGCCACTGCTGCTGCTGCTGCTGCTTCTTCTTCTTCGTCAGGCAATGTCAGAACGTCGCATTGATTTGCTTTGATTTATTGTGTGACCACACAATGCAACGACTCAGATCCATCCTTGACAGACCCCTTGAGGGATCTACAACAGCAACAACTGGAGCAATAACAACGAGAAGAACAACTCGCACTCGAGCGCAGCTTCAAGCACAATTCATAACATTGCTTTCGTACTAATTACAAAAAGTGCTGCCACCCCCTTTCTCCCCCGCCAACATTTCCGCACTCTCTCGCTCTTGCTCGCACCTCTCACTCTCTCGCTCTCTCGCTCTCTCTCTCTCTCTTTTTGCAAGCGGCAGCTGCTTGTGCTGTCGACATCAAGCAGCCAACATCAAGCCATCCAGTTCCACTCACTTCAGAAACAGCTTGAGACAATGCCACATGCAAAATTTCATTCTTATTCATATACAATAATATACAATATATTGCCTTCTATATAAAACACACACACACACACACACACACACACAGGCACAACAATGTTCAATGCCAGGGGCAGTTTGCTGGGTTTTTTTTTTTTATTTTTGACATGTGACCGGCACACGAGCAACATTCAAAAGTTGGCAGCACTTCATGCACTTTGTTGTTATTGTGCACTGCTTTAAGTACAGCCATATAAGAGCGGCAAATTTCAAGCATACGTTATACTACATACGGTACATAATGAGTACATAGTTGCTACAATTGCTGAAACCAAACAAAAAGAAGAAAAAAACATCCAGAACTTGCGACTTGAAGACTTTTGGAAAGAAACGTAGACGATTAGAATTCAATATTTTGCCAAACAATGTCACACCGCATTAAAAAAAAACAACACACATCCTTTGTACTGCATGCTAGCATCATTCACACAGACTCACATAGCAATATACTGAACAGTTTTTCGCTTCTTCCTATCCGCTATTCGTCTTACATGTTACTGCAAGTATACTAAAAATCGTAAATAAATGCATTAAGATTAAGTTTTTAACGAAAAATCATCTTTAGCTGCGCCTTGGCAGTAAAACCATCATCGAATGGTGTGATGCTTGCGGCCTGATGCGGGTGTGGGATGATTCCTGTGGCCCGATATGTGTTCTCTGTTTCAAGTGCTGCACTAGCAGTGTTTGCAGGAGAGAGCAGTTAGATCGGCTTTATAAGGGCGCATTTTAGAGTTTTTGTCAGGCTGACATGTATAACTTTGACTTTCAACAATTTGAAAGTTGTCATCTATAAGCTTTGGATATTTGCCATGAACACGCACTGTGAAAGATGAGCTAGAAGTCATTGTATGACTTTTTTAGGTGAGATAGGTGAATAGCTTTTATAGCCATTTCTCATAAGCAATCAATCGCTAACATTGAAATCTAGTTTCGTATGAGTGATATAATGTATTTAACTAGCTGCAATTTGTAAATCTTCGAAGAAATCCGTTACTTGCTAACAGCTGGAGACTAGAACCAAAAAAGAAACACATCTCTACACGCATTTTAAGCAACAATTTTGGAAACTCAGTAAAAAAACAAAATTCCAAAATTAATTGCAACTTCAACTAAAAGCCATTGATGTGCAAGAAGTGAGACGAGGTATCAGCCATAGGGTTATGTGAGTGTGTCTTTGTCCTTATGGAGTGGTTATCCTCATCATTTTGTCTAATAGAAATGTTAACAGCACAGCAGCACATCAAATTGGCCCGCTGTTAACATTTCACTTAACATTTTTGGCGCGGAGTTTTATTTTTTTGGAGCTCCTTTGAAGTGGCCTGGCACACACACACACACACACAAATATTAAATGAAATGGCGCGGCACATGACCAAAAAAAATAAAATAAAATAAATAAAAATAATGCCCAAAAAACGCTAACGGTAAAAGGGTGCTCAATACTAAAGCCTTTCTCTATAAGCTGACCACACACACACACAGCGCCGGATGTGAGGCTGGCCATTGAAGTGGCATTGAAGTCGTAGTATTTGTGGAAGAGCGAGTGAGCGCGAGGGAAGCTCAAAAAAAGGCAAAGCCACCCGCATTTTAGTTAATTAACTCATTTGGTTTGGCAACTCTGCTAAGCCAGTTCAGGCGAACTGGGCCAGAGCAAGAGCAAAATCCAAAAAAAAAAAGTGAAGAGCCCGAAAAACCCCATATAACTGAGCAACGATATGGACTTGACTGCTTCAAAAACCATTCAGTTTTATTTCAGTTTCATGCCATAATTGATTTTCTTCAAAAAAATAACGGTAGAGCTTTATGGCCATGTTGCCAAATTTCACAAACAGCAAACTACTAAAGCTACTTTCTTTTCAGGCTTCAAGTTGTAGTTGTGGCTTGTCTGCATGTGTGTGTGTGTGTGTGTGTGTGTGTGTGTGTGTGTGTGTGTGTGTATTTGTTGCTTAGCTGTGGGCAAAAAAACCCAACAAGTGTCTTGGCTCTCACGGGGATTGCATTTCAACAAGTGCGACGCGAATTTTGCGGGCCCAAGACAAAAACTACTTGTAACTGTGTGCGTATTGTGCGTATCTGTGTGCTGACCATTGGCTACAGTTTGACAGTCACCGTTGATCACAAAGACAATCGATTTTCTGGCAACTGGAACAAAGGCACACAAGATGTGTGTGTGTGTGTTTGTATGTAAGAGAGTGCGAGTTAGGAGCTCTGCAGGAAAAAGAACTTGGCGGCATTTCTGTATTATGAAAACAATTTGCAAGCTTAAGCAGCTCATGCCACAACAACAACAAGTAACAACAGCCGCAGACAGTCAGCATGAAAATCACAGCGTGGCAACAACAGCAACAAGCCAGAAAAGCAAACATCGTTTTGCCAAAGTTTAAATGCTCTTAAGGGACTTTGGTACAGTAAAACAAATGTTGAACGGAACAGTTTTTAAAGCTGCTTTAACGCTAAAATACGCCTAAAACAGCTCAGAATGACACAAAGTCATATGTTAGCGCACGCTATGCTATCATCACGTCATGTACGCAGCTTTTATCACAAGCCGCATCATGCTTGAACATAAGGCCCTCTACTTGAAGTTAGCCAACGCTGCTTAAGACTTGCGTTTAGCTATGATATGAGTCCTAAAAGAAGAGTGTGCATGAGTTCCAAAAGAAAAAGCAAACGATTATGAGCAATGCATTATGATATGCTATCATCACGTCATGTACGCAGCTTTAATCACAAGCCGCATCATGCTTGAACATAAGGCCCTCTACTTGAAGTTAGCCAACGCTGTTTAAGACTTGCGTTTAGCTATGATATGAGTCCTAAAAGAAGAGTGTGCATGAGTTCCAAAAGAAAAAGCAAACGATTATGAGCAATGCATTATAAATAAGAGCTTAAAGCCAATACGCCTCTTGAAAGCGTATTTATAAAAAACGCTGGCAAAGACGATGACGATGCTGTTGATGTTGATGATGTTGATGATGATGTTGACGAGCCGCCAGTTGTCTGGCATTTAAAGTCCCTGCGACGATGACGACAAAACTGCAGCTTCCTTTTTGACAGAGCGGAGCAGGGCAATACCAAAGCGTTGCAAGTCTGCTTGCCTCTTGCCACAACTTGACTGCTCGCCCTGCGAGAGTGCCTTCCTTGTCTGTTGTTTGTACTTAAGAGCTTTTAAATATCATAAATATATATCTATGCATTATACTTTGTTTGGGGGTTTGGTGCGCTGTTGTTGATGTTGACAAATATATATGATGACTGGAGGGCCCATTCATATAGACGATACAAAAGCGAAGAAAAATACACAGTGAAAAAAAGCAGATATCGTAAAACAAAGCAGCTATACAAATGTGGCTGGCATGTGTGTAAGCGTGTGTGTGTGTCTGTGTGTATCTAACACTTGGCATATAACTTATAGAGCCCAAACCAAAGGCATCCAAAACAGTTGTGTCTATCAAACATGCCATACAACTGCATTGCAAGTCATTGCCTTGGCTTGCTTGTAACGACTTCCTGCTTAACTTTTTGGGCCCAGACCGACGTTGGTCTCATCGATATGAAGAAAAACTTGCCAAATACAAAAACAACAGAACCAAAAAGTGCCTAAGAACTAAACCAAAGCAAGCTCAATTGCTTGCTATATAAAGTACACAGAGTCTCTATCGACTAATTTCCAAAGTTCTTTATTGCCTGCAACGCCCAACTTCTAAGGCACGCCTACAGCCCCTGCGCGCTCGCCGCTCGCCACACTTATCTTGCCGCCCATTTGCTTCCGGTATTTATACAAATAAAATTTCACAAAACTGTAAATCGGCATAAGCTAGAAGCGTTGGCTGTGTGGACAGAGCAGGAGAACTGACTGAAATCAACATGAAATCGAAGCCAAAAAGCCGTAAAAGTCGTTTTACCGTTTTACACTAGCCGACGAAAAGCTAAGCCCAAGGGCGGCACTATAGCTCCCAGCGAGCAGCTCCTAGCTCACACCCGGACACCCGCTCTTAGACTGCAGACTAATTTGCCAAAAAAGTTTGCACCGCATATTTTTGTAACCTTTTTGTCGCTGCTGCTGCTGCTGCTGCTGCTTCTTCTCATTCGGCATTTGATTTCGCTTGATTTTATTTCATTTTATTTACTGCAACAACAAATATACGGCCACACTGTGCCTCCAAGTCATAAGTAAGTCTGGCAAGTTCTGCCGCCCGCTCTGCCTCTCTGCTGCCAGTCTGAGGTCAACACTAATAGCACTAAAATTCAAGTTGGCTTATCGATACGAACGATAAACTATAAATTTGTCGGCTGGCTGTTTAGTTTTTGTTATTGTAGCCGGGTTGCCTGGCCAGCTGCCCGCCCGGGTCCGGGTCCGGGTCTGGTTGCTAATGCGACCAGGCGACGCAGACGTTGGCCAGGTTGTAATTTTTTTTTTTTTTTTTTTTTTGTGTTTTTTGGTAAGCCTTTTTTGTAGCTGTTGCCAAAGTTTTGCAACGTATTAATTTGGCTAAATTTAACCCGTAATGACTTTAAAAGTAAAATTAATGAGGGTCGATAGTGGTAAAAGTGTTGCTGTGGCGGCGGGGGGCTCTCGGTTTTTGATATTTGTTACAAATGCAAAGTTGTTGGCAACAACATATGCCACTGACAGCATTGCATGTGTGTGTGTGTGTGTGTGTGTGTGTGTGTGTTGTCCGGAAATGACACCACACAAGTCGTTAAAGTGCAAGCTAGAGTTATGCGCGTGACAACTTAAGACTGTCACGAACACAACAATCACGATAGCCCAAATAGCTAAGAGACAATCACACTAATCAGAAGCAATGCAGCAAATTTGCTGATATTAGTTTGTAGTTTTGCCACTGTAACAGGTTGCCTATCGAACAATCGTCTATCGGCTGAAAAGAAACATGATCGATCGATCAGGCGTCAAATTCTCTGCTCAAACTTATGCAACTTTTCTTCTCTCTCTCTCTCTGTTTTCTAGCGCGCTACTCTAGCCGAGAAGGAAGTGAACACACTCAAGGAGCAACTATCCACAAATACGCCTAGCAGCAATAATAGCAACAACAGCAACGACAACAACAACACCGGAGCAGCAGCAGCAACAACAACTGCAAGCATTGAGTGCTTGGAGGACTCAGCAGCAGCAGCAGCAGAGAGTACAGTCAACGAGAGCGAAAGCGAGCGTAAGCTGCTTAACAGCGTTGCAGCAGCGATAACGCTGCATCAGAACGGCGGCAATCTGCTGGCCACCAATACACCATCACCATCGCCGCCATTGCTCAGCGCCGAGCAGCAGCAGCAGTTGCAGAGCAGCCTGCAGAACGGCGTCAGTGTGAACGGTGCCGCTGCGGCCTGCCTTAATCCGAAGCTCTTCTTCAATCACGCACAGCAAATGATGATGGAAGCGGCGGCTGCTGCTGCTGCGGCGGCTGCAGCTGCAGCGGCTGCACAACAACAACAGCAATCGCCAATGCATTCGCCAACAGGTGGCGCTGCTGTGCAGCATAACGCTGGCAGCATAGTGAGCAGCACACAGCAACAGCAACAACAACAACAGAACAGCAGCCAAAATGTTGCTGAACAAACAGCTGTGGGTAATAGCAGCTGCGGCAGCAACAACAATAACAACAACAACAGCCAGAACAACAACAGCAACAATGTTGCTGAAGACGATGATGAGGACGATGAGGAAGATGTATCGATGCAATCGAATATGGCACATGCCGATAACGATGAAGACGATGATGATGACGATGATGATGCTGAGCTCGATGAACAGCCGGCTTTGCAGCATGATGACGCCGATGATGATGATGATGATAATGATGATGTTGCGGTCATGTCTAATACTGCTGGCTCTAATGCTGCTGCAGCTAATACTCAGGTTAGAACCAGAACTGATAGCATAACTGAGGAGCTAAACGAACAGCAGGCGATGGATATTGAACAGCCGGCGAGGCAGCAAGAGCGCCAGCTAGAGCTGGACAATGATGCAGATGATGCTGAAGCTAGTTTAAATGTTAGCAATAATCATAATACGGATAGCAATAATAGTTGTAGTCGAAAGAACAGCAACAAGAATGTGCCGCAACATGTTGCAATGCGTGATAATAATGATAATGAGCAACATGTGGCCAGTGCTGAGGATGATGATTGTACCAACAATAATACTAACAACAACAATAACAATGAGAAGCGCAAGAAGCGCAATGCCAGTAACAACAACAACAACAATCAAGCTGTTTTATTAGCTGCCAAAGATAAAGAGGTAAGTGAAGAAATCTACATATCATATAGATAGAAATTAAGCCTCAAAAAGAGATGTGCTCGCTAAACTCGAAAACGCTTAGACCGATTTTAATTAAATTTTCGCATATTGTAGACAGTATTAGGAAGAAGGTTTTTGTGAAGTTTGGACGAATTCCAATAGATGACACCAAAGATATCGACAAAAACGATTTTCCATATAAAACATACTAAATGTGTAATGAATTCTTTTGAATTGAGGTAGAAGTAGAGGTTATAAACATATTGGTACCAATATCCGCAGCTTGACTTAATATCCAACAATATCTGCAATCAAGTTGATCCTCTCAAACACCAAAAACAGTGTTGTCCTCGCCCTGTGTCATGCCAACAAGAATGTAAACAATAGCAGTCAACAAATTGTAGGCGTAAAAATTGTCTTGTCAATATTTTAATGATATCACTTTACACTCCACAACCAGTCAGCAGTCAACTCTCTCTCCCGGACGCTACCGCTCTCACCCGTAGCGCCCGGCCAAAGCGAACCCCGGAGTCAAAAAGTGTTGTGCAAAGTTTCGCTTTAACTTTTCCTTTTCTCCGCCTTTTTTTTTGCTGTTTTTTTGCGTTTTGACTGCCCCGTTATTTGCATAGAGTAAATCCCTGGCATATTTTTTTTTCCTTCTAGCTTGGCTTTCTTATAGCGCCGTGTCTGTCTGCGTGTAAAGGAAAAGTCAAAAGTCCTGCTATTTTCCTTTTTTTTTTTGCCGAGTACGCTCATTTGTTTGCATTTGTTGCCTTTCATACTTTGTTTTTTTTTTTTTTTGTTTCTTTACTGGCTACAATTTTCTTTTCCGTGTTCATTCGATGGTTTGTTGGTATGTGTCTGTGTGTTTGTTTTTTTTTCCCACTGTGTTTGGCTAGAAAATTACAAGAAAAGTGCGCAAAAGTGGGCGTAGGGCAGCTATGGGCATGCCAGGGGTGTTGTTTTTTTTATTTGTATAAGTGTTTTCTCAATTGTGCGTACGACGGACACGGGCGTTTGACGCTTGCCCACTGCTTTCTTGTCGGCGTCTGCGGTTGGCATTTTTTCGCTAGCCGGCTTTTCACTCCTTCTGCGTACTTTTGTTTTTTGGTGTTGCTTTTTTTTTTTGGCATTTTTGGCGGCTGGGCTGGGTCAAGGTTTTGTCTAATCTTAACGGTTTTGCATTTCATTGCGCTGGGTAATTGAGTGCCGGCGTTATGGGCGGTCTCGGGGGCTTATTTATAAGCTAATTTTGTCAAAGCCAAGTTGCACTTTAAGAAAACGCTCAAAACACACACACTCTCTCTCGTTGAACTGCTTGAACTGCTTGAACTGCTTGCACTGCTTTGCGGCTTACACTGCTTTAAGTGTAAGCACTCGCTCAACCCTTTCGCTCTGCGCTTTATTGCTGCAACTTAAGCTCATAAGCTTAACTTCTTAAATTGCTGAAGCTAACTCAAGCGTCCAACCCGCACATACAAACTTCTTACTACCCGGCGAACCCCTCCAGCAGCTGTTTTCTAATTTCTCTAATGCAAACAGCGACTTCGCTTACTTTGGTTGTGGCGTTTTGTGTTTACATTGAATGATTGCTTATCGTCAGCACGCTGCGCAACCCTATACGTCACAGCTCTGTGTGGGTGTGTGTGTGTCTTTGGTTACTCTGGCAACACCTTGCCACTTGGCACTGCATAGCAGCGTCAATCATTATCATTTGCCATTAAGTGCAGTCTGCAACACATCTTGAGTTTTGCATGTAGCTTCTTTTAACCGCCATTAGCAGCCCTTAGGTGTGAAATAAAGTCGCCCCCCAACTACCTGCTGCATTTCTTTAATGTTTTTATCACTTCACTTGGCAGTGAGTTTAGCTCAAACCGCTCTCCTATGCTGCAGTCTTGTCTCTTGCCACTTATTTGCCTTATGCTTTTAGGTTTACTGCCACGCCCCCTCAACGCCCTGTCCAATATGCACATTTGTCGCATTGTCTTTGTTTTTGCACATCTTATTTGAAATCCATTAAAAGCTATTTTTGCAATAAATGCAGCTACATTGCGGTAAAATGATCACCGCCCCCAAGGCAAATACCCATTACGCTCTGCTATCAATCGTTTTTATGCTCTTACAGAGCGTGTTTACGTTTTGGCATAATGTTGGTTGCCTGGTAATTGCTGTTTTCTGTTAGTTAGAAAGTTAGCATAGCGTCACGGCATATAAGGCAGAGTTATTCCAAAGACAGACCAATAGATGTTTCACATCACAAATCAGTGTCGCAAAGCGAAACTAAAGCAGCTCGTACTCTAAAGCCTGCATCAAAAAATTGCATTTTGATTACCGTTACAGTTTTCAAGAAAAGAGAAAACAGTTTTTGTTTTGTTTTGTAGCTGCAAAATGTTTCACCTTGATTTTCGTTATCATTGTATTGATTTTGCTATAGTTTCAAATAATCATTTTACTTTCAAACAAACAGAAATATATTTCAAGCCTCTATCAAAACTTTTCATAACGGTTTCTGTTACAGTTTTTGGAATTATAGCAAAGTCTTTCAGCTTGATTTCTGCTGCCGTTTATAGGACTTAGCGCTTATGTTTAAAAAAAAATGTTTCATTTTGGAAAATATTTTAAGTCTGTTTCAAAATGTTTCATTACGATTTCCGTTACAGTTTTTGCAGTTAACTGCAAAGCTGTTGCACGTTGATTTTCATTACCATTGTACAGCATTGCTAACTCGCTTTAATTATAAAGAATCTTTTTGCTTTGAGATACACTGAAATATATTTGTTGCCTCTAGCAAAGGGCAATCAATTATGATTATCGTTACCGATTTTGGAATAAACAGTTTATTGGCAGAAATTTTACGTGAATAGACGAATTTACGTATGTTAAGCTTAGCTGTTACTTTGTAAGCGTTTATAATTTAGAAACTGAGTCAAAATTTTATAGAACCGCCAGCGTTACCGTTCTTACTATCAAATTTATATGTATTTCACTTAACGTTAAACGTTTTAAAATTATAACCATAACTGTAGAAGAAGACATTTTGATAAAACCATTAGGAAAGAACGGTTCTATATGCTGCCTATAAGTAACGCTTTAATGTTTAATATTATGTTAAGAGCAGTCCAGTTTTTTAATGAATTGAACCCCGCTCTCCCACATAGTTACGAATTGTGACAATTTAATGAACGCCCTCTCTCTCTCTACTGACGTCACGAATCGCTAAAGCAAATTTTGAATTTCTTCACAAATCATCGCGATTGCATAAAAAGCCACTCCTAACTCGGTAATGACGTCGTTGGTGAACAGCACCTAAACAGCTTTGCGAAAAAAGTACGATTTTTATAGAGTATCTATGCGGCGTCGCCTTCAAGTTAGCTGTTCTTTTATGTGTTTTATTTTCAATATACAAAATGCGCACTCAACTTGATGGGCTTGAATTTTTTTCTCTCTTTATTTTCAAATATTGCAATGAATTTTTTTGTATTTTTTGTATTTCGACTGCTCATTAGTTTGATTACTGACTCCGTCACCCACACACACCCGTACTCACCGAGAGACGGAGGGAGCGGGGGATATAGAACAGGGTGTTATGATAAATGCCAGCAAATGCACTTGGCTGACAACTAAATCACTTATGTTATGTTTACTACTGGCTGGGCGCCCCTTCGGGGGCGACCCCTAAACTTCTAGAACTGTAGTACGAGGGGAAATCTGCTCCGCTGCTCTGTCGCTGTGGCATGCAGATTTATCTGTTACACATGTTCATAAATATGCGACAATATTTTCGCCCGATGTCTGGCGCTCTCACTTGGCTAACAAAATAAACAACAACAACAACAAACAGAGTGTAGCAAAAATGATCGACAGTTTTGCAAAAATACAAAAATTATGTTAAATGGAATTACAACAGTTGTTTGTTGTTAGCCGGCAATGTCTCGACGCGATGTTGTTATTGTTGTTTGTTGCAGTTTGTTTGTCTTGGCCAACGAGGCATGTTTATTTTTTCGCAGAAGTGACTTTTCAATTTTATAGACAAGCTGCCTGCCAAAGTGCATGGAAAGTAGCCTAAAAATAGTGCCACAGCAGCAGCGCTGCGGCGCACAGTGGTTCCAACTGACTTCTTTTTCGGCAAAAATCATAACTTTTACGGCAAAGATATTTTCAAAATGTAAAATGCATATAACAGATAATTCCTGAAGCTTCTGCGATACACTGCGATAAATATGTTACGATAGTAAAGTTCCATATTATATACACCAAACGTCTCATTCTTGCACCTACGAAATGTGCCTATTGCTTAATAAATCGTTAAAATTTGTGGCAAGCTAGTGCACACACGTTCGCCAGATAGACAAACTTTCGACGCAGACGATTTGTTGAAAAATAAGCACAATTTAGAACGTGGAACTTTTCCATGACATGCAAGGATAAGGATTTGCAGTATATAATATCGAAATCTACTACCGTTTTTTGAAGCTCCCTCTGTACACAGCTTATTTATCGCAGAAGCTTAAGGACTTTTCTGTTCTATGCATTTTAAATTTTGAAAATATCTTTACTTCCTTAAAAGAAATGTTTCATTTCGCCGAAAAAGAAGTCAGTTGGTTCCACTGTGCGGCGGCAGCAGCCACAAAAACGCCAATGCAACGCGCGCGTTTTAGGCGCGTTTTCCGCCAAATTATTAACAAATTAGCATTAAATTTTAATCACTTTCAAGCACTTCCGTTACGATTTAGCTAAGTTCAATTTTTTTTTTCGGTCAGCTTATTTATCGCAGAAGCTTAAGGACTTTTCTGTTCTATGCATTTTAAATTTGGAAAATATCTTTACTTCCTTAAAAGAAATGTTTCATTTCGCCGAAAAAGAAGTCAGTTGGTTCCACTGTGCGGCGGCAGCAGCCACAAAAACGCCAATGCAACGCGCGCGTTTTAGGCGCGTTTTCCGCCAAATTATTAACAAATTAGCATTAAATTTTAATCACTTTCAAGCACTTCCGTTACGATTTAGCTAAGTTCAATTTTTTTTTCGGTCAGCTTATTTATCGCAGAAGCTTAAGGACTTTTCTGTTCTATGCATTTTAAATTTGGAAAATACCTTTACTTCCTTAAAAGAAATGTTTCATTTCGCCGAAAAAGAAGTCAGTTGGTTCCACTGTGCGGCGGCAGCAGCCACAAATTATTAACAAATTAGCATTAAATTTTAATCACTTTCAAGCACTTCCGTTACGATTTAGCTAAGTTCAATTTTTTTTTTCGGTCACGTATTTATATTGAAATCATTTGCTTAATTTTTTGTTTTGTTTTTGTGAATTTCTCGACTTTTTTATCATGCCTCTAAAAAATCAAAAACAAACAATGAAAAAATATGCATTAAAATACATAATAGCAGCATTTTTTTTTCATTTGGTTACTCAGCTAATATGTGAAAATATTTAACCACAAAAATATGTTTGTATGTGTGTGTGGCTTTGTGGCAGCGCGTTTTTTATCGCTTGTAATTTGCTTGCTCGGTTTGCTACCCAATGTTTATCGAATTTAACATATTTATTTTTTATTTTTATGTATGTATAGCATAAATATGCATATAAAAAATTCAGCAGCTACAACAACAATTTGTTAGAATAAACTAACAAAAAAAAAATTGAAATCTATATTTTGATTGTTGTTTTTTTTTTTTTGGTATTTTTTGTTTTCAGCTGCTGCGGTTAGTTAATTGTTATCGTTATGTTGTTTTTTTTAACACCATCAAAAAAAGCAGAAAAAACTTGTTATAAAGCCAAACAATTTTGGTGTTAAAAAATAGTGCAGCGTTTGAAAACTGCTTGACAGCTGGCCTAGCAAGTTGGCAGCGCTGTTTGTAACAACTCACAGTCAAATAATGCTAGTGACAAGCTACCTATAGCAGCAGTTTTCACAGCTTTATTACAAATATCTAGCTGCTTTTAGGGCTTAAGCTTAGCATTAAAGCGAGTTGGCAGCGCTTTTTCATAAGCTACAGCCGCAGCCCAACATGATGCTGCTTCTTTGCTGACTTTGTCTCCTACAAGCAGTAAGTCAAAGTAAACTTCGGCTTGCACTTCGGCTGTGTACGTGTGAGAAGACAAAACGTATTGATTTGATTGATTTCGTTTTACTGTTTATCGTAAATTTCCGCTTCTGCGATTTTCTCTAATTTGTTTTCAGTTTTTCATTTCATAATTCTTGTTTGCTAAAAATTGCATTCAAATCATTTAGAAACTGCGATCGTTTTATGCAAATATCAAAATTTTGGAGATTTTTACAGTTTTTTAAGAGTGTGGTGTCTTGAGTTCAGTCAAAAACGATAGTGGCATATCAATGTACTTTATTTTGCTTCTTCAATAGCTTATATCGCTTACAATATATCATATTCAAAGCTTCTTGCTTTATACACTATGATTGAAGTTGTCTAGAAACTATGAGAGTTTTCTGCAACGATATGCAAAACTATAACACTTTCACCTAGAAGCCTGCCAAAAACCCAATTTTACTGCAATAGCAATAAATCTCATTTTTGCGCAACAGAATTTCCCCAATTACAAGCAAATTTTTCAATGTGAGAAGTTAAAACTCAAGCATAATTTACATCAACACTATAGCAAGTTGGCAGCGCTGTTTAGAATTGCAAGACAATCAATGCTCATGATAAATGCAAATATTTTATTAATCGATGTGTGTTAGTTTTGTCAGGCGAGAATGGTTTTTACTAGTCATTTATCTACTGAGAGCACAGTACACATATGTACTCTCCCAAAAACTGTGCTGAAAACGATTTTCTAGCTAAAAAATTCTTACAATAAGCATAATTTTCGATGTTGCCAGACTTGCCGTGACGTCATGTCAAATTTCTAATCAAAGCCAAGTAAGCAGCTAGAGTGGCATCCTTGACCTTGAACCGCGATCATTAGTGCATGTGCGTTTTTTTGCGCTTACTCATTTTGCCTGCGAGTGAGTCGGTCTAATAGAGGCAGCAACACAAGGTCGCTTTGCAGCAAAAATGTTGAATTCAGGATTCCGCTCTATAATAACAACACACACACACACACACCCATATGAGTAGCAACAACTGGCATGTAACTTGTTAAAAGTCGTTACTTCCTGTTCTCGATGCTGCCCCTGCCCACTCAAGTGGTCACTTGGCAATCATTTAAACTGCATTTGATTAGCTAGAGAGCACTACTACGTCATGCTAGAACTAATGCTCGCCAGGCATATGGACAACCCACATGACCTGTCACTTGACCAGCATAAAAATTTCCAATAGATAATCATAATAATTTGAGCATTTGTTTTTGCCTTTGTTTTTGTTGCTGTATTTACTTATAGAGATACATTTTTTTTTTTTTGGTATTTTTTCAATGCACAAATTCGATTTGTGCTTATCATCGCGTGACTGCACGTTATAACAGACTCTCGAGTTCCAGAGAACTCGATGCGCTCAGAAGGGTCGTCAATGATCATGAGCTATCAAAATTAGTTATATCGTATTGCTCATGTTGATGAATGGTTTTTCATATTTGTGTGGAATCTATAAATATCTTTTTATAGCGCTAATTTAGGAACACATACGCTGCATATGTATGAAATTAGAAATTGAGCGCGTCTGTCGGCCTCAATATTATTTGGGCACACACTTAAAACTGTTCAATTGTCGCTGTATTTGCTAAGCTTTAAATAGCAGCAGGGGGAAACCCAAGTTTCGCCGTACTAACGGCACTTGGCCCAATACCGCAAATGCGTCACGCTTGTTGGCTGCAAACGAAACGCAAGCGTGTGGCAGAGTTGCTCCCGTAATGCGCAGCCTGTACTCCGGCGATTATTAGACTTTCATTGAAGTTTGTTTGTTTGTCAACAAGCGCTGCGCCATAGCGAAGTTTTCAAAAATAGTCTCAAAACTACGATGAACCAAAACACAAGAACCTTTCGAACAACATCTGTGCAAACATTATCGATATGGCCGGGAGGTAGAAACGGTCCGTAATCGGCAACCTCAACAGAACAACAACAACAATAGCGACAATGCCAAAGCAATCAATACAACAACAACAACAACTTGGCAAAAACTCAAAAAATTTGATTAAACACGCCAACAACAATTCGAATTGTCTAAATAATGAAATAATCAAATTATTTGCTGCTCTTATTTGTGTGTGTGTCGGTAGCTATTTTTTTTATTAGATTTATATTAATATTAATAATAATTAACAACAAAATGTGTGCACAAAATTTGATTGCTTTTGTTGATGTTGCCTGAAACTCAAATACATATTCCACAAATGAAATATTGACGATTAGCGTTTTAGTATGATTTTTTCCAATCAAAGCAAAAGTTCAAGCTGAACACGCCACAGCATCAAAATAATTAAATAGAATACGAATAATTCGAATAGTTTTCAAAAGCAACTGCCAACTGGCAACTACAACAACAAGCTGCCGAATGCTGCAACAAATGGGGGTAAGCTGGGCATGTAAGTAAACAAAGGCTTAGGCACATTTGCTAGCAACATTTAACGGTAAAAAAGTGTTGCCAATCTTAATTGTTATGCATTTTGCCAACAATCTAGAGTTATGTATATCGCGTTTCAGTCCAAAAATAGCTCCGCAGTGAGCTTATTTTCGTATAATATGTGTTAGAGATCGCTCAATCTAAGAAGTTTTGAACGTAAGGTTCAGATTTTTATGCAGCGCAACTATACTGGTTTGAAAAACGAATAGTTTTGCTGCAGCAAATGTCAGATTTTTAAGTTTATTTAGGATTTATATGACTTTATCAGTAATCCTACCTTTTTTTTTCAATAAACTAAATGTTTCTTATCAAATTAGAACTTTTGCCGTCAAATCAAACCTGTCAGAAATGAAAGTACATAATCAGTGCTGTGCCTGAAATCTCTTTCAACCAAATTTCAACGCAATGTGCAAAGTATATCTCATTCAACTGAATTTCATGCTAAATTCAATCTGTCGATCGTTGAAAACCTATCATGCAAGTCATGGAACTTAGATGTTGTCCAGTGACTTTAAGTTAAACTTATAGCAAAACCACTAAGAGATAATGATTTTTGAAAGAATTTGTAGACAAACTGTTCTATTTTTAAATAGTTCAAACATATCGTATATAAGTATTGCAAAATGCGAACTTCGCCTGTATATAATGTGTATGCTAATGTCACGCCGGAGCAGCAACGAATTTACGGAACTGCGTTGTTGTAAACTCTTGTAATAGGATCAACTTCTTGACATAAGATGACGCCATCTAGCGTGTTTCTATGCTAACGACATCGCAAGCTCATTGATGTGCTACCATCACGGCAAGTATGCGGCATTCGAGTCGCATTTACTTCCAAGCTGCATAATTAGACGTTTTGTATAATAATAAGGAGAATTTGGCTTAAAGATACATGTTTTTTAAAGAATAACTAAGCCATATATATGTATATATGTTGAGATAGTTCGTTGCAGGTCAGAAAAAGGACTGCCTTTAACCTTGAACTGACTGAAGAAACGGAATCCGTGCACCAAAGTTGCCAGCAAATTGTTCAAATATGCTGCGCTGTGTAGTCATTAAATTGCAGTTCAAGATGTTTTTCTTCGTAACCAATAAGTTACGGCAACATTTTGAGCAAATTGAATTGCCTGTTCCTGTTGCTCAGACTTATAGTGGGTGAACCACAACGCATTGTTTCGCGAATAGACTCTTAAGTTCAAATCGTTAGCGTTCAACAAAACTCGCAAGCAAAGCGATTTCACTTCGCTAGTATAAAGATTCTTAGAAAATTTAGCGTTTTTAGTTAGAAGCAGCTTTTAAGCATAAGTTGTTATCACTGCACTTGAAATGAGCTGCGGGCGAGAAACTATGCCAAACGAATTGAGCAAAGTGTGCAAAATATGGCATAGAATGGCAAATTGAAGCTTGATCTAGATGCTGTTTTATGAGGAAAACTGTTCTTTTTTTTTAAAAAAATAATTCATATTTTTTGTACGAAATGTACTTAAATTGCTTTTAATCAATTGAAGCGCTTTAGCAATTGTTTCAAAATGCATGCAATATGTTGCCAAACTCAGGCAACAATGTTGCTAACGGGCCATGCTGTTGTTGCTGAATTTTAAGCCAATCAAAACGCAATTATTGTCAATATGCAGTTTATTGATTGGCTGCAGCTTTTTAGCTGTTGTTGTTGCAGTTGTTGTTGTTGCTGTTGCTGCTGTGCTTTTCTGTTTGTTGTGACAGTCGAATAAGTTGACGAAACATTTGATTAGTTTCAATTCACACACACACACACACACACATGCAAGCGTATTATACAATTGCAATTATTCAATTCAAATCAATCAGCCACAAATCGCACACACACACACACACACACACACACACACACACAGCTTAGTGGGGGCAAACTGCAATGATTTAAGTTGTTGCTGCTTGTCACTCACTGCTGACGTCGCTGTCAGCGTCGCTGCTGCCGCCGCTGCTGCTTCTGTCGTTATCGTATTTGTAGTTGACTTTGTTGTAGCTACTATTTGTATTTGTATTTGCTGTCGCTGCTGATTAAAGTGAAAAACAGTCATTGTCATGCGCGTGCACACACACACACACACACACACACCCACACACCCACACACACAAGTACAGTTGTGCCTGCACGTTCGACCAATTGCGGATAAATTCAATTTATTTATCGCATATGGATTTTGATCAGCGCTCGGAGCGCACAATTGCCGTTGATTAAGTCCATCTCTTTCGCACGGCGGCAGTGCAAGCGAGCTGGCAATAGTTGCTGTTGTTGTTGTTGTTGTCAGCCACATTGACTGATTGTTGATTGCTGGGCAGCAACAATGTTCGTTTGTTTGTTTGTGATTGTTGCAGTTGTTGCTGTTGTTGCTGTTTTTGGTCTTGTTGTAGTTATGGCAAATGGCGATTTTGATTTTTTTAAATTGATTATTTCCTTATTTTCGTGTACTAGTTGTTGTAGCTTCTTGTTTTTGTTGCTGTAGCGTGTGTGCTAATTCATTTGTTTGTTGTTGTTGTTTTTGTTGTTGTTACATTCAACAATTGCTTTTGATTTTGATTGTTACATACATAGGACAGCGCTTTCGGAAATATGTATCATAATATTCTTCTTCTTCTTCTTCTTAACTGGCCATAACAACACGCTATCGCGTTACGGCCTGATGTAAATATGGTTTTACGCTACGCACAACCCTTTTCAGGCCTACTGTTCGTACTGGTCTCGCAAGAACCCAGTGCCATTGTTAGTCGTCACATACGAAAAGCTTTGAACTGCTGAGCTGGTAGTCGTATTCTCTAACCCGCTCACCACACGGTGGGTATGCAGCTATGCCTTTTGGCGGCTGGTAAGTTCAAGCCTATAAAATATTTGAAATGACAATGTCAGGATCAACAAAATTGTAGCCAAAAAAACACTATAATAGTGCTATACATTAAGTACACATAAGCTAAAAAGTTCCAACTAACTTTATTTCTTTCTCTACTTGCAGGTAAGCAACACAAATTCTAAACATTTTGCAGTAAGTAAACTAACAAAGTTTTTAAAAAAGATCAGACCTATTATTGCCACTGATCTATACAAAGAGCTGCTACTTAAAAATCAATTTTCCTGGCTTAACAAGATTTTCTACTTCATTGGTGTGTGTGTGTGTGGGGGGGGGGGGTTGGGTTCGCTCAATGCTAATTAAAAGTCATTAGAATTTTGACAGGCTGAAAAACAGGCCAACAGAAATTGCAATTAGGCTGTATGAGTAATATGCAAGAGTTCGAAATTGGCCAACTGATTTATGGCTAACAAATATCTTGGCCACTTCATCAACATGCTGGATGTTGTATTGGGTGGGTGTGCAATGCCAGAGCTCGCTCAGGCCCACAACTGGGAGCATCTCTATCTAATACACTTGCTGACTATGAAAAATATGCCAGTGTTGGCCAAAACTTGTCTTCATCAATTTTGGCGCCTTGGCAGACGTTGCCAAATGTAAGTGTGTGTGCGGGTGTGTGTGTGTGTGTGTGTGTGTGTGTGTGTGTGTGTTGATGTATGTGCTTAAAATTGTCAATTTCGATTTTTAGCTGCTTGTCGTGCAATTTGTCTAAATGCTGCTGCTGCTGCCGCTGCCAACTTTCCACTCAACTCAATTACAAGCATGAACGGAAATTTAACATTTCAATTAGCACACACACACACACACACACACACACACACACACACACACACACACTTGCTTGCTAGCTGTCAATAAATCAAATTGAATTTATTAATCTAGCATTAAATTGACGCCTGCTTCTTGCTCTGCTGCTTCTTCTTTTATTACTGTTACTGTTGCCTTGTTGAATGCAACATGTTGCCGCGCTCCCACGGCAAATGTTGCAAATCATTCGTATGTCTATTAAACTAAGCAACTTGCAGCATTAGTTATTCAATTAATTAAATATGCATTTTAATTTATTGCTCAGCATATTGTAAAAAAGAAAAACAACATTAAATGGCAGTTTTAGGCCAAGTGCCGAAGTTTTTATACTCTATGACAAGGCAAATGTGTGTGATAGTATTTGAAATACCCACATTTGCATGGGAAAACTTCAAAATGGCTTCCAAGTTAAGAGAACACAACTCTCGCTTGAGTCTATTACCATTTTTATTAGAGTTTTGCGCCCACGCAAATGCATATAGATCGGCAAACAAGCAATACACTCGAAAGCAAGCAATATGTGTTGGTATTTGCCAAACCTATATTTGTAAGGCAAAACTTTTAAATGTCTTTCAAGTTAAGTGATTGCGCGCTTCTTCTCATATCGGTCATTTTGCAAACGTTGACCCAATGAACTTACACCAAGCCTTGGTTGTCGAGTGGTTCGTTAATGCAAAGAAAATTCCCAAATTTCCCTTTAAGATATTCGTTATCAGTAGTAGCTAACCAATCCAAAGCGTATGTATAGGCATTACAAATCGTTTATCAAGGCTTAAAGAAAATATAATGTTCAGAAATTCCTTAAATGCCAAGAAGATTCACAAATTACCCTTCAAGATATACGTTAACGGTAATAGTAAGCAATCCAAAGCAAATTTATAGGATTTACAAAACGTCTAATCAGGCGATAATGAAAGGTAGTTTTCAGAAATTCCTTAAAACCCAAGAAAATTCCCCAATTTTCCTTTAAGATATTTGTTAACAGTAGTGCTAAGCAATCCAAAGCGAATTTAATAAAATGTAGTTTTCAGAAATTCCTTAAATGTCAAGAAAATTTATAGGATTTACAAATAATCAAGCCAGGCGTAAGCGAAATATAGTTTTCAGAAATTCCTTAAATGCCAAGGAAATTCACAAATTTCCCTTTAAAATATTTGTTAACAGTAATGTTAAACAATTCAAAGTGATACGAAAATCGCGTTAATGAATTATAGTATTCCAAAATCACTTTAATGCGATAAAACTTCTTAGAAGTCTTACGTAAAAGTTTCACGCAGAAGTTGTGACTGCTTAGCGGGTTTGAAAATGCGTGTCTGCCGTTTTACCTTATGTCTCCGCTTAAGGTAACTTGGTCCTCAGATGAGGCCAAGCTTAGAACTCTGAAATAATGAAATATGAAATCATCAGCGATTCGTTTTAACAGCAATACGAATTTCATATTCTTAAACTTATATTCGTAATCAGCGACCTTCGAGAAAACCATTTCATAATGTCCCTAATGCCCTACATAACTTCAAATGGTCACAACTTCGAGAGCAAAAATCGTAACCGATCACTTAGCGTAGCAACAACTGAACTATGTGGAACTGTATTATCGATAGACATGGCAAACGCGCTGCCAAAGCTAATACAACCGCAGCAGTTAGGGCATAAATTGCCAAACAGAAAAAAAATCAAGCAAACACACACTTTGTTGTTGTAGTTGCCGTTTTTTGTAGCTGTTGTTGTAGTTGTTGGCAAATTACTCAGTTTGTTTGATTAGCACGGCGTTTTTTTTTTTTTTGCTATGTGGCAACCTTGTAGCTCTGGCGCTGAGTCTACCGCTGTCGCCGGCTACGTGTGACAATCGAAAATGATTAAAACTAATGATAATGATAAGCAAATGTGATTGCGTTTAACCTTTTTTGTTTGTTCTTTCTTTCATGCTTTATTGCTTAGTTCTTCTTCTTTGCGCCATTTGCATGCTGATAAGATAAGCGCTTGAACAAGAAAGACACACAAAGAAAAACAAGAAAAAACAACAACCGCAACGTGCTTGAGCACTCAGGAAATCAGCAAAGCCACACAAGAAACAGCTTAGCAATTACATCAAACAATTGATTTATAATTAAACGTAGCAATTAGTTCAAACTCGTTAAATACAGCCGAAAATTGAGGGGGGGCTGCGCCACATAGCCATTAAATTAGAAAAAATAATTATTATTGACGCGAAATCTGCATTTAAGCATCAACGGCAGCAACAAAAAAAAAATGCCCATCAAACGCAGAGTTGCCAGCTCCATCAAATTTTGTGGACAATTAAAAAAAGGCTAAGCATAAAAATCGTTCATTTTGGCCAACAATTGCGCTGCTCCTGCGTGCTAGCCCAACCTCCCTTTGGCTCAATCTTGGATTCTCTGCGTCTCGCCACAACTTTCGCTTTCCTTGAACTTGCCTGACTTGGCCGCTTTGGCCGCCTTGGCTTTAATTAGTTTGCTAGGCTGTCACTTCAATTTTGAGGCATACATACGCTCCAGCGTCCCACCGTTCGAACGCGCCGTTCCCTTAAGAATGCTAGAAAAACCGCGACGTCGTCGTCGTCGTCGTCGTCGTCAGCGTCATCTTCATCATTATTGTCATCATCGACGTTGTTGTCATCATCAGCAGCTCCAACTCTTAACGCAAATTACGCGTTGTCGTCAAAATAATTGCCGCGGGTCGCTCACCAACCGCCGTCCAGTTGTTATAAAGTACTATGGGCGCTAGCGCTTCACAAGGCAGCAAAACTAATAGACTGTCTTAGAACCTTATGTTGTGGGCAATTGTGACTATATTTACGTACTTTAAACATTTCAAGCTTAAGTTCTACAGTTTCGTTGCAATATTAGCGCTTTTGCTCAAAGTAATTTCTTGTGGGATTCCAGTGTTGAGTGATTATTTACTTCAGAAGCTTAACGCTTAAAGCTTTATTAGCGCTTAGCAGCTATTATTCAATATAACAAAAGACTACCATCGATTAATCGCAAAATACATGCAAGGCATATCTTGAAGCTAAAATACCCTTGATACGATAAATGCTAGCCAAAAATGGCTAGGAAACAAAAACAACAATGCCAACAATCGATTACTATGGCACACAAAAGTCATTGTTAACGGCTATATGAGGGTATAAGAACTCTACCGTTTTTTTTATTTAGACTAACTTATAAAGAGCTAAAAGTGTTTTTTTTTTACCTATAACTCAGATTAGGAACACCAACTTGAAAGGTTTGCTAAAATTGTAGCTTATCACAAATAATTACAACATTTCCTTGATTATATAATAATAGCTATTCAAACTTTTACTCAATATAGATGTACAGTGATAAAACTGTAAACATCGCTTTGAATATATACAAAGTTCTTGTTTAAGCGATTGCTACTAAGGAGCAAGGAAACAAACCGAAAGCGATATTGATTAGCTAATCGCAATGAGTGTTCTATCGATTATTGCTCTTTACCAATATTCCTTGATTAAACTGCACTATCGATAACATATCACATGCTCACACTTGCACATTTTAGTTTAGCAAGCAACTGCTACTGCACATTTTTAGCGGCCATCGGTTGCGCTTGGCCCACTGTGCCTGGCCCTCAATCAAGCAAGCAAGCAGCCAACCAGCTGGGCAATTAAAATAAGCTGCGCTTTTTATTTTCTACTTGGGCAAGCTTTGCGGCGCCTTTGCTAAACATTGCTTAGCATTTTTATGCACTACCTCGCGAAACCCCCCGCACCGTGGGCTTAACTACACCCGCGCACCCCCCCAACATATACACAGACTCGAAGCAATTGGCATTTTACTTTTCGTTAATAGAAATGAAATTGTCATCAAATTGAGCTACGGAATGGGAGCGAGTCCTCAAGTTAATCGATGCACAGACGCCTGCAGCAAATTCAATTAGAAGAACTTGATGCTCGAAATCAAATTATAACAACAACAGGGTTGCCACTACAACAACTGAGTCGCTTGCCTGCTCCTCGCTATCTCCGACTCTCGGTCGGCTTTTTGCTTTGTAGTTGTGCTTTAAAACTAAAATCAATAAAAGCACAACTCACAACAACAAATTAATCAAATAAATTATTCAAATATTCAATGCAATTCAGTTTTAATCGTTTTGCAATTTTTATTTGCTTGGCTTGTCGCCGTGTTTGTCTGTACGTCTGTCTGTCTGTTTGTCGTCTCATAAAGTAACTGCGTCTTGCAGCTGGCTCTGATTTATTGTACGCTCTTGTAACTCCTCCGTAACTCTACGGAAGTGCATGGAATTCCGTCCCTGTTCTTGTTGTTTTTTGCTCATAAGCTGACAATGTCATCATTGTCATTCTCGTCATTGTCATCATCGTTATTGCCATCAGCCGCAGCAGCATATTACGCATACGACACGTGTGTCGCCAGCAGAGTTCGTTTGCTTTTGCCTGACTTTAAGTAGCTGTGTGTATCTCTCTCTCTCTCTCTCGCTCTGTATACCTCTCTCTTTCGCGCTTAGTGCCTTTGCAAGACACCTGCTTAAACCCACAACACAAGGCTGTGCCAAAAAAAAAATAAAAATAAAAAAAAAACAATAAGAGTTTAAAAATAAAAATTTCATGCAAACAAAAATACAATTTCATATTTGTGTGGCAATAATTCGTTTTTGTTCTTTTCTTTTGCTCGTGCGTCGACAATGAGCGCCACACACACTCACTCACACACACTCACTCACACACACTCACTCACACTCACTCACTCACTCACACTCACTCACACACACATATTTGTACATCAATACACACATGCCGGGCGCTGATTATGCCCTTTGTGGCAAGGCAAGGTAATAAAAAATAAAGAAGAGAGTTATATGCCCAAAAAAAAGGGCCAGCATAACTGCAAGAGGAAGGAAGTTGAAACCATTAGAAAATGCCAACGAGTGGCCAAAGTGACGCGAACGCCAGCAGCTTGGCAGCGGGGCGCATGGTGGCAACTCTGGAGATGGTTAGCCAGGCAGCGCCAGAGCTCAAGCCAGGCAGCAAGTACAGTAGCTACTCTCAACATTGATTGAGCGTTGATTCAACCTTTCGCAAGTTGTAAGCACTTCGCTGCGATTTGCTATTATCGGCAGCCTAATCGATTTCTCCTTTTTAAAGATCACTTTGCTTGCTTAACGAAATTCGTCTTAATATAGTCATGTCCAATTGTACTCTTGAAGAAATTGTTTATAATATTGCAATTCTTTAGTTGCATTTTTTGCAAACCACGTTTAGTACACTATTGTATGCAAATAATCGCTTTTTATGCAAATCATCGCTTTTTAATGAAAATAACCAAAATTCAGGAAAATGGTTTTTTCCTTTATGCAAATTAAATAAAACAATTTATGCAAATAACTGATTTTTTGGCAAACACTTTTTATTACGCAAATAATCGTTTTTTATGCAAATAACCATCCATTTCATTCATTTAACCATTTTCTATACAGATTAATGAAGATAGTCCGCTATTTACTAACACTCTTTTCCGAAATTTTTTTTAAATCTATTCTATAAACTTTTAGATGTTTCACATAGATTTTTGTTTAAAATACAATTTTTTAGCTCATGGATGTGCTAGTTTCACGGCATGTTGGCACACCATTAGATATTTCACTTTAAAAATGTTAAAATAGCGTTTTGTTTTAAAAATCTGCTGTGTTTGTTTTAAATACCATTATCGAGCTTATAAATGTGCCAACATCACGGCATGTAGGCGCTTTATTAAATATTGCACATTAAACAAGTTGAAAGATCGTTTTACCATCTGCTGTTTTTGTTTGAAAACCAATTTAATAGCTAATTGTTATGCTAGCATCACGGCATGTAGGCGCACCATTAAATGTTAGACATTAAAAAAATTTGAAAGAGCGTTTTACGATCTGCTGTGTTAGTTTAAAAACCAATTATCGAGCTTATTGTGCTATATGTGCTAGCATCACGGCATGTAAGCGCACTGTATACATGTTTATGTTTAAAATGCAATCTATAATATGATTTTGCTTAACTTGATGCGATATGCTTTTTATTGAGCACACACTGTACTTTTAATCACAGTAGTCTCTGTACTGTTGCCTGGCTTGCTCCGTTTAGATGTGTCTGTAGACTGTCCATTTGCTGGCTGCTCACTCGCCGTCACTTCTTGTGTGTGTGCGTCTGTGTGTTGGCAAGTCCTTAACGTTATTTGACGTTTTGTGCCGAAAGAGATATTAAGGTGTTGTGCTCTTTTCGATTCATGCCGAAATTGTTGTTCCATGTTGTTGCCCTCTCATATTCATATTTTTATAGCATAGTGTCCAAAATGGAATACAATGACGGCAAGTGAAGAGCCTGGCCAAGAGCAGAGCTGAGCTGAGCAGAGTTGCTTATGAATGTTTGCTAGAGATGTTGATTGGCATTTCGTTTTTGAACAAGTAGCGGCATGAGTGCAGGCCATAGAGAAGAACTGAGCCAGAGAGAGAGTTCTATAGAGCTAGTACTGAATGCGGGTAAAAAAAAAAAAAAATACCAAAAAAATTGAGATGAAAATGAAACAACACAAAACAAAGCAACGCCGTGCTCATAAATTATTGTCTAGACTATGATTTTAACGTTTTTTGATTATGAAAGCGCTACTCAAGCCCTCAATGCGGTTTTTGGTTATATGTAGGTATATATTTTTGTGTGCATATCGCAATATATATAAAATAAAAATCGCTGGCATAACCTTTTTTTATGTGGCCTTCCTTTTCGGTAGGTACAATTCGGAGCGTTGATGAGTGGCAGCTCAGGAATTGTGCTTCTATGGGTTGTGGGCTGCGTGCAGATATCATATCAATAAGCAAAAGGATTAGACATGTGACTGCCAGACCCAGACCCAGACCCGGACTCAGACCCAGAACACCCACATGCTACATATGTGTTGGGGGGGGGGGGCACTTTTGGGTCGACTTCGTAGTCGTCGTCGTGGCCAGCGTCGTCGTCGTCGCTACTGCTTTGAGTGCTTATCGCATGTGGTGTCTGAATCTGGGTTTGGGTTTGGGTCTGGCAAGGGTTAGCCCAACATTTTTTTCCATACACGTTTATATAGTCAAGTTTGGGTTGGCTAAAAATATGAATAAAAGTCAAGCATTTTAGTCAACGGTCTGTAGCAGACAGACAATTATTAAGCAAAAGTTTACCGAATTAGAAACAAAACATGCGAACGGTTCACCCAAAGTTAACAGTGAAGATGACAGAGACAGATATAGAGAGAGCGGTATGAAGAGAGGGCGAGAGAGTGAGGCAGCAAGGCAGAGGAAATGCTTTGATTGATATAAAAAGTTTAACTTGATGGGTTAAGTGTGCAACATATTGTTAAGCATATGAAATACTATACAGAAAACAAAAGGAATAATAAGAGTTAAAAAAAAAATTTAAAAACTTAAGCTCACAAAGCACTGCAACTGTGGCTGCACAAGGGTTAAACAGCTTTTTTAAAACGAAGCGAAATCAAGCCAAAGAAATGCTTTGAGAGTCTTAAAACTGTGCTTTACAGTCAGTAGTGACCAAAAAACCGAAAAAAATGTTACGATGAAGATTATGTTATCTTCAGATGCTCAAAGCGACAAATCCAGTTCCAAAAAAAAAAGACATCTTTTAAATTATTGACTTTGTGTGAATTGAACTGCCTCAAATTTGCTTCCCAGAGCGGAGTATTTTAGAACTAGAAAAAAAACAGTAAATAAAAGCGTGTTACATTTTCGTGACGTCATAAGAGTCAAACTTACGACCAAATAGATGTTTCACATCAAAAAATGCAAGACGACAAATAACTTTTTTGAGCTGAGAAACTGAGTGCTGCATTAGGGTTAAATCCTTTTTAGGATGAACACAAATTTTCGACAAAGACACAGCTTTAAAGTCAGTACTTCTGACCACAATTGAGTACTCAACTTTGAGTACTTGAAATGAGTACAGCTTGCAAGCGAAAAGTCAGACTAAAATGATCTTGAGAATGCAACATTATTCTTTAAATTAAACAATTTGATTTGAGCATTTGTAGTCTTCAAAGCAGAATATGCAATGGGCAATTTGAGTAAAATATACTTGAATATTTCTCTCTGTGTAGCGATGGGATCTTTTACGCTTACAATGCAGCTGATTTAAGAGGCTCCTGGAAACTATGGGAAAACAGTATGTTATGGTTGTTAACATTAGAAATACAAATTCCGACACTGCCAAGGTTTGCTTTCAACTAAATGTTTTTCGAAAATATATGTACAAGTAGCATTAGCACCAGTCACTCATGGGTTAAATAAGCAACTCTGGCGTAGCCCAGCTAGGGTTAAGCTTGCCTCGCTGCCAAAGCAACAAGAACAACAACAATTTAATGCGACCTGTTCATTTATCTGTTAATGCCTGGGCACAAAAGACGCCACAAGGCAGTCAAAAACCCAACTCCCTCTAGGAAATAAGCAACCCCACATACCACCCCAACCTCCCCCCCCCCCCCCCATGCCAATTTCAATTCATCTCAAAATTTTACTCAAATTCAACTCAATTCAAAACAAAACGCGGCACAAATTGTTGTAGACAATAAAATCGAAACATAAATCGAAAATTGTAAAATTCTAATAAGAAAATTTTTGATGGCGCGAAAAAGGGTTGACTTTTGCGGGGTTAGCAGGCAGCGGTGGGGGCTGGGGGGGTGGGGTCCATTGCTTGACTGGGAATTGTAAAGCTGTCAAATTTTAATTACAAAACTTTATAATCCAAAAAATACAAGAACAACAAACAGAGGTAGCAGCAGCAGCAGCAGCAGCAGAAGAAGAAGCAGCAAAAGCAGCGCCACAAAGACACAAAGCTTGCACAGTGGTTGAAGGCGCCCAAATCAATTCAATAACTGTACCGTTATGTGCGTGTATGCGTAAATAAATGACTGACTGACTGTCTGTCTGTCTTTCTGTCTGTCTGTCTGTCTGTCTTGGCAGTGTTGGCCCCCCAGCCGCCTATAACTTATACGCCAAGTCAATCCTTTCAACTTGCTTAACATTTTTGATTTATGCCTTTATTTGAATTTCTGTGTAAATTGTTAGACAAAAATTGTGTTCGCGTCTATTGACAATAGTGCCAATCAAAATTAGCTACAGTTTTGGCATAACTTTAAGTAAATAGGTAATCTTGAGAATTCTCAAATCAAATCAAATCAGCAAAACTATCTAAAAGCTTTCAGGTGTTCAGGGCAACAAATATGAGCTCAACGTATTGCCCACGCCTGAAACAAAGCGTTTACGTTAAATATGCAATCGCTGATTCCGAACACGGTTTTCGCAGGTCGCACAGCACTCGTGCACCTTTTCTTTCGAACTAAACATTTGAAACAAGCGCGAGGCTCAACTCCAAAACAGTCATTTGTTGCTACTATAAAGGCCATATAACTAGTTACACTTGGGACGCTACATTTCCTTTGTTGCATTAAAGAAAAGTGGGCAAAAAAAAAACAGCATGCTCGCAAAGCTCTGGGGTGCACTTGGCCAGCAACGCATTCGGGCTGCCAACACTCACTTTGATGCATACATTTTGTTTCCCTTTGCTGGCAACACTTGAAACAATCAAAAATCAATGACAAGTCGAAAGAAGCAGATAGAAAAAATTTGATGCAGACAGTCGGGACGGTGCACGACTGTGGAATACCCTGTATCCGGTTTCTTTAGAAACACTAAATACGGTTAAATGGGAACGGAAGTATTCACTCCTTTCATAAGATCGATATGCCTGTAAACATTTTCCTATTGGGAAGTTGGCTATCAGGGGGGTAAAAATTACTTTTACTCGTTGAATTTTGTAACATAGATCAAAAATACATTTGTGGCAATTTTCAAATCAATATATTGGGGGATGCAGCAGTAATTAAGGGGGTTCCCTTGAAAAAAGATGGATGCAGTCTTAACGATTGGGGTCACATGACGCCCCAATTTTGTAACTCTAGCTCATATGTATCCATATCTACAAGTAGTGGAATTTTGTAGCAGTTTATTGGCGAGGGGGGTTGAAATTTGCATATTTTTGACTATAACTTTTGCTGTATTTAGCGGATTTGGATCATTTTTAAAACATAGCTGCACATAAATACGAAGCACATCCCTGAGGAGATTCGAGGAAAGTCTGCTGGGTGGCAACGGGGGTATATATCAACTCAAGTCGATAGATCTTACATGGGATTAGGCGCACCTTTTGGTAAAATTTTGTGTCTCTAACCCTCATACGTACAGACGGACATGGTCCAATCGCTACCCAAGTCAATCATAAGACTTTTTGCCCATGGAACTTATGGTTTGACACGCCTCCTACTGCCTGTTACATACATGCCACAAATCTATAATACCCTTTTAAACTTTGTGTTTAGGGTATACAAAAATATAAAAAAAGTAAGCACACGTTGACAAGGACATTGAGACTACGACGTTGCTGCGGCGTCGGCGGCTGCTGCTGCTTTTTACTCATTTGTCTTTTGGCTTTTTTGAAATTAACAACACACGCAGCCAGCCGAAGGATGCTCTAAGCTCGCAGCTCGAGGTGTTGCCCAACCCCAAAGGCGGCGCTGCTTAAAAGTTACCCCTTTTATAAGGACCGCCGCCAGTCAGCCAGCATGTCTCTGCCACTCCATAGCTACTATCTCTATAAAGTACATATATATATATATATATATATATATATATATCTAGATATATATATATTTTAAAATTTTTCTGCCCGAATGACTTTTAATTCCTTTGACGGTTGCTTTGGCATTGGCAGCTGACGGCCTAAAAGGCTGCTACACAAAAATTTTAAAAACAAGCGCCCAAGCGGCGTGCTGCCTCACGCACACACGCACACTATGCGTGTATCTGTGTGTGTGTGTATCTGTGTGTGTGTGTGTGTATCTGTGTGTGTGTGTATCTGTGTGTGTGTGTGAATCTTTGATTGCTTATTGTTAATTTGTATTTGTGTATTGGTTGCTGTGTATGTGTGTGTATGTTGAGTCGTTTCGCTGCTCTGAGATGTTTTTGTTGCCGGCGCTGATTAAACCCTTTTTTTGCTTGCACATATGAATGAATGTAGCAATCACACACACACACACACACACACAGGCACACATTTGCACAAATGCACTGAGCGAAATCGCTGTTCAAATTGTGGCAAGCGCTAAGCTTATTGAAGTGTCCCAATATTATTTTTGCTATTTTTTAATAGTTCAAGTGTCTATAGCAAGCTTATACCTTTTTTTAGTATTTTTGGTATTTTTCAATTTATAAAGTGTCTTAAGCACTTAAGCTTAATTTTACACGCTTATACTCTTTTTTAGTATTTTTGGTATTTTTGAAGTGTATTAAGCACGCTGATAGTTTAATTCTATGCAATAGTTGCTACTTTATTTAAGCTTTCAAAAAAGCTGAAAGCATCATGTTTTGGTTTAGTTTTTTTTTTTTTTTTTGGTATTTTTGCCAAAGTTTGTTAATTTATAGTATTTTTATGTAGGCTGCAAGCATAATTATTTTATTTGCGCAGTGGCGCTTGGAGGGATGTTCTACATCCGCTAACGTGTTGTTATGGCCAGTTTATGCAATATTTGTTCCAGCAGCTCTAAAAGCTTGTTCAACGTTTAACTAAGCTGAAATATTTAAGATTTGGGTTTCTTTTCTTCAATTTATAGCAAAAGCTTTAATATGCAACTGGTATTTTATGTTATTTTTTTTAGTATTTTTTTCAATTTATTGTTGACAAATCTTTTAAAGCAAAGCAAGCAGCTGTTAGACTAAACAGCTTTGTTGTTAGTCGCGACACTATCGATGACGTCACTGCCCACAAAATTTTTTCGCTCAGTGTATGCTGGCTTAATACCTTTTGGCGTTTTATGGCAAGGCCCAAACCAGCTGCCACTTGTAAGCCAACATTTTGCAAGTCTTTGTCGTGCTCTGCAACGTCTTTTGCCTTTGAGTGTTTGTTGTTATTGTTGTTGTCAAGAGCATGTGTGTGAGAGTATATGTATATCGACTGCTTTGTCAATTGTTTGCCACTGACTGTGTTCGCAGTCGCAGTCGCAGTCAGCTGCGCTGCCGCTGCCGCTGCCGCTGCCGCTGCTTGGCAATTTTGTTAATTACAAATCGTTTGCTTTCGCCTCTATGCTAATGTAGAGCTGGGTGTGTGGGTGCGTGTGTGTGTGAATGTCTATTTTATTTTGCATAACTTACGCAACTTTTTACAATTTTGACAGGCACCGCAAGAAACCAAGCATAACGGGGGTTGTTATGCAACACACACACACACACACACAGACAGAGATATAGCTAATACCATTTCATATGTCATGTTCTATATGAATATTAACAATTTGATATTGAAATACCTTTAGGCTGCGGTTAGCAGGATTTCAAAATGATGCAACACTTCAATGGTCAGCATAATGCTGAAAAGTAGGCAACACTAAAACTATTAGCAATCAATTTTAGTCAGTTATAGGTATATATATGTATATATATATATATATGTGTGTGTGTGTGTGTGTGTGTGCCTAACAGCATATAGCTTATTTGGTACACTAAACTTTGTTTAGCACATGCAAAAGGCAAAGTTCTGCACGGCGCATTGCAACTCTGGTCTGGTCCAACTTTCTGGCTACGTTTATTGTGGCTGTTAAAAATCATAGGAAAAATGTAAATTTTCATAATTTTACAGTCAATACAAACGCCCAGCACTGGCAGCCCTTAGAGCCCGCTCCCCCTGTGCCACTCTGTTTGGCATTCTAAGCAGTCAGTTTGTAGTTTTGTTTGATTGTTGTAGTTCCTTTACACATACCGCCCAATCCAGCACGCTGACTGAACTATGATTCGGTTTGGTCTGCTTTCAACATAGCGCCCACAGCTTCACAGGCTGTACCCCAATGTGCTCCCACCCTGGTCTTAGCCTGGGCAAAGTTTGTGTAAGGGTTGAAAATGATTTTGGTTGCGCTGTCGAAAATCCAAAAGTTGATTTATCGTTTTAATATTTCTTCGTATGGCAACACAACCAACAAATAAAATGGCACACAAAAATCTAAATGACAGTTTGAAGTGCACCAAACCCCCCGCAGTGGTCTCTCTCATACACGCAGCGCTTGTTGTCTGTGTCTCACTCTTCCTCTCTCTCTC
Source organism: Chymomyza caudatula (assembly GCA_035041775.1). Classification (NCBI taxonomy): domain Eukaryota; kingdom Metazoa; phylum Arthropoda; class Insecta; order Diptera; family Drosophilidae; genus Chymomyza; species Chymomyza caudatula. The sequence goes on from JAWNKW010000150.1 coordinate 5,878,310, forward strand.
TCTCTGTGTAGACTCTATATAAATATGCGCAAAAATCAAGTCATCTATAATATTTACCTAACAAGTTGGGCGGGCAAACACCAAAAGTCTGTTGAAAATTTTCTTAAAGTTTTTAGACGCTGTTGCCAAACTTCATGCCAACTGAAATTCTAATTAAGCTAAACTGCTTAAAAGCATGCTATGTTTTTTTTTTTCTTTCTTTGTTTTAAGCAAATAATTGTAAGGTGTTTGTTTAGATTGTAAAATCTTTATACAGTTAGCAATCAAAAGAAGGCAGCCATTATGCACTTTAGAAAATATGAAAAGTTGGCTATATTCCAAATGGCACAGACTGAGCGTAACTTGCAAGACTTTAAGTCCAACGCTATTAAAGTCATTGCCTTGTAAGTAGAAGAGTAGAAACATGATTAAGCCAAACTTGTATGCTTCACATCTTAGCCAGATTTCTGGAACAACTGGAATTCGAATGCTGATTTCTGCAGCACTTCTGTTAATAACTATATTTTATTTGTAAAGAATTTCTTTAAGGTAACGAGTAGTAACGAGTTCGACACTATCAACTTTACAATAAGCGATCGTAAATATTTGAAAATAAGATCAAGTGCTTGGTTACTAACAATAACGAAAATGTGACTATTATGAGTTTATATGATAACTCAAAATGTTTTTGCTGCTTGTTTTGAGCAAATGACATCAAATCTATAAGATTGCATTTGTTATCATAGATTATCTCAATTTTTACGCATTTCAAGTTCTTCATCTGTGAATAACAAAAGGGAGAATCTCGTTGATGAGAGATGACATACTTCGTTGTAGTTCAGTTCGCTCATATCACTACATTCAATTTATAAAATCTATCTCTAAGTCCGCAGCACAAGTATTCGAGCATCATCTTCAATTTTCATCTTCAAAACTACATCATCTTAGCATAACAAAAGAAAAATGTGTGAACGTAGATATAACACGCTGCTCTGTACACATATTACAATATATCTAGCTATGAAAGAACTTTATTTAACCTGTCGTTAGTATTGGTGCATCATCTAAAATTCTTGTCTTCAAAACTGCATCATCTTGGCATAACAAAAGAAAAAATGTGTGAATGAAGTGATAATATGCACAAATATTGGAATGTACTCTATCAAAACTATCTATAAAGTTACAGACATTGACATTAGTTGTTGCCCATCTATTGTCATTAAATTTCATCAAATTTGAAGAAACAAAGTTTGTAAGTTGGTAACATTGGTCGGCAGGCGTTGAAGCGGAATTGTGGCATGAACTGAGACCTGAAACAGCTGATATAAATTGGTACTTGGTACAGTTATCGCCAAAAGTCACTGATTAGACAGCCAGCTGTATGTTGTATTTTGTGTTCTATTATTATTTGATCTTGCTGTCTGCCTCATGTGGCTCGTTTGGTAAATTGCCACCCTTTGGGCACTTAGACAGCAAACACACACACACCCATACACATACACTTGACATATACAGAGACACAAACCCCAACCCCCAACCCCCTGTTGTCAGCACATTCTTGTGCACGCTAATTGCGTTTATTTAACAAAACAAATTTTTAAACTTTTTTGTTTTACGTCTTCTTTGGCAAACACTCACACATATACACATACATAGACATACAAAGGGTGGCTCAATTGAGTTTTCCAGCATTCAGCAATTAGTTGGCAAGGTGCACACACACACACACACATATATGGTTATAACCCTCTCTTGCCATTTTTATGCAATTAATTTGAGTCGTCGTTCTTAACGTCTTGTCATGTCTCAAGTTTTTTTCCGCTTTCGTTTTTGACAGGGTTGCAAAGAGTTCTAGAGACAGAGAGACACACCCCCACCCCAGTGCACATATGCTAATGAAAAATCGAACACGCATGCTCTTAACCCTCTCCCAGTGCTGGGTGTTTTTTGTTTGGCTGCCTTTTGATTGATAATAGAATTAACTGTCTGTCTGCCTCAAAACTTATGTCTTTCAGCTTTTGGCCCTGTTCTCTTGCTGCTTTAGGCTGCTTAGCATTTTTTGGCATGACATGTCTAGAACGGGCCATACTTTTGGATATGGCATATGTTGTTTATGCGTTTTTAATGTCAATTAGGTATGATTGCATGTGTGTGTGTGTGTGTTGGCCTGATTGTTTATAGCCAATAATGATAATCAAGCCGCGTTCCACTTTATTGATAAAATATACGACATACGTGTATTTTGCTTCTTTGGCATATTTATGTCAATTAATTTTCCAATCAACTTGCATGTGAAATTATAGTTTATGACTTTTCAACTCGCCGTATATGCATATATTTCCACAAATAACAAAATGACACGCAAAATTGTAGTTAGAATTATGTTGATTAGTTGATGAACTAAGTTGATTGACTACGAACTAAAAATGTATGTCTAAATGCATGACAAAGTGATTTGCATAGCGTAATTTGTTGTCTGTTCGACTGTGGTTACAGTCAAGTAACACTAGCAAGAGTAAACACGCTAACTTTCGCTGTTTTACACTAGTTAAAAGTTGTATTTTTTGCAAATTGCAACATCTTTGAGCGCGCTCATCATCTCAAGCAGTTTTTCGCTAATCTTTTGTAAGTTCTTTTCATAACATAGAATGGAACCTACATATATTTGCAAATTCCATCATCTTTGAGCCCGATCATCATCTGAAGCAGCTCTTCTGTATGTTCTTTTCATAGCATACATCAGCTTCTACATCGTTCCAGAGTAATTTTTGCAAATTGCATCATCTTTGAGCGTGCCCATCATCTTAAGCAGCGCTTTTGTAATCTTTTGTGAGATCTTTTCAAAGCGTAAAATGGAACCTACATCATTCCAGTATGTTAGGGGAATCACACATATGCATGTGTATGTCTGCCAGCTGTGGCAACTTTGTTCAAATTCTGTCTGTTTGGCGTCAATTAAAAACCGCGCCATAAAATTAATTTTAATCACATAATAAGAAATACACACACACACACACACACACACACACACTGGCACACCTGTCAGTCAGACGCGCGCTGCCGTCATTGTCATTAAAAAATTTTGTTGCATACCGTACGGCGCTGCCAAAAACTTTATCTTGTCAACTTTCTGGGGGCGTGTGTGTGCACACTCACTCACACACACACACACATGCAGACAACGCTGCCGCACTTAAGAAAAATTCCCTTGTCAAATTTGCCAATTATCATATTTTCATCAAACAAACAAAGTTCCCAAAACTCGAACGCTCCGCAGTCTCTGTCAGATTGGTTTGGAAGTAGCTTTACCTGGCAAAAGCTGGCAATGCCGGGGGCTGACATCAGCCATTGCTCGCAATCAGCGGCGTCGTCGTCGTCGTCGTCGTCATCGTCGTCAACGTCTCTCAGTCTCTGCCCACATTGTTAATTTTATTAAAAATTATTTTATAACTCTCGAACTTTCACACACATGCATTGTTGTTGTTGTTTTTGTTGTTTAATTATTGATGTGTACAATTACAAAATAGCAACAAAAACAATAACAACGACAGCCGCACAATATGCAACTAAAAAGTTTTTACGCCTCCAGTCTCAAAAGTTGGTAGAGCCCCAAGGCTCTCCATAGACTTGCTACCATGTAAGCTCCACACACACGTTAAAAAACCGCAGCCCTTGCAACAACAATAAATGCTAATAAGATTGCAAAAACAACAGCTAGAAGAGATTGCAAGCTTTTTCCAGGCTGCTTTCACGCAATAATGAGTAACATTGAAGGAAATTGTTAGCATAACGTTACCTTTAAGACCAGCTGAAATGAACGGCTTATATAATCATCTGATCGTCATCTTTTTATAAGCTTGTTATCTCAGCACTTTATTATCGCAAAGATTCTCTTACACAATCATCTGATCGTCATCTATTACTAAACTTGCTAAATATACTAATTTGCTTACGCACTCTTTTCTAACTTCAGATTAAAGCACTTTTGGAGGAGTTGCAACGCCTGCGTGCGATAGAACAAACTCATCTAATACACATTCAACGCCTTGAGGAACACATAGAGGTGAAGCGCCAGCACATAATGCGTCTGGAGGCGCGTTTGGATAAGCAACAGATAAATGAGGCACTGGCTGAGGCTACCGCCTTGGCGGCCACAACCGCTGCAGCTGCTACCAACAACAATAACAACTGCAGCAGTAACAACGACAACAACAACGTCGATGCAACACATGAGGCTATCAATGATTTGGCAGTAGCATCCAAATTGTCTGAGCGATTGCCTGCCGCAGATGAGCAGCACTGCACAAATGTGGATGATGACGATGCAGTCGATGAAGAGGCTGAGGAGGAAGAAGAGGAGCCAGCCGAGGATGTCGATACGTTGCATGCCAACAGTACAGTGGAAAGCGGCGAGTTGAAAATCAAAAAGGAGCAACAGTAAGTCCAACATAAACACACACGCTTTCTCTTTCGCTCTTTTTTCCTAACATGTTTCTCTATCACAGCAGTCCATTGGATCTGAATGTGCTCAGTCCACAGTCGGCCATAGCCGCTGCAGCGGCTGCTGCGGCCGCTGCCGCCTGCGCCAATGATCCAAACAAATTCCAGGCATTGCTGATAGAACGCACCAAGGCACTGGCCGCCGAGGCGCTCAAAAATGGAGCCAGTGAAGCGGCCAATGCAGCCAGTAAAGGTAAGTTAGATATAAACCTTATATATATATATATATATATAGGTTGGATTGCTATGTAAGTGCGTGCTGACGGTGCCGGTTATTCCCTGTTCGGGTTGGCGCTCCATCATGGGATCTTATGGGCACTGTTATCGGCAGTTGGACTCAAGCGGCGCCAGTTTTTATGACTGTCAACAGGCGAAACGCGACAGAGACAGACAGCTGGCACCGTTACACCGTTTACATTGAGTATTTGCATTTAAAAGTCAATAAGTACCGCTATTGCGGTACTACCTTCTACTTTGTTGTTCTTGTTCTTGTTGTTGTTGTTGTTGTTTGAAACACTTTGAGTTGTTGCATGTTGTTTATCGATATCAAATACAAGAGCAAACAGTACATTATCAAATCAAAAGCACACGCATACAGACACACTTTCAACTCTTTCTTGTGCGATCGCTAACTCTCTGTCACTATGTTCTCAAAAAAGCTATTGCTCTTTAAATATCTCTCTTATTACACACACACACACACACACACACACACACACTCATCAGCTCTTAACTTTGTTGTTTTGTTGTACAAGAAAAAAAAATGAACACAGAAATGAAAATTGGCAATCAAAAAGCGAAATTGAAAATTGTGCGAAAATTACAAATGTTGCTATTGAAAAAACCTATCGGAAAAACGATTTTCCAAAAACTATAAAATACTATATACAAGTTTTGATTAATTTTTGGCGTTTTGTTCCGTGGATGTTGTTGAATCAAACAAACAAATTTATGATTAAACAAAAATCAATTGCAAAAAAAAAAGACCAACAACAACAAAAAGCAAAATTTTTTGTTGTTTCCTCAGAAATGCCGCAAGCAGCAGAAGCAGCTAAAGACGTCGGCGACGCCGCAGCATCCACAGCCACAGCAGCAACAGCAACAGCAACAGCTACTACTGTTACAGCTGAGCTAACAGCTGAAACAGCTGCAAGTAATAACAGCGGAACGCATGAAAATGAAACAGATGAAGCAGCATCAGCAGCTGATAAACAGCTGATGGCAGCATCAGCTAGCAGTAGTCCATTGAATAAAATGCCCAAAATCGAAATCGAAGATGATGATGAAGATGAAGAAGATGAAGACGCAGACGCAGAGCTCGAAAAGCCGCTAACGCTGGAAGAGCAGCTGGTGAACAGTTATTGGCGGCGCGGCTTTGAAGCCAGCGCAGCAGCAGCAGCGGCAATAACAACAACAGCAACTGCAGCGAGCAAAACGCCAACAATTTATCAAAATGCCAATTTGCCACAAAAACAGCAACAACAACAACAACAGCAACAGCCAGCCGTCCAGCTGCTGCCACCACCACCGCCGCCGCCACCACCACCCATGAGCCACTATGCCGCTCAGCAACATCAACAACATCAACAACAACAACAACAGCAACAACAACACTATCAACAACAGCAACATGGACCATCGTCCACAGCGCTGCTAAGTCAATTGGTTAACTCAACTTTCTCACACGCTTCTTCTTCTACCCCCTCCTCCTCTTGTTCCAATTCCAAAATTCCGCTGCGTTCAGATGGCAATCCACTGCATCAGCCACATCATCATCAGCAGCCAACGCCGCCGTCACTACCGCCGCATCTGCAGCAGCAGCAACAGCAGCATCTGCCACAACACCAGCAGCAACAGCAACAGCAGCTACTGCAGAACCACAACAACTCCAGCCAGTCCAATGCTGATTTAGAGCACAAACCTGCCGCCACAGCGCTGGCTCTCAACCATCATCATCACCATCATCATCAGGGACATGGTCTGGGTCATCATGCCCATCATTTGCACGATGGTTCCAACAGCTCCAGCGCCAATAGCACGCCCAATGCCACTGCCGGTGGCAACGCCGCTGCACAGCTGGCGGCCAGTATTGCCTCCACGCTAAATGGCAACAAATCTTTGCTACAAGCTGCTGCCGCAGCCAACGCTGCTGCCAATGCCGAGGACAACAACAATAGTTTAACGCCCAATGCCAACGCAGCTGCCGCTGCCGCAGCCATGGCTGCACATGCGCAACACGCACATGCCGCAGCAGCCTTGGGTGCGCCGGGTTTCTTGCCCGGCTTGCCAGCGTTTCAGTTTGCCGCCGCTGCGGCCGCTGGACAGGAACCGCGCGCTCATTATCGTTTCGCCGATGCTGAGCTGCAGCTGCCGCCGGGCGCTTCAATGGCCGGACGTTTGGGTGAATCGTTAATACCCAAGGGTGATCCCATGGAGGCCAAGCTTCAGGAAATGTTGCGCTACAACATGGACAAGTATGCCAATCAGGCGCTAGATACGTTGCACATATCGCGGCGTGTGCGGGAGCTGTTGTCAGTGCATAACATTGGACAGCGTTTGTTTGCCAAGTACATACTGGGCCTGTCGCAGGGCACTGTGTCGGAGCTGTTAAGCAAGCCGAAGCCCTGGGATAAGCTAACCGAGAAGGGACGTGACAGCTATCGCAAGATGCATGCCTGGGCCTGTGATGATAATGCGGTAATGCTGCTCAAATCGCTCATACCCAAGAAAGGTGAGTACGCTGCGACACATTTTTCATTTTGTTTTTATTTTTTTGTATTTGTAATTAAGCTAAGATGTGCCACTCAGTAGTTATTTGTGCCTAACGGGGGAATGAGCGGCATGAAACGCTTAGCAGTGCACGGGCTTATCAGCGTGCAAGCAGTGCAGCAACTCAGCGCTTACCTTGTAAAAGTTTGACACTTCTAAGCGTGTGCTGTTGCCGCACTTCACTCACAGCCAGACAAGACGAACCAAAGCTGACTGCTATGAGCTATAAACTGACAGCGCGTAAAAACAATTGCAGTACTTTAACCCACACTTCAACTTTAGCAAAAATTGAAGCCAGCCGTAGACAGACAGCGCACAGTAAAAAAAAAATGTAAAAAAAGGAGAAAAAAGAAACGCTGGCATGCATTGCACAGACAGCGTCTATAGCTTTTGGCTCAGTTTGATTTTCTTCTGTTTGTTGTTGTTATATTTTGCCATTTGTTTTTTATTATTTCAGTTGGCTTCGGGCCAAAACATTAAATTGTGAAATTTTAATTATTTTTGATTTTTGCGTATAATCAACGTGCCAGCAAACAACGCTGCGACAAGGCGGACGTTGTCGTGAATGAGCTTGGAGCTAGTGGTGCGGGTTTTTTGGGGCTGCAAAGTGGGCGGTGTGGTTGGTATGGAAAAGTGAACATTACATTTCATGCGGCCATTTGCATGTCACCATAAATTTTGGCAAATTCGCACATTAGGCGTGAAAATGTATAGGAATTTTCGGAGTCGCCCCTTGCGTGCACACTGCCAAATGCAATAGCTTGAGTTAAATAAAGTTAAGATCGTTAAGATTTCTTTTCCTTTTTTTTTGTTGTAAAAATTTGCATAGACCTGTTCGTAAGGATGACGAATGTTGTACTGATAATAGAAAATAACAAAATAAACTATGTAAGAGGAGAGATGATCATGATAGATAGCAGAATTGCAGAACTTTAGAAAGAAAGAGAAGGCTTATAGGAAACTTAATCCATAATCATATAACACACCATAAGATCAGCACTAGCATGGTGTAGAACGTTAAGAGATAAAAAGGTTAAACAGCAGACAAAGAAGATGATGTTTGTTGAGATTAGCAATCAGTTAGAATGAAAGATGATAATGCTAGAAGACGCTTAATCGTTAAGATTAAAGCTTACAAAAGAAGAAAACTTTTAAAGATGACATTAGAAACAGTTAGAATGAAAGCAGATAAAGATAGAAGATTAGAAAGGATAGAAGAAGAAGATACAACGTTGGGCGATTAGAATAAGCGCTTATTTAGCTTGAAACGTTCTATAATTTAAACAGATGAAAACGTTAGACAGCAGACAAAGTAGATGACATTACGTTAACGAGCCTACAAAATAGTTTGAATTAAGATATTTGATAAATGACTTGAAATAACAACGATTGCAGATGATTGTTGTTTGCAGCAAACTAAAGACAACAAAGATGACGTTAGTTTAACTATGATAGTAGTTAGAATAAAGATGATGAAGAAGCGATAATTGTGAGAAACGCTTAAAGCAGATCATGATCAACAGCAAACTATAGTTAGTTGAGACTAGTAAGTAGCTAGAATGAAGATGACAATATAGAAATTAAAGGTGATAAGACGACAAGGCATGCTTATGGCTGATGCTAGACGAAAAGACCAAGGAAAGGTCAAAGAACGAAAACCGTTTGACTAATGATATTCGATAGTAAAACTCGATAATCGATAAATGCCAAAATTAATAAATGCGTTATGGCAACTATATAATTTGTATATGTTTAAACGCTTGTTATGCTTGCTGTGTTTATTGTTGTTATTGTTGTTGTTGTTGTCTAGGTGCTTAAACCATTTATTGATTTTGCAAGCAAAAAGTTCCCTTATTAGTCATCAATTTAAATGTAACAGCAACAATAACAACAACAACAACAAACAACTAGCAAAACAAATATGTCAATGCAAAAGTATTTTTTAAGTGCCACCCGCACTCCCGTGGCCCACTGTGCGCCACATTGCACATTGCATTGTTAACAATGTGCAGCACGCTTTTAGGCGCAGACACGCAAAACCAACACACACACACACACACACACGCACACACACACACGCACACACACACGCACACACACACAGAGAGAGAGAGAGAGAGCAACTTGCAAGTTAATCAAAGTTTTTGCCTTAGCTTTGCTTTGTTTGTCTTGCACATGTGTGCGAGAGGAAGAGAGATACTGAGAGAAAGAGAGAGAGTGTGTGTGTGTGTGTGTGTGTGTCTAAGTGCATGCAAATGTTGACAATTAATTTATGACGATTACTCATGGCAGCTAAACTAACTGTTTATAGAGCGCGCCCAGGAAAAACCACTTGGCCAACGTTGTTGCATATACCATAGTTTGTGTCTGTGTATAGACATATATTCTTTTGCGTTTTCACTGATTGAGTAGCTAGACGCTAGCATATTAGGCTGGACCAAAAACTACAACACGCTTTGATTATTTTATGCTTCATACGCACGTTCACCTAAAGGGTTGCATTGAAATATCATGTCAGGCATTCTTGCAACTACTTATAATACAAATCTTTGAAATGAATTCCCTACGCTTCTGTAACACATTTTGAGATAATTCTTCTTCTTCTTAACTGGCCATAACAACCCGTTACCTGGTTACGGCCTGATGTATTTCTTTCATTGGGATTGGGGTTTTACATGTTGGGTGCCAAACCCTACGTAAAACCCTTTTAAGGCCTAAGGTGGCTCTGCTGGTCTCGAAAGAATTCATTATCATTATAAGTCGCCTCAAACGACAAGCTTTGATCTGCTGAGCTGGTATTCTCCAACCCAGACAGGAATTGAGATAATATGTAACTATATCAACAAAAACTTGTACAACTCTCTGCTTTTTGACGCATTAATATTGCAAGTCTGAAAAGCTTAGTCAAATCGGATGATTGATTAAACGTAGAGCTGCTATTGTTATATCACGAAGCGATTATAGTGGATTGCTGCACCTACGTGTTTTTAGGCAGTTTTAGTAGCTTACTAGTTCATAACTTATTTGGGGATTCATTTAAAAAGATGAAACATAAACAACAAGAGTTTTAAGATATTGACATACAGTTATTGATATTGCTGCAAAGCAGTGGTCTGCAGCAGCGTTAGATACTTCTATAGCCTTAAATGTTTTGCGACTGTTGAAAGATTTGCAGATATAGTTTTCTGAAAGTATCAAAACAGAAATAACTGAAATTCGGTTTGAAACATTAGAGATCAGATCATATTATAACTGAAATTCGGTTTGAAACATTAGAGATCAGATCATATTAGCTAACATTTATAGGCTCGTAGGCGTAACTTAAGAGAGTGAAACAAAAGTTGAAACGAGTACTAGATTACGAAAATAGACTAGGCTGACATAAAAGTCGGTACCCGATGAACACAAACTTCACGAATCCCGCAACAATTTCGACCAAATAACCTAGCACTGATAACGCTTACACACTGGAGCAGCGAGTACTCGAGTTGGTGCTGCCATGACATCTATGAAAGAAGAGAAAGTGTTGTACTTCAAGGCTGCTAAGTCATTTCCATTGGCCAAATAGCCGCAGGCGTTTTGCTACAACTTAGGTCCAGCCTAATGCGTATATATGGCTAATTATAAGCAAATACTGTCACGCATCTGTGTGCGCGTGTATGTGTGTGTGTGTGTGCGCCTGCAAGTATGCCATACAAAATTAACTCTTTCATTTTTTTTTTGTGTACTCAGCTATGCTACTTTATAAAATAACGGCACAAAGTTGAAAGAGCGGCAGCAACAACAAGACAAATTCCTCGGTTGACCAGCCTCAATGAACCCCCGAACCCCAACCGAAGCAGCTCTTAACTTTGTCAGCCTTTTTTGCTGCTGCTGCTCCTTGGCGTCTTTGTCTGCATGCCAGAAATTGTTGTGCACCCGCACAGCAACAACAACAACAAAAACAACAACTAGAGTTAAAGCCAAGTTAAGTGTACTGAAGGAGTTGAGCAGAAAAAAGGGTCAACAAAAAATTGTAGCATAGTGCAAGGGGCCAAGCAAACAAAACAGCGTCAACTTTTCACACAGTTTCGAGTCAATTGAACTGACAAAGAGCGAGCGAGCGAAAGAGCGAGCGAGTGAGCGAGCGAGTGAACTAGTGAACGGCTTAACAACATGGCATAAAGCAAATAATATATTTATTTTATTTTTGTTTAGTTATTTTTTTATATATATATTTTGTTTTTGTTGTTTGGCCAGTTGCCGGCTGGCATCTACTTTGAAGTCATTGTGCGCGCCCGGCGAAAAGTTAACCCGTGCCCGGGACTGCTTCACAGCGCGTCAATGATTTTTGAATTGTAATTGTTTAAAGCGCGTTATATGGCCCACTGGAGTGGGCCGGTTCGGGCCGCTAGCGGGTAGTGAGTGGGCCGGTTTGGGGCGCTAGCGGGTAGTGAGTGGGGGGGCGTGGCTGTTGGCGCGACTGCCGTGACAATTGGTCTGTGAAGAAAAAAACAACACACAACATGAAGTAGAATTAAATGTAAACAACGACAACAGCAACAACAAGAACATAATGCAACTGCTGCCTTCAACGAGGCATGCAAAACGTTGACGTGCAACGTTTGAAGTCGTCGTCTTTGTGGCATAGACCGATAAATGGCGTGAGTGAGTGAGTGAGTGAGTGAGTGAGCGAGTTTGAGTGAGTGGGAGCGCAGCAGTGTACTTGCCGATGGGTGTATAGGCGACTGCAAAAGTTTATTTTTATTTTGGTTTTGTAATATTCAGATGCATTTGTGGGTTTTTTTTTTTTTTTTAAACATTTAACGACAAATGTTGCATATTAAGCGGCGCATTGCACAGTGGCATGCAATTCATTGGGAAATTATTTACAAGATTGACATAAAACTGTACGCGTTTGTTATGCAGCAGCAAAAAGCGTTATTTATGGTGAACCGAGAAACAGTGACGGAAATCAAAGTGAAACACTTTGCTGCTGAGCAACACTAAGTGTAGGCAGAGTAACAAAAAAAACGCATTCAAAGCGTAGCTTTAAGAATGAGTGAATGTAAGAGGATGTAACGCAAATCAAAGTGAAACTCTTTGCTGCTGAGCAACGCTAAGCGCAAACAAACGAGTTTAATGCTTAGCTAAAAGATTAAGTAAATCTCATACACTGTAACGGAAAACAAAATGAAACACTTTTTTATGTGAAACACTGAGAGCAGACATTGCAACGTATAACATGAATGCAAAACAAAGTTATAACAATAAATCAAAAGTATCTCAAATCTATCTCCAGCTTCATCCCATTAAAAGTACGCCATTGATAAATTGTATGTTTCTGCCCATAGATTTGCTGACAGTAGTTTTCTGTTGATTCGATTATGACACATTTTTGTTTTTAGAACTAAAAGTGTTTTTTGAAAAAGAAAACAGCGCTAACCGCAGAGTTTACCACATTTACACGGCAATCGCACTATCTTGACCGTGACGCAAGGGTTTTTACTTGTCTAGCGGTTTTCCGTAGATCGAAGGCGATCAAGCGACTGTATAAGCGCATGCCTTGCGAGTGTGAGCGAGACAAACACACACTTGGCTCGAACAGTTACTGGAATGTGACTTATAAAACAGCCCAGTAGGAAAACAAGGACTGCCGTTGCGTGGCGCGTATTTAGTTAGTTTGCCTCGCAATACGAAGCGTTAAACAAAACTGTCATGTTGTATGTCAATTGCATAGTTCACGGCTATTTTGGCGGCTACAAACATTGATTGTGACTCTTTTGCGACTGCAGTGAAAACACGAACTTACTGTTTAGTCAACAGCCAAACTGTGAAAAGTGTGTTTTTTGGCTTAACTTTTAACCACTGTGCGCGGCATTTTAAACTGTTATTTGCTGCCTAAAATTAGTTAAATATGCCAAACATAAAGTGCTTGTATGCCTTAAACATTAAGTTAAGCCAACTCTTTTTCTGCCCAGACCTGCATAAGTCAAGTAGTCGCACGCGGCGTATACGTAATGCCAAATATTTGGACTAACTTATTGGCTGACTGTTGGTTGCATTGCCAAGCACTTGCAAAAATGAAAGAGAAGTCTTCCTACAAAGATTAGCTAGATCTGGGGGCTATGTGTGTGGCAGCGGAGGGAAAGCGTGTCGCTTATAGCCGGCTAATAATACTAGCATATTAACACATAATTTTAGCAGACGTTTTCTATTTGTTTTAGCCAAAAGCAAGCGGGGCACCAAAATGTCTTCTCTAGGTGGCTAACGGTGTGTGTGTCTGTTAAAAATAGCTGAGCACACGGCGCACACACAAGTCAGAGAAGACAAAAGACAAAAGCATTCCAAACGCTTCTTTGGCACTTTTGTTTTCGCTGCTGCACAAATAACAACAACAACAAGAGAATTTGTCACAAGCCATAAAGCGTTCACACACACACACACACACACACACACACACACACACTCGCACACACACACACACACTCGCACACTCACACACACATATAGACGGTGACTAAGTGGCAGCGAGCCATATCAATTTTTGCGCTTTATACGATTTTTGGCCTCATATTTATGATATTTTTATACCCTGTACAAAAGGTGTTGAGGAGTTTTATAGATTTGTGCTATGTATGTAACAGGCAGAAGGAGGCGTGGCAAAAATTATCGGGAGCAATAGTAGAGTCCTCTGTCCGTGTTGTTGCTTCGTTCTCGGCTAGATCAACAGATCCGATTTATGTCAATATCTCACCTCCTTTCCCCGTGACACGTTTTTGCGGTTTTAACCCACACCATAAAAGCTAGCCAATTGAAACTTGGCACAATTATGCACACTATTACTATGCATATATAGTGTAAAAATGATTCATATCGGGTAAAAACTTTCGAAGATATAGCAAATAATGTCCCAATTTTAGGCACCCTCTCCTATGAACTGCAACAGAGTTGCACTTTTTACAGAAATGTTAAAGTTAACATTTATGTTAAATAAATGTGATCCTTTTCCTAATCATCCCCCCTTAGAACAGTTACCGTTGTTACGCACATACACCTCAACGCGTCGATACAAAAGTTTACACAGAAATTTGGGTAGAGGGTATTCCACTGTCGGGCACCGTCCCGCCTGTCTGCATCAAATTTTTTGTCTTTTTTTTCGGGGGATCTTTTTTGATATGTGTGTGTGTGAGTGTATTTATTTATGCGTCGCAGCCATTAAAATTTTTCATTGAGAGGCGCATAAGTGTGGCCACGGATGGTTCGCATTCAAAACAATATGCATAAATTAGCATAAAGCTGCGGGAAAATTTCTTTTAAATCCAACTATATAATACATTTTCCTATATATAAATATACATAGTATATGTGTATATTTTTTCAATTTTATCATGTTCAAATGAAATTGGTTAATAAATTTGGTTAAATCGTGGGCGTATTTAAGACTCATCTTAATAGAAAATGATTAACTAATGCATATCAAGGGAATAGATTGCACTATGGGGCAAAAGTCAAATTTTTGTAGCATAAAGTAGGACTAGTGACACTTCTAAATAGTGTACGCAATTTGTGGAGCATTACTTGTATGTCGCAATCATGCCGTGATGTTGGCATATCAATAAGCTACAAATCTTACAACTTTGCGTATACATGCCGTGATGGCAGCAACTCAATAAGCTTCAAATTTTTGCCAGAAACGACGGTTTCTAACTATAAATGCATAACTCACATCAGCCATAGCTGCCGTCACGGCAAAAGTTTTTGATCTTTAAATTCTTACGTTATTTTGACTTTAGCCAAACGAACTAACTTTAAGTTGAATGCAAAAATTGCAATGACCAAGCTTTATGGCTGCAACAAAATGGTAAACATAAAATTTGTTTTCTACATTTAATGTCTGCTGCATTAAAGTAACCATTAAAGTTTATCATAGATGTATGTAGTGTATACATATGTACGCACATAAATAGGGCCACATAAAAGGCGCCTTCAAGCCGCAAGCTACTACATCGCCGTACTATATGATACTATGTAAAGTAGCGCTCTCTAAAGTCCGTAGCCCGTGCACCTCACTCGAACCCTCAAAGCCATTGGCATTGCACAAAAACTTTGTCTTCGACATTTGCCGCAAAATGTTGCGCACATGTCGCGGTGTTGACTTCAATTTTTATTTTCTTGTGTTTTTATTTTATTTTTTAATTCCGTCATGCTTTTATTTTGCATATAAGCCAGCTAATTACTTTGTAATGAACTTCGACAAAAACAGCAAAAAAAAAAAAACCAAAAAAAACAAGAGAAATATCATAGGGCAAAGCAAATTAAAATGCAAGACAAACTTTCAAAGCAGCTGCAATAAGCCAAAAAAGAGAGAAAAACCAAAAAATTCTTTCTTTTAGCCATAATTTGCTA
This sequence comes from Chymomyza caudatula, assembly GCA_035041775.1. NCBI lineage: Eukaryota > Metazoa > Arthropoda > Insecta > Diptera > Drosophilidae > Chymomyza > Chymomyza caudatula. The sequence continues at coordinate 5,893,946 of JAWNKW010000150.1, forward strand.
GGTTTTTTCAGCCTAATTGCAAGTCACAACAAATACAAGCCAATCAAGTTGCAAATGTTGCTAAGTTGCAAGTAAGCCAAGCTCTAGCTGGCTTTATTGCTGTCTCTTTCTAGATTTTGATTTGCAATTGCAAATTATGTGTTTATGAAAGCATATATGCATACACTGGCGTTCATTTGAATAGGCACGCCTGGCAGTGAACTTCTAGTGCTCACTAAACACTCGATTGAAGTGCATCTTCTACCGACAACTATGCTGCATACATGCCGTGATGGTAATTTAATAAGCTTGAGGCTGCTAGCATATGGCGCGCATCAATTTCGAAGTTTCACAACAGCCAGGCATGTCGTGACGGCAAGGGTATTTTTTATCAGTCTATTAGTTTGGCAAATATAGATTTGTGGACTGATGGGAGTCAATTAAAAGCGCGCTTTGGGGCAAAAACCGACACGTATGCTGCATACCTGCTGTGATGAAGCTAAAATTTACATATATGATCAAAAAGTTTAAATTTGCACATATGGTGCTAGTATATGCTGCTCAACAAATTCGAAATTGCACAACAGCCAGGCATGTCGTGACGGCAAAGGTTTTTTTTATCAGTGCATGCGTTTGGCAAATATGGTTTTGTGGACTGATGTGATTCCGCTAATAACGCGTTTTTGGGCTAAAAGCGACATACAGCTGCATGCATGCCGTGATGTTAGCACATCGAAAAGCTAACGTTGGCAATAGCCTAGATGCACACTCATCAATTTCAACAGCCAGGCATGCCGTGACGGTGTATTGGTATTCGAAACTTTGACGTCGCTATGAAAGTGAGCGGCATTGTATATATGTAGCCAAGGGCGGGGCATGCCTCTTCAAATGTCATGCTACGTTTGCACTCAGCTCAGCTAGAAGAAGCACTTATATAGCATACATTTAGGTGTCATAAAGCCTGGCAGACATTTCAGCTGATTCTTGCCCTGCTGCCGTTTTTTAATTGACACTTTTACTAATACATTCAAATGACAGACAAGAACAACAACCACTGACAGTCAATTCTCTTCACTGACTGGCATTTTAATTAGAAAATTTTTCTTGCAATTAATGCAAATTGCGTGCGTGTGCCAATTTGAATGCAATCCATATCCTTATAGAATTGTTCAATGCGTGTACCGTTAGCATTACCCATTACCGTTACCCATTTGTGCGTTACCCCGTTGCCCAGTACTACAAATACTTCAATGGCAGCCGACAACACTGGCGCGACATGTTGAAGTATGTTGTGTGTGTTTGTTGCTGGCAAATATTTATTGTATTAGAAAAACTCGTAGCGCATATAAAAATTAAAAAATAAAAAAAAAAAATATAGATATATAGACAAAAAGGTTCAACTTGAGCTGTACCTGGCTCGGGGGTTTTCTGTCTGATTTCCAGTTTTGAAAGGCAAATATTCATCAAGCAAATGCTAGACGCAAGTCCGTCCAACTTATAAGCTGGCGGAGTGGAGGGCGCTCTCTGGCATATAAATATACAAATACCAAATGATAGCTCATATCTATATTTTTATTATAACAACGACGAAGAGTCGACGGCTGCTCCAAACGAACCAAACAAATCCTTTTGAATGACAATTTGGTCAACATGTTCCTCTCTAATAAATTACAAACAGCACAAAAAATATACAAATGGCAAGTCAACAAATAACAAAAAAAAAAAAAAAACAAAAAATTCACAAAACGCAGACAAAAAGTGGCCAACGTTAACGACAAATACATATATCTCTATATAACATAGTATAAAGTTAAAATGCGCACGAAACACAAAAAAAAAATAAAAAAAAAGCGGATTTTAAATATTTCGAAGAGTTTGGGTTCGGAACTAGGTATTGGTTCGGCGGAGTTTGTTGGCGTTATTTAAAAGTCTGCGTGGGTACGTCACTGTTGTCTTCTGTCCAACAAAATCCGGCAGTCTGGGCGTCACGTGAGCTTCTTACATTGAAGCGCGCTTAAAGCCGAAAAAAGGCACAAAGTTCTTACTATGTTCGAGATAATGCAGCAATTTATTATTTGGATAATGGTGAGCACAAAAGGTGATGTGTGGTGGGTGAGATGTCATATCGCACGAAGTTGACCCATAACACAAAATTTCAGACCGGAAGTGTAGGTATATACCTTACTCATTTAAAGTGTATCGGTTGCCAAAATGCGCATTCTTTTCCTTGCCAAGGTTGGACAGAGACCCAAAAGGTACTCTGTCGAGTCAGGCCAAGCAAATTGGGTTGCCAATGAGATCCATATGCTCTACAAATGTATTATGACCCAACTGACCAAAACAGGTCACGCAGATCTTGCATCTTCTGAAGAAAAAGATATCTGAAGGCCTTTTGATTGGCTTCTATCCCAAAGTTTTTAGAAGGGTTACCACAGACTTGTCATAGTTCAATCAAATCAAGTCAAATCTTGGGTATCAAAATGGCTCAGTAAATAGCTATGTTCTTTGCACATTAGTTTAAAGTCTTAGTTTGTATGGAAAAATTTAAGCAATTTCGGCAGTTCGCGTTCAAATACTTTACACAGCACTCATGAATACCTCAAGTGCCTGCTGTATCCAATATAGTTCCTTTAATGACAATGGGCCTAAGTTTGAAAGCTTACAAGTTGAACCCATTACGGAAGTGCACACTCAAATCAATAACTTAAGCACCTGGCGTACCCAATACCTTTGCTCAAAGGACTCTTAACTCAGTATAAAATTTACTCAAAGTCGTTTTCGAAAACCGAAACCTTTAAATTTGCTGCCTCAGCTGCTTAAAGCTTAAACCTGTGCACACATTTTGCGCTGTTTTTATTTTTTTTTTTTGCAAATTTCATTTTTCACCTTTGAGGTTATGGTTATGGCCACATACGGCCCGGACCTTGGTCAGTACAGGGCTAAAGACCGCTTAAGCTGTCTGAGTCTGGCACGGCAATGGCAAGGTCGGAGTTTGAGCTTGTTCAGGTGTCATCAATGTCATCTTCGACTTTATAACACAAAAACACTTTGTAATCCCCAAATGAAGCGACAGCTAGCAAAAAAAAAAAACACATATCTAGAAAATATTGCAAAAATCATCAAGCTGTTGGAAGAGTGTTGGTACCCACTATATGTACACTGGCACAGGATGTTGCTGGCCAATCTATTGTAGTTAGCCTTTTATCGCTTTTGTCTATATTTTGCTTGATTTTGGTTTATTGTTTTTATTACAATGGTTTCACTTTTCAATTCAATTCGCCAAATCTCTTGCTTCAATGGTTGGATACAAGCAGTTTTTGTTGCGCTCTTTTGGGCGCTCAAACATTTGTCATTCATGTGTTGATTTCCGTTTCCGCTTGGCGTTGCCAAGGCACTCCACTCGTTGATGTTGTCTTCTTTTTGGACACTCACACACACACACACACACACACACACACACACAAAGTGTTTGCTCCTTTGGGCCCATCGATTATGCTTGGCAATTGTAAAGCGATTTTCAGTTATTTCGTGCTCTACAACCTCTCTCCCGGGCCACACACTTTGCACGTGCTGATTGATGTTTGCTGGCCACAAAAACATGCCGCAGGACATGCACACAGGAAATTCTATAGTCAGTGCCGTAGCCGGAGCCAGTCCAGGCACCAAAAACCACTTGTGTGATTATTTTGCAATTTAGCAGTCGATTTTTTATAAACCATTTCGGATTTTTTGCATAGCGACATTTAAGAGCGCGATGACCAACGATGACGAATGCAAAATAAACGAATTGAAATTCAAAAACGAGTTAACAAAAAAATTTCAATTGAATTTTGTGCAAAAAAAAAAAAAAAAAAAAACGAAAAAACAAACATTTTTTCATGTGCTTTTTCAATTGCAATTGAATTCATTTATTCATTTCGTTTATTCAGCCAACCAAGCAGCCAACGACAACAACAACAACAACAACATGCATGGTACATACTCTGAACGCTTCGATGAGCTTATGCAACAAACACGCCCCCTATCCCGCCTGTCACATTCCCCAAAAACTCAAACCAAAAGCTCCAGCTCAACCCCCAGATTTTGCTTTTGGCGCGTGCCAAATTAGCGCAACGCTTGCATTGAACTATTTGAGCAGTTCCAGTCGGCATCCTGGTCAGGTCTAACTCTTCTGAGCTGATCGATGCTCTCACGAGGTGCATATGCACTAACTCAGCTGCTAGCTGCTCTTAACTCTTGTCTATACCTGAACGGAGATACTTCAAGAATTCGTCCTGCAATATATAGTTCGAAATCTCATGTTTTATACAAAAGAAGTTGCTGATATGAATTCCAAAACATTTTGCAAATTTGAACCGGTAGTTTGTTGTAACTTTTAAGTTACGTAGAGCTCAGAATACTTTGAACGAGCATTAAGATTCCAAACATGCACGCTCTTCTTTTCGCACTCATTGCCAACACCGCACATGAAAACAAACGTGCAACGCTGCACACACAAGCGTAAGACCATACGAGCGTAATACCATCCGCGTGTGAAAATCAGCAGTGTGCCAGAAATCTCTTTCAACCGAATTTCAAACAAACAGCAATTCGGATGTTCATGAGTTATACACTTCAACCGAACTTTAATCCAATTGTACACACTATCAGAACAGCTTTTGAAACTCGGATTTTTCGGATAATGTCAAGTGCAATCTAGCTAGAGACACATCCCCGAATAGATTTTCGTGACGGCATACGAGTCGATCTTAATGTTTTATAACAAAAGGATTCGTGGTCTGATAACCAGATTGTCCTATGTAGAACTAATAACGCAAATGCGTGACTCGCTTAGTCTAGTTTCTAGTCTGTAGAACGTAAATTCCAGCTCACAAAGATATTTCTGTCTTATCGATATAAAACTTTTGGGAGTTATCTAATACGCTGCGGGACTGCTTTTGGATGGAACACCACGAAATACTGGTTTTCGTTGTTTTACTTAGCTTTCAAGAAATTGACTTAGAAAACCAACCAATTTTTAAGAAACCTTACTATAAAGTGTTTTCTTATTTTCAGCGTTTTTTTTTTCTAAGCTCAGAGAACTTATTAGTTTTTCATAAAAAACTTTGCTCAAAGTACTGCGAATCGAAATCGGAACATTTATACGTTCAAGAACTGCTGCTCGACATATTGTATAACGGCTTATAGCTTGAGCCTCAAGAGTATTCCCCGTTTGTTGCATGCAGCATGGCTTTCGCTGCTGATATTTTTTTTTTAATTTTTGCAATTTTTTTTTAGTTTTTATTTTTACATTCATTGATGTTTTTGGAGTGCATGGCCGCAACGCTTTGTTTGTGGTTAGTTGCCGGCGCCAGAATTTCAAATAATTTTTTTTCTTCTCAATCTGGTTTTTGTTTGTTGATTGAAAATCAAATGGTGTTATAATTGTGCGGGGAGGCAGGGTAGCAAAGTCATTTGAAGGTCCAAAGCAGTGGCAACAGCCTATGGAATTTGCTGTACAGTAGGCGCAAAAAAAATGCAACCATATGTCTATAGAGCGTAAAGAGCAGGCGGCAGTTTTTATGATTTGAAGCGAAAGAACTGCTCATTTTTATGGCCACAAATTTGTGCATCATCTTCAGCTGCTTTAGCATTTTGAACGTTTTATGGCTTAATTGGAGCAAGCCAAACGGGGCACAGCTCATAGGTCTGGGCCAAGAAGAAGAAAAAAATATAAAAAAAAAAATAAATCCAAATGCGCATTAAACTTTACAACGTTTAATGGGTCTTCAGTTTATGACCAAGTCGGCTAAACTCTATGTTTTCTACTTGTTTCGCTTGCAGATTCTGGCCTGCCGCAATATGCTGGACGCGGTGGCGGCGATGATTCCATGTCCGAGGATCGCATTGCACATATACTCAGCGAGGCCTCCTCGCTGATGAAGAGCAATGCCGTGCAGGAGCAGCAGCGACGCGCCTCGGCGCATGGCGATGATACGCACAGTAATGAGGACAGCAAGTCACCGCCACAGACCTGCACTTCACCTTTCTTCAAGGTGGAACAGCTGAAGCAGGAGCATGCACAGCGTGAACAGCAGCGCGAGCAGCGTGAGGCAGTTGCTCAGCAGCAGCAGCGAGAGCAACAGCAACGCGAGCAGCGTGAACAGCAGCAACGTTTGCGACATGAGGATATGGCGCAGGATAAGATGGCGCGTCTGTATCAGGAGATAATGGCGCGTACGCCCAGAGAAGCCGCTTTTCCCAGGTAAGTTCGAATTCGGAATCAGCGATTCCACCTATACTGAAAGCGGTATGAGCATTAAATTGAGCTCAAATTTGCGGCCTTGTTACTCACACTCTTACCTTCTTTCATTTGCAGCTTCCTGTTGTCACCGTTCTTTGGTGGCGCCGCCGGCATGCCCAGTGCCGCCAATGCATTCCCCGCCGCCATGGCTGCCGATGAGAATATGCGTCATGCCTTTGAGCGTGAGATTGCCAAGCTGCAGCAGCAGCAACAACAACAGCATCAGGCAGCCAGTTTTCCAAATTTCTCCAGCCTAATGGCACTACAGCAGCAGGTGCTCAATGGCGCACAGGATCTCTCACTGGCCAGCGGCAAGGACATGCTTAAAGACATTAAAGTGAATGGACAGCGTGCCTCACTCGATCACTCACAGAGCTCTAAGGATGGCGATCGCGATGACGAACGCAGTCTGGAACGTGAGCGTCACAGTGGCAGCGCAGCAGTTGCGCCCGGCGGCAACAGAAGCAGCTCCGGCTTTGGCTTGCATGGCTGCAAGTCGGAGAGTGGCGCCAGTGTTGGCACTGCTGGTGGTGGCGGCACTCCTGCACCACCCGCACCACCGAGTAGCAATGCCTCGGCACAGCATACCAGCAATTCGGCAGCGCCCAGTCCTTTGAGTAACTCCATATTGCCGCCAGCTTTGAGCCAGGGCGATGAGTTTGCAGCCACAGCGAGTCCTTTGCAACGCATGGCTTCCATAACAAACTCTTTGATCACACAGCCACCAGTAACGCCACATCATTCGACGCCACAGCGGCCCACCAAGGCGGTACTGCCGCCCATAACCCAGCAGCAGTTTGATATGTTCAACAATCTCAATACTGAGGATATTGTGCGTCGTGTCAAGGAAGCGTTGTCCCAGTACAGCATCTCGCAGCGTCTGTTTGGCGAATCTGTGCTGGGCCTGTCACAAGGTTCGGTCTCCGATTTGCTGGCACGACCCAAACCCTGGCACATGCTCACCCAAAAGGGTCGTGAGCCCTTCATACGCATGAAGATGTTCCTCGAGGATGAGAATGCCGTGCACAAGCTGGTGGCCAGCCAGTACAAGATTGCGCCCGAAAAGCTCATGCGCACGGGTAGCTACAGCGGCAGTCCACAGATACCACAGGGTTTGGCCAACAAAATGCAAGCGGCTCTTCCCATGCAAAAGATGATGAACGAGCTGAAACTGCAGGAGCCCGCCCAAGCGCAACACATTATGCAACAAATGCAGGCAGCTGCCGCCATGTCTGCGGCCATGCAGCAGCAACAAGCTGCCGCCGCTGCGGCGCAGCAACAAAGCCAACACCAACAACATGCCGCAGCGCAAGCTGCCGCCGCTGCAGCGGCCGCTGGATTGCATCATCAGAACATGCTGCTAACTTCGCCAGGTTTGCCGCCGCAGCATGCTATAAGCTTGCCGGCAGCCACTGGCGCTGCTGGCGCTGGCGGCGTCGTGGGTGCGCCTGGAACGCCTGTAACGCCAGTTAGTGGCGCATCCCTTTCCGGCCCGGAAAAGAAGCCCATGTTGATGCCGGTGCATAGCACGCATGCACCAAATGCCATGCGCAGCTTGCATCAGCACATGTCGCCCACCGTCTATGAGATGGCTGCGCTGACGCAGGATCTGGACACGCACGACATTACCACCAAGATCAAGGAGGCGCTGCTGGCCAATAACATTGGGCAGAAGATATTCGGTGAGGCTGTGCTGGGCCTGTCGCAGGGCTCTGTCTCTGAGCTGCTGAGCAAGCCGAAACCCTGGCATATGCTCTCGATCAAGGGTCGCGAGCCGTTCATACGCATGCAGCTCTGGCTGAGCGATGCCAACAATGTGGAGCGGCTGCAGGTGATCAAGAATGAGCGCAGAGAGGCCAGCAAGCGTCGACGCTCGACGGGTCCGAATCAGCAGGACAACAGCTCGGATACCTCAAGCAATGATACCAACGATTTCTATACCAGCAGTCCGGGACCCGGTTCTGTGGGCTCTTCAGTTGGCGGCGCGCCGCCAAATAAAAAACAACGCGTGCTATTCTCTGAGGAGCAGAAGGAGGCCTTACGCTTGGCCTTCGCCTTGGATCCGTATCCAAATGTGGGCACCATCGAATTTCTGGCCAACGAGCTGGGCCTGGCAACACGCACCATAACCAACTGGTTTCACAATCATCGCATGCGCTTAAAGCAACAGGTGCCACATGGTCAGCCGGGCATTGATAATCCCATACCCAGCCGCGAAAACACCAATGCCACGCCCTTTGATCCCGTCCAGTTTCGCATACTGCTGCAGCAGCGTTTGGTCGAGCTGCACAAGGAGCGCATGGGCCTGAGTGGTGCGCCCATTCCCTACCCACCTTACTTTGCAGCCGCAGCGCTGCTGGGTCGCAGCTTGGCGGGCATACCCGGTGCTGCAGCGGCCGCTGGTGCTGCTGCTGCTGCGGCGGCGGCTGCTGGCGCTGCCGGCGAGAACGAGTTGCAGGCCTTGAATCAGGCTTTCAAAGAACAAATGAGCGGCCTGGACTTGTCCATGTCAACGCTGAAGCGTGAGCGCAGCGATGACTATCAAGATGAGCTGGATCTGGATGCCAGCGCGCATCACATGAGCGACAATGAGTCGCTGGATGATGACAAATCCTCGAACATGCCCTCGGACTATGAGAAGGCCATGCAAAAGTCTGCCTTGGCCTCCGCTGCCGCCTATATGAGCAATGCCGTGCGCAGCTCACGTCGCAAGCCCGCAGCGCCACAATGGGTAAATCCTGCTGGCGCGGGCACGCCCGTTGGTGCAAGTGGTGTAGCTGCCGTAGCCGCAGCAGCAGCAGCAGCAGCGGCGGCAGCAGCAGCAGCAGCTGCGGACAGCGAGCGCATTATCAATGGCGTCTGCGTCATGCAGCCCTCGGATTATGGACGCGATGAGCCAGAGGGCAAGTCAACGGGCGCGTGCAGCGAGGCAGCCAACAGCGAGAGCGGCGAGCATGAGCATGCACATTTAGATATGGAACAGAGCTACATGGAGCCCGAGGTGCACATCAAGCAGGAAGAAGATGACGACGAGGAAGAGCAGCTGAACAATGAGTGCGGCAGCGTTGATGCAGCAACAGCGGAAGAGAAGAAAATCAAGGTGATCAATGAGGACAAGCTGCGCCTGGTGCGCGTGCGACGTCTGAGCAGCAATGGAGCGTCAGGTAATCCGGCCGAACTGGACGAGGGCTGCGCGCCAACGCAGCAGCAGCAGCTAGCGGGCGCAGCGCCGACGCCAGCAGCGGCTTGGAACTATTAAGCAGAGAGAGCGAGCGCAGAGAGCAAGTGCAATGCAGTGAGAGTTGAGTAAGGGTTATAGATTTGCATGTGATTAGGTTTGGCAAGCGAAGCGCAAACACACTACATTTTTTTAAGTAGTTTGTAGTTTAAAAAAAAAAAAATACTATACATATGCATATGAATTCAAAAAAAAAAAATACAAATTTTTGGCGTAAAAGTTTAAACCAAAAAAAAAAAAACGTTTAGAGCGAAAAGTGCAGAGAATTTTTTTTTTCTTATTTGTTTAAGATTGAAGTTTTAATAGTTGTAGCTAAAAGTTTAGAGATGCTATGAAGTTAGAAGAAGCAGCAAAAGTATTAAAAATTAAAAACTTTAGCAACTTGGCAAAAAAACAAAAGCTAAATACAAGAATTTAACTTTTAAATATATATATAAAAAACTTTTTTTTTTTTATTTTTACTACTTGAAGACTGTAAGCAAAGGCGGTAATTTTTTTTTCAACTTTAAGTGTACATAAATTAAACTTAAAAAAATACAACTATAAATATATTTAATATTTAAAACTTTAAGCTGTTTTGTAAATAGTATTTGAAGCAGGGCAAAACGAGTTGTTTTTTTTTTTTTTAATTTTGCACAAAAAGCGAACAAATGTCAAAGTTTTAACTATCTTTTGATCTCAATAAACATTAAAAAAAACACACACACATACACATGCACACAAATTAAGCAAAAAGCAATTAAAGTTATGCAAAAATAAGAAACGAAAAAAAAAAACAAATCCAAAGTAAAAGATAGTTAAAAATGAGAATGCCAAAAGCAAAAAAAAAAATCATAAAAATTTATGTGCGAGCAGAACAAAAATTCTTTATATTTTTTTCACGAATTGAAACAAGCAAAAAAAAACAATAAATTTTGTAAATTTTAAATTTACATTAAAACAATTGATAAACGCAAATTAAAAAATTTTATTATAATATAATAAACGAAAAAAAAACAAACAATGTAAACAATATAGCAAAATAAATGCAAAAAATGCACTAAATTATTATTATTATTATTATTAAATATATATAAATAAATAAATAATTAACGTTTATCCAGCTAACGTAACAGTACTTTAAATTTGCATATACAAAATAAATAGCATAAATTTTTTTGTATAACTTTAAAAATAAAAAAGTGAATTAATTTAAACAACAACAAACCGCATATCGTACTAAAGAAATTACAACAAATAAAACAACAACTTTAAAGTAAATATTATATTAATAATATTACCGTATAAGCAAGCCAATTTTTTTGCCTAGCACTTAAGTTAAAAATCTAAACATAAACAAAAAAACAAAAAAAAACTGTTTTCCTATGCATAAAAAACAAACATTTTAATATTTAAAAGAACATTTTTTTTCTTAGGCTAAACCTTAACACTAAATAAAAAAAAAATAAAAATTAAAGAACAAAAAAAAGAACAGGTCAAACATTTTTGCATAGGCCTCAAATTTGCCGCGTTATTATTATATAAAAAATAAAACAAAAAAATTAAATTAAATACAAAAAACATATACCAAACACATTTCAATACCTAAAAAAATACAATTTGCGTCTTCAAACGAATTAAAAAAAAAAAAACAAAAAACAAAAAAAAATTATATAAATATTTAAAAAACATATTTAAAAGTAAATTTGCCGCTGACAGCAAATTTGTTAAACATTTATTTTTAATTTAATTTCTTTTTATGAAATATATTTAATTTCCTTTAAAGTTAACATGTTAAATACTTTGCATTTTCATACGCTTTAGCTAAAAAATAATTATAACATATATGATATAAATAAATAAACAAAAAAAAACATATGCATATATACAATATATATATAAAATATAAAACTAAAAATCAATATGTTTTAAAGAAAGTTACCAAGCAACATAAATGGCCGCAACATTTAGTTTTAGTTGTTTTTTTAAGTGAATTTTTTTTTTTTTTACAAATATTGTATTGTAATTATTACGCGCAATTTTTTTTTTATTATTATTAAATGATTATTATTATTATTATTGTAATTATTATAAAGCCTATACATAATACATGAACATGAATGAAACTTTATCAAATAAAAATTGTTTTCTTAAACAAAAAAAAAAAAAAACAAAAACAACTGCCCAAAACACTTTTTTCATTTTGCCATAAAACGAGTTTCCCAATTTCGATCTTGTTATGATTTAAGTTTCTATCTTTCCCCTAGCGCAAAAAATCAAATCAAATGCCGCAGAGGAACTAAAGTACTCGCAACTTGTCTATAAACCACACACACACACACACACACACACACACACAACAAAGGCGACAGCAGGGCGTGTTCCGGCAAACATTTAGTCTACTGTGACGTCACAAACAAAAAGCAGCGTAACACCAAACGAGTCACACCAAAAGTGCGTCATTCAGCGGAAATGCGGAACGCGCCCGCTTAAGCCTTTGCTTGGATTTGAAGCAATTGCCACTGAATGCTACATAAGTATTTCTATCAAGGCAAAGCTGCTATCGATAACGATATCGATAGTCGAAATGCGAAACAGTGGCACACAAATACACATATGCATACAATATATATAAAATCTATAAAGAAATCGTATTTATATATATAGTTATATTAAAAATATGCGGTGCTAGCCAAGTAAAATTATGCAAATTTAACAATATTAACATAAAAATTTAAGTAAAAAAAAAACACACACACACACAGACACACTTAGTGACGTAGGCAGTGCAATTTTTTGTATAACATTTAAGTAATTTATGGAACTTATAGCAGCAGCAGCGTAAAAACAAATACAAACATACATACGTAATTATGTACTTTTAATAAATAATTAATATTAACAATATTATAACATAAATGTTTATGGCAAGTAAAATGAAATCAAAATAAAGGTGTACATAAAGGAAAAAAAAAAAAACGAAAAATTATCTAAGAAATTATCCTTCCAAATCTACATACACAAAGCATTAAAAATATTCTTGAATTTATATGCTAAAAAAAAACACACACACATTTTAAAAACTAACAAAAAATAAAACAACTTTTTTTAAACATTACGTAATTATATTAAAAAAAAAAATGAAAATTATGACTTTAAGCTCATGGTGATATGCATTCCAATACACACACACACACACACATACAACCCATAAGCCCCAAACTCTCCGATTTATGTAAGACTTTGCCAAAAAAAAAAAAAAAAAAAACAAGTATTTTCTTTTTTTTTTTTTGCTAAAAACTAAGTGAGCTGTACATAAAATAGAAAAATGCTAATAAACTGTAAGCAACGATTTAGCAACAAAGTATTAGAAAACAAAAAAAAATAATATTAAAACCATATATTATTAACATCTTGAAAAACAGACCATATCAAGTTTTATGTTAAAGTCTAGGCATACTTAATGCCAGTAACATATGCAACATAACATATATAGAAATACTTAAAAACATAAGTAACTGAACTGTTGAACCAAGGCACATAAATTAAAAAAAAAACAAATTTAAAAAATAAAAACAAAAGTCTTTTCAGTTCAGCAACAACAACAACAGCAACAAAGACAGCACCGATTTTCAGTTTAAAATCCGCCCAAAAACAAGCAGCACAAAAATTATCAATTTAACAGCAATAAAGCATATATAAATAATTAGCAAAAACCTACTACAGTGCCCCCAATTACAAAACAAAAAAAAAAAAAAAAAAAACAAAAAAAAAATACCACAAAAAACAGCAAAAATATCAAAAATATACATATAAAATAAAAAAAATAGTGGCCTAAACATAAGCACTTAAAACATTTGGCTAAAAACAAAATGCAAGTCGCAACATTTTTTATATTTAAGCGCAAATAAACAAAATATTGCATATATGTATAACAATTAAGACTTCTTTTTTTTTTGTGTAGCAATTCTTGTAAAAACTGCAAAACAAAAAAAAAAAACTTAATTTTTGACAAAAATTGTTTTTATTGCTGTTTATTTTCATTCATTTTTTTGTTCACAAGTTTGCGGTAAATTATAATGCAAATATTTCGAAAATATATATGAAAAATTATATATATATATATATTAATAATAATTATAATAAATAGTATATATAGCATGTAAAACTGAACAGAGAAATCAAATTCAATAAACACGAATATACTGTATTCCAAACATACGTAAACAATGTTTTTTATGCCTTTTTTGGTTTTACTTTGGGCAAACACTAGCGCGCTCTAGCGTTCAATTTGCAGCACACTGTCTAGGCCGCAACGCTGCGCCAGTTATCTAAACAAGTGGCATACTTGCTAGCGCCAGCTGTTCAGCGCGCTCTAGCGGCAGCTCAAGCAGCGCTAGCGCCGATAGATGGCGCTGTGCTTGTAAACTAGAAGCGCGCGTGTATTGCCAAACCAATGAATATGCTGAAATTCCAGTGTCAAATCAATGACATTGAAATAAACGTTTCGAACATCGAGTTACCAAAGACATAAACGTTAGCGAACATTTCGACCTCTTTGCGCTAAATTATCGTGTTTACAAAACTGAATTTTACGGAAAAGCGTTTTTCCTGCTTTTCTTTACTTTGGCTGGCAGCAGAGTTACCAATATACCTTTTTTCCGCTAGATTTAGCTTTTTTTTGAAAGTATGTTTAGCTTTTCTCAAGGAATCTTTCCATACAAGGAATATATAAAATATACACATATAAAAATGACTGCCAATTCTTTGTGCTCGCTAAACTCGAAAACTACTGGAAAGATTTTGATGAAATTTTGAGGATAGCTTCCCATTATGTTTTGTATGTTCTTATCTAAGTTTGAACAAAAACGACTTAGGGGTTCCGGAGATATTGCTAAAAACGATTTTCCATATAAAACATACTAAATGTGTTTCTTCTTATATAGTAGGCAAGCATTAAATTTTACTTGGTAAAGAATTCTTTTGAATTGAGGTAGAGGTGGATGTGGAGGTAAAGGTCCACTACCTTTAGAGGATATAAAAATATTGGTACCAATATCCGCAGCTTGACTAAGTATGAAGAAGAGAGAGAGAAAGAACGGGAAGTGGAATGGGAAAGGGAAGTGGAATGGGAACGGGAAGAGTTAATTTATATAATGAATTTATTGACGGCTTTATCAATGGGCAGCGGAGCTCGCTGGTTCAGCGAGTTCAGTATAAACTTTTGAAATCAAGACTAAAAGTTGGCATCCCTCGGTAAGTTCAAAGTGCCCAGAGTCCTGCAATGCCGCATAAAACGGAAGACGAGGTTGCCGACATCAACTACAACAGCTTAAGCGCTCTAAGTGATTGAATATTTCTATAGAAATTGATCACGCGATGTTGGTGTACCCAAAAAATGAAGTGGTTCATAAGCGAAACGGTTTAAAGATTGACTGAAACTGTGCTCATAAACTCCGAATTTTGTTTGAAAGCACTAAATGTTAGCAAAAGATTTGAGTAAACCTCGAATATTTACAACTGTACGAATGTCTGTAGGTTTCATCAAGAAACGATCTTAAAAGAAAAATAATGAAATATTAGTCATCTTCAATGGCTAATTAAATAAGGTTATATTTGTGGTGGATAAGATGACTCACATTGGCTAAAAATGGATCTATTTTTGAGAAAGATAATCCAGGATCCAATCAATTTTCTTTCGAACCTTTTTTCTGCAATAATCGAATCGAATAAACTAATTGACTATTCCGCTCGAAATTTTTAACAGATGAAACAATAACATAATATCAATGAAACATTGAATGTGGCATATCCTACTTTTATACAAACTTTTCCGTCCATTGTTTATGATTTGAAATGAAACAGCAATTATGTTGAACTTAAGGGAATTCGTGGAATTTGGCCTTCTTCTCCTTTGAACGGCCCTTTTAAAATCCTTTGCACTATCAAATTGTTCATTACATTTATCACAATCAGTCGGGTTGCATTGCACAGTTTTGGGGAATAAAGATATCTTAGCATATTGATACAACTTTAGGACGGCATGCCAGGAATTCTACTGGATAATTGACGATCGAATGACTTGAACGAACGAAATTTCTAATTTTATTCATTGGTTATATTTTAAGCTGCTTAACCTGCGCGTATCAATCCTGCTGGTGGCGAAGACCCCTAAAGCTATTGAAGCCTAACTAATCCCATTTGCGGTTCACGCCAAGTCATTTTATTAAATTTGCGTCTTACTGAGATCTGGTAATGAAGGCACCGGGCGCACTGAGGTTGTCAAGGGAACTCTTTTGGGGCTTTCTGTGGAGTGATGACGGAAAAAAACCATCTCTGAAGTTGATTTCCCGACATCCCAAATTACAAATGACGGCTTGGAGAGTATGGTGCTGATTGCATCATTCGACGAAGTTGTGTTGGCATGGCGTCGACAAATGATAGCACCACAGAAGGCGCAACCAGTCCCGGGCATATTTTCCAAAACTGGAAAATGTTGCGGCTAAAAGGGGAGGCCCAAGCAAGCCCTTAATATGCAATAATCCAAGGCTCTCTTGTGGTAGTATCGTAATGGCTGTGGTGGGTCGAAAAACTGCTGCCCATATAGCAGATGAGGTGACAGGTACACCACGCAACCCACATGGGTGTACCAATTGGCATTCTGCCAAAATTGGCGGTGTTAGAGAAAGCCAACCGAGCTCTTAATTTTTATATCACGGATCGAGCAGTTCCTAAGGCTGTACAACCTTGTGGGTGTAATATGGTGTCTTTGATTAGTCAAAGAACCTTGAGTTCGTCGTGGAGGCTCAAACTGGTGCTTCTTCACCACGCCCCTACCCAAGGGAGAGTACCGATTAAATTGGTACTAAAAAGCAACATCTTCAGATGACGTTCTTGGTAGGGCTTTAGTTGACTCATTTTACCAGGCTCGTTGTACTATGTGTACACAGCTTGCACATTGGAGCACAGTGGGCTTAATCCAGCTCATGTAACATGCCACGTAAAATAAAACCCGGAAAGATCTGGTTATCTATCTATGTGACTAGACCTTATCACTGCGGACCTTATCACTGTGGACCTTATCAGAATAGCTTTAGGCTAAGTAAGTTCATATTGTCAAGAACGTGGTGTGAAAGAACGGAGTGCATCGGAACTAGACCATTTTCAATAAAAACGACAAGTTGCTTGCCTACGCATATAATATCGATATCATTGGTCGTACTAAATGAGATGCTACCAAAGCCTTGGCGGCTTTTGAAAGAGTATCTGGCACGCAGGGATTGGGGGTAAATGTGAGTAAAACAAAGTACATGTAGGGTAACGCGGCGGCTCAAATCTAAGATTGCGTTGGAAAACTGTTCTTTTGATGATACTAAGTATTTCGTCCATGTAATAGATACCATTCTCGCCGGACAAGACTAACAATCTAAAGGATGCTCATCCTTCGCGTTTTTCTTTATGGCGCCGAAGCATGGCTGATGACGCAGTTTGATGCAGATTCTCTTGGAGTTTTTGAGCGAAAAGTACTCCGTAAAATCTTTGGCCCACTGCTCTACGACGACATGGCATGTATCAAGGTCTTCAATTTGTCTGTGGAAGGAAAGCGACGAGTCGACTGGCCATGTATGTCTTGGAAGGACCAGATGGAGAGCACACTAGCTACTTTTGGTAGCACTACATCAGGCTGTAACCCGCCAAGGGGTTGTTATGGCCAGTTAAGAAGAAGAAACACGAACAAGTAGTGTGTGTTATTCATGTGGCAAGGAGTGTGTTTACGTCGTTTTTAGCTATCAGCCAGCAGCCGCCAGTTGACAATGTCTTCGAATTTGGCAAACTGACCACCTTTGGCTGACCCGAGCTGTCAACCGCGCAGAATGAATTATGGCAAACATGTGCAAAAATCTATAAAAATACACAAATAAATAAGATTCGAACGGTTCGTTTAAAAATTAATATGATTAAGTAAGTGATAAATGGTACTTAAGCACAGTGAAGCCTGGGCTGTGACGGTCAGACAGTGTATTTTCAGGCATGAGTTGCTTTGGGGTTGCTTAGTCTTTAGGCTGCACTGTCAGACACTTAGTTGAATGTACTGCTACTTTCCTAGCCAATAAACTAATCCGTACTTTACCCGGGGTCTTGTTTTTGTCGTGCTTTTTTTCTTTGCATGCGGCGACTTTGAACCGACTTGGGTTCTTTTTTTGAATACATATACGAATAATATTTATGGCTATTTAAGTACATACAATTAAGTCAAGGAGTAATATTTATGAGACAAACAACTTGATTTTCAATCTAATGATGAGTTTCAAAAGTTTTAAGAGTTACCATTCTTACACAGAGCGAAAACTTGGGCGTGGTTTGATGAAAAAAATTTTTTTTTTGAAAATATAGGAACAATGTTTCGAGCTTAATCACAGAATATAACGGAACATTATATTTAAGATTTTTTATTTTATACCAAAATGCTTCGTGATATTTAAATTCCCAAGACTAATCTGGAGAGGATTAAGGGAAGCTTGAAGTTGGAATGGGAATGGTCCAAGCTGTTGTTGTTACAAGTAGGCACCTCTATTGCCAGTTGACCAGCAATGCTCTTACTCATAGCCTCTTTATAGTCGGAGACAGTATAGTAGCCTGTCCTAAAAATTTCCCTAGCCCCTGACCAGTAGAGGGAATTTTTATTTGCCGGATGGCAAACTGTTCCCCGGGCCCACAGCCGAATTGCGTCAGACGCCCTCATTATATTTAAGATATTCTAAGACAGTAAGCTGGTGAAGGTCATTAAAGTCATTAAAAAAGATCGTGAAGTTACTACTGCATCTACTTAAGGAGAGGGGGATGAAATTTACAGTAGTGTGACGTGGAACAACGAGCGCAAGCTGGGTGACTAAGTTTACTAGGAAGGAAAATAAGGAATTGCATTTGGACAGATTCAATACGAGATTGGTGTGCAATATACTGAGGGTTCCACACACCCGAGCAGTATTCCAGCAAGGGACGAACAAGAGCCGTAAAAAGAAGTTTCATTGAATTCCGCGCTTAATAAAACCAAAGATTGCATTTGGCTTTATTGACATAATATAGTTTAGTATGAAGTAAGAGAAGAGGCTTTCGTCCGCGGAAATTCACTTAAATCAATGGATACAAGGATAGTGGTTTGAGTTGTTGACAATGTGATAGAATATAATAAAATTGTAACACATATTGGTCAAAGAAATATAATGAAAAGGTCTCGCGAGGTCAATAATTAGTCATTATTCAAGCTGGCATGAAAAAAAGAGGTGTCACTGCTAAATTGCGGCTGATTCGAAACTACCAATCTCTAAACATTGTATACAATACGTTTTAGCCGGGAGACATAGGTTCGATTGGAGGAATATAAAGTGAAAGACACCCGTGAGTCACACAAAATGGACAAGTTACACTTTGTAGAACAAGACACAAAAAATCTTATCTTTGTTGATGAAAAAAATGTAACGTTGATGGTGCTAAGTGCTCTCACTTCGATGGGTCCCGGGTCACACCAATATCCCTGGGAATGAACGTGCAGACAAGCTGGCAAGTGACGCTCCTGCAAGCCCATTGATAGGGCCAGAGCTCTTTTGTGGCATTGGGAGACACACCATCAAGCAACTTCTAAGAGAAGAGGAAAGACTAAGGTGAACCGCGAACAGGAAAAGCACCCCAGGCCTCAAGCAGACCAAATAGTTATTCGGCTCTTATAAACTTAACAGATTCAGAAGACAGCTAGGCATCACCAGCTCAGTCTCTCTAACTTGAGTAGGAATCCGCGCAGAACATTCTAGTTGAGTGTGATGCCTTGGCGAGAAGAATGTTGTCGCTCTAGGTGGATACAGGATCTCGCTGACCGACGCGGCCTGGTAAAAACCATTCCATATAATTAAGTTTATACCAGAGATAGGACCGACAGGAGAGCTGTAAGCTCTGTAGGCTTAAAGGCCAACTTCACGAAGCAACAAAAGGACTCAAACGACATCTTTCAGCCAGATAATTCTGTCCTACATGCGTCGCGGGGTCACTCATATTTCGTTTCAGGACAAGCAGATACAAGTGTAAGAGTGGCCATCATGATCTACGGACTTAAATCCAGAACGTGTGGAACATGTGGGGTAATCTATCTCATTGAGTTTACGCTGCCGTTCGCAGGTTGGAAAGCGTATAGTCCTATATTAACTTTCGTAGTTCGAAAAAGTGGTTACCTATCCTATCATATAGCAACAAAATCTTAATGAGATGACGGAATCAATCCTAATTGTTACTTTGTGTAGGACTAGAAAGGCGGAATGCACCTCCAATTGATTACTAGGATAGCAAACCATGTCTAACAGAGCAGTACAAAATTGAGCGAAATACAGTCTATGATAAATACAAGTTTAAGGTCATGGAATTTGATATCGTTATATTTAACGATGAAAAAAGTTTAATTTTGTTGGAGAAAAGTTTAACTTGGATGGCTTAGATGACTACTACGTGAGTTGGCATATCCTATTCAAAAACGAAACCAAGGCGGAAAACCTCTTATGGCACGGCCTGTGTTTAGTGCTATGCTAAACTTCCAAATATGACTTTCCCGGGTCGTATATCTGCACAGATATATCATAAGTTATTTAAAAGCAAGCTAGTTCCATTGGGGGATATCGTAACATAACATGTTTAGCTGTGTTATCGCTATTTCATTAAACTCACGTTTTTGGGAGTCTTAAAATTAAATATCGCGTTAGCCTTACTTACGAAATTAAAGATGATGGTAAGTGCCTGTTTAGCTGTATATATCTTAACTCGTTTATCGAAAACAGATCAATGAACACAACAGATTCTTAATAAGATGACTTTATTTACATACTTATGCGTAAAAAAGAATGTAAAAAAAGTTTCCCTATGGATTTGCTCAAACTTCTGAGAAGCAACGAGCTCTACATAGTTTTTCCAAACCTTGATATAATGGCATGCTACACTACATGATTGTAAAGCTGGTTTGCTATCGTGCAACAAAATATTACATAAATGTGCATTGTGTTCCCAACTTATTTCATCATTGAAGGAGAGAAGTTATAGGTGTTGGGGGGAGGCAATTTTTGAAACTGCCTAGGGGCGCCAATTTTCTAAATCCGGCCATGATCATACCTTGAGTGCACCCGGGTTGCAGGCGAGACAACTTAAGCTCAATAAGCGTCTACAAACGATGCGAGAAGCAAGTCGCTTGGGAATCTCGCATCGTGTAAGAAGTAGAGAGCTGCACAAGCATATAAAACATGTTTTGCTCGCCATCAGCTGTTCAACTACTTCATAACCATTTCTCTTGCAACACAAATACTTCAGCGATGGAAGAGCTTGTTAACAAAACAAATACTGCACAAGCAAGTGATGAGCCAATAAAGCAAAAGTAAATTTGAAAAAAGCTTATGCCGTTTTTTTACTTCAGTGTCGCTTTCGTCTTAGTTATTTGCTGCTCAACAGAAACAGAACATTTTTTATATGCTTGTGCAGATCCCCAGTAAGAAGCGCCTTATAACGATAGCGGCTTATATTCCATAACTTCACAATAGCAATAGCTTCGAGAGTTGTACTCAAACTCTCGAACTCTTAAATCAACGAGTAATAGCTGTGCTAAATGATGAATTTCGCTCTAGTGTGAAAGATCACAAAAATTTCGTATACATAACCTTAAAAGAAGCCAAAAACCTAATTTTTTGCATACATAACATTAAATAACTCGAAATGCTGACGTGATTCGTAAAATCTATAAAAATCATAAGTAAAAATGATCATCTTAAAAGTTGATGACGACCGATACGACAGCATTATTTGTAGACCAGTGTAATCCGAAAAACGAATGCCGTATTTGGCACTAAATTAAGATGAAATTGGTTTGCTAGTATTATTCAGTCAGTCATCTATTCCTGATAGATATAATATAATAGCAAACAACTTGCATAGCTCGAATAAAAAATTCATCGAATTTCACTTGAAATTATAAGACACTCTAAGAAATTGCAAAGAAAAATCGATCACCCATTTAAGAGCTGTGCATTTTCTCTTCGAAATTGCGACAACCTTCAGCTGTCATGCGGAACGCTTCCCACTGCACAATTTCTAATTAATTTATGAACATATAAATAGCGAGAGCTCTGCTATTTATATGAAACTCGCTAAACGAACATATGCGCACTTTTGCACTATACAGCAAATATGTCATTGCCTGTTACATAGATCATTTCAAGATGTCCGCTGATTATGCTGGCTTGACTAATCAGCTAATGATTGATAAGCCATGATATGTAAGTGCCATGATTGACGTCAACCAAATTGTTGTAACACCTCTGGTTTCTAATCGCGTCGATGGACTTTTAATAACGTAGGATTCTCAAGTTCTCAGCTCGACAAAACCTTAGGCTGAAATATCGCACACTTTTTAGTACGTCGCTGTGATTGACGAGTACGTCATGTAGCCGCCAGCCAGACGTTGATAACTGATAACTTTTCTATAAGCTGTCCCCCCCTCGATGGCACATTATTTCTACGTTCGGAGACGGTGTACCCAGATTAGGCAGCATTTATTTCTGGCGTTTTTACAGTTAATGCTCTTTTTGGGGCACTTGGCGAGGTTCTGAGGCATTGGCGCTTGTTCAAGGTGACAGTCCGTACGACGTAAGTGTATTGAAACTACGCATTAGAGTTTGGCTGGTATCCGTAACGTTCAGCTATGTGCAGCCCTGCCGCTCTATGCATAACGACCTTGACTGTGGCCTCATGTAACTTGCACTTGCGCCACACATAGACGCTGCTTGTGCAGCGCTATCGGTCAATATGTTGCACATGCCGCACGATAAGCACGTGCAAGTCACTCTCAGTTTGTAGCAACAACGCGAACATGTGACTGAACATACACGGATGTTGCTAAGGGGGACTTGGACTAGGTCGTCTGATAAAAGTCCGTTGTAATGTGGCCGCCGAACACTATCTTTCAGATACGTAGCACACATTTCCTTTGCCGGACTATATTGATAACAGATTAGGCCGCAGATGGCGCACGATGCTGTGCTCCCGCTCCGGTTCCCGCTCCGGTTCCCGCTCCCGCTCTCTCTTTCTATGCATGTGTGTGAGTTTTGAAAAACAACAAGAGTACTATAAATCATGTGTATATAGTAACGATTTGATTGTGAGTACTGCTTTTTAATTACCACCGGCCTCCGATCTATCTATATAAATGCGAGGCTTGGCAGGCCGCAATTCAATCGCGTTTGAAAAACTCTAGCGCGAAGTACCAGCACTGACAAACTCACTGTCAAATCTTGATGAAAGATTTCTTTTGGCTGTTTTTTTTTTTGTTCTCAAGCTAATAACATTCCTGTCACAAAATGAGAATCTTGGCGGAGGTACGGTTTTTATTTGTGTTTGTGTGCAACTTTGTAAACATAATTTTGTGTTGTGCCTTTAAAGCATCAAATCGAATTTCTCGATCCATCGGAGCTGTTGCGTCCCGAACCCACGTTTGCGGATAAGAATCCCTCGAAGTTTCGTGACTACAGCGTGGATACCACGGATCCGCTGAAGGAGCGCGTACGCCAAACCTATCGTCAAATGCATCTAAATCAAACAGTGGATTTTGTCTTGGGTAAGCAAAACTTTGAACAAAATCAGAACTGAGCGCAGCTTTGGGTTTTGGCAATATTCAATATTTTTTCGAAAACATTTTTCAATATGTGAATTTAGCGAATCGTGGTCCATGCGGTAAAACATTTGTATAAGAAAATATATTTTCTTTTGTTTTTAAATTACTTGCATTTCGAAGGAGTTCGCTTAAGAGGAGTTAAGGAAGTTTTTGAAACACGCTGGCAAAAATATTGTGGTTTTACTTGAATGAACTCGAAAAGCAAGCAAATTCCTGAACTGCTTCAAAAAGTTTCTATAAAAAAATTGAATTTGTTAATTTGTCCTTTAAAAAAAAAAATTCGACCGCTGCGCATTGTTCTAGCCGTCAATTTATTCATTATATATTTCGAATCAAACACAATGTAATCACAAATATTGTCTTCTAATCATTAATTTTATCATTCAAAGGAAATGCATTTTCATTATAGCATATAGTAAAGAATTAATTATTATTTATTTTTAGAGAGCTCTGCCATCTCTTCTAGATCAAATTTTGCTTTTCGTTGCCCTTCCCGTCCCTTTTCTTTCGCTTTCTCTCTCTCTTGCTCATACTAAATCCAGATGCGGATATTGGTATCAATATCTTCCGTTGCTCATTATCTTTCTCATCTTCACCCTCATCCTCTACCTCTACTTATTAGTAGGTCTTGATAGACTCTGTGCACATTTTTTGGAAAAAATAATAGTAGCCTTTGAGATTTTTTGTAATTTTTTTTAGTTTTACGCTCACTTTATGGTTAATTATGCATATTTCAACCATGACACTCCTTGAAAGACGTTAAAATACAACAAATTTGTTTAGTGGTAAGAGAAGAGTGGAGAAAGGGTGCAGTGTTTGTGAACGAAACAAGTAGGGAGCAGAACCCCTTAGTTTACATAAATTTAATTTTTTTGAAAAACTTTTTTTTTTAAGTCAAGCAAGCTTTCAAATAGTGCTATTTATATATGTATTTTTATCCAGAAACGATTCAGATTAACTGCTTTGCACAATATGCGAAAAAATTTCGAAATCGAAAATTTGTTTAAAAGTGTTTCGTTCTTTTTAAACAAAACTTTCCTTTCAAAGCTATATTAAAGTACCAATTTTATAAGCTTCATTAGGGTAATGCCCTGGGCTAAAAAAAAAATATGAGTTTTTGATACAACATGATGTATCGTCTATTAAAATATATCGATTGGGCTTAAACATAAGTTGCGAATCGAAATTAACCACAATTAACATTAGAAAATCCTTATTTTTTCTTCTTCTGTTTTTTTTAATAAAATATTTCGATTTGTAATTTATCAAGTGATCAATATGTAACAACATTTTCAGGCCAAAGTTGCCACTATACTTTTCTGGTATAGTAAGGAATCCTAAGACAAAAAAATAAGAATGTTATACATTTTTTTTTTTCATTTTTTGCAAATTGTAAAAAAATGAGTCTTACATATTTGACTATTGCTCCGACTAAACCAAACTGATCATCAAAACTCAGGGAGCGTTGGAAAGACAATTGAGCATACAAAATATTATACCCAAACGATGTTTGGGCAAATATGATAGTTTGGGTTTTATAGTTTTTTAAATTAAATAATTTGAATGTTTTTAGACAAAAAATTAATAAAAATTGAAAGCTCAGTAATCGGTACCACACTAAATTTTTGCTTTGCGTATTTATATATATTTTTATCAATCTTAATCAAATTTTATTAAAAAATAAAATAAACAAATAAAAACAAAAAATATTTTAACACTTTTTTTTCGAGTGTACTTATTTAGTCTTTTAATTATATATGCGTTTTAACAGGACGCCGCGAGCGCTGGCTGAAGTTCAATACCATGAAAATGAGCGTGCGTGAGGCGCTAGAGAAGCTTAACGATCTGGTTGACGAATCCGATCCCGATTTGGATCTGCCCAATATCATACACGCCTTTCAGGCAGCGGAGCGTGCACGTGCCGAATTCCCACAACACGACTGGCTGCATCTCACCGCGCTCATACACGATCTTGGCAAGATAATGGCCTTTTATGATGAACCCCAATGGGCCGTGGTGGGCGACACTTTTGCCGTGGGCTGCCGCTGGGGCGATAGCATTGTCTATCGGGAGGAGAGCTTTTTAGGCAATCCCGATGCCGATAATCCCATGTATAACAGCGAATATGGCATTTATAAGCCCAACTGTGGCATTTCGCAGCTGTTAATGTCCTGGGGTCATGATGAGTACATGTACAATGTGCTGAAGCACAACAACACCAAGTTGCCTGATGTGGCTTGCAACATAATACGCTTTCACTCCTTCTATCCTTGGCACAATGGCGGCGACTATAAGCATCTCGAGGCGCCCGAAGACGAGGAGACCAAGAAGTGGGTGCTCATCTTCAAGTAAGTAACCCTATAGGCCTACAGCTACACATTATTGATGTGACTCTATAACCAATTACAGTCGCTACGATTTGTACACGAAGAGCGAGGTGGTGCCCGATATTGAGGCACTGTGGCCATACTATCAATCCTTGATAGACAAATACTTGCCTGGTATTGTGGAATTTTAGATGTGCCAACTACTTACTCATATATGCGTATAATCTTGCTTGATCTGTACTAAAGCTTCAATATACTCTGACTTCCAGATTTATACTCTACACCTATACACATACATGTACTTATTAAGATAAACATTTAAATATACATTTATATATAAGAACTGTATTCCAAGTCATTTTACGAATTTATACTCGTTTCTCTCGCCAATCCCCATACTACTAACACTGAACTTCAAATGCATAAATATCTTGATGCATGAAAAATTTTGAAATAAAGTCTTTTGATAAATAAAACTCATTTCATAATTTTCTTATCAGTTAAAAGCGTGGCACTATTTTCCGACGAGCACAAAACTATTGCTATGAATCATTATGGGAAAGATATGTCGCATTCACAATGTCACGTTCGAGTCATACCATAATGTGTTTAAGATTATTTGATGATTAGGGGTTTCGGCGTGTGCCAAAAATCTCTTTTTACCGAATTTCAACCCAATGGTAATGCGGTTGAAGCCCGATTTTCAGGCAAAAGCCATTTTGTCAATACGCCAGAACTATCTTTGAGAGCATAAGAAATCTAACAAGTAAACATCAAACCCATGGATTTTTTAGTAAAATTCTAATGAAACTTTAGGAAAAATTGTATAGAGATTTCTGGCACAACCCTGAGAGAGTCATTTGACATGCTCGACAATTCCAATGTGAGATATTTGTTCGGCTTGCTGAAACTTATAGATACTGGAAAGCTTTCCTTCGAGATCGTTGGTTCCAGTGCTACGAAAATCATACCGTATCTTCTTCTTCTTAACTGGTTAAGGTTAGCTTAAGTTGTACTTGTAGCATTCCAGTTTGCGACAAAGGCTTTGGAGCCACCAATTAAAAACGCCACCTTATATATTCGCACAACATTTTGTTTACTGCAAAATACTTCGGCTTTAAAAAAAAATGTTCAATTTCATATTGTACATCAAATGTTTAGTAAAAAAAAAAAAGAAATTAAGTTAACCGTCGCTGCTGCGGCGACGTCTCTTATGCCGCTTGTGACTCATTTTGGGCGCCTGTCTCTGCCTCTGCTCTCGATGGTGCGTACCGCTGCGCGCATAATGGCGACGCTCCTCATCGCTGCTGGGCAACGGCGTAAAACTGCGGCTGGGACTGTGGCGTTTATGGCGACGCTTATGTGCTGGACTGCGCGAGGCGCTGCGACTGCGCTGTCTATGACGCTGCCTGCGTACTAGTGCAGTTGCCTCTGATCTGACAGTGTCGCTGGTCTTGCGCTTGCGTCGCTGCTGCTGTGGCAGCTGCTTCGGCTGCTGCTGCTGATGTTGATGTTGATGTTGATGATGATGATGATAATGCTGATGACTGTGACTGCGGCTGCGACTGTGACGGCTGCGGCTCGGACTAGGTCTGTTACTGCTGCTGGAAGAGCTATCGGAAGCAGTGGACGTGTTGGAGTGCGAACTGGAGCGATGTCTGCTGCGACTATGACGACTGGAGCGCATATGACGCAAAGCTGGCGCGGCTGATGCTGTTATCAGCTGCACATCATCATCGTCGGATACCAGCACGGCAGTGGTTGCTGCTGCAGCTGCTGCTGGAACCTGTACGGTTGGTGCTTTGCTGGTAAACGTATTTGTGCTGTCGTCGTTCAGTAAATTGTACTTTTCGAGATCGTTGCCATCGTCGTCCTCCTCCTCAGCGTTGGCATTGGCCAAATGCGGCTTGTTGTTGCTGCTGCTGCTATCGTTCTGGTCGTTGTCTTTGGCTGCTGTCTTGGAGCTGGCATTGCCGGAGCCTTCATCATCGTCGGGTCCAAAGTAGCTAATCGGTATGGAACGCACCGAATCATTAGACTCTGCATCGCTATCTACAGCTGTGGCAGTCGCTGCCTTCGCATCCGCTGATGACTCTTCATTGTTTTTGGCAGCAGGTTCACCTGGGCAAAATATAACAAAAATTTAAAAGTGATTTCTTGTAAGTTTCAAAACATATTTAAAAAATTTCTAGGACTTTAAGAAATAGCCAAAGGTAAAAACCGATCTTTATTCGATTTAACATAACAAACAATTAAAAACTTGTACTTTAAGGTATCGCACGTTTTTCATATCTTCTCAGTGTCTTTATTGTTAATTTTTCCATTATCTCTGGCAAACTTATATTCATCCCAAAATATAATTTTTAAGTTAATTTACCTTTTCGCGAATAAGTAAAGAAGCAAATCAGACATGTTTTTTGGCGTAGAACCAATTCCAGAGGGAACCCTTTTATGATGAGGTTTGTTAGAAACTTAAGAAAAGGATTCTATCTCAACAGCTCTAAAAATATGTCATTACTCAGAAATGAAATTTTAAGTTCGCTTTGAAAAAAGAGCGTTTACACACATAAAAAGGATTTGATAAGTGATTTACAGGTGTTTTCGTTGGACTATAAATTCAAAAGCTAGTGATTGATAAGAACTTTTAGAGAAAATTAAACGACTAGAAATAACAGCACGTTTGAGTCACATTTTTTGGCAACATAACAATTTGAGGAACAAGAAAGGTGCTAATAACAATGTGGTGTTAAACGAATATCTGGAGGCTTTTAGTGAAATAGGAATCTCATTTTGGGATTCTTTCCGAAAATCTCGTACGCAAGAGAATAATGTTATTCACTGTTTTTCGGTCAATTATTTGATAAGTCTTAAGTGACTTTTTCAATTTCCCGCGAAGTAACTTTAAATGAAAGATGCATTACATAAAAAGGCACACTATAGTTTGCTACACGGAGGGTTCTTTAGCAAATAAAGATCTATGGACACTTAGACGAGCGTTATCCAGACTGAGGTTCG
Organism: Chymomyza caudatula; assembly: GCA_035041775.1. Lineage (NCBI taxonomy): Eukaryota > Metazoa > Arthropoda > Insecta > Diptera > Drosophilidae > Chymomyza > Chymomyza caudatula. Next base: position 5,922,463 of record JAWNKW010000150.1, read on the forward strand.
CGCCATGGGCCGTTGTGCAGATATAAACTAAAACAGAAACCCCCACTATAGGAAAATAGCTACAATATCATATTGACAATATTGAACTATAATAATGTCCAGTAGCTCGCCTAAGCTCATGATATCGATATCATTGGTCATACTAAGCGAGCAGTAACCAGAAACTTTTGAAAAGAAATCTGCCAGTAGGTTTGGTTGTAAATGAGAGCAAGGCAAAGTATATGGTTTCCTCGAGTAAAGAGGCGAAGCGGCTTGGACTCTTAGATTATCTTGAAAACTCTACTTTTGATGTTGTCAAAGATTTCTTCTACATAGGCACCAACGTCACAATTAAGAACAATGTCAGCATGAAGATCAAGCGGCGAATCACTCTTGCCAATATATGTTACTTTGGCATCAGTAGGCCAAATGAGTAGTTGAGACCACTCTCGCCAGACGAAACTAACACTCTACAAGACACGCATCCTTGCCATTTTGCTTTATGACGCTGAAGCATAGCTGATGACGTAGTCTGATGCAGATGCCTTTGGGATGTTTTAGAGGAAAGACTAACGCATTCAATGGAGCGACGAGCTACATAAGCTCTACGACGACATAGACATGAATTAACATCCAGCGACTCCGCTGGCTAGGTCATGTTGTGCGTATGGATGAAGAAGCTGCTGGGAGAGATGTCTTCAATGCGGCTGTTGAAGGGACAGGCCTTGCCTCTGTTAGAGACCAGGTAGAGGGCGCACTAGCTATCTCTGCGAGGCACCTACACGGCAATGCGTAATCCAGTAACGGGTTGTTATAGAAAGCTAAGAAGAAAATGCTACATTAACTGATAGTCAGGCAGCAGTAAATTCGGTTGCAGCAATTAGAAAAAACTCTAAAGCTGCATCGGGATATTTGTCGGAGCTGTTGGACAGATTCGACCTTTTTTCACTCACTGTCACTTCGCTCATAATTATAATACCATAAAATTAGCTCATTGTCAGGAGATAGTGTTGTTGTTTTTTTTTCAAAATAAGTGAACTGCTGTTCTGTCTAAATGGTCAACCTGGTTCTGGCTCTACTCTATTTAAATTACCGAGCAAATCAGTAACTAGAAAAACACTTCAGTTAAAGAGGGGCAGATTCCATTAGCCATAACATCATAAACATTATAGATTTGTAAGTCATCGAATCAAATTCGTTACTAAAATCAATATAGATAACAATATTTTGCATTTTATCAGTGAATACGCAAATAACAAGATTGGGAATATTCCATTTTCTTATGTAGATTAGCGTTTGATCAAGCTAAACTGATAATACTATCAGTTATTATATATTATTCTATGTCCATAAATGACGTCACCAAGACGTTACTCTTCCCTTGTCCGAAATAGTCACATTTAGGCAAACAAACCCGCCCTAATGTGACGTCACAAATCGTACAAATAAAAAATCAAAAACCGCTTTGGACTTTTTAGGAATAGAATATCAACTGACTCATTGCAGATAGGATGCACATTTTTGCAGTAACACTTCAATTGGGACTTAACGTTTACGGAACACACATGCCCCACTCCCCCATCGTCACAAGAAGTGACCTCCTTCTAATCAGAATTTTTACTTTCATTAAGTTATTAGAGATGCTACAAAAACCGTGTCTAATAATTGACTCACAAATAGATCTACGACTCGCTTAACCTTCGGTTGTGCAACATTTTTGCACTTTTTCATTGTTATCTATGTATATAAAAATCGAAATAAAAATACGTATACATTTTGTTATGAACGTTTGATGAATAATAGATGAAATCAAATTTGTCTATAATGCGCGATTGCGTGCTTCAACACGGATTTTTACACGCGATTATATACGCGGCAAAGTGAAAAAAAAGAAAAAGTGAAATGCAGGCCGCTCAGGAGTCAAGGGCAAACGATAGATGTTTTCATCTGCTGATTGTCGTGCACTTCCACACCATATAATGACAGTTGTCGAATTGGACCCAAAAAACTAACATCTATTTCAAAATTTAACTTTAGATTTCAAAGTTCTTAAAACCGTAACAAATCGATATATGTACAAAAATAGCAAAATTGGAATGCGGAAAAAACCATCTCGTAACCTAAAGCTTGGGTGAAACTGAACTCAATATATTTATTGGAATACTTTTGGCTGCTAGTGTTTCACACAATGATATGTGGCGTTCACATGGATTGCCCGATTTCTGAGCAGCTACTATATGTCTTCGCAGCAGGACGGAATCCGTGAAAGTCAGCCAAACACAGTCGAAGTGCTAGTAACAATTGACAAACATATAGCAACATCGGCATATGACATGCCGTGAGATTAAAGGACATTTGTGGGACTAGCGTACATTCAATATCAAAAAGAACATGTGGGCGTAAGGAAGATTTGTTCCCTGCATAATTTAACCATTGCTCAATAAAAGGATCGGTTATGCTGCAGCGCAGAAATGTTGAAGAAATACAGCCACAGTGACTGCAAACACGTTAATGGCATCGTAACAGGGAACGCATCTTGGACATTCCAAAACAAGCCAAACCCAACAAAAGCATATGTTGGACTGCTTCTTCTAAAAAGCTAGCCATGTGGCATGACTCATTCAGTGGAGTCACGTAGGACGGTGAATTCTAATGGTATACAACCACTTGTTTGCCATAGACGCATTGTGCTTCATCAGGACAATGTCAATAAGGCTCCAACTTAGAGCCCTGACTTGGCCTATAATTACTTTTTTTTTGTGTTGCCGACAGTCACAAATTAGTTGCGAGGTCAACGTTCTACGTCAACAGAAAAGGCTGTTGAAGCATTCAAAAAGCTCATTTTAGAGGTTCCACCTATGGCAAGATGAGAGTTGTTGTGTTATGGTCATTGAAATTGATGAATGTAACTCGAAGGAAGACCTTTAAGGGAAACTTATAGAGCGAGATGCGAACCTTTGGATCGCACAAGCTTGCAATGACTATAGATATAAGTTTGAATGCTGCATGTTTTATCTAAATATCGGAAGATTGAATGAATTCTTAATTAATTAATTACGAATTAATTATTGTTAATGACATTTAAAAAAACAACAGTATTTTAAAAATGGCTACAATAGAATATAAGCTGAAGGAAAGGGAAACTTATGCACGGATGCAAGTCATCGATGTTTATCAAGAATCTTTTGCTTTTATGAAGTGGATCTCACCCAATTCAAAGTTGTCCAATATTTAAAAACTGTTCTTAGCATTTCTCACTTGAAAATATCGCGTGTAACTAGCGCCTAAAGATTTTCAAACATTTTGGGCTGCAGCTATGCCTAGAAGCTAACTGTTAGCTTTTTTGACCCTATTTACAGCACAAGCGCTATTTACGTAAAAATTTGTAGGTACTTATGCTTAGCCTCACCCTTGATTTGACTGAGAAATGCCATGACCCTGCGTTTGCGCTCCTGCTGCAGCTGCTTCTCGCGCGAGAGTAGGCCATTAAGTTTATCGCGCGCAATCACTGCCAGCTTATCCTTAACGCGCTCCTCGGCTGCATAGTAAAACTCAGTAGATTAAATAAAGCAATAAATTGTAACTTAATTAAAGCTTACTCTGTCGCTGTTCTGTGGACAAAGCAGATGCTGCTGCAGCCGCCGGTGTTTTTAAGCCTCCTGCAGAACGGGCCAGCAGCTGTGTTTCCACCTGCTTAATGGCACGCTGCACGCTGTCGGGCATGCCAGGACGCGCTGGTTCTGCGCCAGACGTAGCTGTAGCTGCGCCCGTTTTGCCACCCTCCTCCTCATCATCGCTTGCCTCTTGGGGCAGAGTGGGCTGTAGTGGCGCGTGCTCATCGCGCGCACGTATGGAGAAGCAAACCGGTGCTGCAAGATAATTTTGTTGTCATTTGGAACTATAATCTTTTAAATTTTGTGCTTACCCTTGTCTACAGCTGTTGCGCCGCCGCAAGTCAAACCCTTTTTGCTCATGAGCGCTGCTGCCACAGCTGCCGCTTTGCGTGTTTTTTCCTCCTTGGAGGCAGCATCTACATCGCCTGTGATTTTGTACATATAATATGGATAGTATTCATTTTCGGGCAGCAGAAAATTAAAACGTTCGACGCTTTTCGTGCGCAGCGTTTCCTCAAACTGGCGTCCATTTTTAATCACATAAGTAGCCGTTTTATCTATGATATGCTGCAGACTCTCCTCGGGCACAGGAAAGTGCAGCACAGGCTGCGGCTTTTCTTTCGCTGGCTGCTGCTGCTGCTCTTCCTCCTCGTCTTCGCTTGCGGAGCTGTAATTCTGCGCCAGCGCCAAAGCGCTGGTATTTTTAAGCAACTCCACTTTTGGCGGCGCATCATTGGCATTCTCGGCATCCGTCTGTTCCGGCGCATGTGCAAATGTGCTACCATTGTACTGCAACAGCACGGGCGTAAATTCACTACTCTGACTGGACTTGCAGCTTGGCGTTGGCGACGCAGTGCCTGCGGAATGCTGTGAGTTACTGGCGCTGCACTCATCATCCAGTACCGACTGCAGCGGCACGCCCTTAATCTTGCTAATCAACTGCGTGTAGGCGCAATTTGCTGATGGTTTGTACTTAATGGTGGGCACTGTTATCACCTGATTACGTCTAGGACTAGGAGGCGCTGTTTCCGCGGGCGCTTCTGCGCTAGGCTCTGGTACTGCCGCATACTTGCCCTGCTTAATGGCTGCCAATAAATGCCGATAATACGGCTGCAGCACACCGCCCTGCGTCAAGAAGTCAAACTGCGTATTATTGGCCTGCTTGGCCTTAATGAGTATCTCCATTTGGGCGCCCTGCATGGCAATAAAGCGCGCAGTCTTCTCTATGATGGCATGCTGTTTCATGCTCTCGGGCTGCAAGACATTATTGAGTGGGTTATTAAGAACAGTATACAAGTTATGTATGCAATATGCTTACCAGAAGCACACCTGGTGCAGGCGCCCACAGTAGATTGGGCGGCAGCACGAAAGGCTGTTCACTTTCCTCGCTGCTGGCAGGCAGCGGCAAGGATGAGTTTTGCTCAATAGCTGGCAGAACTGCGGCCTGCCCATCTAGACCATATTGGAAGCCCACCTGGCTGTAATTACCACCTGAGGTTTCTGCCTGGAGGCGCTTAAGATCCTCCTCTATGTGTATGCATATGTTGTATGATCGCAAGTATAAAAGAAAATACAGTTAAGCAGCACATTAGTAAAAGGCAAGATGACTGGCTGACTTTTAATATAAAGTGACGTAATTGCTTTAGATTAAAATTTCGGTAAAATTGGTTTTTTTGCGTATTAAACATATGTTGTTTGCAGCTGCATTTCGACAGGAACTGGCTTAAGAAACTGTGAACCTGCAAGTAAACGTTTGGCACTAAATTTATAATTAGGCTATTTACCTGATGCGCTCTGCAGGAAGAGATATGTTGCAAATGCCGGCAATTATGGAAGCACGCATCTTTGAGCTATGTATATTGACTTACTTATTGGAGTTTCTTATGTGAGTTTTTGGTTCATTTTTGGTGTTTTTGTGCTTATTGTATGGTGCTCTATATGTTTTGTATTGTATTTATTTTATATTTTGATTTGTTTGCATTTCTTTTAGAGTTTAGTTACAATGTTCAGAGAGAGAGAGTTGGTGGCAACACATGTTGGCGCATGATAGATTACTTACCTTGCTGCAGCATGAGCTCCTCTTCGTTGTTGTACAAAAACAGATAGCGCTCATCCTCGCATAGCAGCTCGGCGCGTTGCTCCTCTGCGCTAAGGTATTCCAGACGATTGCCATAGCCACCTGGTGGCGCCTCGTGCGGCGCTAGATCACACAGTGCGCCGCGCACGTCATATCTGCTTATGTGTTCGTGTGATGTGTGACAAAGAAAGAGGAGCAGAGAAATATAAACAGAAGCATGTGCCGTATTAGTAAAAAATAAAAACTTTAACATGTAGAGAGAGAGAGAGAGAGAGGTTTGGGGGAAGCACAAATAATAAACATAGAATTCTGTTTGATGTAAACAATATGACAATATAAATAATAATCCGAAAAATTAAATCAATGCAAAAATGTTTTGTTCATTTACATATATACTATATACATATATATATATGTATATATATAATATAATATATATATATATGTAGCATGTAAATTAATAGTAGTAATTATATGTTGTATATGTAGTTGTTAAAATATAATAATATATATTTATATAGAGTCTATTATTTTATACATACCGCTCCAGTTGCTAAAAAGTTAATTCGTTCATTAAATGTCATTACAATTTAAATTAATGTAGATACGTTTAAAGATTAAAAGCACTGAAAAGAGCTGTGTTATTACATGAGGACAGGCTAGTAGTAGACGGTACAGATTTGGAAGACAAAGTACTATAACTAAGGTCTCTCTACACACACAGTCCGTACACAAAGTCAAAGTAAACTACCAAATTTTATAATTCAAGTATTATATAGTAGTATTTATGGTCAGTCCGTACAGATATCTTGTGGGTTGGTCTTCAGCTCGACTACATGAACTTATGGCACATTTACTCGCACGAGTCACCACATAGCTTTTTACTATATGTAAATGCCAACTACATGTAGGTTTTTTTTTTTTTTTTTTTAATATGCAATCAAAGAAATTACGCATGTATATATATGGTATATAAATAGTATTTTAGGGCTATAGCCATTGAGGGCAACAATTATTAACCTGTCGATTTTGAGATTTACATCGCCCATCCAGGGTATCAGATGTTTGCCATGATCCAGTTCGCGCGCTTTATCATCATCACGAAATATTTTGCATGCATAGCCAAACACCAGCAGCTCCACGGCGGGTTGTTGGCGTCCGTGCGCATCCAGTGTAACGCCGGTTGTGCCCGCAGCACTAGCAGGTGATGCTCCAACCGCCGCTGGTGCGGCAGCAGCTCCAGTTTTGCGCAAAATGCCACTGACGCTGCCGCCAGCGTACTCACGTGCCATGGCATAGCTTGCCGTGGCACGCGCATTATATGGCAGCATTTGTTTATTTTTTATTTTTAGGCACACACAGAAGCAATATACATATATTTAATTAGATGCACATTGCGGTTTACAATAAAATTGCTAATTTTTTTGCAAACTATTGTTAAATGCCAGCTAGTTTATGTTATTCCACAAAGGCAAGTGTGTACACAACCTGTTCGAAACAGTGTTGCCTAATTGTGGCAGTCGATAAATATATATTACGAGACAAGCAATACATCGGCACTTTTTCTTTATAAAACGAATATTCGGTGCCTTTCGCGTATACTAATATTGTTTGCAAAACACAAATATTCAAAATAAAATTGTTTAATTGTTTTTTTTGTTAATATTACAATAACAAGCATTGTACATTAACTGTTTATGCTGAAATTTTGTTTAATTAGTATACGATGTATTATCTATATGTATAACATTATCGATAATTTATTATCGCAACGTTAGTTGCGCGGTATTATTTGTAACACATGAAACACACATACAATAAATAAAAGCAAATTTTAATGCATTGTCGACCAGTCATTGAACTTTTTTATTTACACGTCCCATACTTTTCGTTTATCCCTTAACCTCACCAAGCTTCAGTGTGCGCAGCTTAGAGTAAATAATATCCCAGTCCACATAGGCGCCCACCAAATGACGCTTGTTCTGCGGTGAATCCTCGTAAGCCGTGCGTCCATGCAACATACGCAAATTGTTAAATACAAATACATCGCCAGAGGAGGTCTTGAATTCCACAGTTTCGTTTTGCACAAGTTCCAAAAATTTGTCATAAGCTTCATACCAAGCCACAGCTTGGTCCAGTGGTACCGTAAAACGGCTGTCACGTTTTGTCGCATTTTGATTAATGCGCGCAAAGTTGCCATCAGCGTCCAGATTAATAGTGGGAGTACGCCATAAGCTGTGGAACTGCATGCCGCTATCGCCGTCACGGCCAATATCAAACCAATTCACTGGCACCGTTCGCAGCGTTTCAAAATAAGCTGGATACTTTTCGCGTAACTGTGAGGCCACATAGAAGCCATCGGCTATTGTGTTGGCGCCTCCAGGTGAGGATGACTGAACCAGAGTGTGCAGAATGTTAATGCCAGCCTTGTACTCATAATAGGGCATATCCGTGTGCATAGGCAGTGGAGTCATTAAGTAGGCGTAGTTTTCAGCATTTGGCTTGGACTTGACTTCAAACACGTCGCTACCAAGACAAAGCAAACAATAATTCTAGAAGCTGTTAAACTTATTCTAACTTTAAGCTCACCCATAAGTGGTGCGCTTGATGTACCCAATACGCTCGGCCAATTTGCGTGCCACCTGCGCATCTGCTGGCGCCTGACGCAGCAATGCGAAGCCTTGTATGGCTAACGCCTCCAGCCATGCGAGCAGTACATCGTCGCGCTCTATTACATCCTTATAGACAAACTCACGCTTTACCTCGCCGAATTGCGCCTTGCCCCAAAGTTGTGGCGGTGGCTTGTAGACCTGTTCTAGGTACTGTTTACGTGCCGTGGCGCCAAAGTCTCGCTCTCGCAGCCAGTTAATGTCAAAGCTGGACTTGTGCGCATCCTGCCAGTTTATGATGAGCTGCTGCTGCTGTTGATCATACGAAACGCTTTTAGCCTGCACATTTATGGGACCACGATCCCAGTAACTTTTTCTGGCACGCGTTGCCACATGGAAACAGTCGGCGCATTGGCAATTATCACGCAGCCAAATGTTGGGATATTTCAGGCGTTCGCCATTGGATTCCTCAATTTCTACGTACTTCTGCTCCAGTATCTTGGCAGAGGTAGCGGTGCTAGCAAGGCGTCGTGGGACTGCCAGTACTTTTCCAATCAAATGTTTGCAGCTCAGCATGGTGACACGCACTGAGCACTAATTCAGTCAGTCGATCATTCTATGTACTGGCCGGATGCCTTGGCTTATCAAGTTCAAGTGCAGCGTCGAGAGTGTTTTACAACTGCGCTGTGATAGGCGATAAGCCGAACAACTGATCGCTTATCGTATTATGTAGTTGGTAGCAGCTTTTCCTTATCTTGTGGTACTTCTTCCAGTCTCTCCGTCTGCACCACGGCCTCAGGCTGTTCGAGCCAACACTCATTTTGCGTGTTGACCACAAAGCGACGTTTCGCTAGGCAAAGGTTACACTGTTGCTGCAGCTCAGCAAGCTGGTCCATCATAGCAGCCTGCGGCTGTGTCGTAGCAGTTACAGCTGTCGTTGAACTTAAGTCAGCTTTGGCACGTTTTTTGCGCAGCCGCCGATTCCGTCGCTTAGCCCGTGCGCTGCTCTGCTGCGGCGCTGTAGTATTTGATTGCTGCTGCTGCTCTGCGAGTTCGCTTTTCTGGTTACTCTGTTTAAGCTGCAGTGTGGTATTGATACCCGGCAGTAGCGGCAAGGAGCAACGCTTGCACAGTGTGCGCTTTACAGCCGGAGCGCTGTAATAGCATAAATTAACTATAAGTTCAACAATGTAGCTAGTTTCACTTACATGTGCATTACCGCCTTGGTGCCCAGATTCCGGCATAGTTTGCCGTAATATGCAGCCAGGGTATTGTTGTTATTGTGTACCATCAAATTGGCAGCCTGGTATAGAAAGTTCATGCGTGACCAAACATGGCGTTGTGTTAATATTTTCCGTTTATTATTTTTGGCCATGCTTTCTAAATAACTTCAACCAAAACAATTGTGAACACATGGAGCAGATTTCTGTATTGTAGCTGGAAATGCTACGTTTTCATGTGAATGGCATAAAAATGCGCGCCAAGTTAATCCGCGTCTGGGCCGTGGGTTAGATTGTGCATTGATTGGATCTCGTACTTGAATGAAGTTATGGAATTTATTTATGTAAAATTATAACGATATAAACGGAAAAGTAATAGTGAAACCGATTTTTTACATACACTTACAAAATAGTTCGTTGAATATATATACATATTTTCAAAATCAGTACACACACTGCCGCTCACTTAAATAGCGGCCACCATGGTATGTGCTCCCATTCTAAGCAAATTATATATTAACTTGAATCTTACTAAAATAATTAATTTAATTTTAAATTAGCTAACATCTGCATTCGTCTAAAAATAATTAGTATTTTTGTAAACACAAAAATAGGCCCAAATAGTTTAACTCCTAGACTAAAAGAAATACATTGATAAATTTTTCGTCAAATAGGTTAATCAATAATTTCCATATTAAATATATAGTTTTCATTTAATAATTATTTAAAAAACAAAATAGATAAAAACATTAAAATTGCGATAGAACCTTAACTGAAACACATTTTTTGATTATATTAAAGAAATTAATAAGGATTTAAATGCATATATAAAAAGAGTCTAAAACTTAAGCTACCAAATTTCTAATACAAAGTGTGAACAGAGTGTGTGTTAGTTTCTGGCAGAGCCGTACGTGGCTCGGGTTTTACAGGATTATCCACATGCCAATAAGTAAGTACACCTAGTTTTCTTGTCAAAAAATTTTCAAAAATATGTAAGCTTTGATATTTATACCTTGTACACAAAGTGTAAAAGGGTATTATAGATTTGTGCAATGTAACAGGCAGAAGGAGGCGTGACAGACTATATGTTCAACGGACGAAAATGGTCATGAGCAATAGTCGATTCGATATAGACATGTCCGCCTGTCCGTGTTGTCGCATCGTTCTCGGAGACTATAAGAGCTAAAGCTAATTTTTTACCAAACGATGCGCATATACCCGGGAAAATACGAGTTTGTCGAATTATGTCTATATCTTTTCCGCTCCCCCCGTGAAAGAATTTCGCGGCTTACACCCACTCCAATTAAAACATGGCACAGTTATGCACACGTTACTGTGCATGTGTGGTGTAAAAATCACTATCACATGATCAGATAGAAACTAATAGATATTGGTAATAATACGCCAATTTTGGACTCCTCCTCTTATAAACTGCAACATGTTAAGGTTAACATTTATGTTAACCAAATGTGGTAAATAGACTCATGTTAGGCTTATAAACCAATAAATGATGACATTTTTCCGAATCATCCCCCCTCCCTCCGTAGGACATTTACCGTTATTACGTACATACCCCTTAACGCGTCGATACAAAAATTTACACAGAAATTTGATTTTCATGGAAAAAATGGGTACAGGGTATTCCACTGTCGGGCACCGTTTTTTACTACTTGTAATTTTTATACCCTGTACACAAAGTTGATTTTGTCTGTGGATTTATAATCGAAGCAATTACTCATATGAATCTTACAAGTGGCCATAGGTATACTCGTGCCGTCTCCTTCTAGGGGAGAGTGAGCGGTAGTACCTTGTCTGGCAAGGTCGTCAGCTATACAATTACCCTCGATACCTCGGTGTCCTGGGACCGATATCAGGCTTATAACGAACTGTTGGGCCATCACATTCAGAGACCTGCGACAGTTTGTTACAGATATCGAATTTGGCGACATTGAACTAATTGATTTAATGGCCGCTTGGCTATCACTGCAGATATTTACATTACTCGAAAAGCTTCCCGAGTTCTTCAGGTACATTAGTGCCCTGTTTATTGCAATAACTTCCGCATGCAACACACTGCAGTGATCCGGAAGTCTGAAACTGTGACTTATACTAAGTTCCTCCGAAAAGACCCCACCTCCAAACCGATCATTCAACTTGGAACCGTCAGTGAAGAAGTTGGAGGCATCGATGGGCCCCGGAGGACCAAGGGACCATTCTTCCCTACATGAGATGAGAGTGTTGAAAGGTGTACGGAAAAATTCTACCGGTACACAGTAGTCAATATTAAGTGGGACGAAATTGTGTTTCGTTAGTATAGAGGAGTAACCAAAGCTGCAATTGTTCCAGCTGTTTGAGTCTCTCAAGCGTATTGCTGACAATAGAGCAGACTCCTCTCCTGCAAGATTTAAAGGTTGAATGTTAAAAATAGCTTCAAGGGCAGCGTTTGGCGTGGTACTATTTTCTCAAATAGCGGACTTGAGCAATTCTTTGCGCCATGTTGTAGTTTCATCGCACCAGGCTAGAGAATATTTGATAAAAATTTAAAAAAGTCTTTCACATTTAACACCCCCGATGCACATTGCCATTCGCAGCGAGGCGTACACACGAAGGCACAGCTGTGCTATGTTTCCCGCGTTTTTAAACGAAATGTGTATTGCTGAGCAGATGTGGCCCCAGTATAAATAAAGTTGCATAAAGTGCAGTTGACCCTGAAAGACACACGGTATAATATACAAAATATTGGGCAAAATGCATTGACAAACAGCCAACGTGCAGCAACAACAACTACTCAACCACACAGACCAACACACTTTTGGAAACAAAACGCGCCAAAGGAAGAGGGGAACACGAGCGCGGCCGCATTGTCTATGTTTGTAATAGAACTTGTGTTTTTCCAAAAATGTTTATACAGGATCTGAAGAATGACTTTTACAGACATTTGATAGGCAAGCGTATACTCATTATTGTTAACTATGATATCGATGCCATTTGCGCTAGTAAAATACTACAGGCGCTCTTTAAATATGATCACATGCTGTATACAGTAGTACCCGTAATGGGCGTAACTGGTCTGAAGCGGGCTTATAGTGAACACCAGGGCGATGTGAAGTATGTGTTGTTAGTGAATTGCGGCGGCGGTGTGGACATAGTGGAATTGCTGCAGCCGGAGGAGGATGTAACTATATTCATATGCGACTCACATCGCCCGCTAGACGTGTGCAATATCTATAGTGATCGTCAAGTGTGTATATTAGGTGATCCCGCACTGGAGGAAAACATACCAGCTTTTGAGACCATATTCTATGACTCGGACGATGAGCAAGACGGGCTAAACGATGATGAGGACGATGAAGATGCAGCGCAACATGACAGCGGCGCTGGAGACGATTCTGATGAGGGCAGCAGTAGTGGAGAGCGCGGACCAAGACTGCCTAAAATGAGTCGTATGCAGAGACACGAACAACGCGTACTGCGCCAGCGAGCCAGAAGACAATGGGAAATTGAGCGTGATCGCATTATGTTTGAGTACACACAGTTCAGCTACTATAGCCGTTCCACATCGCTGCTCATTTTTGAGCTGGCCTGGAAGCTATCAAAGGACAACATGGATTTGCTTTGGTGGGCCATTGTGGGCATTAGCGAGCAGCTACTGCTGGGCAAAATCGAGAGCAGTGCTTACACGCTGGAGTTGGAGAACATACAGTCCCATGTCTCGCGGCTCACAAACAAAACAAATGATCAGAATACCATGAGTGCTAGCAAGATTAGCTTTGAGAATGATTTGCATTTAGTGCTCTACCGTCACTGGACGGTCACCGAGTCCATGCGGTAAGTTTTTTGCTATCTTTTTTACGGCACTGTTCCCAAGCACTTTCTCTTTTCGCAGCTACTCCCGCTATGCCGCCTGCAAGCTAAAACTATGGACATTGCGTGGCGAGAAGCGCCTGCACGAGCTGTTAGTCGAGATGGGCCTGCCGCTGGTGCATGCGCGCCAAACGTACAATGCCATGGATTTGGTGCTACGCAAGGAGTTTTACACCATGGTGGAGCAGTTAGCGGAAAAATATGATATACCTGATATTGTCTATGGCACCTTTTCGCTAAGCTATGGTTATAGAAGTCGCTATGCCGCTGCCGATTATGTATATGCCTTGCTGGCCATACTGGAGTCGGTGAAAAAGCACAAGACGCCAGAGGACTGTTTTCTGGAGGCTTCGGATGCGCTGTCACGAAAGCATAAGCAGCTACTCAATGCCGGCATTGACAATGCCAAACTGCTGCATTCGGCAATTTTCAGACAAGTGCAAAGCTGCCTCGAGGCACACCAGGTGCACTCCACTGGCTCCTTTTTCTATTACGTTCTGCAAGGGGAGCATGCCTTGTTCTCGTATCCTTATGCTTTGGCACTACTTGCCAAATTTGTGCTGCACGGGCATGTGGCCACAGCACGGATGCGTCAGGCGCCCGATCTGCCACTGATTGCCACCTGCCCACTTGATGCCGCACAAGGTATGTGCTTGCTGGTGGGTATACCGCCAGTGCGTGAGGACTCGTCCAAGAACTTCTTCGGCAAGGCTTTCGATCAGGCTGCTCAAAAAAGCAAGACTACATTGTTGCAGGATTTTTTTGAGCCTTCCGTTGTACAGATGCGCCAGAGCGAACTAACTAGATTTCTTGATGCGTTGACCGTGCTCTTGACCTAACTGAATAAATACATATGTAAGATTGTGAAACTAGGATAAGAAATTTTAAGTAACTTACTAACTAATTTATAAACCTTTTTTAAAACCCTATCATGTTAAAGACCTTGCCAATGGTTGGCTGGTTGATTTAAAAATTATGTAAAAGGACAATTAATTTTAAGATTTTATCATCATTATTATGTTATAAATTCCAATATTGTGCTACAAAAAATATATATATATACATATTTAGAAGTTATAAAAAAGGTTTACAGTTATTTTATTATATTACAAGGAATTTCAAGGAACAATTCGTGAACGTTCAACTGGCTGAATTTCTTGTACTATTTCTCTTTGCCAAGAATTGAACCAAAGTGTGTGCGTAATTGAAAAAATAGAATTTTCAGTTGTATTTTAATAATTCATTTGTAACATCGTCTGCACGAGTTAAAGTAAGGAACACAATATGTTTCATGGTGCAGTAATTTACGACTGAAAACGTTTTCATACTTTTTATACCTTGTACACAAAGTGTAAAAGGGAGCAAGGGGATTCAATTTATGAATTTTTGCCAACTTCCCCATGGGAAAACTTTTCAATTGGAACTTCCCAATAGGAAAATGCTTACAATCATATCGAACTTGTAAAAAGAGACATAAAAGAAAATACTTTCGTTCCCATTTTACCGTATGCTGGATTTAGTGCTTATGGGGAAAAACCGGTACAGGGTATTCCACTGTCGGGCACCGTCCCGACTGTCTGCATACAATATTTTTTGGTGCAGCACAAGAAGATATTTTCTGGATATTTATTAGGATTGAAATCGGCTCGAATCAAATGTCTTATTTTAAACTTTTAACTCAAGGAGAACAGAACAACAAGCGTCTCGACAGGTTTGAATAAATTTTTAGAGCCTTTGTCAATTCTTAATCCATATTGCCTGAAAAACGACGAAAATCCTTTTAATATAGTAATTAACTATTATAATTAGATAATTAAATCTCGTTTCATGATAGAAGTAAATATAACACTCAAGTCCTTGATCATATTGATCTCCCAATGGAATTGACCATGAAATCAAAATTCGATTACGTTTACGCCAGAAAGCACAACAGTACGCCTCTCATATAGAATATGCCCATCTGTCAATGTAAATGCTCACGGAATGTAAACAAGATTATACTGTAAAGCCACGCGAAGTTGCTGAGATTTTTTATATAGACGATGATTTCTCTATTGATATTCATAACATCGATGCATAGTTCCAAACATCCTGAAGAAAGGATGTTCCCTTTACGCACGGTCCCATGAGCGTCAGGACATTTATATATATACCATATATATATGTCATATATTAATTTACAAACTTAATGAGTACACAGTTTTATATTTCAACCTAAATAACACATGTATCATCTTTACCAAATTTATGATTACAATGTGGACAACACTTGTTCTTAAATTCTAAATCTTAAATTATGAATACAAGATATCGCGCCTAGTCGGAGCATAGGGCAGAAACAAAAGCTCTCCAACGATTTCTATCAGCAGTTAGGTGTCTTAATTTACTCCAGGTGGCTGTGGAACTGCTCTCCTTTTGTACATTGCGCATCCATGTTTGTCGTGGGCAACCTCTACGTCGGCTGCCATGCGGATTCCACTGGAAGGCAATCTTTGCTATGTTTTCAAATTCTAACTTTCGCTCCAACGCCAATCGAGTTTTCATGAATATTGGAAAAATATGATGATGGCAATTCAAAGCACTTTAGTAACCGCCGCACTTTTGGCTTAGGTAGAGAATATCTGCATTGCAGCAACTGCTCATGAATTCCGATCAATTCGGAGTTTCAAGCTGTGCTCATCCAGCTGATGCAAAGGATCCGCGCTAAATATGCGTCCTGCGCCCAGACAAGCTGTATCATTATAAAATACTGCATATTGGCCTGGCGTAAGGGCACGTAGTGGTTTTTGAAGCAGCACCTCATATCGATCTGTTGCGGTTGGACGCACTAGGCACTCCACCAGTGGCTTGGTGTGTTGAAAGCGAAAGCGGCAGTATAAGCAGCCTGTGTTGGCTAATTGCTGTTGTGCCTGCTTACACAGCCAGTTAATGGCATCGATGTGCATGTGCACGCTATGTAGGGCAGGATGCTCGTGGCCAGAAGCAACATATATAGTATTGCTTTCGGCGTGCTTGCGAGCCACAAAGTAGGGCTGCAGATAGGAACTCAGGCGACAGCGCTGTCCCACAGTCCATTGGTGTATGCCCTCATGCTGGCCCACCACTACGCCGCTGTCTATGTCTACAAACTGCCCAGGACGCGTTGTTATATACTGCAAGCATATGAGTTGTCTTCAAACTGAATATAATAATATAGCTATTAAGGCCTACCTCATTTATGAACGCCTTAAAATCACGCTTGCCCACAAAGCAAATGCCCGTGCTTTCGCGTTTCTGTGCCAGTCGCTGCAATCCAATGCGCTTTGCCAGCTGTTTGACCTCAGGCTTGTGTAGCTCGCCCAGCGGAAACATGGTGCGCTGCAAGGCAGCTTGCGGTATGCCGGCTAGAAAAAAGGTTTGATCCTTGAATGTATCCTTGGGTATGAGCAGGCGTGCCTCTGCGTCGCCAACACAGTGTTCCAGATAGTTGCCCAGACTATTGCGTGCATAGTGGCCTGTTGCCACGGCATCATATTTCAAAGTTTGCAGCGCATGCTTATGAAACAAGTCAAATTTAATGTGCTTGTTACACAATATGTCCGGATTGGGTGTCA
Organism: Chymomyza caudatula; assembly: GCA_035041775.1. Lineage (NCBI taxonomy): Eukaryota > Metazoa > Arthropoda > Insecta > Diptera > Drosophilidae > Chymomyza > Chymomyza caudatula. Next base: position 5,939,419 of record JAWNKW010000150.1, read on the forward strand.
GCCCAAGTTGATAGTCTTCGAGAAATTGGCTAAACACTGCCGTCCAGTACTGTTTGACGTAGTTCACTTGCCGAAGCTCAATGTCCAATTTCTGGCAAGCCCATGTGGCATCGTTAAGATCCTGTTCGCCACTGCAGCGTCCGGCTTCGTCGTGCTCGTCCCAATTGCGCATAAATACGCCTAGTACATTAAAGCCGCGTTCCTTGAGTAAATGTGCACTGACAGCGCTATCTACGCCGCCGGACATACCCACAACAACGTTGCGCAGCATTTCCAAACATTTATTAGCGAAAAACGTGTGTCAATTGTTGTTTGTTAAAACAATAATATTGTTAATTTTTAAAGATATTTCACGCTGCACTCGCATTAAATAATCACAAGCGCGCGATTCAGCACAGCTGTTCAAATTTGACATTCACATGGCAACAGCTGGTGTGTATACACTGGCCAGCAAATCCATCAACGTAAACAAACCATAAATGTAAAAATTTAAACAACATAAAGAAATATACAATTGTTTTTAAGTTAATATGTATATATAAATATTCTTATGGTATGAAATTTATAGTAATGTCTGGTGTTCTCATAATCGAAGTTAAGCCTAGGAGAAATGCAGTAAGGACTTTATCTGATCTTCAAAATCAGGTTTGAATCAAATTGATTTTTGGATACATTATCAATTTTAATCGGACTTAGTTTCATTTCGAACCGCAGCACTTTTTTCCGATAAAAGCTTCGATTTAAAAGCATAAAACTGTTATTATACGCAAAATGCTTTGTATTAAAAATTTACAGGAATTTATTGGCCAAGTTTTTTGTTGTTGTGAATGAAAGTTTTAAAAAAAAGTTGTGTTTTTATTTGTTGCTTTTCAAAGCTACTTTTTGTTTGATTTTTATTTTTAGGAAAAATACTATTTTTATATATATAATATAATTAATATTTTTATTTGTTGCTTTTTCGAGCTAATTTTTAATATATTTTTTTTTTATTATAAATATAGTGCCGTCACGATTTACTGAACTAATTAAAACCAACTGTGTTCATAATACTAAACTTGTTCACTCTATAGCGAATCGATAGTTTCAAAAACTAGAAGACTTTTTTAGTTGAAAAACATATAAGCGAATTAAGCAATAAACATTCAGTTTTTAAACCTACACATTGAAGCAATAACCTTTTTTTGTTTTAAACTTATATTTCTCATTCGTAGAAACTAGTTTTCTTTACGATCTTTTCGATCATATTGTTGAATATTTTTTTAGCTTCAGCTTTTTTCGAATTTCATACAAAAAACTTCATTTTTTCTTTTTAATTTAACAAAGTTTTTGTATTTTTGGTTTATATTTTTACACTTCAAAATTTGTAAAGATTTTATTCTGAAGTTTAGCCAGCTTATTTTGATCTTTGTCTTTCTTTTTTAAAAATATATATGAAATATGATAAATTTTTTATTAATCAAAATGTTCACCTTTACACGGAAAACATGATTTTAAGTTTTAGCAGACGGTTTCAGTGACGTCTTATTAAAAAATATGTATTTTTTTGGTTTTATGCGGTTTTTTGTTTTGCTCTGACTCGTATTGTTTGTTCATTTATTGTATTGTTGGAATGCTTTCACTTTTTCGTAAAACCATGTTTTAAGTTTTTGCTTTATAATTTTATTAACATGTTGCTTTGCAATTAACAGGACAAACCAACATGAATTGTCGGAATGCATCCAACATATCACCCATTAAAACTGAACCGAGAGGTAAGTAATCTGTTCCGTAAGCGACGCTGCGGCAGCCAAGTAGCTTTTCTGCCTGGTTTACATTTGTTTTTTGTCACTTACTTCTTTAAAACTTCCCAAACCTTCAGATACCTCACCACAGCCCTTTGGTATCGCGCACCACTCGAGTTGACGGCCCCACCACAACCGCTGTCGCCCTCGAGCAATTATAATCAGAATAGCACACTCTCGCCCTATAGCATGACCGCGGCTGCAGCGCCAGCAAGCGCCAATCCTCAGCAGCTGATGATATCAGCAACAACCACAACAAGCCAAGCGACAGTATGCCACAGGCGTTGCTGGTGGTGCAGGCAACATGGATCTAGGCAGTAATTACAATCCTTTTATGCATCAAGCCATGGCTCAGCAGCTGCGACAACAACAAGTACAGGTGCAGTTCCATGGCAATCCCTTTGTTGGCGGCAATCCAACCACGCATTGGGGGACCAAATTCCCAACTGCTGCTGTGGCTGCGGCAGCCATGCCGGCTGTGAGTAACAGCAACAATCTAAGTAATCTCAACAATCCCTTCACCATGCACAGTTTCATATCATATGATTATCATATATTTTGGCTGTTCATAAATGGCATCACGAATCGAATTTTGTGTCAAATTGTGACATGGGTGAATGTATGGTGTTCCGAAAACATTACTTCACTATTACCTAGTCAAAATTGAATTCAGGTCCATGGTATATAATATATAGTGGGGGTAAAATAGGAGTCATAGGCGTCAGCTATGCCGTCACAAACGATCTGTTGTTATTGTAATAGCGTTAGGAAGTAATATATGTGGATAATCAGAAATATTAAAATAGAAGGAATTGAGCGATGGCGGTGTGAGGTCAGTTGTGTTTATTTAACTCTTGAAAAGGCTCCTGTGTCTGGGAAACTGCCGCTCCGAAGATGTTTACCAACTAAAACTGGATTTACGCTGGCTTTCTGGACTACAGCCTCAACGGTCTTTATGTAGTATAAGAAGTTTGTCCCTTATTAAAAGAGGGAGCGGGGTGACATGGGCAATTTAAGGTAGGTCGGCGAAGGGGCGGAGAGCTAGCAGACATTGGGTTATCCAACGCTGAGATAGAGGCTCCACCATTGCGTATCCCTAAATCCATTAGACCGGATAGGTGCAGCATTTTCGACAAGAAGCCCAGCAATTGCTTTGGAGATCGTGACAATAGTTTTCTATCCTTACCCCAGGTACTACAGGCTAAAGTTTTGAGGAAATCTTATCTCGGTTGATGCTACGCTCGAATCGTGTTACGCTTGTATGGGCTGGGCAACGTCCATAGTTAAGCGAGAAGGTCCAACGTTTGATTTTGTGTGCTGTGCTAGCAGTGAAAAGTGAATCTTCGGAAACATCTGCAAAAAAAGTGCGATGTCTCTACTGAAGGCTATTAAGACGGATGCTCCCTTAAGGAACAGCCGCGTGTAGAAATGATCGCTGCTCCAAAACGATGTATCAAAAGTAAAAAGGGTAGCCAGTGTATAGATAGCTAAGCCAGTTGTGCCAAAGTTGGATTTGTAGTCATAATGCCAATCCACATTGTTTTGAGAGTTAAAAAAAACCTGTAGGAAATATACCTAAACAGTAAGTTATAGAGACGCCCATGAACTGGCATGAGAAATGTTCATGCTTCCACGTATGTAGAACCCAGAGATGCGATTGCGCCAAAAAGCAATATCCGACAACCTTAAAGTAGATGAATTCTATGAAAAGCTAGCTTAGAGTAGAAAAGAGTCGACTCCGAAAACAAAAAGGAAATGCTCATCCAGAGCGTTAACGCTCAAAAACACTTACTTTCACTCTTTAAATACTTTCCTTCAAGATATATTGCCTTACTTTGAAGTAAAGTTAAGCTATCAAGAGTGGAAAATTTATATGATAAACGTCTTCTCAGGGCTAAAACTGACTTCGTGTTCTTGCTAGATATCTGTAAGGGATGAGCGTTTCATATTGCTCCATAAAGTAAGTAAAGATTATGCCTGGAATTAGCGACCTCAACTTATTCTTATAAAGATGATTTTTGCCGGCTCAATGTCCAATCAAGAAGTTAAACTTCAGACTTTTGAAACTATTATTTCTCGATATTTCTGACTCTCTGCGGAGTCCATCTACAGGGGATTTTAACAAAACTTTTAGCTGCGGAGCTTTAGCTTAAAGTCAGTAAAGGTTTTTTAAAATCTTTTTTAAGAGTTTTTTAAATGTCAATGTCAATACGAAAATTCTTACATTTGGCCAGCAAGCTGACTTGGGTATCGTTAATTAACACCATTTTATTGTCCAACACTTTAAAGTACTTATCTAGCAGACTCTGCTTGCCTTAAAATTTTATCGATAATGCAGCAAATTCGATTTGAAGTAGGCTATGCTTGTTAAACGTCAAACTTGAGTTTACTAAATTTGAATTTTCATTTTAAGTTCAGATTTTTGCACAAGCAGTTCGACAGGAAATAAAATCGTCTGAGGATAAAAAGCAAAAAACAAAATGCCTAACAACACTCCGCGTATTCGAAAGGTCAATCTAGACTCAAGCGTATGTAAGGAACTACCTCCTTCACCGCGTACAAGCTACAAGAAGGGCATATTCAAGACATACACAAAGAAGCGTACAGGGTAAGTCGTTTACGGTTTCATAGCTGCGATATTAGTTGCAACTCTCAAAAAATTGCAGTTTACCAAAGAAATTCCAATCCGCGAAGCAGTTGCAGCGCATTTCCGAGGTTCCACTGCAGAACCCCCTTCGCTCCACAAGCAAGATGCCGATTGCAGACAATTCAGTGTTGCCCAAGGATGAAAAGCAACTGCAGTTAGCCGTACCCGAGGCTGCATCGACATATTTTACCTTGCAGCGCAATCCTACCGCAGCCATTTTGAATTTCCGTGCACGCAAGGCCGTCTCTCAAATGGATTTCAAGGAGGCACGCCGTACTGGCAACTATCAGCTGGTGGTACATGTGCCCAAATCAGACGAAAATCAGCAGCCCCACGAGCTGAATGGGCAGGGCTTCACCAAACAACTGGTGCAGGATGCAGCCTTGCTGTGCAACACAACCATTGCTGATATGCGCTTTGTGGTCACTTCTTACCAGGATAAGGGCATTGCCTTTATGCGGATATCCAATTCAGTGATGCTGCGTGCCTATCGTCTTCGTGGTGAGCAATTACGTGACCTGAACGATCAGATGAATGAGTATAAACGCAATGTAAGTATTTTATGGGTAATGTTACCAACAGCATTCTAATATCTTATATATTCTTGGAACAGATCACCAGCAATCAGACTAAGCTAAAGGTGTACACGGGTCTCTACTCATCGGAGTTCCATCGTAATGATGAGCTGATGGTGCAGCTCAACCAAACCTTGTGTGAACGCGAAAAGGCACAGGCCAAATGTGATGAGATAAAGTTAACGTTGGAGCAGAGTGCTCAGCAGAAAGAACTATTAGAGAAGGGAAATGTTGCCAAGGATGAGCAAATTGCCACTTTGCAGCAGCTGCTCAAAGATGACCGAAAGGAGTTGTTTGAAATGAGTAAAAACCAATGCGAGCAATTGGAGGAGCTAACTGACTTACAGCAGGAGTACAACGACGCCTTGTTCGACAAACGGGAGCTAATCAAACAGCTGAATTTGCTTCAAGTTCAGCTAAGCTTTAAGGAGAAACACTTGAATGATATACTCGAGGATATAGCTGTTATTACGAAGCAGCTGACACTAGCTGGCGTCAAGCTACATCAATACAAACATTATTCAGATCTGTGCAGCAGGTACGTACTACTTTGTCCACACTGAAAAGGTTTTAATAACCCTTCCTTAAACCACCCTCCACAGCCAATTCATCGAAATCCAGCTGCAAAAGTTCAAAAACGACGAGCTGGAGCAGCTGCTGCTGCAGAAACAAGAGCAGCTGAGCCGCTTGGAGATCTGCCTGGCTGCCTCCATGTTAGAGCGCATCAAGCGTCTTTTTCCACCACGTGAGGCAATTAAGAAGACCACCTATTCCATGCTCCAGTTTGTCGCCACTCATATGCTTCCTGACACTTCACCACCGACCATGCCGCTGACCACTTTGCTGAATGGCTTTGGCATGCTGCGTGGCATAGTACGTAACTATTTCCGTACTGGGCACAAGGCGCAGATCTAAACTTATTTTGTATTAGTTTCATATTGTTTTTTTTTCGTTCTTACGCTCGTTGATTTTACTCTTAAATTCTTTTGTTGCTTACTGCTTAAATAAAGAATTCGAAATCGAGCAGCATTAAGCTTGTTATCTCAATGGGGTGCTCCCCTCGTAGCTCGATTCATGGGTATCTATTATAACCTATATGGTTCTAAGTATGCGAGTATGTGCTTTGAGGACTCTGCCTCCGAAACATAAAACTTACCGAATTTACACAGTACTAAGGTTTAGTTTATGTTCTTGACTGTGTTCAATAAGCCGGTAAGCTAGTATTCGAGAGAAACTGCTACCAGGTGTAGTGAGCAAATCCGCAAGGCATACGGGAAAAGCTACCTGAGATTTTGGGTTCGCTCAACTCTTGAATGAGTCACCTTGAGGTATCACAATGCTATAAGAATCTAAGTCAGTTGTCTCGTAGAAAACTTAAAAGGAAAAAATGGCTTTTGCTTTTTACAAGCTCTGGAAAGTGCGGCATGCGCGAGACAAGTATCATTATACTTACAAATCCTCTATATATGTACTTGAAATCATTTACTTAAAGACGTAACTGGCTAGATTGACACTCGTATCAGCCGATGACTATTTCCAATGACAAATCCGGATAGCAAAGAATAATAATAATGCAATCACGGGGTGAATATTTTCTGAAAACAAATTTAAATTTAAAGAACTCATAAAATTTGTTGGAAATCAAGAATTGTACATAATCGATGAGATTTGTAATTACATGTTGTTTCACTTATCGTAATGCGAAAAAGTAAAAAACTTTATTACTTTCAAGTCCCCCATTTTCTTTCTTGCCTTTTAGTGGGTCTTGGGCTTGCTACCTTTGCCAATGATGAACACAGAACCGCGAGTCCTTAATGTGCACTATATCTAAGGACGTGGTGCAAAAACACCTCACAATTGGTCACACATCCATGCTTTTGGTGATACAAAAAGAAAGGGAAAAGTGGTTTAGTGGATTAGTTTTTTTACACTTAAAACTTCGGAAACCTCACAACCGTTCATCTGATCAACTTCAGTGCCGATGTCTTGAAACCACTCAGTACGCAACCTATCCTAAGCGTTTTACTAAATGTGAAGTAATGAGTCAAAAATTCACCGAATTTTATGTTAATCCGCAATTATTCCACAGGGAAATTGTTTATTGGTACTTAAATCTCTTTAGATATCATTATACCCTGTACACAAAGTGTAAAAGGGTATTATAGATTTGTGCAATGTATGTAACAGGCAGGAGGCGTGGCAGACCATATGTTCCAAGGGGAAAAAATGATCAGGACCAATAGTCGAGTCAATATAAACATGCCCGTCTTGGGCCAGCTTTCTCCGACACTATAAAAGTTAGAGCAAAAAAATTAAACCAAAAGATGCACATTTTCTCAAGGCTGAGGGAGTTTGTAGAATCAAGTCGGATATTTTGCCCCCTTCCCCCGTGACAGATTTGCGCGGCTTACAACCGCTCTGTTGAATCAATCAACTCAAAACTCCTCAGAGGTGTGCGTTAATGTGCATCTATCTTTCAGGTATCAAAATCGGATAAATACATCAAAAGTTATAGTCAAAAATATGATAATTTCACCCCCCCTCGCCTATTAACTGCTTCAAAATTCCACTACATGTAGATATGGATAAATATGTAGATATGGATAAATATGAGCTAGAGTTACAATTTGGTGTGGAGATTCGTGTGACCTTGATCATTAAAACTGCATCCACCTTTTTTCAATGGAACGCCTCCTTCCGCCGCAATCGTTTCACCTTAATTACTGCCACACCCCCAATATATTGATTTGAAAATTGTCACAGACATTAATAAATGTATTTTTGATCTATGTTACAAAATTCAACGACATTGGCCCAAGAATACTGGAGTTATGGGCATAAAAGTAATTTTTACACCTATAATAGCTTCCCTTGGAACTTCCCTAATAGGAAAATACTGTCTTATGAAAATAGATATAAAAGTTGATACTTCCGGCACCATTTCACCGTATTAAGTGTTTATAAAGCAAAAAGGGTACAGGGTATTCCACTGTCGGGCACCTTCCCGACTGTCATATCTCTATATCAACATATTCCCATGTCAATATCACCCCCTCTTTCAATATATTTTTTATTTCCGAGTATCCCACGGATAATAATGCTTATAACAAACCGACTTCATTAAAAAATGTATTAATTTAAGTGGAAGGAATTATATCAAGCACATCTAATGATATCTGCGATATTTAAGATTTTCACAGCTAAATTCGAATACACCCGGTACATTTGAATTGTGCGCTATAGTTAAGCTAATGTGACCGTTTATTGATATGCATAGAAGACGAAATTACTAGTACTGTTGGTATTTAAATTTTCGCTTAGTATTCTTAGTACTTTTTTCACACATACCCCATTCGCACGTTTAAAATTTTAAGAAGCCAGTTCAACAAACCGCATTTTCAAATTTGTTAATCCATAATACCTTTTATGTACCTTTCTGATGTGATTTGCTACATTAAGCATACAAATCAAGACAAGATTTATTAAACTAATGGTGTTATATGTCAATGTATTGTACGCATAATGCTTTCTCAACGTCATTTGTATCACTTAGTAAATCAGTCTCTTAATCTTAATCGTTTTCAAATACATCCCAAGTCCATTTCTCTGTGTCATATAAATTTAAAAATTTGTTCTCAATAATTTACGAAGAAGACCTAGATCTTCAGCTAGAATGTGGTTGTATCTAACTGATTTGTAATCTATTGTATATTGTATAATTGTGACAATTTATCTTTGCTATCTTATTGTTGGCAAATATCATAAGCCTTTTCTTTTATGATCAGTCAGTTTATTTAAAACCAATCATATAAAAGTTATTTTTCCTGCTTTAGTATCTTCTTCTTTAATATCCGCAACTGTTAAATAGCTGATTGCTGACCCTGAAACCTTAAAATCGTAAGTTTAATGGTTTGCAGCCGTTTACTTTTACAATTTTCAAGCTATGAACTGACTGAAATATGGCTTGTAGAATTTTGAAGCGAAACCCGTTGCTTTCTGTTTTGGTTAAAAACAGTTAATGTTTTAGGAACTGTATCCAATGTATCGAAAATGCTACCTATTATTTCCGGAAAATTGAAATTTTTAGAAATTCTGTGCGACCATTGCACATGCGCTTGAAATTTAATAACGAAACCCGTTGCCTACTTTTAGGCTCACCTAAGAAAATAGTTTTTAAGTAACGATATGTGGAATATTTCACTATGCTGCAGTCAACGTTTAAATGTTACAAATGAAGTTATTTGAAATGCCGAAAATGGTCTTGGCAGCAATGCTAAAATATGTCATTCTGCAGCAAAACCCTTTCAACAGTGTAAATCGGCTATAACAGCTGTTTATGGCATTTTTCCGTCTTACAGCGTGGTCACACTGGCCCGCAGTCCTAGTCGGTTTTCAGGCGCGAGTCTCGCACAATTTCGCCAATTCACTGCAAGCACTGGCATTGCGCATTCCGTACGGATAAAAAGCGCACATTGTAAATAAATTGCGTACGAAATGTACGACGCGTTCCAAATCGTAAGCAGCAGTTAAAGATTTTGTTGTTGTTTTTTTTTTTTGTGGTGCAGTGTTGAAATGTGTGCGTTTTGCCGTAAATAAGGAACGGAATAGAAATTTACAGTTGCTCGTTCGGCATTTTGTATTTTCGCTTTGAACACATTACATTTCTTGTGTGGCTGTGTGTGTGTGTGTGTGTGCGTGTGTGTGTGTGTCTGTGTGTGTGTGTGTGGAAGATTTGTTTGTTGTTTTGGTGCTATTTGACTTATGGCAACATCTTAGAAGCTGCGAACACGTTGTCTCCTGTGTGTGTGTGTGTGTGCGTTCACTGCGAATGCTATTTTTTGCAACGGTTACAGTTAGACACCAACACACACACACACACACACACACACACACACACACACGCACACACACACACACACACACACACACACACACACACACACACACACACACACACACACACACACACACACGCACACACTCGCGGGCAAATGCAGAGAAACAAACGCATATATATGTTTACGCGCTGTTTACTAATGGAATTTGAAATCGTGCTAACGTGTTTTTGTTATGTTTAATTTGTTTTTTTAATTTTCTCTTTTTATTCTATTTTTTTTTGGAATTTTTGTTTTGTTTATAGAGTGTTGCAGCAAATTTCAAATTTCAAACGCAGCTATAATCAAACGACATAAATACGAAACAATTTTCAAGGCTTCTCATAAGCCTATTCAGCAGCTTACGGTAAGTGTGATACTACTTTAAATATTAGGAGATTACAAAAAAAAAAGCTACAAAATATATTATTAGAGATGGATAGAAGTGCAGCGCCTGATCGTTGGGTCCTTCAAAAGGTTTTCTTGAAATAAAACCGTCGATTCCATGGAAATCCTAGAACCTAACCCTACTAGTTATTAAAGTAAAAAATTTTCTGACAGCTTTATAGTTTTCGTTTTTATACCCTGTACACATAGTGTACAAGGGTATTATAGATTTGTCCAATGTATGTAACAGGCAGAAGGAGGCGTGGCACACCATAAGTTTCATGGGCAAAAAGTCTTATCATTGACTCTGGTAGCGATTGGACCATGTCCATCTGTCCGTATGAGGGGATAAATCTCCAAGACCATAAGAGCTAGAGACACAGAATTTCACTAAAAGATGCGCGTAATCCAGTGTAAGATGAAGTTTGTCGAATCAAGTCGATATCTTATCCCCATCCGCCGTGACAGATTTGCCTGGTTTACAACCGCCCCATTGAGTCTATGGACTCGAAACTCCTCAGAGATGTGCCTCATGTTAATGTGCTTCTATGTTCCCAAAATGATTAAGATCCGATAAATACATCAAAAGTTTAGTCAAAAATATGCTAATTTAATCTGACCTCGCCTATAAACTGCTTCAAAATTCCACTACATGTAGATATAGATTAATGTGAGCTAGAGTTACAAAATGTGTGGAGAACCTCGTGTTATCCTAATTGTTAAAACTGCATCCACCTTTTTTCAATGGGACCCCCCCTTCCCCCGCAAACGCTTTACCTTTATTACTGCCACACCCTCCAATATATTGATTTGAAAATTGTGTCAGACATTTAGAAATATATTTTTGATATATGTTACAAGATTCAACGACATTGGCCCAAGAATGGGCCTGTGTTTGTATTAGGGAAGTTCTGCGAACTTTGTGCAGATATTTATATGCCTGAATTGCAATTCAAGCATGGAATATTTGAATTCACAAATGTTTTAGAAGTTGACGAGTGCTTTGATATTTCCTTGCTAAAATCCGCCCATGAAAGCAGTTTCTCAAAAACTTACTTTTCTTCATATCTAGTTTTGGTTTCTGAATTTACCTTTGAAAGAACTATGGTGGTCCGTGTGGTTACCGGGTTAGAGAATACCACCTCAGCAGGTCAAAGCTTGTCGTATGAGGCGACTAACAATGACACTGGGTTCTTTCGAGACCGGTAGAGCTACCCCAGGCCTTTAAGGGGTTGTGCGTAGGGTTTGGGAGCCCCCACGCAAAACTACAATTCCAATGAAAGCACGTATTTACATCAGGCCGTAACCCGATAACGTGTTGTTATGGTCAGATAAGAAGAAGAAGAACTATGTGCGTTATGTTGCTATCCATAACTTCTTCAGCGATGCTCGTATCGTCAAGAAGTTTAGGTTTGTGTCCCCAAGAGCCTTACGTATGTATGTATGCAGGTTGAAACATGTAAAATGGACAAGAATACAGATAGACGTATGTATGTATGGTTGTCGAATACTCCGCTTGTCACCCTTGAAGCCTGGAATGCAACTAGCTTTAAATTATAAGCTCAAAATGAAAGAGTTAAGAGTAAAGTCAACGAATTTTAATGTTTACAGACAACTCAGTTTAGTTAGTTTGTGTTAAATTTTGTTAGAGTCTATATAATTTTTTGAGACTTCTTCTTCACCAACATCTTAGTAATGCACATCGCAATCCATAGTGTAAAATAATGAGACACAAGCATTGCCTCCATAGATACGCTTATGATTATGTAAACGTATTGAAAACACGATATATACGATAATAACCATCAATAATCCAAAGCAGCACATTAGGAGCTTCTTATATGAAGACATCTTTCGGGAGCGTCGCGCTTCTTCTAAACGCTTCTTGTGACAGCAATCGCAGCAGCGCAACTGGTTAAATACTTTAATCATATCAAAACAGCACTTCCGATCGAAGTTTTGAAAAGCCTGAGACAACGCGTCTCTTAGATTCTCATCCTCACTCATTTTCCCGTTTTCGTTTCCAAGAGATTGCTTCAATTATATTTATGTGCAAGTGTTTCTTTTTTTTTCTACTATTCGAACCAAAATATTTAGACAGTAATGATACTAGCCTAAATTATTAGGCAGATTAAATTTGTTATGACAAATAAAGCAAAGCTTTCTGAGCAGCTCACTAGCAAGCTATGCGCTCCTGAAAACTCAACAGCCTATAACTCTATTTATTAGTCTTTCAGGGTAATAATAACTAACGGACATGCGATGCTGGGGCCAGCCCAAAAGCATCACGGCATGCATGCATATTGGCATAGATTTCGTTTGATGTTGTAAACTCGATTTCATTTGAAAGATAGACGTTCGAGCTATTACTGTATGTCCATGTCATGCACTCTGTGGCCAGCACTTTGTAGCAACCAAGGGTATTATGGATTTGTGCAATGTATGTAACAGGCAGAAGGAGGCGTGGCACACCATAAGTTTCATGGGCAAAAAGTCTTATCATTGACTCTGGTAGCGATTGGACTATGTCCATCTGTCCGTATGAGGGGATAAATCTCCAAGACCATAAGAGCTAGAGACACAGAATTTCACTAAAAGATGCGCGTAATCCAGTGTAAGATGAAGTTTGTCGAATCAAGTCGATATCTTATCCCCATCCGCCGTGACAGATTTGCCTGGTTTACAACCGCCCCATTGAGTCTATGGACTCGAAACTCCTCAGAGATGTGCCTCATGTTAATGTGCTTCTATGTTCCCAAAATGATTAAGATCCGATAACTACATCAAAAGTTTAGTCAAAAATATGCTAATTTAATCTGACCTCGCCTATAAACTGCTTCAAAATTCCACTACATGTAGATATAGATTAATGTGAGCTAGATTTACAAAATGTGTGGAGAACCTCGTGTTATCCTAATTGTTAAAACTGCATCCATCTTTTTTTAATGGAACCCCCCCTTTCCACGCAAACGCTTTACCTTTATTACTGCCACACCCTCCAATATATTGATTTGAAAATTGTGTCAGACGTTTAGAAATATATTTTTGATATATGTTACAAGATTCAACGACATTGGCCAAAGAATGGGCCTGTGTTTGTATTAGGGAAGTTCTGCGAACTTTGTGCAGATATTTATATGCCTGAATTGCAATTCAAGCATGGAATATTTGAATTCACAAATGTTTTAGAAGTTGACGAGTGCTTTGATGTTTCCTTGCTAAAATCCGCCCATGAAAGCAGTTTCTCAAAAACTTACTTTTCTTCAAATCTAGTTTTGGTTTCTGAATTAACCTTTGTAAGAACTATGGTGGTCCGTGTGGTGACCGGGTTAGAGAATACCACCTCAGCAAGTAAAAGCTTGTCGTATGAGGCGATTAACAATGACACTGGGTTCTTTCGAGACCGGTAGAGCTACCCCAGGCCTTTAAGGGGTTGTGCGTAGGGTTTGGGAGCCCCCACGTAAAACTACAATTCCAATGAAAGCATGTATTTACATCAGGCCGTAACCCGATAACGTGTTGTTATGGCCAGATAAGAAGAAGAAGAACTATGTGCGTCATGTTGCTATCCATAACTTGTTCAGCGATGCTCGTATCGTCAAGAAGTTTAGGTTTGTGTCCCCAAGAGCCTTACGTATGTATGTATGTAGGTTGAAACATGTAAAATAGACAAGAATACAGATAGACGTATGTATGTATGGTTGTCGAATACTCCGCTTGTCACCCTTGATGCCTGGAATGCAACTAGCTTTAAATTATAAGCTCAAAATGAAAGAGTTAAGAGTAAAGTCAACGAATTTTAATGTTTACAGACAACTCAGTTTAGTTAGTTTGTGTTAAATTTTGTTAGAGTCTATATAATTTTTTGAGACTTCTTCTTCACCAACATCTTAGTAATGCACATCGCAATCCATAGTGTAAAAAAATGAGACACAAGCATTGCCTCCATAGATACGCTTATGATTATGTAAACGTATTGAAAACACGATATATACGATAATAACCATCAATAATCCAAAGCAGCACATTAGGAGCTTCTTATATGAAGACATCTTTCGGGAGCGTCGCGCTTCTTCTAAACGCTTCTTGTGACAGCAATCGCAGCAGCGCAACTGGTTAAATACTTTAATCATATCAAAACAGCACTTCCGATCGAAGTTTTGAAAAGCCTGAGACAACGCGTCTCTTAGATTCTCATCCTCACTCATTTTCCCGTTTTCGTTTCCAAGAGATTGCTTCAATTATATTTATGTGCAAGTGTTTCTTTTTTTTTCTACTATTCGAACCAAAATATTTAGACAGTAATGATACTAGCCTAAATTATTAGGCAGATTAAATTTGTTATGACAAATAAAGCAAAGCTTTCTGAGCAGCTCACTAGCAAGCTATGCGCTCCTGAAAACTCAACAGCCTATAACTCTATTTATTAGTCTTTCAGGGTAATAATAACTAACGGACATGCGATGTTGGGGCCAGCCCAAAAGCATCACGGCATGCATGCATATTGGCATAGATTTCGTTTGATGTTGTAAACTCGATTTCATTTGAAAGATAGACGTTCGAGCTATTACTGTATGTCCATGTCATGCACTCTGTGGCCAGCACTTTGTAGCAACCAAGGGTATTATGGATTTGTGCAATGTATGTAACAGGCAGAAGGAGGCGTGGCACACCATAAGTTTCATGGGCAAAAAGTCTTATCATTGACTCGGGTAGCGATTGGACTATGTCCATCTGTCCGTATGAGGGGATAAATCTCCAAGACCATAAGAGCTAGAGACACAGAATTTCACTAAAAGATGCACGTAATCCAATGTAAGATGAAGTTTGTCGAATCAAGTCGATATCTTATCCCCATCCGCCGTGACAGATTTGCATGGTTTACAATTGAGTCTATGAACTCGAAACTCCTCAGAGATGTGCGTCATGTTAATGTGCTTCTATGTTCCCAAAACGATTAAGATCCGATAAATACATCAAAAGTTTAGTCAAAAATATGCTAATTTCACCTGACCTCGCCTATAAACTGCTTCAAAATTCCACTACATGAAGATATAGATTAATGTGAGCTAGAGTTACAAAATGTGTGGAGACTCGTGTTATCCTAATTGTTAAAACTGCATCCACCTTTTTTCAATGGGACCCCCCCTTCCCCCGCAAACGCTTTACCTTTATTACTGCCACACCCTCCAATATATTGATTTGAAAATTGTGTCAGACATTTAGAAATATATTTTTGATATATGTTACAAGATTCAACGACATTGGCCAAAGAATGGGCCTGTGTTTGTATTAGGGAAGTTCTGCGAACTTTGTGCAGATATTTATATACCTGAATTGCAATTCAAGCATGGAATATTTGAATTCACAAATGTTTTAGAAGTTGACTAGTGCTTTGATGTTTCCTTGCTAAAATCCGCCCATGAAAGCAGTTTCTCAAAAACTTACTTTTCTTCATATCTAGTTTTGGTTTCTGAATTTACCTTTGTAAGAACTATGGTGGTCCGTGTGGTGACCGGGTTAGAGAATACCACCTCAGCAGGTCAAAGCTTGTCGTATGAGGCGACTAACAATGACACTGGGTTCTTTCGAGACCGGTAGAGCTACCCCAGGCCTTTAAGGGGTTGTGCGTAGGGTTTGGGAGCCCCCACGTAAAACTACAATTCCAATGAAAGCATGTATTTACATCAGGCCGTAACCCGATAACGTGTTGTTATGGTCAGATAAGAAGAAGAAGAACTATGTGCGTTATGTTGCTATCCATAACTTCTTCAGCGATGCTCGTATCGTCAAGAAGTTTAGGTTTGTGTCCCCAAGAGCCTTACGTATGTATGTATGCAGGTTGAAACATGTAAAATGGACAAGAATACAGATAGACGTATGTATGTATGGTTGTCGAATACTCCGCTTGCCACCCTTGATGCCTGGAATGCAACTAGCTTTAAATTATAAGCTCAAAATGAAAGAGTTAAGAGTAAAGTCAACGAATTTTAATGTTTACAGACAACTCAGTTTAGTTAGTTTGTGTTAAATTTTGTTAGAGTCTATATAATTTTTTGAGACTTCTTCTTCACCAACATCTTAGTAATGCACATCGCAATCCATAGTGTAAAATAATGAGACACAAGCATTGCCTCCATAGATACGCTTATGATTATGTAAACGTATTGAAAACACGATATATACGATAATAACCATCAATAATCCAAAGCAGCACATTAGGAGCTTCTTATATGAAGACATATTTCGGGAGCGTCGCGCTTCTTCTAAACGCTTCTTGTGACAGCAATCGCAGCAGCGCAACTGGTTAAATACTTTAATCATATCAAAACAGCACTTCCGATCGAAGTTTTGAAAAGCCTGAGACAACGCGTCTCTTAGATTCTCATCCTCACTCATTTTCCCGTTTTCGTTTCCAAGAGATTGCTTCAATTATATTTATGTGCAAGTGTTTCTTTTTTTTTCTACTATTCGAACGAAAATATTTAGACAGTAATGATACTAGCCTAAATTATTAGACAGATTAAATTTGTTATGACAAATAAAGCAAAGCTTTCTGAGCAGCTCACTAGCAAGCTATGCGCTCCTGAAAACTCAACAGCCTATAACTCTATTTATTAGTCTTTCAGGGTAATAATAACGAACGGACATGCGATGTTGGGGCCAGCCCAAAAGCATCACGGCATGCACGCATATTGGCATAGATTTCGTTTGATGTTGTAAAGTCGATTTCATTTGAAAGATAGACGTTCGAGCTATTACTGTATGTCCATGTCATGCACTCTGTGGCCAGCACTTTGTAGCAACCAAGGGTATTATGGATTTGTGCAATGTATGTAACAGGCAGAAGGAGGCGTGGCACACCATAAGTTTCATGGGCAAAAAGTCTTATCATTGACTCGGGTAGCGATTGGACTATGTCCATCTGTCCGTATGAGGGGATAAATCTCCAAGACCATAAGAGCTAGAGACACAGAATTTCACTAAAAGATGCACGTAATCCAATGTAAGATGAAGTTTGTCGAATCAAGTCGATATCTTATCCCCATCCGCCGTGACAGATTTGCCTGGTTTACAATTGAGTCTATGAACTCGAAACTCCTCAGAGATGTGCGTCATGTTAATGTGCTTCTATGTTCCCAAAACGATTAAGATCCGATAAATACATCAAAAGTTTAGTCAAAAATATGCTAATTTCACCTGACCTCGCCTATAAACTGCTTCAAAATTCCACTACATGAAGATATAGATTAATGTGAGCTAGAGTTACAAAATGTGTGGAGACTCGTGTTATCCTAATTGTTAAAACTGCATCCACCTTTTTTCAATGGGACCCCCCCTTCCCCCGCAAACGCTTTACCTTTATTACTGCCACACCCTCCAATATATTGATTTGAAAATTGTGTCAGACATTTAGAAATATATTTTTGATATATGTTACAAGATTCAACGACATTGGCCCAAGAATGGGCCTGTGTTTGTATTAGGGAAGTTCTGCGAACTTTGTGCAGATATTTATATGCCTGAATTGCAATTCAAGCATGGAATATTTGAATTCACAAATGTTTTAGAAGTTGACGAGTGCTTTGATGTTTCCTTGCTAAAATCCGCCCATGAAAGCAGTTTCTCAAAAACTTACTTTTCTTCATATCTAGTTTTGGTTTCTGAATTTACCTTTGTAAGAACTATGGTGGTCCGTGTGGTGACCGGGTTAGAGAATACCACCTCAGCAGGTCAAAGCTTGTCGTATGAGGCGACTAACAATGACACTGGGTTCTTTCGAGACCGGTAGAGCTACCCCAGGCCTTTGAGGGGTTGTGCGTAGGGTTTGGGAGCCCCCACGTAAAACTACAATTCCAATGAAAGCATGTATTTACATCAGGCCGTAACCCGATAACGTGTTGTTATGGTCAGATAAGAAGAAGAAGAACTATGTGCGTTATGTTGCTATCCATAACTTCTTCAGCGATGCTCGTATCGTCAAGAAGTTTAGGTTTGTGTCCCCAAGAGCCTTACGTATGTATGTATGCAGGTTGAAACATGTAAAATGGACAAGAATACAGATAGACGTATGTATGTATGGTTGTCGAATACTCCGCTTGCCACCCTTGATGCCTGGAATGCAACTAGCTTTAAATTATAAGCTCAAAATGAAAGAGTTAAGAGTAAAGTCAACGAATTTTAATGTTTACAGACAACTCAGTTTAGTTAGTTTGTGTTAAATTTTGTTAGAGTCTATATAATTTTTTGAGACTTCTTCTTCACCAACATCTTAGTAATGCACATCGCAATCCATAGTGTAAAATAATGAGACACAAGCATTGCCTCCATAGATACGCTTATGATTATGTAAACGTATTGAAAACACGATATATACGATAATAACCATCAATAATCCAAAGCAGCACATTAGGAGCTTCTTATATGAAGACATCTTTCGGGAGCGTCGCGCTTCTTCTAAACGCTTCTTGTGACAGCAATCGCAGCAGCGCAACTGGTTAAATACTTTAATCATATCAAAACAGCACTTCCGATCGAAGTTTTGAAAAGCCTGAGACAACGCGTCTCTTAGATTCTCATCCTCACTCATTTTCCCGTTTTCGTTTCCAAGAGATTGCTTCAATTATATTTATGTGCAAGTGTTTCTTTTTTTTTCTACTATTCGAACCAAAATATTTAGACAGTAATGATACTAGCCTAAATTATTAGGCAGATTAAATTTGTTATGACAAATAAAGCAAAGCTTTCTGAGCAGCTCACTAGCAAGCTATGCGCTCCTGAAAACTCAACAGCCTATAACTCTATTTATTAGTCTTTCAGGGTAATAATAACTAACGGACATGCGATGTTGGGGCCAGCCCAAAAGCATCACGGCATGCATGCATATTGGCATAGATTTCGTTTGATGTTGTAAACTCGATTTCATTTGAAAGATAGACGTTCGAGCTATTACTGTATGTCCATGTCATGCACTCTGTGGCCAGCACTTTGTAGCAACCAAGGGTATTATGGATTTGTGCAATGTATGTAACAGGCAGAAGGAGGCGTGGCACACCATAAGTTTCATGGGCAAAAAGTCTTATCATTGACTCGGGTAGCGATTGGACTATGTCCATCTGTCCGTATGAGGGGATAAATCTCCAAGACCATAAGAGCTAGAGACACAGAATTTCACTAAAAGATCCAATGTAAGATGAAGTTTGTCGAATCAAGTCGATATCTTATCCCCATCCGCCGTGACAGATTTGCCTGGTTTACAACCGCCCCATTGAGTCTATGAACTCGAAACTCCTCAGAGATGTGCGTCATGTTAATGTGCTTCTATGTTCCCAAAACGATTAAGATCCGATAAATACATCAAAAGTTTAGTCAAAAATATGCTAATTTCACCTGACCTAGCCTATAAACTGCTTCAAAATTCCACTACATGAAGATATAGATTAATGTGAGCTAGAGTTACAAAATGTGTGGAGACTCGTGTTATCCTAATTGTTAAAACTGCATCCACCTTTTTTCAATGGGACCCCTCCTTCCCCCGCAAACGCTTTACCTTTATTACTGCCACACCCTCCAATATATTGATTTGAAAATTGTGTCAGACATTTAGATATATATTTTTGATATATGTTACAAGATTCAACGACATTGGCCCAAGAATGGGCCTGTGTTTGTATTAGGGAAGTTCTGCGAACTTTGTGCAGATATTTATGTGCCTGAATTGCAATTCAAGCATGGAATATTTGAATTCACAAATTTTTTAGAAGTTGACGAGTGCTTTGATGTTTCCTTGCTAAAATCCGCCCATGAAAGCAGTTTCTCAAAAACTTACTTTTCTTCATATCTAGTTTTGGTTTCTGAATTTACCTTTGTAAGAACTATGGTGGTCCGTGTGGTGACCGGGTTAGAGAATACCACCTCAGCAGGTCAAAGCTTGTCGTATGAGGCGACTAACAATGACACTGGGTTCTTTCGAGACCGGTAGAGCTACCCCAGGCCTTTAAGGGGTTGTGCGTAGGGTTTGGGAGCCCCCACGTAAAACTACAATTCCAATGAAAGCATGTATTTACATCAGGCCGTAATCCGATAACGTGTTGTTATGGTCAGATAAGAAGAAGAAGAACTATGTGCGTTATGTTGCTATCCATAACTTCTTCAGCGATGCTCGTATCGTCAAGAAGTTTAGGTTTGTGTCCCCAAGAGCCTTACGTATGTATGTATGCAGGTTGAAACATTTAAAATGGACAAGAATACAGATAGACGTATGTATGTATGGTTGTCGAATACTCCGCTTGTCACCCTTGATGCCTGGAATGCAACTAGCTTTAAATTATAAGCTCAAAATGAAAGAGTTAAGAGTAAAGTCAACGAATTTTAATGTTTACAGACAACTCAGTTTAGTTAGTTTGTGTTAAATTTTGTTAGAGTCTATATAATTTTTTGAGACTTCTTCTTCACCAACATCTTAGTAATGCACATCGCAATCCATAGTGTAAAATAATGAGACACAAGCATTGCCTCCATAGATACGCTTATGATTATGTAAACGTATTGAAAACACGATATATACGATAATAACCATCAATAATCCAAAGCAGCACATTAGGAGCTTCTTATATGAAGACATCTTTCGGGAGCGTCGCGCTTCTTCTAAACGCTTCTTGTGACAGCAATCGCAGCAGCGCAACTGGTTAAATACTTTAATCATATCAAAACAGCACTTCCGATCGAAGTTTTGAAAAGCCTGAGACAACGCGTCTCTTAGATTCTCATCCTCACTCATTTTCCCGTTTTCGTTTCCAAGAGATTGCTTCAATTATATTTATGTGCAAGTGTTTCTTTTTTTTTCTACTATTCGAACCAAAATATTTAGACAGTAATGATACTAGCCTAAATTATTAGGCAGATTAAATTTGTTATGACAAATAAAGCAAAGCTTTCTGAGCAGCTCACTAGCAAGCTATGCGCTCCTGAAAACTCAACAGCCTATAACTCTATTTATTAGTCTTTCAGGGTAATAATAACTAACGGACATGCGATGTTGGGGCCAGCCCAAAAGCATCACGGCATGCATGCATATTGGCATAGATTTCGTTTGATGTTGTAAACTCGATTTCATTTGAAAGATAGACGTTCGAGCTATTACTGTATGTCCATGTCATGCACTCTGTGGCCAGCACTTTGTAGCAACCAAGGGTATTATGGATTTGTGCAATGTATGTAACAGGCAGAAGGAGGCGTGGCACACCATAAGTTTCATGGGAAAAAAGTCTTATCATTGACTCGGGTAGCGATTGGACTATGTCCATCTGTCCGTATGAGGGGATAAATCTCCAAGACCATAAGAGCTAGAGACACAGAATTTCACTTAAAGATGCACGTAATCCAATGTAAGATGAAGTTTGTCGAATCAAGTCGATATCTTATCCCCATCCGCCGTGACAGATTTGCCTGGTTTACAACCGCCCCATTGAGTCTATGAACTCGAAACTCCTCAGAGATGTGCGTCATGTTAATGTGCTTCTATGTTCTCAAAACGATTAAGATCCGATAAATACATCAAAAGTTTAGTCAAAAATATGCTAATTTCACCTGACCTCGCCTATAAACTGCTTCAAAATTCCACTACATGAAGATATAGATTAATGTGAGCTAGAGTTACAAAATGTGTGGAGACTCGTGTTATCCTAATTGTTAAAACTGCATCCACCTTTTTTCAATGGGACCCCCCCTTCCCCCGCAAACGCTTTACCTTTATTACTGCCACACCCTCCAATATATTGATTTGAAAATTGTGTCAGACATTTAGAAATATATTTTTGATATATGTTACAAGATTCAACGACATTGGCCCAAGAATGGGCCTGTGTTTGTATTAGGGAAGTTCTGCGAACTTTGTGCAGATATTTATATGCCTGAATTGCAATTCAAGCATGGAATATTTGAATTCACAAATGTTTTAGAAGTTGACGAGTGTTTTGATGTTTCCTTGCTAAAATCCGCCCATGAAAGCAGTTTCTCAAAAACTTACTTTTCTTCATATCTAGTTTTGGTTTCTGAATTTACCTTTGTAAGAACTATGGTGGTCCGTGTGGTGACCGGGTTAGAGAATACCACCTCAGCAGGTCAAAGCTTGTCGTATGAGGCGACTAACAATGACACTGGGTTCTTTCGAGACCGGTAGAGCTACCCCAGGCCTTTAAGGGGTTGTGCGTAGGGTTTGGGAGCCCCCACGTAAAACTACAATTCCAATGAAAGCATGTATTTACATCAGGCCGTAACCCGATAACGTGTTGTTATGGTCAGATAAGAAGAAGAAGAACTATGTGCGTTATGTTGCTATCCATAACTTCTTCAGCGATGCTCGTATCGTCAAGAAGTTTAGGTTTGTGTCCCCAAGAGCCTTACGTATGTATGTATGCAGGTTGAAACATGTAAAATGGACAAGAATACAGATAGACGTATGTATGTATGGTTGTCGAATACTCCGCTTGCCACCCTTGATGCCTGGAATGCAACTAGCTTTAAATTATAAGCTCAAAATGAAAGAGTTAAGAGTAAAGTCAACGAATTTTAATGTTTACAGACAACTCAGTTTAGTTAGTTTGTGTTAAATTTTGTTAGAGTCTATATAATTTTTTGAGACTTCTTCTTCACCAACATCTTAGTAATGCACATCGCAATCCATAGTGTAAAATAATGAGACACAAGCATTGCCTCCATAGATACGCTTATGATTATGTAAACGTATTGAAAACACGATATATACGATAATAACCATCAATAATCCAAAGCAGCACATTAGGAGCTTCTTATATGAAGACATCTTTCGGGAGCGTCGCGCTTCTTCTAAACGCTTCTTGTGACAGCAATCGCAGCAGCGCAACTGGTTAAATACTTTAATCATATCAAAACAGCACTTCCGATCGAAGTTTTGAAAAGCCTGAGACAACGCGTCTCTTAGATTCTCATCCTCACTCATTTTCCCGTTTTCGTTTCCAAGAGATTGCTTCAATTATATTTATGTGCAAGTGTTTCTTTTTTTTTCTACTATTCGAACCAAAATATTTAGACAGTAATGATACTAGCCTAAATTATTAGGCAGATTAAATTTGTTATGACAAATAAAGCAAAGCTTTCTGAGCAGCTCACTAGCAAGCTATGCGCTCCTGAAAACTCAACAGCCTATAACTCTATTTATTAGTCTTTCAGGGTAATAATAACTAACGGACATGCGATGTTGGGGCCAGCCCAAAAGCATCACGGCATGCATGCATATTGGCATAGATTTCGTTTGATGTTGTAAACTCGATTTCATTTGAAAGATAGACGTTCGAGCTATTACTGTATGTCCATGTCATGCACTCTGTGGCCAGCACTTTGTAGCAACCAAGGGTATTATGGATTTGTGCAATGTATGTAACAGGCAGAAGGAGGCGTGGCACACCATAAGTTTCATGGGAAAAAAGTCTTATCATTGACTCGGGTAGCGATTGGACTATGTCCATCTGTCCGTATGAGGGGATAAATCTCCAAGACCATAAGAGCTAGAGACACAGAATTTCACTTAAAGATGCACGTAATCCAATGTAAGATGAAGTTTGTCGAATCAAGTCGATATCTTATCCCCATCCGCCGTGACAGATTTGCCTGGTTTACAACCGCCCCATTGAGTCTATGAACTCGAAACTCCTCAGAGATGTGCGTCATGTTAATGTGCTTCTATGTTCTCAAAACGATTAAGATCCGATAAATACATCAAAAGTTTAGTCAAAAATATGCTAATTTCACCTGACCTCGCCTATAAACTGCTTCAAAATTCCACTACATGAAGATATAGATTAATGTGAGCTAGAGTTACAAAATGTGTGGAGACTCGTGTTATCCTAATTGTTAAAACTGCATCCACCTTTTTTCAATGGGACCCCCCCTTCCCCCGCAAACGCTTTACCTTTATTACTGCCACACCCTCCAATATATTGATTTGAAAATTGTGTCAGACATTTAGAAATATATTTTTGATATATGTTACAAGATTCAACGACATTGGCCCAAGAATGGGCCTGTGTTTGTATTAGGGAAGTTCTGCGAACTTTGTGCAGATATTTATATGCCTGAATTGCAATTCAAGCATGGAATATTTGAATTCACAAATGTTTTAGAAGTTGACGAGTGCTTTGATGTTTCCTTGCTAAAATCCGCCCATGAAAGCAGTTTCTCAAAAACTTACTTTTCTTCATATCTAGTTTTGGTTTCTGAATTTACCTTTGTAAGAACTATGGTGGTCCGTGTGGTGACCGGGTTAGAGAATACCACCTCAGCAGGTCAAAGCTTGTCGTATGAGGCGACTAACAATGACACTGGGTTCTTTCGAGACCGGTAGAGCTACCCCAGGCCTTTAAGGGGTTGTGCGTAGGGTTTGGGAGCCCCCACGTAAAACTACAATTCCAATGAAAGCATGTATTTACATCAGGCCGTAACCCGATAACGTGTTGTTATGGTCAGATAAGAAGAAGAAGAACTATGTGCGTTATGTTGCTATCCATAACTTCTTCAGCGATGCTCGTATCGTCAAGAAGTTTAGGTTTGTGTCCCCAAGAGCCTTACGTATGTATGTATGCAGGTTGAAACATGTAAAATGGACAAGAATACAGATAGACGTATGTATGTATGGTTGTCGAATACTCCGCTTGCCACCCTTGATGCCTGGAATGCAACTAGCTTTAAATTATAAGCTCAAAATGAAAGAGTTAAGAGTAAAGTCAACGAATTTTAATGTTTACAGACAACTCAGTTTAGTTAGTTTGTGTTAAATTTTGTTAGAGTCTATATAATTTTTTGAGACTTCTTCTTCACCAACATCTTAGTAATGCACATCGCAATCCATAGTGTAAAATAATGAGACACAAGCATTGCCTCCATAGATACGCTTATGATTATGTAAACGTATTGAAAACACGATATATACGATAATAACCATCAATAATCCAAAGCAGCACATTAGGAGCTTCTTATATGAAGACATCTTTCGGGAGCGTCGCGCTTCTTCTAAACGCTTCTTGTGACAGCAATCGCAGCAGCGCAACTGGTTAAATACTTTAATCATATCAAAACAGCACTTCCGATCGAAGTTTTGAAAAGCCTGAGACAACGCGTCTCTTAGATTCTCATCCTCACTCATTTTCCCGTTTTCGTTTCCAAGAGATTGCTTCAATTATATTTATGTGCAAGTGTTTCTTTTTTTTTCTACTATTCGAACCAAAATATTTAGACAGTAATGATACTAGCCTAAATTATTAGGCAGATTAAATTTGTTATGACAAATAAAGCAAAGCTTTCTGAGCAGCTCACTAGCAAGCTATGCGCTCCTGAAAACTCAACAGCCTATAACTCTATTTATTAGTCTTTCAGGGTAATAATAACTAACGGACATGCGATGTTGGGGCCAGCCCAAAAGCATCACGGCATGCATGCATATTGGCATAGATTTCGTTTGATGTTGTAAACTCGATTTCATTTGAAAGATAGACGTTCGAGCTATTACTGTGTGTCCATGTCATGCACTCTGTGGCCAGCACTTTGTAGCAACCAAGGGTATTATGGATTTGTGCAATGTATGTAACAGGCAGAAGGAGGCGTGGCACACCATAAGTTTCATGGGCAAAAAGTCTTATCATTGACTCGGGTAGCGATTGGACTATGTCCATCTGTCCGTATGAGGGGATAAATCTCCAAGACCATAAGAGCTAGAGACACAGAATTTCACTAAAAGATGCGCGTAATCCAATGTAAGATGAAGTTTGTCGAATCAAGTCGATATCTTATCCCCATCCGCCGTGACAGATTTGCCTGGTTTACAACCGCCCCATTGAGTCTATGAACTCGAAACTCCTCAGAGATGTGCGTCATGTTAATGTGCTTCTATGTTCCCAAAACGATTAAGATCCGATAAATACATCAAAAGTTTAGTCAAAAATATGCTAATTTCACCTGACCTAGCCTATAAACTGCTTCAAAATTCCACTACATGAAGATATAGATTAATGTGAGCTAGAGTTACAAAATGTGTGGAGACTCGTGTTATCCTAATTGTTAAAACTGCATCCACCTTTTTTCAATGGGACCCCCCCTTCCCCCGCAAACGCTTTACCTTTATTACTGCCACACCCTCCAATATATTGATTTGAAAATTGTGTCAGACGTTTAGAAATATATTTTTGATATATGTTACAAGATTCAACGACATTGGCCAAAGAATGGGCCTGTGTTTGTATTAGGGAAGTTCTGCGAACTTTGTGCAGATATTTATATACCTGAATTGCAATTCAAGCATGGAATATTTGAATTCACAAATGTTTTAGAAGTTGACTAGTGCTTTGATGTTTCCTTGCTAAAATCCGCCCATGAAAGCAGTTTCTCAAAAACTTACTTTTCTTCATATCTAGTTTTGGTTTCTGAATTTACCTTTGTAAGAACTATGGTGGTCCGTGTGGTGACCGGGTTAGAGAATACCACCTCAGCAGGTCAAAGCTTGTCGTATGAGGCGACTAACAATGACACTGGGTTCTTTCGAGACCGGTAGAGCTACCCCAGGCCTTTAAGGGGTTGTGCGTAGGGTTTGGGAGCCCCCACGTAAAACTACAATTCCAATGAAAGCATGTATTTACATCAGGCCGTAACCCGATAACGTGTTGTTATGGTCAGATAAGAAGAAGAAGAACTATGTGCGTTATGTTGCTATCCATAACTTCTTCAGCGATGCTCGTATCGTCAAGAAGTTTAGGTTTGTGTCCCCAAGAGCCTTACGTATGTATGTATGCAGGTTGAAACATGTAAAATGGACAAGAATACAGATAGACGTATGTATGTATGGTTGTCGAATACTCCGCTTGCCACCCTTGATGCCTGGAATGCAACTAGCTTTAAATTATAAGCTCAAAATGAAAGAGTTAAGAGTAAAGTCAACGAATTTTAATGTTTACAGACAACTCAGTTTAGTTAGTTTGTGTTAAATTTTGTTAGAGTCTATATAATTTTTTGAGACTTCTTCTTCACCAACATCTTAGTAATGCACATCGCAATCCATAGTGTAAAAAAATGAGACACAAGCATTGCCTCCATAGATACGCTTATGATTATGTAAACGTATTGAAAACACGATATATACGATAATAACCATCAATAATCCAAAGCAGCACATTAGGAGCTTCTTATATGAAGACATCTTTCGGGAGCGTCGCGCTTCTTCTAAACGCTTCTTGTGACAGCAATCGCAGCAGCGCAACTGGTTAAATACTTTAATCATATCAAAACAGCACTTCCGATCGAAGTTTTGAAAAGCCTGAGACAACGCGTCTCTTAGATTCTCATCCTCACTCATTTTCCCGTTTTCGTTTCCAAGAGATTGCTTCAATTATATTTATGTGCAAGTGTTTCTTTTTTTTTCTACTATTCGAACCAAAATATTTAGACAGTAATGATACTAGCCTAAATTATTAGGCAGATTAAATTTGTTATGACAAATAAAGCAAAGCTTTCTGAGCAGCTCACTAGCAAGCTATGCGCTCCTGAAAACTCAACAGCCTATAACTCTATTTATTAGTCTTTCAGGGTAATAATAACTAACGGACATGCGATGTTGGGGCCAGCCCAAAAGCATCACGGCATGCATGCATATTGGCATAGATTTCGTTTGATGTTGTAAACTCGATTTCATTTGAAAGATAGACGTTCGAGCTATTACTGTATGTCCATGTCATGCACTCTGTGGCCAGCACTTTGTAGCAACCAAGGGTATTATGGATTTGTGCAATGTATGTAACAGGCAGAAGGAGGCGTGGCACACCATAAGTTTCATGGGCAAAAAGTCTTATCATTGACTCGGGTAGCGATTGGACTATGTCCATCTGTCCGTATGAGGGGATAAATCTCCAAGACCATAAGAGCTAGAGACACAGAATTTCACTAAAAGATGCACGTAATCCAATGTAAGATGAAGTTTGTCGAATCAAGTCGATATCTTATCCCCATCCGCCGTGACAGATTTGCCTGGTTTACAATTGAGTCTATGAACTCGAAACTCCTCAGAGATGTGCGTCATGTTAATGTGCTTCTATGTTCCCAAAACGATTAAGATCCGATAAATACATCAAAAGTTTAGTCAAAAATATGCTAATTTCACCTGACCTCGCCTATAAACTGCTTCAAAATTCCACTACATGAAGATATAGATTAATGTGAGCTAGAGTTACAAAATGTGTGGAGACTCGTGTTATCCTAATTGTTAAAACTGCATCCACCTTTTTTCAATGGGACCCCCCCTTCCCCCGCAAACGCTTTACCTTTATTACTGCCACACCCTCCAATATATTGATTTGAAAATTGTGTCAGACATTTAGAAATATATTTTTGATATATGTTACAAGATTCAACGACATTGGCCCAAGAATGGGCCTGTGTTTGTATTAGGGAAGTTCTGCGAACTTTGTGCAGATATTTATATGCCTGAATTGCAATTCAAGCATGGAATATTTGAATTCACAAATGTTTTAGAAGTTGACGAGTGCTTTGATGTTTCCTTGCTAAAATCCGGCCATGAAAGCAGTTTCTCAAAAACTTACTTTTCTTCATATCTAGTTTTGGTTTCTGAATTTACCTTTGTAAGAACTATGGTGGTCCGTGTGGTGACCGGGTTAGAGAATACCACCTCAGCAGGTCAAAGCTTGTCGTATGAGGCGACTAACAATGACACTGGGTTCTTTCGAGACCGGTAGAGCTACCCCAGGCCTTTGAGGGGTTGTGCGTAGGGTTTGGGAGCCCCCACGTAAAACTACAATTCCAATGAAAGCATGTATTTACATCAGGCCGTAACCCGATAACGTGTTGTTATGGTCAGATAAGAAGAAGAAGAACTATGTGCGTTATGTTGCTATCCATAACTTCTTCAGCGATGCTCGTATCGTCAAGAAGTTTAGGTTTGTGTCCCCAAGAGCCTTACGTATGTATGTATGCAGGTTGAAACATGTAAAATGGACAAGAATACAGATAGACGTATGTATGTATGGTTGTCGAATACTCCGCTTGCCACCCTTGATGCCTGGAATGCAACTAGCTTTAAATTATAAGCTCAAAATGAAAGAGTTAAGAGTAAAGTCAACGAATTTTAATGTTTACAGACAACTCAGTTTAGTTAGTTTGTGTTAAATTTTGTTAGAGTCTATATAATTTTTTGAGACTTCTTCTTCACCAACATCTTAGTAATGCACATCGCAATCCATAGTGTAAAATAATGAGACACAAGCATTGCCTCCATAGATACGCTTATGATTATGTAAACGTATTGAAAACACGATATATACGATAATAACCATCAATAATCCAAAGCAGCACATTAGGAGCTTCTTATATGAAGATATCTTTCGGGAGCGTCGCGCTTCTTCTAAACGCTTCTTGTGACAGCAATCGCAGCAGTGCAACTGGTTAAATACTTTAATCATATCAAAACAGCACTTCCGATCGAAGTTTTGAAAAGCCTGAGACAACGCGTCTCTTAGATTCTCATCCTCACTCATTTTCCCGTTTTCGTTTCCAAGAGATTGCTTCAATTATATTTATGTGCAAGTGTTTCTTTTTTTTCTACTATTCGAACCAAAATATTTAGACAGTAATGATACTAGCCTAAATTATTAGGCAGATTAAATTTGTTATGACAAATAAAGCAAAGCTTTCTGAGCAGCTCACTAGCAAGCTATGCGCTCCTGAAAACTCAACAGCCTATAACTCTATTTATTAGTCTTTCAGGGTAATAATAACTAACGGACATGCGATGTTGGGGCCAGCCCAAAAGCATCACGGCATGCATGCATATTGGCATAGATTTCGTTTGATGTTGTAAACTCGATTTCATTTGAAAGATAGACGTTCGAGCTATTACTGTATGTCCATGTCATGCACTCTGTGGCCAGCACTTTGTAGCAACCAAGGGTATTATGGATTTGTGCAATGTATGTAACAGGCAGAAGGAGGCGTGGCACACCATAAGTTTCATGGGCAAAAAGTCTTATCATTGACTCGGGTAGCGATTGGACTATGTCCATCTGTCCGTATGAGGGGATAAATCTCCAAGACCATAAGAGCTAGAGACACAGAATTTCACTAAAAGATGCGCGTAATCCAATGTAAGATGAAGTTTGTCGAATCAAGTCGATATCTTATCCCCATCCGCCGTGACAGATTTGCCTGGTTTACAACCGCCCCATTGAGTCTATGAACTCGAAACTCCTCAGAGATGTGCGTCATGTTAATGTGCTTCTATGTTCCCAAAACGATTAAGATCCGATAAATACATCAAAAGTTTAGTCAAAAATATGCTAATTTCACCTGACCTAGCCTATAAACTGCTTCAAAATTCCACTACATGAAGATATAGATTAATGTGAGCTAGAGTTACAAAATGTGTGGAGACTCGTGTTATCCTAATTGTTAAAACTGCATCCACCTTTTTTCAATGGGACCCCTCCTTCCCCCGCAAACGCTTTACCTTTATTACTGCCACACCCTCCAATATATTGATTTGAAAATTGTGTCAGACATTTAGATATATATTTTTGATATATGTTACAAGATTCAACGACATTGGCCCAAGAATGGGCCTGTGTTTGTATTAGGGAAGTTCTGCGAACTTTGTGCAGATATTTATGTGCCTGAATTGCAATTCAAGCATGGAATATTTGAATTCACAAATGTTTTAGAAGTTGACGAGTGCTTTGATGTTTCCTTGCTAAAATCCGCCCATGAAAGCAGTTTCTCAAAAACTTACTTTTCTTCATATCTAGTTTTGGTTTCTGAATTTACCTTTGTAAGAACTATGGTGGTCCGTGTGGTGACCGGGTTAGAGAATACCACCTCAGCAGGTCAAAGCTTGTCGTATGAGGCGACTAACAATGACACTGGGTTCTTTCGAGACCGGTAGAGCTACCCCAGGCCTTTAAGGGGTTGTGCGTAGGGTTTGGGAGCCCCCACGTAAAACTACAATTCCAATGAAAGCATGTATTTACATCAGGCCGTAACCCGATAACGTGTTGTTATGGTCAGATAAGAAGAAGAAGAACTATGTGCGTTATGTTGCTATCCATAACTTCTTCAGCGATGCTCGTATCGTCAAGAAGTTTAGGTTTGTGTCCCCAAGAGCCTTACGTATGTATGTATGCAGGTTGAAACATGTAAAATGGACAAGAATACAGATAGACGTATGTATGTATGGTTGTCGAATACTCCGCTTGCCACCCTTGATGCCTGGAATGCAACTAGCTTTAAATTATAAGCTCAAAATGAAAGAGTTAAGAGTAAAGTCAACGAATTTTAATGTTTACAGACAACTCAGTTTAGTTAGTTTGTGTTAAATTTTGTTAGAGTCTATATAATTTTTTGAGACTTCTTCTTCACCAACATCTTAGTAATGCACATCGCAATCCATAGTGTAAAATAATGAGACACAAGCATTGCCTCCATAGATACGCTTATGATTATGTAAACGTATTGAAAACACGATATATACGATAATAACCATCAATAATCCAAAGCAGCACATTAGGAGCTTCTTATATGAAGACATCTTTCGGGAGCGTCGCGCTTCTTCTAAACGCTTCTTGTGACAGCAATCGCAGCAGCGCAACTGGTTAAATACTTTAATCATATCAAAACAGCACTTCCGATCGAAGTTTTGAAAAGCCTGAGACAACGCGTCTCTTAGATTCTCATCCTCACTCATTTTCCCGTTTTCGTTTCCAAGAGATTGCTTCAATTATATTTATGTGCAAGTGTTTCTTTTTTTTTCTACTATTCGAACGAAAATATTTAGACAGTAATGATACTAGCCTAAATTATTAGGCAGATTAAATTTGTTATGACAAATAAAGCAAAGCTTTCTGAGCAGCTCACTAGCAAGCTATGCGCTCCTGAAAACTCAACAGCCTATAACTCTATTTATTAGTCTTTCAGGGTAATAATAACGAACGGACATGCGATGTTGGGGCCAGCCCAAAAGCATCACGGCATGCACGCATATTGGCATAGATTTCGTTTGATGTTGTAAACTCGATTTCATTTGAAAGATAGACGTTCGAGCTATTACTGTATGTCCATGTCATGCACTCTGTGGCCAGCACTTTGTAGCAACCAAGGGTATTATGGATTTGTGCAATGTATGTAACAGGCAGAAGGAGGCGTGGCACACCATAAGTTTCATGGGCAAAAAGTCTTATCATTGACTCGGGTAGCGATTGGACTATGTCCATCTGTCCGTATGAGGGGATAAATCTCCAAGACCATAAGAGCTAGAGACACAGAATTTCACTAAAAGATGCACGTAATCCAATGTAAGATGAAGTTTGTCGAATCAAGTCGATATCTTATCCCCATCCGCCGTGACAGATTTGCCTGGTTTACAATTGAGTCTATGAACTCGAAACTCCTCAGAGATGTGCGTCATGTTAATGTGCTTCTATGTTCCCAAAACGATTAAGATCCGATAAATACATCAAAAGTTTAGTCAAAAATATGCTAATTTCACCTGACCTCGCCTATAAACTGCTTCAAAATTCCACTACATGAAGATATAGATTAATGTGAGCTAGAGTTACAAAATGTGTGGAGACTCGTGTTATCCTAATTGTTAAAACTGCATCCACCTTTTTTCAATGGGACCCCCCCTTCCCCCGCAAACGCTTTACCTTTATTACTGCCACACCCTCCAATATATTGATTTGAAAATTGTGTCAGACATTTAGAAATATATTTTTGATATATGTTACAAGATTCAACGACATTGGCCCAAGAATGGGCCTGTGTTTGTATTAGGGAAGTTCTGCGAACTTTGTGCAGATATTTATATGCCTGAATTGCAATTCAAGCATGGAATATTTGAATTCACAAATGTTTTAGAAGTTGACGAGTGCTTTGATGTTTCCTTGCTAAAATCCGCCCATGAAAGCAGTTTCTCAAAAACTTACTTTTCTTCATATCTAGTTTTGGTTTCTGAATTTACCTTTGTAAGAACTATGGTGGTCCGTGTGGTGACCGGGTTAGAGAATACCACCTCAGCAGGTCAAAGCTTGTCGTATGAGGCGACTAACAATGACACTGGGTTCTTTCGAGACCGGTAGAGCTACCCCAGGCCTTTAAGGGGTTGTGCGTAGGGTTTGGGAGCCCCCACGTAAAACTACAATTCCAATGAAAGCATGTATTTACATCAGGCCGTAACCCGATAACGTGTTGTTATGGTCAGATAAGAAGAAGAAGAACTATGTGCGTTATGTTGCTATCCATAACTTCTTCAGCGATGCTCGTATCGTCAAGAAGTTTAGGTTTGTGTCCCCAAGAGCCTTACGTATGTATGTATGCAGGTTGAAACATGTAAAATGGACAAGAATACAGATAGACGTATGTATGTATGGTTGTCGAATACTCCGCTTGTCACCCTTGATGCCTGGAATGCAACTAGCTTTAAATTATAAGCTCAAAATGAAAGAGTTAAGAGTAAAGTCAACGAATTTTAATGTTTACAGACAACTCAGTTTAGTTAGTTTGTGTTAAATTTTGTTAGAGTCTATATAATTTTTTGAGACTTCTTCTTCACCAACATCTTAGTAATGCACATCGCAATCCATAGTGTAAAATAATGAGACACAAGCATTGCCTCCATAGATACGCTTATGATTATGTAAACGTATTGAAAACACGATATATACGATAATAACCATCAATAATCCAAAGCAGCACATTAGGAGCTTCTTATATGAAGACATCTTTCGGGAGCGTCGCGCTTCTTCTAAACGCTTCTTGTGACAGCAATCGCAGCAGCGCAACTGGTTAAATACTTTAATCATATCAAAACAGCACTTCCGATCGAAGTTTTGAAAAGCCTGAGACAACGCGTCTCTTAGATTCTCATCCTCACTCATTTTCCCGTTTTCGTTTCCAAGAGATTGCTTCAATTATATTTATGTGCAAGTGTTTCTTTTTTTTTCTACTATTCGAACCAAAATATTTAGACAGTAATGATACTAGCCTAAATTATTAGGCAGATTAAATTTGTTATGACAAATAAAGCAAAGCTTTCTGAGCAGCTCACTAGCAAGCTATGCGCTCCTGAAAACTCAACAGCCTATAACTCTATTTATTAGTCTTTCAGGGTAATAATAACTAACGGATATGCGATGTTGGGGCCAGCCCAAAAGCATCACGGCATGCATGCATATTGGCATAGATTTCGTTTGATGTTGTAAACTCGATTTCATTTGAAAGATAGACGTTCGAGCTATTACTGTATGTCCATGTCATGCACTCTGTGGCCAGCACTTTGTAGCAACCAAGGGTATTATGGATTTGTGCAATGTATGTAACAGGCAGAAGGAGGCGTGGCACACCATAAGTTTCATGGGCAAAAAGTCTTATCATTGACTCGGGTAGCGATTGGACTATGTCCATCTGTCCGTATGAGGGGATAAATCTCCAAGACCATAAGAGCTAGAGACACAGAATTTCACTAAAAGATGCGCGTAATCCAATGTAAGATGAAGTTTGTCGAATCAAGTCGATATCTTATCCCCATCCGCCGTGACAGATTTGCCTGGTTTACAACCGCCCCATTGAGTCTATGAACTCGAAACTCCTCAGAGATGTGCGTCATGTTAATGTGCTTCTATGTTCCCAAAACGATTAAGATCCGATAAATACATCAAAAGTTTAGTCAAAAATATGCTAATTTCACCTGACCTAGCCTATAAACTGCTTCAAAATTCCACTACATGAAGATATAGATTAATGTGAGCTAGAGTTACAAAATGTGTGGAGACTCGTGTTATCCTAATTGTTAAAACTGCATCCACCTTTTTTCAATGGGACCCCCCTTCCCCCGCAAACGCTTTACCTTTATTACTGCCACACCCTCCAATATATTGATTTGAAAATTGTGTCAGACATTTAGATATATATTTTTGATATATGTTACAAGATTCAACGACATTGGCCCAAGAATGGGCCTGTGTTTGTATTAGGGAAGTTCTGCGAACTTTGTGCAGATATTTATGTGCCTGAATTGCAATTCAAGCATGGAATATTTGAATTCACAAATGTTTTAGAAGTTGACGAGTGCTTTGATATTTCCTTGCTAAAATCCGCCCATGAAAGCAGTTTCTCAAAAACTTACTTTTCTTCATATCTAGTTTTGGTTTCTGAATTTACCTTTGTAAGAACTATGGTGGTCCGTGTGGTGACCGGGTTAGAGAATACCACCTCAGCAGGTCAAAGCTTGTCGTATGAGGCGACTAACAATGACACTGGGTTCTTTCGAGACCGGTAGAGCTACCCCAGGCCTTTAAGGGGTTGTGCGTAGGGTTTGGGAGCCCCCACGTAAAACTACAATTCCAATGAAAGCATGTATTTACATCAGGCCGTAACCCGATAACGTGTTGTTATGGTCAGATAAAAAGAAGAAGAACTATGTGCGTTATGTTGCTATCCATAACTTCTTCAGCGATGCTCGTATCGTCAAGAAGTTTAGGTTTGTGTCCCCAAGAGCCTTACGTATGTATGTATGCAGGTTGAAACATGTAAAATGGACAAGAATACAGATAGACGTATGTATGTATGGTTGTCGAATACTCCGCTTGTCACCCTTGATGCCTGGAATGCAACTAGCTTTAAATTATAAGCTCAAAATGAAAGAGTTAAGAGTAAAGTCAACGAATTTTAATGTTTACAGACAACTCAGTTTAGTTAGTTTGTGTTAAATTTTGTTAGAGTCTATATAATTTTTTGAGACTTCTTCTTCACCAACATCTTAGTAATGCACATCGCAATCCATAGTGTAAAATAATGAGACACAAGCATTGCCTCCATAGATACGCTTATGATTATGTAAACGTATTGAAAACACGATATATACGATAATAACCATCAATAATCCAAAGCAGCACATTAGGAGCTTCTTATATGAAGACATCTTTCGGGAGCGTCGCGCTTCTTCTAAACGCTTCTTGTGACAGCAATCGCAGCAGCGCAACTGGTTAAATACTTTAATCATATCAAAACAGCACTTCCGATCGAAGTTTTGAAAAGCCTGAGACAACGCGTCTCTTAGATTCTCATCCTCACTCATTTTCCCGTTTTCGTTTCCAAGAGATTGCTTCAATTATATTTATGTGCAAGTGTTTCTTTTTTTTTCTACTATTCGAACGAAAATATTTAGACAGTAATGATACTAGCCTAAATTATTAGGCAGATTAAATTTGTTATGACAAATAAAGCAAAGCTTTCTGAGCAGCTCACTAGCAAGCTATGCGCTCCTGAAAACTCAACAGCCTATAACTCTATTTATTAGTCTTTCAGGGTAATAATAACGAACGGACATGCGATGTTGGGGCCAGCCCAAAAGCATCACGGCATGCACGCATATTGGCATAGATTTCGTTTGATGTTGTAAAGTCGATTTCATTTGAAAGATAGACGTTCGAGCTATTACTGTATGTCCATGTCATGCACTCTGTGGCCAGCACTTTGTAGCAACCAAGGGTATTATGGATTTGTGCAATGTATGTAACAGGCAGAAGGAGGCGTGGCACACCATAAGTTTCATGGGCAAAAAGTCTTATCATTGACTCGGGTAGCGATTGGACTATGTCCATCTGTCCGTATGAGGGGATAAATCTCCAAGACCATAAGAGCTAGAGACACAGAATTTCACTAAAAGATGCACGTAATCCAATGTAAGATGAAGTTTGTCGAATCAAGTCGATATCTTATCCCCATCCGCCGTGACAGATTTGCCTGGTTTACAATTGAGTCTATGAACTCGAAACTCCTCAGAGATGTGCGTCATGTTAATGTGCTTCTATGTTCCCAAAACGATTAAGATCCGATAAATACATCAAAAGTTTAGTCAAAAATATGCTAATTTCACCTGACCTCGCCTATAAACTGCTTCAAAATTCCACTACATGAAGATATAGATTAATGTGAGCTAGAGTTACAAAATGTGTGGAGACTCGTGTTATCCTAATTGTTAAAACTGCATCCACCTTTTTTCAATGGGACCCCCCCTTCCCCCGCAAACGCTTTACCTTTATTACTGCCACACCCTCCAATATATTGATTTGAAAATTGTGTCAGACATTTAGAAATATATTTTTGATATATGTTACAAGATTCAACGACATTGGCCCAAGAATGGGCCTGTGTTTGTATTAGGGAAGTTCTGCGAACTTTGTGCAGATATTTATATGCCTGAATTTCAATTCAAGCATGGAATATTTGAATTCACAAATGTTTTAGAAGTTGACGAGTGCTTTGATGTTTCCTTGCTAAAATCCGCCCATGAAAGCAGTTTCTCAAAAACTTACTTTTCTTCATATCTAGTTTTGGTTTCTGAATTTACCTTTGTAAGAACTATGGTGGTCCGTGTGGTGACCGGGTTAGAGAATACCACCTCAGCAGGTCAAAGCTTGTCGTATGAGGCGACTAACAATGACACTGGGTTCTTTCGAGACCGGTAGAGCTACCCCAGGCCTTTGAGGGGTTGTGCGTAGGGTTTGGGAGCCCCCACGTAAAACTACAATTCCAATGAAAGCATGTATTTACATCAGGCCGTAACCCGATAACGTGTTGTTATGGTCAGATAAGAAGAAGAAGAACTATGTGCGTTATGTTGCTATCCATAACTTCTTCAGCGATGCTCGTATCGTCAAGAAGTTTAGGTTTGTGTCCCCAAGAGCCTTACGTATGTATGTATGCAGGTTGAAACATGTAAAATGGACAAGAATACAGATAGACGTATGTATGTATGGTTGTCGAATACTCCGCTTGCCACCCTTGATGCCTGGAATGCAACTAGCTTTAAATTATAAGCTCAAAATGAAAGAGTTAAGAGTAAAGTCAACGAATTTTAATGTTTACAGACAACTCAGTTTAGTTAGTTTGTGTTAAATTTTGTTAGAGTCTATATAATTTTTTGAGACTTCTTCTTCACCAACATCTTAGTAATGCACATCGCAATCCATAGTGTAAAATAATGAGACACAAGCATTGCCTCCATAGATACGCTTATGATTATGTAAACGTATTGAAAACACGATATATACGATAATAACCATCAATAATCCAAAGCAGCACATTAGGAGCTTCTTATATGAAGACATCTTTCGGGAGCGTCGCGCTTCTTCTAAACGCTTCTTGTGACAGCAATCGCAGCAGCGCAACTGGTTAAATACTTTAATCATATCAAAACAGCACTTCCGATCGAAGTTTTGAAAAGCCTGAGACAACGCGTCTCTTAGATTCTCATCCTCACTCATTTTCCCGTTTTCGTTTCCAAGAGATTGCTTCAATTATATTTATGTGCAAGTGTTTCTTTTTTTTTCTACTATTCGAACCAAAATATTTAGACAGTAATGATACTAGCCTAAATTATTAGGCAGATTAAATTTGTTATGACAAATAAAGCAAAGCTTTCTGAGCAGCTCACTAGCAAGCTATGCGCTCCTGAAAACTCAACAGCCTATAACTCTATTTATTAGTCTTTCAGGGTAATAATAACTAACGGACATGCGATGTTGGGGCCAGCCCAAAAGCATCACGGCATGCATGCATATTGGCATAGATTTCGTTTGATGTTGTAAACTCGATTTCATTTGAAAGATAGACGTTCGAGCTATTACTGTATGTCCATGTCATGCACTCTGTGGCCAGCACTTTGTAGCAACCAAGGGTATTATGGATTTGTGCAATGTATGTAACAGGCAGAAGGAGGCGTGGCACACCATAAGTTTCATGGGAAAAAAGTCTTATCATTGACTCGGGTAGCGATTGGACTATGTCCATCTGTCCGTATGAGGGGATAAATCTCCAAGACCATAAGAGCTAGAGACACAGAATTTCACTTAAAGATGCACGTAATCCAATGTAAGATGAAGTTTGTCGAATCAAGTCGATATCTTATCCCCATCCGCCGTGACAGATTTGCCTGGTTTACAACCGCCCCATTGAGTCTATGAACTCGAAACTCCTCAGAGATGTGCGTCATGTTAATGTGCTTCTATGTTCTCAAAACGATTAAGATCCGATAAATACATCAAAAGTTTAGTCAAAAATATGCTAATTTCACCTGACCTCGCCTATAAACTGCTTCAAAATTCCACTACATGAAGATATAGATTAATGTGAGCTAGAGTTACAAAATGTGTGGAGACTCGTGTTATCCTAATTGTTAAAACTGCATCCACCTTTTTTCAATGGGACCCCCCCTTCCCCCGCAAACGCTTTACCTTTATTACTGCCACACCCTCCAATATATTGATTTGAAAATTGTGTCAGACATTTAGAAATATATTTTTGATATATGTTA
This sequence comes from Chymomyza caudatula, assembly GCA_035041775.1. Lineage (NCBI taxonomy): Eukaryota > Metazoa > Arthropoda > Insecta > Diptera > Drosophilidae > Chymomyza > Chymomyza caudatula. Next base: position 5,979,078 of record JAWNKW010000150.1, read on the forward strand.
CAAGATTCAACGACATTGGCCCAAGAATGGGCCTGTGTTTGTATTAGGGAAGTTCTGCGAACTTTGTGCAGATATTTATATGCCTGAATTGCAATTCAAGCATGGAATATTTGAATTCACAAATGTTTTAGAAGTTGACGAGTGTTTTGATGTTTCCTTGCTAAAATCCGCCCATGAAAGCAGTTTCTCAAAAACTTACTTTTCTTCATATCTAGTTTTGGTTTCTGAATTTACCTTTGTAAGAACTATGGTGGTCCGTGTGGTGACCGGGTTAGAGAATACCACCTCAGCAGGTCAAAGCTTGTCGTATGAGGCGACTAACAATGACACTGGGTTCTTTCGAGACCGGTAGAGCTACCCCAGGCCTTTAAGGGGTTGTGCGTAGGGTTTGGGAGCCCCCACGTAAAACTACAATTCCAATGAAAGCATGTATTTACATCAGGCCGTAACCCGATAACGTGTTGTTATGGTCAGATAAGAAGAAGAAGAACTATGTGCGTTATGTTGCTATCCATAACTTCTTCAGCGATGCTCGTATCGTCAAGAAGTTTAGGTTTGTGTCCCCAAGAGCCTTACGTATGTATGTATGCAGGTTGAAACATGTAAAATGGACAAGAATACAGATAGACGTATGTATGTATGGTTGTCGAATACTCCGCTTGCCACCCTTGATGCCTGGAATGCAACTAGCTTTAAATTATAAGCTCAAAATGAAAGAGTTAAGAGTAAAGTCAACGAATTTTAATGTTTACAGACAACTCAGTTTAGTTAGTTTGTGTTAAATTTTGTTAGAGTCTATATAATTTTTTGAGACTTCTTCTTCACCAACATCTTAGTAATGCACATCGCAATCCATAGTGTAAAATAATGAGACACAAGCATTGCCTCCATAGATACGCTTATGATTATGTAAACGTATTGAAAACACGATATATACGATAATAACCATCAATAATCCAAAGCAGCACATTAGGAGCTTCTTATATGAAGACATCTTTCGGGAGCGTCGCGCTTCTTCTAAACGCTTCTTGTGACAGCAATCGCAGCAGCGCAACTGGTTAAATACTTTAATCATATCAAAACAGCACTTCCGATCGAAGTTTTGAAAAGCCTGAGACAACGCGTCTCTTAGATTCTCATCCTCACTCATTTTCCCGTTTTCGTTTCCAAGAGATTGCTTCAATTATATTTATGTGCAAGTGTTTCTTTTTTTTTCTACTATTCGAACCAAAATATTTAGACAGTAATGATACTAGCCTAAATTATTAGGCAGATTAAATTTGTTATGACAAATAAAGCAAAGCTTTCTGAGCAGCTCACTAGCAAGCTATGCGCTCCTGAAAACTCAACAGCCTATAACTCTATTTATTAGTCTTTCAGGGTAATAATAACTAACGGACATGCGATGTTGGGGCCAGCCCAAAAGCATCACGGCATGCATGCATATTGGCATAGATTTCGTTTGATGTTGTAAACTCGATTTCATTTGAAAGATAGACGTTCGAGCTATTACTGTATGTCCATGTCATGCACTCTGTGGCCAGCACTTTGTAGCAACCAAGGGTATTATGGATTTGTGCAATGTATGTAACAGGCAGAAGGAGGCGTGGCACACCATAAGTTTCATGGGCAAAAAGTCTTATCATTGACTCGGGTAGCGATTGGACTATGTCCATCTGTCCGTATGAGGGGATAAATCTCCAAGACCATAAGAGCTAGAGACACAGAATTTCACTAAAAGATCCAATGTAAGATGAAGTTTGTCGAATCAAGTCGATATCTTATCCCCATCCGCCGTGACAGATTTGCCTGGTTTACAACCGCCCCATTGAGTCTATGAACTCGAAACTCCTCAGAGATGTGCGTCATGTTAATGTGCTTCTATGTTCTCAAAACGATTAAGATCCGATAAATACATCAAAAGTTTAGTCAAAAATATGCTAATTTCACCTGACCTCGCCTATAAACTGCTTCAAAATTCCACTACATGAAGATATAGATTAATGTGAGCTAGAGTTACAAAATGTGTGGAGACTCGTGTTATCCTAATTGTTAAAACTGCATCCACCTTTTTTCAATGGGACCCCCCCTTCCCCCGCAAACGCTTTACCTTTATTACTGCCACACCCTCCAATATATTGATTTGAAAATTGTGTCAGACATTTAGAAATATATTTTTGATATATGTTACAAGATTCAACGACATTGGCCCAAGAATGGGCCTGTGTTTGTATTAGGGAAGTTCTGCGAACTTTGTGCAGATATTTATATGCCTGAATTGCAATTCAAGCATGGAATATTTGAATTCACAAATGTTTTAGAAGTTGACGAGTGTTTTGATGTTTCCTTGCTAAAATCCGCCCATGAAAGCAGTTTCTCAAAAACTTACTTTTCTTCATATCTAGTTTTGGTTTCTGAATTTACCTTTGTAAGAACTATGGTGGTCCGTGTGGTGACCGGGTTAGAGAATACCACCTCAGCAGGTCAAAGCTTGTCGTATGAGGCGACTAACAATGACACTGGGTTCTTTCGAGACCGGTAGAGCTACCCCAGGCCTTTAAGGGGTTGTGCGTAGGGTTTGGGAGCCCCCACGTAAAACTACAATTCCAATGAAAGCATGTATTTACATCAGGCCGTAACCCGATAACGTGTTGTTATGGTCAGATAAGAAGAAGAAGAACTATGTGCGTTATGTTGCTATCCATAACTTCTTCAGCGATGCTCGTATCGTCAAGAAGTTTAGGTTTGTGTCCCCAAGAGCCTTACGTATGTTTGTATGCAGGTTGAAACATGTAAAATGGACAAGAATACAGATAGACGTATGTATGTATGGTTGTCGAATACTCCGCTTGCCACCCTTGATGCCTGGAATGCAACTAGCTTTAAATTATAAGCTCAAAATGAAAGAGTTAAGAGTAAAGTCAACGAATTTTAATGTTTACAGACAACTCAGTTTAGTTAGTTTGTGTTAAATTTTGTTAGAGTCTATATAATTTTTTGAGACTTCTTCTTCACCAACATCTTAGTAATGCACATCGCAATCCATAGTGTAAAATAATGAGACACAAGCATTGCCTCCATAGATACGCTTATGATTATGTAAACGTATTGAAAACACGATATATACGATAATAACCATCAATAATCCAAAGCAGCACATTAGGAGCTTCTTATATGAAGACATCTTTCGGGAGCGTCGCGCTTCTTCTAAACGCTTCTTGTGACAGCAATCGCAGCAGCGCAACTGGTTAAATACTTTAATCATATCAAAACAGCACTTCCGATCGAAGTTTTGAAAAGCCTGAGACAACGCGTCTCTTAGATTCTCATCCTCACTCATTTTACCGTTTTCGTTTCCAAGAGATTGCTTCAATTATATTTATGTGCAAGTGTTTCTTTTTTTTTCTACTATTCGAACCAAAATATTTAGACAGTAATGATACTAGCCTAAATTATTAGGCAGATTAAATTTGTTATGACAAATAAAGCAAAGCTTTCTGAGCAGCTCACTAGCAAGCTATGCGCTCCTGAAAACTCAACAGCCTATAACTCTATTTATTAGTCTTTCAGGGTAATAATAACTAACGGACATGCGATGTTGGGGCCAGCCCAAAAGCATCACGGCATGCATGCATATTGGCATAGATTTCGTTTGATGTTGTAAACTCGATTTCATTTGAAAGATAGACGTTCGAGCTATTACTGTATGTCCATGTCATGCACTCTGTGGCCAGCACTTTGTAGCAACCAAGGGTATTATGGATTTGTGCAATGTATGTAACAGGCAGAAGGAGGCGTGGCACACCATAAGTTTCATGGGCAAAAAGTCTTATCATTGACTCGGGTAGCGATTGGACTATGTCCATCTGTCCGTATGAGGGGATAAATCTCCAAGACCATAAGAGCTAGAGACACAGAATTTCACTAAAAGATCCAATGTAAGATGAAGTTTGTCGAATCAAGTCGATATCTTATCCCCATCCGCCGTGACAGATTTGCCTGGTTTACAACCGCCCCATTGAGTCTATGAACTCGAAACTCCTCAGAGATGTGCGTCATGTTAATGTGCTTCTATGTTCCCAAAACGATTAAGATCCGATAAATACATCAAAAGTTTAGTCAAAAATATGCTAATTTCACCTGACCTAGCCTATAAACTGCTTCAAAATTCCACTACATGAAGATATAGATTAATGTGAGCTAGAGTTACAAAATGTGTGGAGACTCGTGTTATCCTAATTGTTAAAACTGCATCCACCTTTTTTCAATGGGACCCCTCCTTCCCCCGCAAACGCTTTACCTTTATTACTGCCACACCCTCCAATATATTGATTTGAAAATTGTGTCAGACATTTAGATATATATTTTTGATATATGTTACAAGATTCAACGACATTGGCCCAAGAATGGGCCTGTGTTTGTATTAGGGAAGTTCTGCGAACTTTGTGCAGATATTTATGTGCCTGAATTGCAATTCAAGCATGGAATATTTGAATTCACAAATTTTTTAGAAGTTGACGAGTGCTTTGATGTTTCCTTGCTAAAATCCGCCCATGAAAGCAGTTTCTCAAAAACTTACTTTTCTTCATATCTAGTTTTGGTTTCTGAATTTACCTTTGTAAGAACTATGGTGGTCCGTGTGGTGACCGGGTTAGAGAATACCACCTCAGCAGGTCAAAGCTTGTCGTATGAGGCGACTAACAATGACACTGGGTTCTTTCGAGACCGGTAGAGCTACCCCAGGCCTTTAAGGGGTTGTGCGTAGGGTTTGGGAGCCCCCACGTAAAACTACAATTCCAATGAAAGCATGTATTTACATCAGGCCGTAATCCGATAACGTGTTGTTATGGTCAGATAAGAAGAAGAAGAACTATGTGCGTTATGTTGCTATCCATAACTTCTTCAGCGATGCTCGTATCGTCAAGAAGTTTAGGTTTGTGTCCCCAAGAGCCTTACGTATGTATGTATGCAGGTTGAAACATTTAAAATGGACAAGAATACAGATAGACGTATGTATGTATGGTTGTCGAATACTCCGCTTGTCACCCTTGATGCCTGGAATGCAACTAGCTTTAAATTATAAGCTCAAAATGAAAGAGTTAAGAGTAAAGTCAACGAATTTTAATGTTTACAGACAACTCAGTTTAGTTAGTTTGTGTTAAATTTTGTTAGAGTCTATATAATTTTTTGAGACTTCTTCTTCACCAACATCTTAGTAATGCACATCGCAATCCATAGTGTAAAATAATGAGACACAAGCATTGCCTCCATAGATACGCTTATGATTATGTAAACGTATTGAAAACACGATATATACGATAATAACCATCAATAATCCAAAGCAGCACATTAGGAGCTTCTTATATGAAGACATCTTTCGGGAGCGTCGCGCTTCTTCTAAACGCTTCTTGTGACAGCAATCGCAGCAGCGCAACTGGTTAAATACTTTAATCATATCAAAACAGCACTTCCGATCGAAGTTTTGAAAAGCCTGAGACAACGCGTCTCTTAGATTCTCATCCTCACTCATTTTCCCGTTTTCGTTTCCAAGAGATTGCTTCAATTATATTTATGTGCAAGTGTTTCTTTTTTTTTCTACTATTCGAACCAAAATATTTAGACAGTAATGATACTAGCCTAAATTATTAGGCAGATTAAATTTGTTATGACAAATAAAGCAAAGCTTTCTGAGCAGCTCACTAGCAAGCTATGCGCTCCTGAAAACTCAACAGCCTATAACTCTATTTATTAGTCTTTCAGGGTAATAATAACTAACGGACATGCGATGTTGGGGCCAGCCCAAAAGCATCACGGCATGCATGCATATTGGCATAGATTTCGTTTGATGTTGTAAACTCGATTTCATTTGAAAGATAGACGTTCGAGCTATTACTGTATGTCCATGTCATGCACTCTGTGGCCAGCACTTTGTAGCAACCAAGGGTATTATGGATTTGTGCAATGTATGTAACAGGCAGAAGGAGGCGTGGCACACCATAAGTTTCATGGGAAAAAAGTCTTATCATTGACTCGGGTAGCGATTGGACTATGTCCATCTGTCCGTATGAGGGGATAAATCTCCAAGACCATAAGAGCTAGAGACACAGAATTTCACTTAAAGATGCACGTAATCCAATGTAAGATGAAGTTTGTCGAATCAAGTCGATATCTTATCCCCATCCGCCGTGACAGATTTGCCTGGTTTACAACCGCCCCATTGAGTCTATGAACTCGAAACTCCTCAGAGATGTGCGTCATGTTAATGTGCTTCTATGTTCTCAAAACGATTAAGATCCGATAAATACATCAAAAGTTTAGTCAAAAATATGCTAATTTCACCTGACCTCGCCTATAAACTGCTTCAAAATTCCACTACATGAAGATATAGATTAATGTGAGCTAGAGTTACAAAATGTGTGGAGACTCGTGTTATCCTAATTGTTAAAACTGCATCCACCTTTTTTCAATGGGACCCCCCCTTCCCCCGCAAACGCTTTACCTTTATTACTGCCACACCCTCCAATATATTGATTTGAAAATTGTGTCAGACATTTAGAAATATATTTTTGATATATGTTACAAGATTCAACGACATTGGCCCAAGAATGGGCCTGTGTTTGTATTAGGGAAGTTCTGCGAACTTTGTGCAGATATTTATATGCCTGAATTGCAATTCAAGCATGGAATATTTGAATTCACAAATGTTTTAGAAGTTGACGAGTGTTTTGATGTTTCCTTGCTAAAATCCGCCCATGAAAGCAGTTTCTCAAAAACTTACTTTTCTTCATATCTAGTTTTGGTTTCTGAATTTACCTTTGTAAGAACTATGGTGGTCCGTGTGGTGACCGGGTTAGAGAATACCACCTCAGCAGGTCAAAGCTTGTCGTATGAGGCGACTAACAATGACACTGGGTTCTTTCGAGACCGGTAGAGCTACCCCAGGCCTTTAAGGGGTTGTGCGTAGGGTTTGGGAGCCCCCACGTAAAACTACAATTCCAATGAAAGCATGTATTTACATCAGGCCGTAACCCGATAACGTGTTGTTATGGTCAGATAAGAAGAAGAAGAACTATGTGCGTTATGTTGCTATCCATAACTTCTTCAGCGATGCTCGTATCGTCAAGAAGTTTAGGTTTGTGTCCCCAAGAGCCTTACGTATGTATGTATGCAGGTTGAAACATGTAAAATGGACAAGAATACAGATAGACGTATGTATGTATGGTTGTCGAATACTCCGCTTGCCACCCTTGATGCCTGGAATGCAACTAGCTTTAAATTATAAGCTCAAAATGAAAGAGTTAAGAGTAAAGTCAACGAATTTTAATGTTTACAGACAACTCAGTTTAGTTAGTTTGTGTTAAATTTTGTTAGAGTCTATATAATTTTTTGAGACTTCTTCTTCACCAACATCTTAGTAATGCACATCGCAATCCATAGTGTAAAATAATGAGACACAAGCATTGCCTCCATAGATACGCTTATGATTATGTAAACGTATTGAAAACACGATATATACGATAATAACCATCAATAATCCAAAGCAGCACATTAGGAGCTTCTTATATGAAGACATCTTTCGGGAGCGTCGCGCTTCTTCTAAACGCTTCTTGTGACAGCAATCGCAGCAGCGCAACTGGTTAAATACTTTAATCATATCAAAACAGCACTTCCGATCGAAGTTTTGAAAAGCCTGAGACAACGCGTCTCTTAGATTCTCATCCTCACTCATTTTCCCGTTTTCGTTTCCAAGAGATTGCTTCAATTATATTTATGTGCAAGTGTTTCTTTTTTTTTCTACTATTCGAACCAAAATATTTAGACAGTAATGATACTAGCCTAAATTATTAGGCAGATTAAATTTGTTATGACAAATAAAGCAAAGCTTTCTGAGCAGCTCACTAGCAAGCTATGCGCTCCTGAAAACTCAACAGCCTATAACTCTATTTATTAGTCTTTCAGGGTAATAATAACTAACGGACATGCGATGTTGGGGCCAGCCCAAAAGCATCACGGCATGCATGCATATTGGCATAGATTTCGTTTGATGTTGTAAACTCGATTTCATTTGAAAGATAGACGTTCGAGCTATTACTGTATGTCCATGTCATGCACTCTGTGGCCAGCACTTTGTAGCAACCAAGGGTATTATGGATTTGTGCAATGTATGTAACAGGCAGAAGGAGGCGTGGCACACCATAAGTTTCATGGGCAAAAAGTCTTATCATTGACTCGGGTAGCGATTGGACTATGTCCATCTGTCCGTATGAGGGGATAAATCTCCAAGACCATAAGAGCTAGAGACACAGAATTTCACTAAAGATGCCGTAATCCAATGTAAGATGAAGTTTGTCGAATCAAGTCGATATCTTATCCCCATCCGCCGTGACAGATTTGCCTGGTTTACAACCGCCCCATTGAGTCTATGAACTCGAAACTCCTCAGAGATGTGCGTCATGTTAATGTGCTTCTATGTTCTCAAAACGATTAAGATCCGATAAATACATCAAAAGTTTAGTCAAAAATATGCTAATTTCACCTGACCTCGCCTATAAACTGCTTCAAAATTCCACTACATGAAGATATAGATTAATGTGAGCTAGAGTTACAAAATGTGTGGAGACTCGTGTTATCCTAATTGTTAAAACTGCATCCACCTTTTTTCAATGGGACCCCCCCTTCCCCCGCAAACGCTTTACCTTTATTACTGCCACACCCTCCAATATATTGATTTGAAAATTGTGTCAGACATTTAGAAATATATTTTTGATATATGTTACAAGATTCAACGACATTGGCCCAAGAATGGGCCTGTGTTTGTATTAGGGAAGTTCTGCGAACTTTGTGCAGATATTTATATGCCTGAATTGCAATTCAAGCATGGAATATTTGAATTCACAAATGTTTTAGAAGTTGACGAGTGCTTTGATGTTTCCTTGCTAAAATCCGCCCATGAAAGCAGTTTCTCAAAAACTTACTTTTCTTCATATCTAGTTTTGGTTTCTGAATTTACCTTTGTAAGAACTATGGTGGTCCGTGTGGTGACCGGGTTAGAGAATACCACCTCAGCAGGTCAAAGCTTGTCGTATGAGGCGACTAACAATGACACTGGGTTCTTTCGAGACCGGTAGAGCTACCCCAGGCCTTTAAGGGGTTGTGCGTAGGGTTTGGGAGCCCCCACGTAAAACTACAATTCCAATGAAAGCATGTATTTACATCAGGCCGTAACCCGATAACGTGTTGTTATGGTCAGATAAGAAGAAGAAGAACTATGTGCGTTATGTTGCTATCCATAACTTCTTCAGCGATGCTCGTATCGTCAAGAAGTTTAGGTTTGTGTCCCCAAGAGCCTTACGTATGTATGTATGCAGGTTGAAACATGTAAAATGGACAAGAATACAGATAGACGTATGTATGTATGGTTGTCGAATACTCCGCTTGCCACCCTTGATGCCTGGAATGCAACTAGCTTTAAATTATAAGCTCAAAATGAAAGAGTTAAGAGTAAAGTCAACGAATTTTAATGTTTACAGACAACTCAGTTTAGTTAGTTTGTGTTAAATTTTGTTAGAGTCTATATAATTTTTTGAGACTTCTTCTTCACCAACATCTTAGTAATGCACATCGCAATCCATAGTGTAAAATAATGAGACACAAGCATTGCCTCCATAGATACGCTTATGATTATGTAAACGTATTGAAAACACGATATATACGATAATAACCATCAATAATCCAAAGCAGCACATTAGGAGCTTCTTATATGAAGACATCTTTCGGGAGCGTCGCGCTTCTTCTAAACGCTTCTTGTGACAGCAATCGCAGCAGCGCAACTGGTTAAATACTTTAATCATATCAAAACAGCACTTCCGATCGAAGTTTTGAAAAGCCTGAGACAACGCGTCTCTTAGATTCTCATCCTCACTCATTTTCCCGTTTTCGTTTCCAAGAGATTGCTTCAATTATATTTATGTGCAAGTGTTTCTTTTTTTTTCTACTATTCGAACCAAAATATTTAGACAGTAATGATACTAGCCTAAATTATTAGGCAGATTAAATTTGTTATGACAAATAAAGCAAAGCTTTCTGAGCAGCTCACTAGCAAGCTATGCGCTCCTGAAAACTCAACAGCCTATAACTCTATTTATTAGTCTTTCAGGGTAATAATAACTAACGGACATGCGATGTTGGGGCCAGCCCAAAAGCATCACGGCATGCATGCATATTGGCATAGATTTCGTTTGATGTTGTAAACTCGATTTCATTTGAAAGATAGACGTTCGAGCTATTACTGTATGTCCATGTCATGCACTCTGTGGCCAGCACTTTGTAGCAACCAAGGGTATTATGGATTTGTGCAATGTATGTAACAGGCAGAAGGAGGCGTGGCACACCATAAGTTTCATGGGCAAAAAGTCTTATCATTGACTCGGGTAGCGATTGGACTATGTCCATCTGTCCGTATGAGGGGATAAATCTCCAAGACCATAAGAGCTAGAGACACAGAATTTCACTAAAAGATGCGCGTAATCCAATGTAAGATGAAGTTTGTCGAATCAAGTCGATATCTTATCCCCATCCGCCGTGACAGATTTGCCTGGTTTACAACCGCCCCATTGAGTCTATGAACTCGAAACTCCTCAGAGATGTGCGTCATGTTAATGTGCTTCTATGTTCCCAAAACGATTAAGATCCGATAAATACATCAAAAGTTTAGTCAAAAATATGCTAATTTCACCTGACCTAGCCTATAAACTGCTTCAAAATTCCACTACATGAAGATATAGATTAATGTGAGCTAGAGTTACAAAATGTGTGGAGACTCGTGTTATCCTAATTGTTAAAACTGCATCCACCTTTTTTCAATGGGACCCCTCCTTCCCCCGCAAACGCTTTACCTTTATTACTGCCACACCCTCCAATATATTGATTTGAAAATTGTGTCAGACATTTAGATATATATTTTTGATATATGTTACAAGATTCAACGACATTGGCCCAAGAATGGGCCTGTGTTTGTATTAGGGAAGTTCTGCGAACTTTGTGCAGATATTTATGTGCCTGAATTGCAATTCAAGCATGGAATATTTGAATTCACAAATGTTTTAGAAGTTGACGAGTGCTTTGATGTTTCCTTGCTAAAATCCGCCCATGAAAGCAGTTTCTCAAAAACTTACTTTTCTTCATATCTAGTTTTGGTTTCTGAATTTACCTTTGTAAGAACTATGGTGGTCCGTGTGGTGACCGGGTTAGAGAATACCACCTCAGCAGGTCAAAGCTTGTCGTATGAGGCGACTAACAATGACACTGGGTTCTTTCGAGACCGGTAGAGCTACCCCAGGCCTTTAAGGGGTTGTGCGTAGGGTTTGGGAGCCCCCACGTAAAACTACAATTCCAATGAAAGCATGTATTTACATCAGGCCGTAACCCGATAACGTGTTGTTATGGTCAGATAAGAAGAAGAAGAACTATGTGCGTTATGTTGCTATCCATAACTTCTTCAGCGATGCTCGTATCGTCAAGAAGTTTAGGTTTGTGTCCCCAAGAGCCTTACGTATGTATGTATGCAGGTTGAAACATGTAAAATGGACAAGAATACAGATAGACGTATGTATGTATGGTTGTCGAATACTCCGCTTGTCACCCTTGATGCCTGGAATGCAACTAGCTTTAAATTATAAGCTCAAAATGAAAGAGTTAAGAGTAAAGTCAACGAATTTTAATGTTTACAGACAACTCAGTTTAGTTAGTTTGTGTTAAATTTTGTTAGAGTCTATATAATTTTTTGAGACTTCTTCTTCACCAACATCTTAGTAATGCACATCGCAATCCATAGTGTAAAATAATGAGACACAAGCATTGCCTCCATAGATACGCTTATGATTATGTAAACGTATTGAAAACACGATATATACGATAATAACCATCAATAATCCAAAGCAGCACATTAGGAGCTTCTTATATGAAGACATCTTTCGGGAGCGTCGCGCTTCTTCTAAACGCTTCTTGTGACAGCAATCGCAGCAGCGCAACTGGTTAAATACTTTAATCATATCAAAACAGCACTTCCGATCGAAGTTTTGAAAAGCCTGAGACAACGCGTCTCTTAGATTCTCATCCTCACTCATTTTCCCGTTTTCGTTTCCAAGAGATTGCTTCAATTATATTTATGTGCAAGTGTTTCTTTTTTTTTTCTACTATTCGAACGAAAATATTTAGACAGTAATGATACTAGCCTAAATTATTAGGCAGATTAAATTTGTTATGACAAATAAAGCAAAGCTTTCTGAGCAGCTCACTAGCAAGCTATGCGCTCCTGAAAACTCAACAGCCTATAACTCTATTTATTAGTCTTTCAGGGTAATAATAACGAACGGACATGCGATGTTGGGGCCAGCCCAAAAGCATCACGGCATGCACGCATATTGGCATAGATTTCGTTTGATGTTGTAAACTCGATTTCATTTGAAAGATAGACGTTCGAGCTATTACTGTATGTCCATGTCATGCACTCTGTGGCCAGCACTTTGTAGCAACCAAGGGTATTATGGATTTGTGCAATGTATGTAACAGGCAGAAGGAGGCGTGGCACACCATAAGTTTCATGGGCAAAAAGTCTTATCATTGACTCGGGTAGCGATTGGACTATGTCCATCTGTCCGTATGAGGGGATAAATCTCCAAGACCATAAGAGCTAGAGACACAGAATTTCACTAAAAGATGCACGTAATCCAATGTAAGATGAAGTTTGTCGAATCAAGTCGATATCTTATCCCCATCCGCCGTGACAGATTTGCCTGGTTTACAATTGAGTCTATGAACTCGAAACTCCTCAGAGATGTGCGTCATGTTAATGTGCTTCTATGTTCCCAAAACGATTAAGATCCGATAAATACATCAAAAGTTTAGTCAAAAATATGCTAATTTCACCTGACCTCGCCTATAAACTGCTTCAAAATTCCACTACATGAAGATATAGATTAATGTGAGCTAGAGTTACAAAATGTGTGGAGACTCGTGTTATCCTAATTGTTAAAACTGCATCCACCTTTTTTCAATGGGACCCCCCCTTCCCCCGCAAACGCTTTACCTTTATTACTGCCACACCCTCCAATATATTGATTTGAAAATTGTGTCAGACATTTAGAAATATATTTTTGATATATGTTACAAGATTCAACGACATTGGCCCAAGAATGGGCCTGTGTTTGTATTAGGGAAGTTCTGCGAACTTTGTGCAGATATTTATATGCCTGAATTGCAATTCAAGCATGGAATATTTGAATTCACAAATGTTTTAGAAGTTGACGAGTGCTTTGATGTTTCCTTGCTAAAATCCGCCCATGAAAGCAGTTTCTCAAAAACTTACTTTTCTTCATATCTAGTTTTGGTTTCTGAATTTACCTTTGTAAGAACTATGGTGGTCCGTGTGGTGACCGGGTTAGAGAATACCACCTCAGCAGGTCAAAGCTTGTCGTATGAGGCGACTAACAATGACACTGGGTTCTTTCGAGACCGGTAGAGCTACCCCAGGCCTTTAAGGGGTTGTGCGTAGGGTTTGGGAGCCCCCACGTAAAACTACAATTCCAATGAAAGCATGTATTTACATCAGGCCGTAACCCGATAACGTGTTGTTATGGTCAGATAAGAAGAAGAAGAACTATGTGCGTTATGTTGCTATCCATAACTTCTTCAGCGATGCTCGTATCGTCAAGAAGTTTAGGTTTGTGTCCCCAAGAGCCTTACGTATGTATGTATGCAGGTTGAAACATGTAAAATGGACAAGAATACAGATAGACGTATGTATGTATGGTTGTCGAATACTCCGCTTGCCACCCTTGATGCCTGGAATGCAACTAGCTTTAAATTATAAGCTCAAAATGAAAGAGTTAAGAGTAAAGTCAACGAATTTTAATGTTTACAGACAACTCAGTTTAGTTAGTTTGTGTTAAATTTTGTTAGAGTCTATATAATTTTTTGAGACTTCTTCTTCACCAACATCTTAGTAATGCACATCGCAATCCATAGTGTAAAATAATGAGACACAAGCATTGCCTCCATAGATACGCTTATGATTATGTAAACGTATTGAAAACACGATATATACGATAATAACCATCAATAATCCAAAGCAGCACATTAGGAGCTTCTTATATGAAGACATCTTTCGGGAGCGTCGCGCTTCTTCTAAACGCTTCTTGTGACAGCAATCGCAGCAGCGCAACTGGTTAAATACTTTAATCATATCAAAACAGCACTTCCGATCGAAGTTTTGAAAAGCCTGAGACAACGCGTCTCTTAGATTCTCATCCTCACTCATTTTCCCGTTTTCGTTTCCAAGAGATTGCTTCAATTATATTTATGTGCAAGTGTTTCTTTTTTTTCTACTATTCGAACCAAAATATTTAGACAGTAATGATACTAGCCTAAATTATTAGGCAGATTAAATTTGTTATGACAAATAAAGCAAAGCTTTCTGAGCAGCTCACTAGCAAGCTATGCGCTCCTGAAAACTCAACAGCCTATAACTCTATTTATTAGTCTTTCAGGGTAATAATAACTAACGGACATGCGATGTTGGGGCCAGCCCAAAAGCATCACGGCATGCATGCATATTGGCATAGATTTCGTTTGATGTTGTAAACTCGATTTCATTTGAAAGATAGACGTTCGAGCTATTACTGTATGTCCATGTCATGCACTCTGTGGCCAGCACTTTGTAGCAACCAAGGGTATTATGGATTTGTGCAATGTATGTAACAGGCAGAAGGAGGCGTGGCACACCATAAGTTTCATGGGCAAAAAGTCTTATCATTGACTCGGGTAGCGATTGGACTATGTCCATCTGTCCGTATGAGGGGATAAATCTCCAAGACCATAAGAGCTAGAGACACAGAATTTCACTAAAGATGCCGTAATCCAATGTAAGATGAAGTTTGTCGAATCAAGTCGATATCTTATCCCCATCCGCCGTGACAGATTTGCCTGGTTTACAACCGCCCCATTGAGTCTATGAACTCGAAACTCCTCAGAGATGTGCGTCATGTTAATGTGCTTCTATGTTCCCAAAACGATTAAGATCCGATAAATACATCAAAAGTTTAGTCAAAAATATGCTAATTTCACCTGACCTAGCCTATAAACTGCTTCAAAATTCCACTACATGAAGATATAGATTAATGTGAGCTAGAGTTACAAAATGTGTGGAGACTCGTGTTATCCTAATTGTTAAAACTGCATCCACCTTTTTTCAATGGGACCCCCCCTTCCCCCGCAAACGCTTTACCTTTATTACTGCCACACCCTCCAATATATTGATTTGAAAATTGTGTCAGACATTTAGATATATATTTTTGATATATGTTACAAGATTCAACGACATTGGCCCAAGAATGGGCCTGTGTTTGTATTAGGGAAGTTCTGCGAACTTTGTGCAGATATTTATGTGCCTGAATTGCAATTCAAGCATGGAATATTTGAATTCACAAATGTTTTAGAAGTTGACGAGTGCTTTGATGTTTCCTTGCTAAAATCCGCCCATGAAAGCAGTTTCTCAAAAACTTACTTTTCTTCATATCTAGTTTTGGTTTCTGAATTTACCTTTGTAAGAACTATGGTGGTCCGTGTGGTGACCGGGTTAGAGAATACCACCTCAGCAGGTCAAAGCTTGTCGTATGAGGCGACTAACAATGACACTGGGTTCTTTCGAGACCGGTAGAGCTACCCCAGGCCTTTAAGGGGTTGTGCGTAGGGTTTGGGAGCCCCCACGTAAAACTACAATTCCAATGAAAGCATGTATTTACATCAGGCCGTAACCCGATAACGTGTTGTTATGGTCAGATAAGAAGAAGAAGAACTATGTGCGTTATGTTGCTATCCATAACTTCTTCAGCGATGCTCGTATCGTCAAGAAGTTTAGGTTTGTGTCCCCAAGAGCCTTACGTATGTATGTATGCAGGTTGAAACATGTAAAATGGACAAGAATACAGATAGACGTATGTATGTATGGTTGTCGAATACTCCGCTTGCCACCCTTGATGCCTGGAATGCAACTAGCTTTAAATTATAAGCTCAAAATGAAAGAGTTAAGAGTAAAGTCAACGAATTTTAATGTTTACAGACAACTCAGTTTAGTTAGTTTGTGTTAAATTTTGTTAGAGTCTATATAATTTTTTGAGACTTCTTCTTCACCAACATCTTAGTAATGCACATCGCAATCCATAGTGTAAAATAATGAGACACAAGCATTGCCTCCATAGATACGCTTATGATTATGTAAACGTATTGAAAACACGATATATACGATAATAACCATCAATAATCCAAAGCAGCACATTAGGAGCTTCTTATATGAAGACATCTTTCGGGAGCGTCGCGCTTCTTCTAAACGCTTCTTGTGACAGCAATCGCAGCAGCGCAACTGGTTAAATACTTTAATCATATCAAAACAGCACTTCCGATCGAAGTTTTGAAAAGCCTGAGACAACGCGTCTCTTAGATTCTCATCCTCACTCATTTTCCCGTTTTCGTTTCCAAGAGATTGCTTCAATTATATTTATGTGCAAGTGTTTCTTTTTTTTTCTACTATTCGAACGAAAATATTTAGACAGTAATGATACTAGCCTAAATTATTAGGCAGATTAAATTTGTTATGACAAATAAAGCAAAGCTTTCTGAGCAGCTCACTAGCAAGCTATGCGCTCCTGAAAACTCAACAGCCTATAACTCTATTTATTAGTCTTTCAGGGTAATAATAACGAACGGACATGCGATGTTGGGGCCAGCCCAAAAGCATCACGGCATGCACGCATATTGGCATAGATTTCGTTTGATGTTGTAAACTCGATTTCATTTGAAAGATAGACGTTCGAGCTATTACTGTATGTCCATGTCATGCACTCTGTGGCCAGCACTTTGTAGCAACCAAGGGTATTATGGATTTGTGCAATGTATGTAACAGGCAGAAGGAGGCGTGGCACACCATAAGTTTCATGGGCAAAAAGTCTTATCATTGACTCGGGTAGCGATTGGACTATGTCCATCTGTCCGTATGAGGGGATAAATCTCCAAGACCATAAGAGCTAGAGACACAGAATTTCACTAAAAGATGCACGTAATCCAATGTAAGATGAAGTTTGTCGAATCAAGTCGATATCTTATCCCCATCCGCCGTGACAGATTTGCCTGGTTTACAATTGAGTCTATGAACTCGAAACTCCTCAGAGATGTGCGTCATGTTAATGTGCTTCTATGTTCCCAAAACGATTAAGATCCGATAAATACATCAAAAGTTTAGTCAAAAATATGCTAATTTCACCTGACCTCGCCTATAAACTGCTTCAAAATTCCACTACATGAAGATATAGATTAATGTGAGCTAGAGTTACAAAATGTGTGGAGACTCGTGTTATCCTAATTGTTAAAACTGCATCCACCTTTTTTCAATGGGACCCCCCCTTCCCCCGCAAACGCTTTACCTTTATTACTGCCACACCCTCCAATATATTGATTTGAAAATTGTGTCAGACATTTAGAAATATATTTTTGATATATGTTACAAGATTCAACGACATTGGCCCAAGAATGGGCCTGTGTTTGTATTAGGGAAGTTCTGCGAACTTTGTGCAGATATTTATATGCCTGAATTGCAATTCAAGCATGGAATATTTGAATTCACAAATGTTTTAGAAGTTGACGAGTGCTTTGATGTTTCCTTGCTAAAATCCGCCCATGAAAGCAGTTTCTCAAAAACTTACTTTTCTTCATATCTAGTTTTGGTTTCTGAATTTACCTTTGTAAGAACTATGGTGGTCCGTGTGGTGACCGGGTTAGAGAATACCACCTCAGCAGGTCAAAGCTTGTCGTATGAGGCGACTAACAATGACACTGGGTTCTTTCGAGACCGGTAGAGCTACCCCAGGCCTTTGAGGGGTTGTGCGTAGGGTTTGGGAGCCCCCACGTAAAACTACAATTCCAATGAAAGCATGTATTTACATCAGGCCGTAACCCGATAACGTGTTGTTATGGTCAGATAAGAAGAAGAAGAACTATGTGCGTTATGTTGCTATCCATAACTTCTTCAGCGATGCTCGTATCGTCAAGAAGTTTAGGTTTGTGTCCCCAAGAGCCTTACGTATGTATGTATGCAGGTTGAAACATGTAAAATGGACAAGAATACAGATAGACGTATGTATGTATGGTTGTCGAATACTCCGCTTGCCACCCTTGATGCCTGGAATGCAACTAGCTTTAAATTATAAGCTCAAAATGAAAGAGTTAAGAGTAAAGTCAACGAATTTTAATGTTTACAGACAACTCAGTTTAGTTAGTTTGTGTTAAATTTTGTTAGAGTCTATATAATTTTTTGAGACTTCTTCTTCACCAACATCTTAGTAATGCACATCGCAATCCATAGTGTAAAATAATGAGACACAAGCATTGCCTCCATAGATACGCTTATGATTATGTAAACGTATTGAAAACACGATATATACGATAATAACCATCAATAATCCAAAGCAGCACATTAGGAGCTTCTTATATGAAGACATCTTTCGGGAGCGTCGCGCTTCTTCTAAACGCTTCTTGTGACAGCAATCGCAGCAGCGCAACTGGTTAAATACTTTAATCATATCAAAACAGCACTTCCGATCGAAGTTTTGAAAAGCCTGAGACAACGCGTCTCTTAGATTCTCATCCTCACTCATTTTCCCGTTTTCGTTTCCAAGAGATTGCTTCAATTATATTTATGTGCAAGTGTTTCTTTTTTTTCTACTATTCGAACCAAAATATTTAGACAGTAATGATACTAGCCTAAATTATTAGGCAGATTAAATTTGTTATGACAAATAAAGCAAAGCTTTCTGAGCAGCTCACTAGCAAGCTATGCGCTCCTGAAAACTCAACAGCCTATAACTCTATTTATTAGTCTTTCAGGGTAATAATAACTAACGGACATGCGATGTTGGGGCCAGCCCAAAAGCATCACGGCATGCATGCATATTGGCATAGATTTCGTTTGATGTTGTAAACTCGATTTCATTTGAAAGATAGACGTTCGAGCTATTACTGTATGTCCATGTCATGCACTCTGTGGCCAGCACTTTGTAGCAACCAAGGGTATTATGGATTTGTGCAATGTATGTAACAGGCAGAAGGAGGCGTGGCACACCATAAGTTTCATGGGAAAAAAGTCTTATCATTGACTCGGGTAGCGATTGGACTATGTCCATCTGTCCGTATGAGGGGATAAATCTCCAAGACCATAAGAGCTAGAGACACAGAATTTCACTTAAAGATGCACGTAATCCAATGTAAGATGAAGTTTGTCGAATCAAGTCGATATCTTATCCCCATCCGCCGTGACAGATTTGCCTGGTTTACAACCGCCCCATTGAGTCTATGAACTCGAAACTCCTCAGAGATGTGCGTCATGTTAATGTGCTTCTATGTTCTCAAAACGATTAAGATCCGATAAATACATCAAAAGTTTAGTCAAAAATATGCTAATTTCACCTGACCTCGCCTATAAACTGCTTCAAAATTCCACTACATGAAGATATAGATTAATGTGAGCTAGAGTTACAAAATGTGTGGAGACTCGTGTTATCCTAATTGTTAAAACTGCATCCACCTTTTTTCAATGGGACCCCCCCTTCCCCCGCAAACGCTTTACCTTTATTACTGCCACACCCTCCAATATATTGATTTGAAAATTGTGTCAGACATTTAGAAATATATTTTTGATATATGTTACAAGATTCAACGACATTGGCCCAAGAATGGGCCTGTGTTTGTATTAGGGAAGTTCTGCGAACTTTGTGCAGATATTTATATGCCTGAATTGCAATTCAAGCATGGAATATTTGAATTCACAAATGTTTTAGAAGTTGACGAGTGTTTTGATGTTTCCTTGCTAAAATCCGCCCATGAAAGCAGTTTCTCAAAAACTTACTTTTCTTCATATCTAGTTTTGGTTTCTGAATTTACCTTTGTAAGAACTATGGTGGTCCGTGTGGTGACCGGGTTAGAGAATACCACCTCAGCAGGTCAAAGCTTGTCGTATGAGGCGACTAACAATGACACTGGGTTCTTTCGAGACCGGTAGAGCTACCCCAGGCCTTTGAGGGGTTGTGCGTAGGGTTTGGGAGCCCCCACGTAAAACTACAATTCCAATGAAAGCATGTATTTACATCAGGCCGTAACCCGATAACGTGTTGTTATGGTCAGATAAGAAGAAGAAGAACTATGTGCGTTATGTTGCTATCCATAACTTCTTCAGCGATGCTCGTATCGTCAAGAAGTTTAGGTTTGTGTCCCCAAGAGCCTTACGTATGTATGTATGCAGGTTGAAACATGTAAAATGGACAAGAATACAGATAGACGTATGTATGTATGGTTGTCGAATACTCCGCTTGCCACCCTTGATGCCTGGAATGCAACTAGCTTTAAATTATAAGCTCAAAATGAAAGAGTTAAGAGTAAAGTCAACGAATTTTAATGTTTACAGACAACTCAGTTTAGTTAGTTTGTGTTAAATTTTGTTAGAGTCTATATAATTTTTTGAGACTTCTTCTTCACCAACATCTTAGTAATGCACATCGCAATCCATAGTGTAAAATAATGAGACACAAGCATTGCCTCCATAGATACGCTTATGATTATGTAAACGTATTGAAAACACGATATATACGATAATAACCATCAATAATCCAAAGCAGCACATTAGGAGCTTCTTATATGAAGACATCTTTCGGGAGCGTCGCGCTTCTTCTAAACGCTTCTTGTGACAGCAATCGCAGCAGCGCAACTGGTTAAATACTTTAATCATATCAAAACAGCACTTCCGATCGAAGTTTTGAAAAGCCTGAGACAACGCGTCTCTTAGATTCTCATCCTCACTCATTTTCCCGTTTTCGTTTCCAAGAGATTGCTTCAATTATATTTATGTGCAAGTGTTTCTTTTTTTTTCTACTATTCGAACCAAAATATTTAGACAGTAATGATACTAGCCTAAATTATTAGGCAGATTAAATTTGTTATGACAAATAAAGCAAAGCTTTCTGAGCAGCTCACTAGCAAGCTATGCGCTCCTGAAAACTCAACAGCCTATAACTCTATTTATTAGTCTTTCAGGGTAATAATAACTAACGGACATGCGATGTTGGGGCCAGCCCAAAAGCATCACGGCATGCACGCATATTGGCATAGATTTCGTTTGATTCGAGCGATTACTGTATGTGCATGTCATGCACTCTGTGGCCAGCACTTTGTAGCAACAATTAACGCTTTGCTGACGGATGACTGCTTCGGCTTTGTTGTATGCACCTTTCCAAACCTTCGACCCTGCTGGTCCAGGACATTGTTGTAGTTGTTGTGCTGCTTCTATGTACTTCTGCAGCTGCCACAGCTTCTTCTTGGTTCGTGGCCCACTGATTACATGTGTTTTGTTTAATTTTTAATTAGCTGCTTTTCTTCTACTCTGCTCTATATTTTAGCCATTATTTAGGGCTAAATGGCTTTTGCTTTGTCGCTTAAAGCTAAGCACCACATGTCAGAGGTTTAGACTAGTTTATTAACAATTTTTTAATTAAATAATAAATTACATACATATAGCACATAGAGTTGTATAAGAGTTGCCAGACTTGTGCAGTATAACATGGCCATGCAGTAGGCTTGCCACATGTGTGGGCTTATAATACAATTAATTTGGTTATTATACCCTATAGCCATAGGTTAAAAGCCATTATATATTTGTGCAATGTATTTAACCCGGCGAAGGAGGTCTTTTAAGGTCTGTCACAGACCATAAGTTCCTCTTGCAAAAACTCAAATAACATATAACATATACATACCTTTAAAGCCCAAGACTGAGAAAAGTCTTGTTTGGTTTTGCTGTTTAAGCCATGTAGACTGTTCTCCTAGGTTGCATAAGATTGTCCACGGCATGATCCGCATTTGAGGTTAACAGAAACACTTGCTTTTAGGATGGTGCAGAACGTCTTTCTCTTCTCATTAATTTTTTCATTCAACATTTTGTGTTATTATAGTAAACATGCTTTACTAATGGATAAGGTTGGTTGCACATCTCTAATAACGAGGCGTTATCTAGCGTACACATAGAATTCCAGCGCCATATTAGTTTCCTTGATGCCGTTTGCCGACACTGCATTGACAAATAACTCTTACGTTAGAGGGAGACCTATTTAAAGGTCGGACAGTGTTTAAGCTAGAAGCAACAAATTTTGTAAGTAAACTCATGTGAGCATAATAAGCAAAACAATGTTGACGTTTCGCTGAAACACACACCGCTTACGCCCATCAGGGCTATAAGTAACAATACAAGTGGTAATATGGATATAGGGTATTCTACTGTCGGGCAAAGCCCCGACTGTTTCTATTATATCTTTTTTATGTTGTACATAAAGTTTCATATGCCACTTCATGGCGCAGATTTCATTGTATAGCACATACATTAAGCCGCTGTTGCTTATTTTTCTGGTTTCATATTCATGCATGAATACGTCAATTATTTCAGTGTTTATTATTTGTAATATTCCATTTTCATTTGTTTCTATATTGGACATGTTGCAATTTCATTTGACAAATTATGCAGACAGGATTTGATTAAGTTTGAATATTTGTAACATCAATACAAATATGCATGACAGTTAGACAGCCATTTTGGAATTGGAGTTGGAGTTGAGATGGGGCAGAGTCAGGGGTTTTACTGCGGATTTGACTTTGATGTGCTATGTCAAATGAAATTGTCACAAAAAAAAAACAAGTTCATTCGATTCTATTTTTAATAGCTTTAAGTAAAACATGGAATCAATCCTATCCAATACATCCTGCATTGTGTAAACTGTATGGAGCGATCTACCCGGTAGCAACACGTACACATCATCAATATAAGCTTGTATAGCTAAGCTTATATGTAATATATATAGCTGGTCGACAACCAAGCACCAGAGAAGAGGAGACAGGACTCTCACTTGTGGTCATGCTCGCTCTACCTCCACTGTGACCTTGCCTATATCACCATTCCCAGCAGTAAGACTTCTGTCAGAGAGCATGCGTCGAATCCACCTGCAAGAGGTTTCATCGATGCCATATCTCTCACATCTTTACAAAATTAGCATGTCTCTCAATGTTTACAAATACGCCTAGAGTGTATTTTCCTTTCTCCAGTTCTAACTTGCTGTTTTAAGCAATACCGTGAAAAGCTGATTCACAGGACTTTTCCCGAATGTCTTCTTCAATTAAACGCTCTAGACCTTTTAGAAAGAACGATGCCAGACTGATGGGTCTAGAGCTTTAGAGATGCTATTTTCATGTACTGTTGGAATAGCGGGTGCATAATTATGCATTGTACAACAAAGCGGAAAAGACAATGAACCTAGAAATTATTAAGTTACACCGTTACGGTTTTTTTTTGGGTATATCAAACAAATGAATACTTTCTAACAGCTGATGAACCAATATTCAACAGTGTTCATCAAACGAATAAATTTTAAAGTTTGAAAACAAAAATTTAGACAACTCAAGTACACGATTTAAAACCCATGTTAACGATTCTGAGTCAGTTTTCCAGTGCTGGAAAACTACAAGAAACCACTAGAGCCGTAGTGTGCTTTTCTCTCACTCTCTCACGCTCTCTACTGGTAATACTCCTTTGTAACTTTATTTCAATTTGAATGCAGATTTTGATTTTCTCCTTCTTTTTCTGGCTTAGCTGCTTTTTTTTTCGCTTCGCCCACAAAACTCTGCAGTTGCTGACCAACTGACTTGCATTTCCGCTCTCTCTGTTTTCTAATTACTTCCGTTTCATGCAAATTAAGGCAATTTATTATAACGCATATAAATATTCATGATGCTCTTCTGGTATTTTATTTTTATGCTTATTTAATTTTTTTTTTTTTCTTGTGCAGCCATTTTTATGCGTTGGCCTGGCTCAAAGCGAAACCTTTGCTGCCATTTTGGCATCTCATTTAAGCCCGTATGTGTAATAAAAACAAACACTTTGTTATTTTTGCTCTTGTAGCAGCATAACTTTTAAGCTTTTTCTATGTTGTGCACATTTTTGCTCTGCCAAAGAGTACATATTGTTGGGTTGCCCCGACAAATTGTGTCAACCTTTTTTCTGTTACTTTTTTTTCAAGGCTGCATCTATACAGCACATATTAAGTATTATGCAAGCTTACACTATCATCAACACACACATGACGCGTTATGACTGCAATTTGACGTGATGCAGGTGTCAATAAAGAAATAGCTCTTTAAAGTATGCTACACTTTTCATGTTTAGCGAAAATGCAATCAAATCGTTCAGTTGATTTGGAGAAAAAAAGGAGTGCCCAGGGATTTCTAAAACAGCTCGATTTGCTGTTAAACCAAGTTCATTCTGATTTTTGCATGGTAAAGTTGGTATTTTTTTAGCATAAAAATACTGTGACGATACGAGCGGTAATGGGAATTAAATCCATCTATTATATTCAGGGATCGTGACTGTTATAAGTTATATTTTAAAAATTACATTTTAAAAATTATTTCTTAAGTTTTACTTTTTATTTAGAAAATAAAACTCATTTTTGAGTTTTCTTTTTTGCTCAGAAAATAAATCTTATTGTTGAGTTTTATTTTTTGCTTCGAAAATAATAAATATTTTTGAGTTTTATTTTTTGCTCGGAAAATAAAACTTAGTTTTTAGTTTTATTTTTTGCTCAGAAAATAAAACTTATTTTTGAGCTTTATATTTTGCTCAGAAAATAATAGTTTTTCTTGAGTTTTATTTATTATTTATTTGTGTACAACTTAAAAAATACAAATTAAGGTAGTTTTGCATAGCTTATGTGACAAATATTTTTAGTTTTAAAATTGATAAATAATTATTATTTACGGTCTTTTATTTTATATCTTTAAATTTAAGAATAGCTATAGCTAATCCCGATCGGAAAATCGGCGAAGACGAGATATCGCTCGTTTGTGTTTTAGATAGCGATATGCACCCTCTTTCTTATACATACTCTAGCTTAGGGCATTAAATTGAGTTCAATTTTGTTGACTAGTGTAACCATTGTAAACAGTTCAAGACAATTTGGATTAATTGCAGCTGCTTATAATTTATATTCCTAATTTTTTGATCTCTTTATCTTAGCAAGAGTGCGTCGATGAGCTTAAATTCATTTCTGGCGATGAAGTGCCATCTGAAACGTTGATGCCAATGGTAACTGCGTAAATGTTCTGTGCTGACCCATAAAATTCTGCCGACGTCTCTGCTGATCCCTTCTATAACCACAATTGGTGGTTAGAATTGAAACGTGGTCGCTGCGCGCTCGTCGACGAATTTTTCGTGAAGGTTATCCAAAACAGTTGTTTTGCCAGAAACTATCGATACTTTGCGTGAACTGATTGTGCACGATCGTCATGTGACAGGCAATAAGGCTGTGGCATCTCTGGGCATTACTCCCACCAATAGGCATTCAATATTGCATTAACATTTAGCCGTCAAGATGTGTTTGCATCATTTAGAAATCGCACTGAAGAAGGCTCGCGTCGTTTGGCTATAAAAATACAGGCTGGTATTTTAAGAGATGTTAATCAGATTATTATAGGTGAAGAATCTTGGTTATATATGCGTACGAGCTCGAAACTGTTGGGGTCTTTAAAGACGAACCAAATGGAACAAAAGTTGTTCGCGTACGAAGCACTTCAAAGCAAATGGTCACTTAATTCTTCTCGAAAACCGGACAAGTAGCTACCATAGCATTCGATAAATTAGATTCAATTATGAATGTAAGACAGCCATTTGCTTGCCACAAGTTTTCGGAGAGCTGATGTATAGCAACCGCCAAAAACGAATCCTGCTTCATCACGAAAATACGAGCTCTAGCATATCGGCTCATACAAGTCGCTTTTTGAGCACCCAATATGTCGAATTTATGGGTAATGGGCGTATAGTCACGATTTTCTACTAAATGAAAAAGTTGGGTGTTCAAAGTTTTTTGTTAATTGAAGAAGCGGTGAATGCGAACAAAACACATGTTTCAGAGGTACCTAAAGCTCGAAGTGGCAAATGTGTTACGAAAATTGGTCGCGTCTGCAAAAGTGTATCGATTTTCGTGGTGAATATTTATATTTTGATTAATCCATTAATCCATTTTCGATATTTGTCGTATTATCGTGCCCCCTTGGTAATCTCGCATCGTATTAGAAGCGCTTTAATATGCTTTGTCCAGTTGTTTTAAGGTTGAGTTAATTAATTTGTTCCGCTCTGAAGGCAAAGTATCCCCTACAGCTTCTTAAATGGCTTGAGGTCCGTGCTCTTCGCTGGACACTTCAATGCAGGCATATTTCTAGATGACAATGTTCTTTATTATACAAGCAGTGTGAATTGGGGCGTTAGATTGCTGAGAGATTCAATTATCTCCGTAGAAGTTCAGGAAAATCTATATGTGGGGTGTCTTACATTGGTATACATCCATCTGTCCGTGCTTGTTTTATACACGGTATAAAGCAATTGGAAGACTATCCAATCCTTAAATCATGGGGGTGTCGCTAACCTGTTTCCGCTTAGGTGGTTGTTAGTAATTATCGCAGCCATCGGGGCCGTTCCAAATTTACCTATTTTCGTCAGAAAAAATTACTTTTTTGAAAACCTTAGGTACAAAATTAATACTTCTTAACCAATTACAAAATAAATTTCGAACAGGCTCTCGGATAGATTTCGTAACTAATAGGCGTTTCCTGATGAGTATGTTACGATCTAATGGATTATGTTAATATCCAAGCAAGACATGTCTCTGTGATCCACGAGGCGCCGAATCTATAAAAAGTCTCCAATCTTTAGAATCATAGCAATTTGCTTTCAACCGAGACCTTCACATCAGTGCAAAGTACGAGCCATGAATTTCTGTCCTTCATGAAATATTTTCGGATATATGATTCTCTATTTCGATAAATCTCACACATGATAGTTAAATTCAACTGTTAAACCAAGGATACGACCGATGTTTCTTGGGTGTTTGTGGCCCAATCTGTGTCATTTTCGTTGGCATCATTAATTACCATCGCTCCTATATCTTCGAGTACCCGACCACAATCAGTTTTGCAGTATAACAAAAGACGTTACAATCTGAACCACATGTATCCCACCAATCAACGCAGAGCTACGAATGCACGATGGCGGCGCCTGTTGACCCGCTTTCTCCCCTTGGATTCGGTTGCAGCGACATTAATTTGTGAGGTTGTGTTGATTTCAAAAAATTTTTTTTTTTTTCAAAATACTTGTATTTTAAGTGTTACTCGTGTTATTCTGGATAATATCAGATTGCATGTGGCGGAGATTTGATGAGATTTGACTGATGACACATCTCAGATACTTGTGTGTTGTTTTGAGGATGTGGCATTTCTCGGCGTTGACTTGTAGGTTCGATACGATGAGTCTTTGGAATACCTCTCGTATTCTCCTTTTACGATGAGTTGACCAGGGTTGCTTGCTTTTATGATTTTGGGCACTCGAAGAGATCGAGAACTGGTACAGTAAATGCTGTTCAGTCGATTGGGATTTGGCAGTAACCGTTTTTGAGATTCAATATGCTTATGTATATTGGTACTTTTAGTTGATCTAGTGTAAAAATCATGTGCAGGATTGGGTATGCATCTGGTAAGGATGAAAACTATAAAAAGCCAAAAAATAAGCACATTGGAACTTAAATACGAATACTGATAATGAAGCTGCCACTAACGATAACGATGTCACAGACTGGGGTTAATCTGAAGCTCTGAAGGAGCACCTTCCAATAGCACAAGTCAGTAATACTTAACAACCTAAAATAGTAAGTAAGCTCCAATATAAAATAGTAAGTACATAGCTCGGTGGCTCAAGAAGTTCTAAAAATTCCAAAATTGGCGGCAATGGAATTGTTGTCGTCAGGATATTCTGTAACTCAACCAATCGTTTCATCTGATATGCACAAAATCCACAGCTTTAAGCCCAGGTAATATGGTCCATTCGCCTAAATACTTAGGTGCTCAACATAAGTGTCCCAAGGTTTTGTCTTTAGAGCAGTTACAACACTTGCTGCGTTGACCTTGTGAAATCGCAATAACAGTTAAAGATTCGTTTTTTTTCTCTTTTAAAAGTACTTATACAGGGAATACTTGATTATGATGGTCAGTGAGGTTAGTGGGGTTTGTGCACCTGACGTTCTTAACTTGCTCGTCATTGTGGTACTTTGGCTCTTTGTGGGTGTGTAGCAGTTGTTCTCTTATACTCGTGTTTTTGTAGCTTTTAAATTTTTTTAATTTGTTTGCACTTGGGCTTTTCTTGTGTCTTGTTGGGGCGCTGGGGGGTTAAGGGAGTCGGGCGGTTTTATATGCCTTTTTTCTTGGCTTTTGTTTGTGCAGGACACGCGCTTGAAACTTGAAATGAATTTTTATTTGTTTGGCAGCATTTCCGTTGTTTGTTGTTTTTTCTGTATATAAAATTCGGCACACGGCAATGCAGCAAAAAGAAAAAAAAAATTTATTAAATTACAAAATTTGCTTTAAAAACTGCTCAAATTGTTAGCTTTTTATTGCATACTCTAAGGGAACTCAGTTGAAGGGAATCCGTCAGGAGCTGGCTGGCAAAGCAGAACACGGAAATTCGTTTATTGCGAACTCTTCCTTTGCAGTTAAGATTGTACATTTAAGTTAAAACCTTTGGTTTTTTTTAAATAAGAAGGTCAATTAAGGGTTTGCCAAGAATTCGTTCAGCCGAATTTCAACCCAATTGCCGGTACGTTAAATTTGAAAAAGATTGTTAGAAATCGAACAAGAAAGCTTCGGATAAGCAAATAAAACTCAAGGCAAACGCATCAAGAGATTTCTGGCACATCCCTAAATAATTTTTACTAGTTTTTATTGAAATTCAAAATAAAATTTAATGGAATTTTTCAAAATTGTTAGGTGCTGTTCTTAAATGACGTGACCAATGAGAGGGTTGGGAAAGGTCATCAAATTGTGGAACTCACTAAAACGGCAATTAAATACAGTTCTTTTTTCTGCATTAAAGTAAAAGCTAGAACTTGTGTTTTTTTTACCTAAATAGATGCAGATATATGGAGCTTTTAAATGATTTTGTAAAGCCAAAAATAAGACAGATAGAGCAAACATTAAGTTTGTTTTGAAATCAGCTCCATTAAATTTGTTTTGCAACCACAATTTCACGAAAAAACTTCAGATAAGAAGAGGTTTCTGTATTTCCAAACTAGAGTAGAAAGAGTGCAAAACTTAAACAAAATGGAGAGGAAACTTATGCGTACTGAGTGCCGCACTAGTTTTGCATGACGGAGGCTCTACTGTACAACAAATCACAGCTGCCACTTATCTTACGTATACAGCATTTTCTCTATCTCTCTCTGCAATTACAATTAACTGCACTTAACAAGCGACTTTTTACACAACTCTTGTTTAAGCGTCCTAATGACTCTCTCCCACGAGATTGGTTTGTATATAGATAGTTCCCCATATGTACTTACTATATAAGAGCTAATCTATGTACAACATACTATATATATGTGCATAAGTTTGGTTGTTGTTGGCAGAGACATTGAAACACATTGAGCTTAACCGCAAATAGTCTTTTGACCATTTGTTTATGGCCAAAACATGTATGTGTGTATATCCGTGTGTTTCGGGTAACTTTATAGCCAGTTGTCTTGACAAAAATGTTATGTCATTTATTTTACAAGTAAATGGATATAAATTGTTTAATGTCGGCAACATGACGTATGCGCAATTTACAGATTGTAGACATTGTTATCATCAACAACAATGGGATGGATTGTATTCTACAAATGCAGTCAATGAAAATACAAAAAAAAAAAAAAAAAACACATGAATTTGTAGTTTGTAGATGTGCTGCATATACAATATTACAAGAACTTACACACACATACACACAGACACACACACACACACACACACACACACACACGCTGACTTGCATGTGCCTTTTGGGTCTCTTACTGTATGAAGTAAGCGAAAATGCAATTTAAGTCATAAATATAATTTCCATTTAATAAATTGGATCATATAAGTAGTACACATGTGTGTGCGTGTGTGTGTGTGTGTGTGTGTGTGTGTGTGTGTGTGTGTTTGTGTTACTGTAAATTATGCAGCATACACACACACATGCACAGCAGTAGGCAAATATTTAACATGAATGACTCAAAGGCTGCAAAGTAAAACAATTTTTGTAAAGCGCCAAAAACTTTAAGCACACATACATACAAACACACACACACATATACATAAAGGGTGCCTTTTAGTCTAAAAGTATCGCTTAGTTCCACGAACTAGTCCATAATTGACGAATCATTCGTCAGTTGCTTTTTCAACAGCAACATTACACATTCTATCGGCAGCTTATGCCTTGTCTCGTTTTTGACATTGGGATGTCCCGCACTTAAATTTGACAGACATTGGACTTGTCTTTCTACTATACACAGCCAATGCTCTCTACTCTCGCTTTTAACATTGCGATGTCCCATGCAGTTGTTAATCGACATAGCTGCACTACAAACTGACTGACGTTCGAGTCGTCCTTCGACTTTAGATAGCGAATACTTTCAACTCAAGCTTTTAACATTGCGATGTCCTAGGCAGGGGAATATTGAGACGACTGCTCTGCAATCTGACAGACGTTGGATTCGGAATTCTACTATGCACAGCCAATGCTCTCAACTCGCGCTTTTAACATTGTGATATCCTAGGCAATTGTTAATCGACACTACATGCACTTGGGAAAAATACACATGTTGGGCTTAATTGCCATTGCTGCTTTGCAATTTGA
This sequence comes from Chymomyza caudatula, assembly GCA_035041775.1. Classification (NCBI taxonomy): domain Eukaryota; kingdom Metazoa; phylum Arthropoda; class Insecta; order Diptera; family Drosophilidae; genus Chymomyza; species Chymomyza caudatula. Next base: position 6,009,913 of record JAWNKW010000150.1, read on the forward strand.
CCTTCATTCGTATGAATATCCATTGAGTATTGAATGACATTTTCTAGAACTACTTTATGAAACCCTTAATGCCGATTTCCGCATTCTTTGGAAATAGCGTTAAAGTTGTGACACAGGCTTTTTTTTTGACCCTTCATGCAGGGTTTAAATTAACATATAAATTTGTATGTGTAAAATATAGAAGGAAACGTATAAGATACCCGAGATATATACCAAAAAGAACTATCGAGTAAGCCATATACAGCTGTCAGTATGTCCGGGGCACATTTTGCTCGGAGACCAAAAGAGCTAGGAGCATGAAATATTTTGCAGAACTCCTTTTTTTTGATATTGCAATCCAAAATGATTAGGAGGAATAGTCCATACGTCTGTCCGTGTTGTACTCTGTTTCTCAGAGACTAGAAGAGTTAGAGCACAAAGAGCAGAGAAAGTTTCTCAAATCAAGTCGATATCTTAATCCCTTCCCCTGTGACACAATTTCGCCGTTTTTTTCATCATGAAAATTATTAGGGTTTTTCTGTAAAACTTTATTATTTATATATTGAAACAAAAAGTGTAAAAGTTTTTTTTTGTGCAATTTTATAGATTTGTGCAATGTATGTAATGTATGTTCCATGCCCGTCCTTCAGTATGAACCACTAGATTTCGAAAACTATAAGAAAGAGAGATGTAGGGCCAGACCATTTCTCCGTCGATAGAAATTTAAAAACATATAGGTAATAAAGTGCTCACTGTGTTAAGGATATCCCACTGTCGTAGACCGTCCAGACTGTCGCTCAAATTTTAAAATTGGAATCTACTCAAACCCGTAATTTCGACTGGATTATACATTTAAAGGCTGTACACGTTAACATAATACTCATTATAGAGCCTCAAATAACGGAAAAACATCTATTCTTCGATAACTGTTTGTTTTGTAACTTTTGTTACGAGGCTCAGAATTTTCAAGGGTGCCCGCAATAGGCATCTATAATAGAAAGGCCCGTATAACTTTCACCACGTTCCTTTCTGTAACTCCTAATAGGCAGTTTGATACTTTGCAGCACATATTTTGACGTTACTGTACTTGTTCGCGAATTTTGTTGAAAAATTTAAGAAAAACACATCCTTTGCAGTCGTATTTTGTAGAGCAAAAGAAAATGTTTTGGAAAGTAGTACATGTACATGTGTAAGTACGAAATCTATACATAGTATTACACTCTCTGAGCGAATGCACATATGTGTGTGTTCTGTGTGACTGACTGAACTACAGCTATCAAGTTAATTAAGTGCATAACTCACATTGAAGTTTTGCAAGTTTTAGATAGATGCCACAAGGGGTAAAAGACAAATATTTAAAGCTGTAAACCCAAAAGAAGAATAATTCCTAAAATGTGTATGACAGCAGCAGGGGGCAGAGAGGGTGAGGGAGAGATATGCAAGCTGTAAGTGACAATAATAGACGGCTACAGATACAGCTACTTAAGTTTAGCTTTGCTGCTTTTGCGTTTGTTTTCTGACTACACTCAAAAAAATCTTGACGCAATAGTTTAGAAAATCGACTTTAAATTAAAATTGGGTCAGAAATGGTGTAATCTGTGACATATGGGAATTGGACAATGTTTCTTTCGAGCACTCTAAGCCTTAAGTTTAAGAATATATTTAGAACTGTTCTGCTTAAGCCATTGCAAATCGTGGTTTTCTGGATTCCGAGTGAGTTCGAATAGATATTGATGCGCTTTCATTTCGATTCGATATATGCTACAGCGATACAGTATTTATCGGTATTTGGCAAACCATTTTGATTCCGAATGTTACTTTCGGAATCTAAAGTCAGAAGAGGACAGATTTTCTTTTCTTAGAATTTTGTAGCTCTTTCGGTTGACTTCATACTATTCAGTATATTATAATTCTAAGATTGCAATATAAAAAAAACAATGCATAAACATTTTTGAGTATTATATAAAACATTGAGACTGGACTGATATCTAAAAGTTGCTAACTGCATGTTAAACGTTTGGAATCCACTCGTTTTCCAGAAGGGAGCCATTTTTGTCTTTAGTAATGAAGATGCCCCGTGTGGTGAGCGGGTTAGAGAATACCACCTCAGCAGGTCAAATCATGTCGTATGAGGCGACTAACAAAAGGGTTGTGCGTAGGACTTGGGTGGGACCCACCTAGTAAAACCACAATTCCAATGAAAGATTGTATTTTTATCAGGCCGTAACCCGACAACGGGTTGTTATGGCTATTTAAGAAGAAGCATGAAAAGATTCAGGGTGAGTGACAATTATTTGGGGCGTTTTAAAATATCACGTAATTTAATGAAATGGAGCAAAGATTAGGTTGTGCCAATGTGCATCAGTGCTGCGACTTAGGTGTTTCCAAAATAAGTTAATTATAGGTATATATATTGTGTTCTAGAAGTGCAGAAAAGATGGGAAATATGACCGAAGGGGAATGCGGATTAGTATGAGGTTGGTGAAGATGAGTAAGAAAAGTAATTTGACTAAAGACGAAGAGCAATAGGTAGAGTAAAATAACCAACGGTACAGGAAAAGGAATCTTTGAAAATTTTTATCGAAATCAATTCATGTTTTTCGCAGTTGTAACCGAATTTTGGGCAAAAAAAGGGGCCTGCCGAGCGTCTAAGCATGAGGTCACAAAATCTTTCGGTAGCAAAAATCTGGACGATCTTTTGTCTGACCAACGCAAGTTGTGTCTGTTAAAAACCTATGTTTCTGAAGAAATCAGAGTGTCAAATCGTTAGTTTTGGTCGGTGCATTAAGAGGGTTTGTAAAAATTTTTAAAAGGTCTCTTATTAGTTGATCTTGGAACAATTTGATCTATGGCAGAGTTAATTATTACATGTAATTTAGACAAGTGTTGGTGTTATTTTTATTATTATTAGCTATTTTGTAGCTTAACGATGAACACTTACTAGAATATTGAACATGTTCGTTCCATCGTCGTTGGAGGCGTGTAATATCTGTTACCTCTCTCATCAGAAAGTTTACAGACACGTTATTAAATCTATAGAGCTGAAATTAAACAAAGCCATTTACATTTTAAGTAAACAAAATGATCAAAATCGGCCCAATTATTCAAAGACATCTATGCAAAATTTGATACAGTCGAGGCGGCGCCTGGCAGGAGTACACCGCGTTCCGTGTTACTCCCCAAAATAGCAGTTAATACACAATCTCATTGTTTGAATTTGATATTCCTTTACATGCGGTTTTCCTACAAAAAATTGTCATCTACCATTTACAGGTTTTGCCTTGTTTACAATCGATGTTTTAAAAAAGGTCTTTCTTTGACCTTTTGAAAACATCGCTTTCGAATTTTGGTCTTAAGCCAAAAAAGAATAAGCAGGATTGCAACAAATTGCCAAATGGTGCTAAGAATTATTATGACAACTATCAATCGGAATGAAATCAACGAAAAAAACAGCCAGGCTGATTTAAGCCGCTTCTGTAGTTTTCGGCAAACTTAAATTTAGTGGAAGCCTCTGCCCCTTCCTATAGAAAGGTATGTTTTAGATTTTTGCGCTCGCTGTGGCTGTGTTACAGTGTGCTTGTTTTTTTTTTGTGGTGTGCCGGTACGTGACACTGTTTGGCAATCTATGGATTTCTAATCGTTCAGAAAACACGAGTAACTATTTTCTGCACTATAAACATACAAGGCATAGTAGGCATGTATTGCTTGATACAAATAGCAATACTTATTCTGCCACTCCCAGCTGCGGTCTATTCACGCCCAACCATTTCCCGCTAATTCCCATATCTGGTAACACTGCCCTTTGTTTACTTTAGCACCCAGACAAGCAGCTCACATTGCTTCGCAAGAAAATATTCTTTGTTTGTTGGGAAATTTGAGCATTACATGCAATCTTTCACTCTTTCACAATAATATAAAGACGAAACGTTGCGCTACAATGTTGTCTGCCCTTTAACCAGTCCAAGTGCAAGTCCAAGTCCACCAATAGTCCTTGCTCTACTTGCATCTGTTCCAAAACCTTTTGTTCAGCTAGTGTGCCCGAAATGCTTTAGCTATTTGTAAATTGGTTTTTTGTTGTCCAACAAAAACTAAGTCAGACAAAAAGTAAGGCACCAACTATTATTACAATGGAATATACAGAAAACGGGCTAATCTCTGACCATGCTTGGCCTTGCATGTCGCGTCCATTCTATACAAACAAACAAAACCCAGAAAAAAGCAAGTAAAAAGAGATAGCATGCAGTTTTTGATTTCACGACCAAAAATGCAGGAGCAATTTAAGCCAAGTGGAAAGCAAGCGTCACCAAGGCAAACGTAACATGTGTCAGTCACAGAGATGGTCAGCAAGGTATGAGCCAGCAGCTATGCAGGAGTGTTCAGTGGGTGGTTGATGGCGTCTCCCGATTGTTGATGGTGTACCAAGGAAATATACGATACACTGGTATAACCTGTACACATTTTTCCAAAAAAAAGGCAAGGAATGTCAGTGTTTTTTGATTAAGCTAAATGGATTGCGAGTTATGGACACTGGCTGATTCGCCCAAAGATTAAAAATCAAATTCGGTGGATCTAGCTTATATTGTATATATACTACGGGCGGTGATGACGATAAAGGTTACGAGTTTATTTATCACACGTCAAGCTGGCAGAACATTAAATGAGTTAACTATTTTTGATTAGGATATTTAATAAGCTTGTAATTAGCTTCTCATTATTGTCATTCTCAAGATCTTGCTTACAGTCCTTGTAGTATTGAGTGCCGCTGGCTTGGCATGAAGCCAGTGGAACATGGGTTTTTCTCCTTTAAAAAAGTAGCAAAATGTTTTTTAATTAGGCTATTTGATTAGCTTTTAATTAGCACTTTATTATTGGCATAGTCAGGTCTTTTTCGTTGTTCTGCCAGCTTGACGGATACGTATCCCGTCCGGTCGTGGAACACGGTTGTATAATTATTGAAAAACAGTTATCAGTTTCAGCTTTCTTTTTTTTTTGACTATTGGCTCCAAAGAAATGGGGCTTAAATAAATATAAACGACCTTGCTGTAGTGGATACCTTGAACGAAATAGGCGCAGATATTAAATCTAGCAAATGCATCGAACCCCATCAGATATAATGGTTGAGTAATGAATTGGCTGCGGCGCCGCAGGTTCAGTTCCTTCAATAAAACGTTGCTTTTGACTAGTAGTACGGTTTTCGTTATTTTTATTTGCCATTTATCTTTTATGTTCTTATACTTACAACTGTGGTTTGCCTGCGTCTAACAATATGCGGCCTTGACCGCATTCAATCAATGCTGTTAACGCACTGATCGTAGGCGGCCAATCAATGGACTGCATCTTTCTAAGCGCATTCAGTGTTAGTGTGAGCGAGACAATTTGTTATTGGAATGTAACTTCCAAAACAGCCCAGTAGGAAATTTGGGTCTGCTGGTGCGTGGCTGAATTCATTTAGTTGGTCCGGCTCGCAACAACTTGACAATTCAAGAGTTCTAGAATTTTTGTTTTCTGTTTGTTTGCTTTGTCTTCGCAGCATACTTTGTGACTTTGAAAGTACTACTCCGAAACTGGAAAAACTGTTCTTCTGGAGTTAGCATCCGTTCTACTACTTTTGGACGCTATGGCCAAAATGGAGCACATTCAGTTGTTCATATTGTTCTTGTACGATACACTCAACACAATGTTCGACTTGAGCTGCAGAAATCTCCTAAGTGAATGTGAATGAGTGTCACAAGTACAACATTCATTGAGTTAAGTTAGAATTAAGCAGAAAATTGGCTACACCAAACTTTCACTTCTGCGGCCTTCTTACTCATTGAATCACACTTGTATACTTTCGAATGTACTCGAAAATGATGATATGAATACTATACAGCTATCCCGAATTTACCGAAAAAAGTAGACGGCAGCAAGAAGAAAATGCACGCTCTCATAACTTGAAAGACATTTGCTAGTATTTAGTTTCAAATATCACTATGGCAGTTAGTAACACACATTTGTGATTGGTAGTCTAAGTATGTGGTGGCCATTTTTGTTGGCTTGATTTGCTCTTTTTCGATCATCCATAACGTTATCTTTTATAATTTCTTTTTAAATTTAAGTATTTGCATTGTAGTTAAGTGTGAACCCAAGTTCAATACTTCCAACTCATTGTAAAAAGCTCTGCTTACAATACGAAATCTTAACTCAAACTACACAGTCACCCCTTAGTTATTGTTTCAGAGAGAAATGTACATTCTAAGCTGATTTATTAGAATTCGCAAGCATAAAAAATGATTGGTTCTTGGAATTGTAAGAAGCAGTTTTGCTTTTGCAAAAGCAGCCATTCACTTGAGATATCTTTATTATTGGACCCCCTCCATGGCAGCAACCACCCCAAGCACCACCCCCCCTAAGCAGCTTGTCATCTTATGCCGTTCATTTCTGTGCGAATGGAAATCCACTTGCCATTGACAGCCAAGCAATTTGGCAACAAGTCAGAAAAGTCTGGCGTCATATTCCCCACGGCTACAACACAAACAACGACGATTTCCATTTAATTTTTCACTTTTGCCATTGGAATCTCCGGAGCTGTAGCTGGAGCTGGGGGCACCCCGGCTGGTGTGACCTTCTGTGTACTATTACTTAAGCATTTTATCGATACTATTGTGCATAATAAGTTCTTGTGAACTAGCTCTTATTCCAATGTTTGATGCGTTTTCTATTTCCAATTTGTTTATTTACAGTTCTTAAATGACTTGAGCTTCATCTGAAGCAGAATATTTCAGTGTCAGCTAGTAAATTGAGCTATTGAGAAGAGCGCTTTTTTATCGAAGAATTTCATTTGTGCTCAAGTAATTCAAGCAATCTGCAACAGTATTTGTGAAATTTGTAAGTTTTATCATCTTTCATAAGCAAACGGTAGTTGTGCTGTTGAACTCGTTGTTATTTTAGTGAGAAGCACACTTGAGTGTAGATTGAGCCACACAAGTTTTGCCAATATTAAGTTAATATACTAATTCCTTGCTAGGGTGAGCTGAAACCTTACATTAACGCATGCAACTAATTAAAGCTCCTAAATAACCTCATGTAACTCGGCAACCCTACGAGCGATTATTCTTACAATTCATAGTTTTGAAAGATTTTTGGCAGCAATTCCAACAACAGCAGTGGCAAAAGTGATATTTCGTAGAATTCCCAAACTTTAAATCCAAACCTAACATTGATCCTGAATCCAAATAAATTAACGATATTGGTTGCTCTTCTAAAGCGACTTGAAACGTTTTATTTTCGCATACAAAAGAAAAGATCTTAGAATCATAGGCATGGAAGCCAAACTCAATAAACATTGGCGGTTTCGGTTACAATTCGATTGATTGAATCAAATTTTTGTAAATTATCCACTTTTCGAACTATAACATTTTAGATTCTTACATATTTATCATAATTTTTAACAACCGCAATGGTTTTTTTTTCAAAAATTTTCAATCCATAAGGACGAAAGTCAAATCGAAAAACATTTAATTCGGCAACCTTTCAATCGATTTTGTTTTAATTTCATAATTTAGCAAGATTTTTATTTGCAATGTAAACATTAGCAACGAAAAAATCATTTCATTTGAATTTCGAAACGCTAGGAAATTCAACAAGAACTTAGCAAAACATCGAAATCCAAACAAATTGGCAGTACCAGAGACCATTGATTTTCTGATTTATGCAGATTGAGACAGAAACTAGGAAAAATTTACAAAAATTAACTAATGCAAAAGAATATTTAAAATTAAATCTGTAGGATTGTCGAGCTTTGTAGATATTATATATCCCTTAATCCCTGAGGCCTTCGGCTCTATGGTTAAGAATAATTTCGATAATAATTTCGAATTTTAATCGATAAGTTAATAATTAGATACGCATTCATATCCCATGAACGAATTAATAAAATTGCGTATTTTCTTTTCAGTGACGCTTATACCTAAAGTTTTTGAATAAAATGATCAGCCTTGAGAAAATGCGCATCTTTTGGTAAAATTTTTTTGCTCTAAATCTAATAGTGTCCGAGAGAGCTGGCTAGTCGACTCGACTATTGCTCCTGATAATTTTCGCCCATAGAACATATAGTCTGCCACGCCTCCTTCTGCCTTTAAACTTTGTGTACAGGGTATAAAAAGTATATCAATATAGGCTTAATGAAATATCTTACTTTGCGTGCTAACATGACCGAAATGCTAACTTATTAGGCTAATACATTTAGACATTTTTGTTACTGTCCTCTCAACTACAACTTAGAATAAAATAAACTTTCTTGCTCAACTCGATTGGCACTCTTTTCGTTCACATTCGGAACATTCATGAAATTAAACTCATTACATATTGGGCCAACTCTACAGTCATACCATTTTTGAGTGTAAACTTGTCAAAAACCATTTGCAGGCCTTCAAAATAATCTTACACATTTTTTCTCTCTCTCTTGCAGATACATGCTTATAAGCCATTTTGTTGTTCTCATTAGCTGTGGTAAGCATATTTTAATGAGGTTAAAACTCATGCTTTCAAATTTAATGCGTATACTTAATATTGCCTAAATGATATTGATTTAGAATGGAGTGCAGAAGTTTCTTAAACTTAAGCCTTCAGTTATTCAACTTGTTCAAGGACAAGTTCACATAAATGTCATATTAAAATAAGCCCTACTAGCATACGCCCACGCACACTTACATTCAAACACACACATATTAATATGGTTGAAGTGTGTAATGGCTGCGGGAAGCGGAAAGAGCATTACGGCAAATCCACTTGGCAAAAACTTAGTCCCAGCCTTTGGCTGTAATAAAAGGGACTATGCCAAATATGGCGACACTTTCGGTTGCTTTGAATATGTTAACGGAAAAGGGAATCCAACCTCAACAACAACAAAAAAATGGAAGCAACTGTACACAACGAACAATAATATAAAAGCCATGTGAATATAGTGATGAATACGCAAAGGCAAATGAAGCGCACAAAATGTAAATGTGTATGTGAATTCGACACGGGGGGCATTTAAGGGTTAAAGCGCAATGGCGACATCAATGACAACGACGTACAATGGGCCAAAAATTGTTGCAAAAACGAAAAAGATATTGTAAAATAAAAACATGTATTTCAAATGAAAAATGCGCAAGGATTTTGCAGATATTAAGTATTTAGTCAAAGTGCATGAAGTTTTTGTATGCAACCTATTGTTGTTTACTTTATCAATGTCATTGCTGGCATTTCTCTTCACTGCATATGAGTCGTTCTTACCCCCAAATCAAACTTTGTCTTCTGGTCTTCACTCTTTTCTAGACATAGATTCCTTATAACGATCTCCATATGGCGCGACGACTTTGCTTTTGCCAAATATCAAAACTATTCGTTAAAAATTGATGATGAGGGTATTCTTGAAACGACAAGTATAAATAGTATCGTAATTAGGAATCGATATTACAAACATTTACTTATAGCTAACTAAGTAAACAAAATGAGGAAAATTGTGCATTTCGTTGTTTATTATACTAGGTACGATCTTAAAATTACATATAATTGCCTGTGTTTCTGCGGAGCGTTAGTCATGTTTTGAATTTCAAAGCAGAATCAAAGCGGCTACAATTCGCAGTGACCGGTATCCTCATATTTCATACTTGGGTCTAAATAATTAACTTTCGCGGGCCGAACCCTTGTCGTGTATTCTATGCACGCACGAAGTGCTAGCCGAAGCCTTCGCACGCTGCTTGTGCGAAATTAAATAAGCAATCAGTCTGTTGGCAGCTTGCATCGAAGCTGCTTCTTAACGCTTAATTTGTAAGAAATTTTCGATCCATATCGTGTTATTTGCGTTTATGTCTTCACGAGAGACTTCTTCATATTCCGTTTATTTTTATTTTTGTTTATCTCCAAAATCTAAGTAAGATGCAAAAAAACGCATTAAATAGTTAAAAAACGCTTTAAATAATTCAAGATATCGCGAACAATTTTTTAATGTGATTTGTATCGATGTGATCCAAAGAAAGCGCAATAAAAAAATATAAAAATATATTTACAAAGATGCATATTTCGAAAAGTCGAGAGCTCAAAAAGTGAAAATTGTTCTTCGTGCTGCCATAATCAGTGGTTTTCCAAGAAATTCTTTTAACCTTATATCCACCAAACAGTGTTTTTTTGCAGTTAATGAGCTTTAACCTAAATTTAGGAGCGTTGAAATCGTATGCAGTTAGGTCGTCGGGCTTTTGCAAAGATTTTAATCAAAACACGTGCACCAACGTAGAAACAAGAAAGAAAAGTTCATTATTTCGCCACGATCACCCACATTAGTTCGTCTGCTCTGGAGTGCTGTCGCGGAACCTTTCTCGACTATCGCGAGAAGTTCACTGCGCTTCTTGTGACGAGAACTGCCCGAACCTTCAGGGGAAATAAATTTGATAAAATCGCCCAGGACCTGCCGCCAGTCTCTTCTCTGGCTACTACTCTGTACCTGCAAAGCTCGTTGTGCATTCTGTCAACGCGGAACATGTATCTCAGCCGATCAGCTTTGCTTTTGGGTTAGCCACCTTTTGATGGGTTACTGCAAGGTTGCATTTATGTGATGTCTGTAGGTCTTCATATCCTCATGTGTTAAATTGGGATCCTATTTTGCAATATAGCATTGCAAGCAATAATGTAAATATGGCAGACCTTGCAAAAGCCCTGATCCTGGGCGGTACCCTTGACCAGGCTAGGTACCCTTGACCAGGTTCAAATAAGCGGGCACCTTATTCACTCAAGGGACTCTCATGAAAATCTATGATACAGGAAAAAGGGTTTTCATACGTCATTCAACACATTCTCTTGCCCACATTGGAAAATATACAATCGTTCAGATGCGTGCGTTCCGTGTTTTCTTGCTTTTTAGGTAGCATTTCGCTTAAAGTTGAAAAGATATTTCTAGTTTTAATGCTGTATTTTTTTCTGTTAACATGGCATTGCTGAACTTGTGTGATTTCTAGTATAATTCAGTCATTTAAGCTCCAAGATTTCTATACCTCCGTTTCGTTTCAGAAAGTTCATAGCCTTTGATGTTCTTTACCTTTGTCAAGTTTTGTTAAAATTTGTAAGCACAGGATTAACTTTATGTATGAGACAGGCTTTCTCGTTGCCACTGTGCTGCTCACAGCCCCTTGCTGTCTCTATAATCTAGATATTCGGAGCCTTTTGTTGTCTATTTTGGTTAAAAAATGTCATTCGTGTAACGTAAAAACATTTGATATTTTGAAAATATATCTACAACCTATACAAGATTATGATTTTTATAGCGACGAAAGTCTGCTGGACCCACTGTGCTATGCCTGGCAATATTAAAAGCATCCGAATAAAAGGCTCAAAGGCAGTAGGCCGCGCTCCCTGTGGCAGTCAGTGGGATTTGGTAAGAGTGAGAGTCGTTGTATTGATGAGTGTGTATCAGTGTGTGTGTGTGTGTGTGTGTGTGTGTGTGTGTGTGTGTGTGTGTGTGTGTGTGTGTGTGTGGCACTTGTTGGTGCTTCAGTAAACAAACATTTAAACTGTAGCACAAACACATATGCATACTTAGTATCTGTGTGCGTTTGTTTGCTTAGCGTGTTAGCTACGCCCACACAGCCATATGTGTGTTTTCTTTGAGCAATTTGTAAGCGTTTTAAGCTCTGCTTTTTTGCTTTATAATATGTCTGATATCGTGTGTAGTCTGCACTTAATTTGCCATTTGTTAGCAACATGTAGCTAAGAAGCAATCATTGTTTATTATACCTAAACGCATATCAGATTAGTTGATGAATTTATCTTTAACTGCGAAAATCCGGCTTCAAAAGGGTAGGGCCATTATTTGGCCACAAACTTGAAGGAGAGGTCCTTTTTTGAGTAGGCGCCACCTTCCAACCGGCTATGTAGATTCGGGCCATACGCGGAGCAGGAGGTAGCATCGGTGAGAAACCAAGCAACCATTCTAACCTCAATGGAACAAGAAGGTTAGCTGGAAAGCTCCAGCGGTATACACTAATACGTTTTAGTTAAGGATTAAGCATTGACTAAAGCTGTGCTTTTGTCCAGCACTCTGGGTCTTTCAAGAAATTTCCTCCATTAAGTCCATCAAGGGCAGCATTAGGCGTGGTATGATATGTCATACCTTCAGCTGCACTCATCCGCCGAAATTAGTCAAGCAAAAGCTTCATTTAAGTTTCAGCAACTTTTTTATGCTATTTTATAATAATATTTCAGCAAATTTTAAAGTTTTTACCGATTCGGAAAATTCGACGATGCTACAAGTAAGTTTTGGGTTTTTTTTTAGTTGCTTTGATACTTTATTTAGAGAAACTAGAATGTATTGTTCATCGCTCCCTAGAACTCTTCTCCATATTTCAGGTAGCACATAGATTTCGCGTGTAGAGTAGTTCATTGACCGGAAGAAGTGTTAGTCGGTCGTAATATCTGTTGAATACGGTTTGTATGATAAGACTTCCCGTTGAAGCACCTTCAAAGTTTCCGTGCTGAAAAATAAGGTTTTTTTCATGTCTTTCTGGCCGTTTGAGCTTCAGTGCTCGGCTCAATTACATCAATTGCTATTAGTAACGCTTCCCAGTGTTGGTTTCGTTCTACTGGATTTGCTTATATCATTGCAAGCTGATCCCACCAAATGCATTTCTTCCATGAATATACGGTTTTTAAGTTTGCCTACCATTTTTTGCCCTATGAGTTGTCGTAGTCAACTTTTCGTAGCCCGTCACGTTTCGATGCAAAATACTCCTTCGTTTCTGTCTCTGAGTCACACTCAAGGTTCTAGCGATATTGCAGCTTTTAACCTTGGTATGAATATTGGTCTAATAAGGCTTTGAACTCAGCGATTTCAAACTTTAATGGCCCCTTTAAAAACGCCGGAACCAGCACACTTCTTATAAAGCTTTTTGTAAATTGCTAAATTTTGGATGGAAATATTGACGTATTAACATGAATAGTATTGCCAGATGGTCGGATTTAATTTTCGCCAACTTTTGGAAATCTTTGAAAGCTCATTAGTATACCAATATGTATGTGTTGTTTTATTTCTATATATCGAATACCATTCATCCATTTAGAATACATATGAATTTTAATTAGCAGATTTATAACGTAATTTGACTGCAAGCGTAAAATTTACTGCAGAAATCGCAGAAAGAAAACCGTTTTTGAAATTTTTTAGGCACACTTGGATTGAAAACCTGAACCATTTGGAACAGTTTCGTTGCATAGCTTGCAGTCGGTTTTTATGTTGTAAATTTATAGAAACTCTTGCTCGTTTTGTATATGATAAAATAAATTAAACGGAACATTTTTAAATTTGAACTTGATGTTTACATATTCGTTAAAAATCCAAGACAATTTGTGCATATTACGACTATTTTCCGTGCTATCGACAATTTGCGAATTATAAGGAAAAATGCCAAGAAACCCTTTGGCAACGGGTTTTCACATTTCTGGCATTTCTAACTAATACAACATCGAAAATACAACCTAGAGAGACGAGAGTTCAAATCTAAGAATGACTGGTTTCTTTTAGCTGTATAATATTATGGCATTTTATGATATCATTAGCAGATATATATAAAGGAGCGTGCCATGTCCAGAACTTTAGCTAAGCCCCGTAAACCCAGGAAATATAAGCCCCGTAAAACTAAAAATGCCTCATTAACGCCATCGGAATCAACGGATCCGCTAACCAATGGTTTCAGCTGGAGACAAATCAAAGCTCAAACGAACGACAGAGTAACGCGCAAACTCCATTTGACTTATGGTGACTGTGATGATTTAGAGGAAAAGGCAAAAGGTTCAAAATCGATGTCAAATAAGTTGACAATTCGTCAACGTAAAACAACGAACGCAATCGAACCCCGTAGATCAATTCGGCTGCGCGAAAAACGTGAAATTCAAGAGATTGTTGACAAATTTCAGATGCCTTTACCCAAGCCGCCCAAACCGCAGCGTAGACCCAAACGAAAATCCAAAGCGCCGGAATGCATAATAAATCTTGCGGACTTTACCGACAACTATTCGCCTAACAGCTTTGTTGCAGATTGCCCCAATAATGAGTTGTATCACCATACTGCAATGCTGCTCAGTTGTGATGCTGAAGATCCTGATTGGCAAGAAGAGCAAGATGCTCAGCTGTTATTGCATATGGCATTGGTGAACTCGGAACCCGCCGATTCCCGACTTGATTTGTTGTTTAGGCCCATTACTCCACCTGTATGCGCCTTCGAGAATATTTACTATGTGCGTGACATTTGCCAGAAATCACATTTTGCTCCATTGTCTCTTGTAAGTCAGTGTCATTGTAAGTTGTCATTATTACTTTATGTTTGTTTTACTTTAAGTTGGATAACTGTTATTAGACCCTGTAGCGTGTAGAGGGTAAGAATATACCATATTAAGTTAGGGTAGTTGCAAAAATGTCAAGATTAAATTCATTTATTTAATAAATTTTAATACATTTATACAATTATAACTTTTTTGGCACCTGATTTTACGTTAATTTCGAAATGCTTTACGAAAGCAGCTCAAAATCGTATAAAAACCTACCCAACGCCTTCCTTCAACTGCTGCATTGAATACCTTTCTTCTTTAAGTTTTTTCTGATCACGCACAAGATGACCGATTAATGAGCAGGTTAACCGTTCCCTCAAAATCTCCAGCCATACTTCGCAACAACTACCAGTTTTCGCTCTACAGGTGATTGCTCCTATACTAAAGTTTTGTGGAGAAAACCTCCTAGCATCATTCCTGTTCTGGCACATTTCAGTTGTCCTGCTCACGTTGTTTATATCTGAAAAGTAGTCTTCCATTCTCATCTCATTGCAGGAGTTTTCTATACGCAGTGAATCGTAAGATTGGTTTCTTGACTCTAGTCGTTGAAAGCCAAGGATGTTCTCCACAGCAGTACGCATGGGGTGAGAAATGTGTGTCCAAAGTTCACCGGCACAATCGGGCTTAGTGAGCAATTAAAAGATCTGCTTAGAGTTATATGGCCGGAGATGGCATAGGTAGTCCGTTGGGAATGCATCGTACGTTTTCCGTCTTGTTCATTCGCATCCGACTCTTCAATATGGTTAAGTGTAGTTTGAGCAATTAACAATTTTGTGAGCTTTGTGAGTATCGGGACGCTGAAATCTCATAAATTGAACCAATTTGCAACCAGAGATACGCTCGTTTCTCGTGTCATGGGCTGGTCATTGGACATTGGGATGGCATTCTCTGGCGTGAACTTGGATGATTCCATGGGTTCCTAACAAAAACAAATTCGCACTTCGTCACATAGCAGCTGAGCTTACTATTTTAAAACTAAACAAAACTAAGCTTCGTATCTTCTTAATGGTTTTAAACAGTTAAGGAGCATCCGCCAATTGGGCAGAGACACCATCTCTTTCAAGGAGGTCTTTAGCTGATTAGCTGTAGTAATGATCCACTTGTTTTCAAGGTGATATTGTTGTTCGTTGTGTCGTTTGTACCAAGGTCATCTACCTTACAAATGTACTCTTTACTCTACGCTCTAGCAGGCTACGGTTACATCTGTCTGGATACGATCAAAGTTAACAATAGCGTCTTCAATTGGACATTTTTGTACAAAATGGCTGCTATCCAATATCCTCTGCATCGCAAAGCGTACAGGAGAGGGCGTCGTATTGCCTGAATCCTCGATGTCTTTTGCTAACCGATTTGATGCATAATTTCATATTGGTTTACTAGGATTTTAATAACATGTGTAAATAATTAGGTTTATGTGAATTTAATCTACTTTAAGGCTTACTCACAAACGTGCATAACTTTATGTAATTTTAATTCACTTTACAGTAATTTGTTTTATGTCATGTTAATTTTTTATTTTAGTTTTACGCGATTTTAATTTGTATTTGTTTTGTTTCGCTTTTTTTTTTTTGCGTTTTAAGCGTTGTGAAGCTTTGGACTGCATTTGCAATCTGCTTTAAATTTCGCATGCAAAACCCGCAAACCACTTTACAGAGCTGCATGCCAAAATGGAATCAAAGGAACTCTGAATTCAAATTAAAACCAAAACGTTGCCTGCTTACGAGCTTTATGGCTGGATGATGTCTATGTATTCCACTCAGTACATAACAAATTATATAAATAAATTAAATTTTGCCTAAGTAGCTGCTTGACTTGTCATTTTCATCTACTCGTCTTTTATTTTTCATCTTTTTGTTGCTGGGCATTTTTTTCAATGCTTATTTCGCAAGTGTTCCCTTTTACAGTGGTACCTCGTCAAAAGATATGAATTGGCGAGAAATTCTGCAAAATAATGTGCTTAGCAGCATGTAAGTTTTTACTGTAATGCCATTTGAAACAGAAAACTCTCGCTCCCACGTCTGTCCCCCTTTACAATATAAGCAATTGATAATATATATATATATTCCGTCAAAAGATGTTCTGGGACATCGTCAGCTGTGTAATGGAGGTTGTATGTGAAAGGCCGAAGCACATCACAACGGGCCTTTATGGTCTAAAAGTGTCCAGTTGCTCGCCTACGCAGATTGTAATAGGCGAGTTGTTACTAGAGCCTTTGCGGCTATTGAAAGATCATCTGACAGGGTGGGTCTGGAGACGCGGCCTACGGGAGAATCACTATCTCCAATCGATGTTAATTTGGTTGTAGCAGCCAAATGAACAGTAGGAATTACTCTCTCGCCAGACGAAACTAACACTCTATACAACGAGCTTACTTGCCATTTTGCTGCAGCCCGATGAAAATGCCCTTGGAGTGTTTGATAGGAAAGTACTCCGTAAGATCTTAGGCCCTTTATGCGCCTGCAGGAGTGCTCTATAGCACGCCATAATCCGGTTATGTGATTTTATGGAAAGTCAAGAAGAAGAGAGTGAAAGATGGCAACTTCTCTGCTACCGCTGCAAACCCTGCTTATTCACCTTGTCATTGAACCAAAAGGTACAGTAGAGTTCAATGTTTCGAAAACAAACATAGCTGCACACCAGGTATTCAAAACGAAACTTATTTTGAATGCGGTTACGATTATGGTAGTACAGGTACTCCTGATCCGGTAAATGGGTTTATTTTGATTGTCTTTTTTCAAAAATAATGGTTTCGATTCGATTAACCGATATTTGTTTCGGTACTGGTTCCTATACAAAAACCAAAATCATGAAAGTAATGGAGTAAAATCCTGGAACGTAAATAAATGAAAAATTTTTTTGGTGAAAAGCGATTTTAAAGATAGTGTACGTGTGATGCGGCTTGTGTTGCTGTGTCTGTTAGACCGACTCGCTCGAAGCCAAAATTGAGAAAGAGCAAAAACTAGGCACATATATGCAATGCCTGGAAATTATTCGCTTTTCAGCAAGTCGACTCAATGAAACATTTAAGGATTCTATTCTATTACTTTCATACACTTTGACAAAAACAGTGCCAAAAGAGTACTACAAAAAAAAGAAGTGGAAGCGAGAAACAGATTGTGTTGTCTAGCGTTTCATTTTTTATGGCAGCAGCAAAATTATTATGTGGCCCATAAACACAAAAATCGCAGAAGCTTATTCTTATTCTAATTCTCTGTCTAACTACTCCTTCGAAAGTTATGAATGTTGCCGATAAGAAGTCAGATGGCTCCACTGCGCGAATTTGAAGATTATGATTCACAGAATGACGGAATGTAAAGCAGAACATGAAATAATATGTAAGCTTGCAAAGGAAAAAACGAAACCGTGCCGGTATAAATATATCGATTTCAATTCGGCTATTTCGGAAAAATTATAACGGTCAACGGCTATCGGGTTTTCTAAAAAAATATATTTCAGTTATGGTTATGGTTTCAAAATTCAATCGGTTATTTTGAAAAGCAAATAGCTACAGTCTATGATTAGTTTCAGGAAGATTTTTCAAATCTGATTTAAATCGGATGACCCTGCCACATAGCTCTCATACAAGCAATTAGGCGATATCAAAAGCACATTTGGAACGAAAAACATTTCTATTTTGCAACATAAATGAACCGAATTGGTTATTTAGCGAGTTTAACTATGTGCCGTGCTATATACATATGTACTATAACAATTCTGAAATAAGGGACTATTAGTGAGCAATTTTTGTACACTTTTTGATTTTGTTGGCATGTTAGTCGCGTAATGCGAGTTCCAACTGTAGTATAATCACAAACTCGCAAAGTGGCAAAGAAATTCAAAAGCTTTTTTCAAAATTGCCACACGATTTGTAGCATATGGCACATTAAAATTACTTCACTCGCATCATAAATAAACAATTATGTTTAAATGACTTTTGGGCCTTTTAAAATGCTTTCGGATTGCAATACGCGTTCTCGTCCCTCCGACGTGCTCGACATCTTCCACATGCTTAACCTCATATTTATGCTCAGTTCATCCTGGCCCAGTTCACTTCACTTGCCTTGAAAAAGTGTACAGCTGGGTTTTGGTTTTGCTTATTTATCCCTTACACAAATTGTTTCTTAAATGCAAATTTGATGACCAAGGACCAAGAATGTTCAGATTGCTCGATACGCTCCAGCTTGGTTTGTTTTGGTTTGGCTGCACAAGAGGTAAAGGACGATACCAAGTCAAACTCAATCAGATGATGTTTTAGCTGTTGGACATCAATGAAAATCGCTTGAAGAGGATTAGCAATAGGACAGGGACGAACCGTTTGGAACAATTTGTGTATCTGCCCAACAAATATTATTCCTATTCACAGCAATTTGGGCTAGCTGAAACCATGCGAATTCAAATTAGAAAAAAACCCAAACCATAACTTCTGAAGGAGATGTTAACAATTGAGGTAAAGACATCGATTTCATGCTAAATGCATCAACGCTGGTCAAAAATATAAGCGCACTCGTTCTAGACTTGCTCCTATGTGTGTGAACACAGGACGAAAGTTCGGCCTTAGTGTAATGAGTGACATAAAGCTGCTGCAATGCTGCTATTATCTTTTATAAGCAGTGTGTCAAGCCTTCGGCTAATACTTCGGCCAGCACATCGGCCATATATGGACGAAAGCTTGGCCTGTTAGAGACATAAAGCTGCTTCAGTGCTACTTTTATATACTAAAAGCTGTGAGTCAAGCCTTCGGCGAACACTTCGGCCGTATCTGTGTGAGCACACGCTGCCCGTTAGTGTAGTGAGTGATATTTAATATTTGTCTTTTACAAGCGAACACTTCGGCCGTATCTGTGTGAATACAGGAGGAAAGCTTGGCCCGTCCCTGCTTCAATGCTGTATTTGTCATTTATAAGCTCACATTGTCATATCATTTAGCTGATATGACTTGATGCAAGAGGTCCAATTTTGTATGACCCTCTTGCATTAGTCGGTCTGGATCCCATCAAAGTTTTGAACGCTGTTGTTGCCCAGTTAACCCATTGTTGGTGTATAATAATAAACCTGGAAATTGAAGTAGTCGCAGAGAAGAGGTCTAAGGTCGTTAATCACACGCTTTTGGACCATCCTACATCGCCTTTTCTGGAAATAAGGCACTGTGGAAACTATTCTTGCAGCTACTCCTACTCTGGGGCACAAAGCAGATGCCATGACAAGTCACCGTTTCGGCAATTTAGTTTATTTACAAAACTGTTTAGTCAAAAATATGCCCCATCACTGAAGATGATGGTTTCAACAAAATTTGCATCCCTTCCCAAATGCTATATACACATAAGTGGTTCAGCTCTTGCGTCACATTTCGCTAGCCAACTTCTAGTGCATGACGAGAAACTAAAACTTCAGGGTCGCCCATCCCAATTGCAGCAATATTCTCGCCTCGAACAGCAACCGAACTAGTTTCCTCGAATTTGCCAATTTGGTTGGACGAAAAAAAACAGCGTTGCCACTTTACATAATCAGAGTTAGCAGTTTTACAAGCTCGACATTTGGTATGTCGCTCAATAAACACAATTCTGTGACCTATTTATAAGCTAGAAACTGTCCCCATTCCCTGCAGCATAGTTGCGCTGAAATCGCTCACAGGTTAATACGGATAGTTTTTGGGTCCGGCACATAATGTTCTAGTGGCCTGAACGTTGAACTAGGTCAAATCGCAACTGAATCGCTTCACAAAGCTATGCACATAAACACTGTTTGTTGAACTGCAAGCTTACAGCACGCACTGCTTGTTGTTCTGCAGATACAAGTACTTAAGTAAATAAAGTAAAAAACATACTTCAAGCAACAAAAAAATAAAATTTTAATATTCTGCATAAAAAATATACTGTGAGAATGTTTGAGAATTAGTTTTGGGTTCTATTAATCTTCCATGAGTTCTGGTACGGAGGGGATTTCTAAATGCAAGGCAGAAACACGTTAAGATCATAATATAGTTATGATGTTTTAGAGCACGTACCTTAAGCGTCAAGATTCTCAAAGAAACGCACAAGTGCCGACACGGACATCTTAGTCGCGTTGATTTTCTTAGCTGCTGGGCTTACCAACTGTTCATATTTGGCCACTATGAGTGACACGCGACCGCGCATTGTTACCAGTTGGGAATCCTTGCGCAGCGATGCAAGATCACCATCTACAGACTTGGTCTTGGAAACGGACTTCAATTGAAGCATGTATTCAAAGCAGTACACTCTTTCAGCTGTGCCCACCTGCAGCATTGTCAGCTCATTATCTAGAACCTTGGTCTTGGAGACGGGCTCCGGTGCATACATGTTCTCAAACTTGGCCACCATTTTAGCTGTGTACTTCTGCGGCAAAGCCAGTTTACCATCTAGGACCTTTGGCTTAGAGTCGTCCTCACCTTGAATTATGTTTTCAAACTTCTTTATCATACTTTTAACGTATATTCCATTTGCTAATTGTGGTTTGTCCATAGCGATGACTCTAATAATCTTGTCTTTATATGAAAAAAAAAGAATGTTTAGTTTTAATATTTAGCGTGAGCACAATTTTGGAATGTTTAAATGTTTTCTGAATGCTCGTTAACAGCCTACTCTGTGCTAAAAAAACCTTACCAGTTTTGCTAGTAGATAGTACACTAGATCAAACAATCACGAAAAGTCAAATTTTTGGTCAGCCGCATATTGAGCTTTTCAGGTTACGTATACGCAGTGTGTGTGTATGGCAGCGCAAGATTTTGGGTGAAGCGACAGGAGGAAAAGTCATATAAGTGTTTTGTTTTATCCAATTGTTTTAAGGATTAAAATACTATAAAACAGTGTTGTGTAATGACAGATTTGTGTTATTGTGCGAAGTAGCTTGTAGTTTGTTAGGTATTATACACCTAATACATAACCTTGAGAGCTTTGAAAATTTATCACAAAAACTTTTGACCGAAGCATTTTTAAAGAGATTTCATGCAATTTAAGGCATGTGTACCGTAAACTACTAAACATTTAACTTCTAAACACTTGCTCCTAAAAATATGCTTTGTTGGAAGCCTTTAAACGATTTTGCCTCATGTTCAATTTCAAATCATTCAGCTTGCCATTAGCGTTAGATAATGGACTAAGAGATTGCTTCTGGGTTAAAATTCGCGATAAAACATATTTGGTATCTCGGGACACAGTATTCTACTAATCGGTATCAGAAACGTAATCGGGAACAGGCATGAATAATACTTCCGGTTCAATATGCATACTTTTCGGCTCTTTCTTTTTGTACTTCAACTTGTGTTTTATACGAAAATCTGCTTTAAGCAAGGTAAACACAACTTATCCAAGAACCGGACATCAAATTTTTCTATATATGCAGAGTCCAGTGGATAAAGATTACCAGCATAGAAAACTGTTGCTTATATTAAATTATTTGGTACCATAGTATTACATCCATTTAAAAAGTGTGCATCTTATTACAAAAAAATTAGAGTTGTCACGAATGAAACACTTAGCTGTGAATTCTCTCCAATTTGGCATAATGTGACGCTATCGAAGGTTTGCAATAGCAGAGCCACCATGCGCATAAAACAACAACAACAACCTTCCATAAATGTGCATGGTCTTCTCTTCACTCAACTTGTTCTTCTTAACTGGCCATAACAACCCGTTATCGGGTTACGGCCTGATATAAATATATTCTTTCATTGGATTTGGTGGGTCCCAAACCCTACGCACAAGCCTTTTAAGGTCTGGGGTGGCTCTACTGGTCTCGAAAGAAGCCAGTGTCATTTTTAGTCGTCTCATACGACAAGCTGAGGTGTATTCTCTAACCCGCTCACCAGAAGGGGTGGTAAGAATAGGCTTTATTATTAGAGCTTAAGTAAATTATGATAAAGCTTAGAAGCTAGTGCTTATGAAAATACAATCTAGTGTATTTACATATGACTATATGTTGCAACATAAACCTCATTGGTTTTATCGCTTACTACGCTGAAGTCTTATATAAGCACATCGAATATCGACATATTTTTTAAATTTTATTATGTATACCATTATATATTCGAAAGCAGCTTTGAGAACTGTTGCTTAGAGTGCTAAGCATGGTGAAAGGTGGACGTTTTCTAGGATCCTGCTGAGCACGATTTTGAAATTTTGTTTGTTTCTGAATCTTTTTATTTCTCCCATTTCCTCTCCAAATTGTATGCTTTAACTGCTTAAGCGTTTTGTATTGTTTTCCCGTGAGATAACGCGATTTAGACCCGGACATTCAGCTGACCGATTCGTATGTTTCGAGCTTTAAAAAATAACTTTGACTGTCTCGCTTCATGAGCAGGAGAATTTCCAAAGGAAATTCAAAATATTTTACGCCAAAATCCACAAGAACCTCATACAGCCTTTGCTGGACCTCAAACCAAGCAAATGGAACTTTTTCGTAAAACCATACTTGATAAATCCTTGAAACTTGCACTTTTTTGGGATCCTAATGTCGCGATAAACTAATTTTTTAATCGCTAAAAAGAATATGCTGCCACTTCTGTAAAGCGCATACGTGCCACCTTGTATCAATTTTTTCACACCCCTTGATGATACACTGAGTTATAATTCATGGCGATGAGATGCGCTTTTTTTTTTTACTAAAGGCAGGCAGACATATCGTTGCCATTTGTCATGCTTATTGTGATCCTTTAAGAAGCAAAATATCGTAATTTTACTCCAATTGATATTAGAGACAATCGCCCTTCATGTTATGCTATGATGCGAGCCCTCACTTCAGTTGTGAGATTGCGATTTTGAGATTTCCTATAGTACAACGCTTGTCTCATAAAATTTTTTCGCCGTGAAATGCAAAGTCAAGCTCTAAGGAAAAATTGGTGCTAATGAAATGATCTTTGAATGCCACAAAAACAGATTTCAGTCTTTAATGATGTAGACCGCAGTACCATAGACTAGTCGTTGATTCATTTTATTTTGCATTAGTCCCTTTTGCAACAGAACATAAGCTTTTGGCCAATACTTAACACTCACGTATTTTACATTGCAATGCCCTAGGCAGGGGTCAATTGCTGCGGCTACACTAAAATTGCAGCAGTCATTCATTTGACCCATTCTCGACGGTGTTCTCATAGTCCATTTCGTTTATGGGCATAATGACAGGAGGTTAGTTGAGCGATGGCATGCCTTCGGGTTAAAACCTACTCGAATGCCGCGTACATGCCGTGATGGTAGCACACTAATAAGATTGAGATGGCGCCTGCATAGATGCATATGAACAACTTTAAGAGGTCGGGCAACGCGTAAGGACGTCATTCGTTGTTTATCTGAACGATACTGGTTCACATTTTTCGTTAATTCTGCACCTTTCCATAACTCTCATCTTGCCATCATGACAGGGACTGTGGCGCAACTGTCGAAACTAATACGGAACTATACAGAACGAAGAGACAATTCATGTAGTTCGTACCGAAGGGTAGTTTGTATATGTGTAGCATACTTATATGCTGAAACTAACAAAATTGTCTTATTGTATTATATAGTTTTTTATAGTCGTTGCACATAAGCACCACACATTTACACACATTCACATGCAGCTACATGCAACCATGCCCCAAAATAATAAATTAAGATTTCGCACTTACAAAAGCTGTCAAAAACTTTTCACATATAAAAAGAAAAAAAAATTTGAAGAACAAAGTAAAAGCTAGAGCGAAATAAAAGAAAAGCAGCAGCTAACTTTTCAAAATGTGAAAACTGTTTTCCCAAGTAGTCAGCAAATTTTTGTCTGAGTCCGGCTTTAAGGCAATCAAAATGCAGCTGGAGCCACGTTACCAAGTTACCACTTGCAGTTTCATTGCCAATTCCTGGCCAAGTTAAGATACTTGACCAAGCAAATGCCCGCAAAACTTTGCTCCAAATGAAATGCGCACAAACAATTAGGCAAAGTAAAAGTTTGCCAAGTTTTGCGGCAACAAAATGGCGTTGAATATTGGCTGTTTCTCTTGTAGTTGTTGTTGGACGAATCTTAAATTATTTAGCAGTGAAAGTTTTTTTTTCTCACGAACAAACAACTTTAAAGCTATTAAATTGTCAGCTTTTGTTTATGGAAACTATAAATTTTTAGCACTATGAACTTTAACTGGAATAATTTTGAAAAAAACTAAAACTTGCCTACCCCTCACATAGCAACTTTGCTCGCTTTGCTCTCTAGCCTTCGTGCTACTAAGAGGTAGACTTCATATCTAGATCTAGAGCACTCCTCCAGGCGCCTCTGCTTCGCGGCGATAGAAGTGAGTAAGTAGTAAGTGCGTTCTCTATCAAGTCTTGCCCCTTCGTCGGGGCATGTGATGTCATTATCATCTGCGTAGGCGAGCTACTGAATACTATTGTAGTATATGGTCCCGTTCCGATGTTTTTCAACCTTTCGCAACACTCTTTTCATCACACAGTTACGACGCTGAAAAGCGCCTTGTCTGAAGCCTCGCTCGGAATTAAAAGGCTCGAAGAGGTTTTTAAGAAACTTGACGGAACGTCATTCTGTAAAATCGCACGAGATTTGCACGGATACCAAGCTCAGCGATCACTCAACGGGCTGTCGAATGCTGCTTTATAATTGATAAAGTTATGGTGCGTGTGGATAAGGTATTCGTGGGTCTTTTCCATGTTCTTTTGCGAATGGCTTAGGTCTTTCACACAATTTACTTGATAGGGCCTTATATGCGATAGAAAGAAGACTGATACCACGAATACCGTAAGGCTACCCTTCTTGAGGACAGAGCAGAGTACACCAAGGTTCCAATCATCGGGGTTGCTCTCATCTAACCGTATCAACTCATTGCCGCCAGTCTTAAACTAACTAGGTTAGGCTATATCCATGCCGTCATCTGCGATTAGGAACGTTGAAAAGAGCTCGACAATAAGCTGGAAAAGTGTTCCCTATACAGCCTCAGTCCACTACCAGATATCCCTCTACACCTCGACATGTAGAGACACCGGTACTCAGTCCTTCAGCAAGACGCTTGACTTTTTGGAAGAACCTGCTAACGCCATTGCTGCTCCTGCACACCTCGAACTTGTTTCGCTGCTTTTCATGCTCACGTTTTTTACCTTTTAAAAAGGGCGGTTCTGTGATCTTGCAAAGATTCATCGCAGCCGTCAGCAATATCCTTTTATAGGTGGCGTTCTTCACTAAAATGGATTCGCTTTTTGAAACCAAGGACGTTCTTCCTCGTCGCTGTCAGGTTCGGAGCGAGGTTGAGTGAGCTGCTTAGCGAGTTGAACGTAGAAGGCTACGGCAGTCCGTTGTGATTGCAGCTTGGAATCTTGACTGCAACAAGGTAATGGTCAGAGTTGTTGTTGATCCCTCTGAACGTACGAACATGCAGCACACTGGAGTTAAGTCAATCCCCTGCCCCGAATGTCACGTCACAAATCGTTTTAGTAAAACCTGTACTTTGTGACTTAGAAGTTTTTCGGAACCTCTCCTCATCATCACTTAAGGTAATTTTTTGATGATGACTCACCAATTGCTATTTTTATTTTATACTGCAAGCTGCCTGATAAAGTTAATATGCAGCGCAAAAGAGTGCATAAAACATAAAAATTTTTAGTTCAGGGATTAGATATGGATACTTGGCATCCATACTTCCAAGTGCTTACTTAAAATAGCATTAAATTGTGCGTGGCTTTTGCTTAAAAAATATGCAGCCATTTTTATTGCGGGACCTCATTGTCGCATGCAATTTTTATTGCGCATACGACCTGGGTTTTGTGTTTGCTTACATTAAGTTGTACAAAAGGTAGACTCTTCAAGCAAATTGGAGCTATATAGTTTGGCTTTTGATTGCATTGATTTCTCCAGGGTAGTCGTTGTGCCAAAAAGTTGCCTACAACTTTTTCCAAGCGTCTTTTTGTGGCAATTCTGAGAGCAAACTTTGAAAATTGTTACGCAACTTTGAAATAGGGAATTAGACATTTTATTTGCTCGCTTAACTTAAAATGTCGCAATTAAAAAATTGCTTATTTAGACGAAACATTTGCGGTTTTCATTTTTCGTTTTTCGTTAAAAAATTTGCAATACATTTTTTGTGGTTTTATTTTTCCATTTCCCATTTTTGTTTTCCTTCGTGCAGTTTTTTTTTGTGTTTTGCTTTACGCTTTTGTTAGTTTTTACGCTTAAGCAATTTTCAGTTTTTCACACATATGCGACACGCCGTGCGGTTAACCAAGAGCTACGCTGCAAGCGGGTGGGTAGCGAAACCCCCCATTTTGGTTGAGTTTCGGGTTTTTGAACAATTCCATGCGTGGCCACAAGCTGAGGCAATATAAAAACGTATATATGTGTGTGTGTGTGTGTGCATATGTCGTGCATATGCGGGCTTTGGGGAATTCCGTTTGTGTGTACGTGTGAGTGTGCGTGGCCATTGTCACCGTCATCATCGGCCACAGAGCAGAGTCCCTCAGCGAACTTTGCATAGTTTTCGCACCATAAATTATTTAACTGCAAAAAGTTGTGCTTAAATTTATATTTAACCAAAGGAATGCTATAAATATTATAAACGCTGTTTACGTTCTTTATTTTTTTGTTAATTTACTAAAGTTGTGCACTAAATGCAAACAGTCTCTATTTGGTTTAGCATATAGTATTTTTTAGTACTTTGAATAATTAAACCGTATATTGAAGAAAACTAGTCCGTGACTTTCCCAGCTCCGTCAAGGCAGAAAAGAACCTCACCCAAGAAGGCGATGCCCTCTGCTGTGACCTCTTGAACTTTGTGATTGAGAGTGTGTTGACAAAGGCCGAAGTACGTCGAAGATAAGTAACGATCACCGGGCGAAACTAACACTGTAAGACGCCTGTCCCTCCCGGGTTGCTTTTGCCAGTCAAGAAAGGAACAAGATTGTAGTATACTTACTTTTGTAGCGACTTCAATGTCTCTGCTGCCGATTCCTGCTTTAGATTAACATTTCCATGCGCTAGTATCTTATAGATGAAAGCTGGTTGGCGATGTGAACTAGAGTTAGGCCAAACAGCTCTTTGCTAGTTCTATTAAGCTATATGAACAAAAGAAACTATGATCAAAGATAGTAATGCAAATCTAGACTAAAACATCGATGTTTACCATCGCGAAACCCACAATGGATATCGATGTAGGCCGATACATCGGACTAAAAACATCGATGCACCGATGGTTTTCCGATGAAGAAACCTTCTTTATACAGTGAATTTTGCTTAAGTGCTCGCCCACATAGCCGCATTTTCGACAAAAGTGCCCGAAATCAAATTTTCTCTGCTTAGAATGTTTAAATGGTTTAAATTTTTTCTCGTAGCTCCATTCCACTTAAGATCCCTTTTTACTAAAGCTTCTTTGTTGAATGATTGAATAGTTGGCTTTATATAGCGAATTGCACATTTAACTGCAAACATCGCCATCTGTAGGCTGTTTCGCTTACCAAATACGTACAGGTGTTTGCTATTCACAGAATCATCCTTATCATCAATAAATATAAAACAGCAGCTCCAAAAATTATTAAAAGTAAGTCGATTAAAGCGTCAACAACCCTATTATAAGGCAATGCCAAATTCATGTGAAAGGTCAACCGGCAAAATGTAGAAAAGAAGGATGACTCTAATATTCATATCCGACTTCATATGTATGATTAAGTCTCTGCTGTTAACAAGGCTAAGCAGTTGTTCTGCCAGAAGTACATTTGCTCTTTGGCTTTTGTCATTCTTCTTCTTAACTGGCCATAACAACCCGTTATCGGGTTACGGCCTGATGTAAATACATTCTTTCATTGGAATTGTGGTTTTACGTGGTGGGTCCCAAATCGTACGCACAACCCTTTTAAGGCCTCAAGTCGCTCTACTAGTCTCGAAAAAACACAGTATCATTCTTAGTCGGTGGTAGGTGGTATTGGCTAACCCGCTCACCACACGGTGAGTAGTATAGGTAATCGGTTCTTACGTCATTAATAATCAACCTATATCAAAAAATACACTAAACATAAAAGACAATTTTTTAAAGGTAAGAAAAATTTTGCTTGTGTGGCCTCAACGAAGATTTATTGAATCTCATTATTTTTCTAACTGGAGATGGGCCATTTTCACTCGATGAGCCATCTCATCCAACAAAAATATAATATAATTTAATTGGCCATTGAAAGTGACTACTATTCTATTATTTCTTTTATAGATCGTTTCCTGATTAAACCTATAGATATTCCTACAAAGTTGTAAAAATGTTTTACTCTAATTTTTTGCTCACATTTAGATCTTTCATGCATAATAAAGTTTATGTTCACAGTTTCAATCAATCTTTAAACCGTTTCGCTTAAGAATCACCTTTATGTAAAGTTATTTTTATTAAAGCAAAATCGGTCGATTCATGAGAACTTAAAAATAAACCCATATTATTTTTTGGAGATACCACCATCGCATGGTCCATGTGCATGGAAATTTTCAATTACTTTTCAAAAAAAGCTAAATTGGTAACACTGAACCTGAGTTCCAAGCGATTTTGAGGAAAGGTAGATATGATCACCCAACAGATGTCTGACATATGAACTAGTGTTGATCAGAGTTATCAATTGGCTTAGTCGATGAAGATTGCCAATTAATGTTAAAAATTTTTGTATGACAGTGCTTATAATTCACCTATTTCATCTTAGCGCCCGTTTAGCATAGCTGCTCGAATTTTGTTGTTATGTGAACAGAAGAAGATATAAGTTACTATATACTACTCTCGAAATGGATCTACGCTTAAATTATGTACACATAAAAGTTTTGATAAGCGTTCCGGCAGCAGCTTATTTCACTTATCGCTAAGAGTTTGGCCTGTTTCTGAGAATAACCTTTTGTAAATCGCTACACTGTTTGTAAAACTTGGAATAAGATGATGAAATGTTCGATGTTTTTAAAAACATGCAATGCATCGTATGAACGAGAAAATCGGAAAACTACAGGCCAACCATCGATGTATTTTTTACACCACTATTCAAAGAACGAGAATCCAATAACTAGTTCAACAGTGCAATGAGAGGTTTAGTCCAGTTGAACTGGCTGTTTATTCACGGTCGGTTTGTGGTAAAACTGACTCGTATGCTTTGATTGTAGCACATCAATGAGCATGAGAGGGCGCTAGCATATAAGCCACTACCAACTGTTTAATATCATATAATGGTTACGGTTCCATATCCAATAAAATACGGTTCCTTAGGTTTTCAGCTTATTGATCTATTTATAAGAATAAGTGACACTCTGTTGTAATTGGATGAAAAATGAATATTTTTGGTATGGTTTTACGGTTAGTTCGGCTTACAAAATAATAGCTAATCGGGTTCGGATTTAAAAAAAATATAATATTACGGTATGCATTAAGGCTCATTTCCCTGATTAACAACGTTTTTGATGCTATAAAAATTTAATATTTTTGTATACGCTTAATATGATATTTTTTGGATTTCGTTTTACGACTGTTTAGAAAAAGGTTAATTTAAGAATGCTTCTTCTTCACTGGCCCTATATTGGAAAAGGGTCTGCTGTTGTTGTTGGCCAAAATATTCAAATTCATTCTTTCTACTGTAGAACCGGTTTGAATACAAACAAGTCAGCTGCTTAACAGTTTTTAAAATTGAGCTGTATTTTAGAAAAATCGGTCAAAAAAATGACAAAATTAGTGGAGGTAATAGAAAAAATGCTCTGGTCGTTTTTTAATTTGGTATCTAATTACATTTCTTAATTATTATTATTATCTAATTATTCAAATTATATGGGAATTTATAGTTAGTCTTTAAGTTTTCCTCCTAGTAGCTTTTGACGGTTTTGTTTTTGCATAATATTTTATTGCGATAGCCTCGAGCTGTACCAGAACTTTAAACATAAACTTTATTTCATTTATCAAATGTTCATTTATTTCTTAATGCCACTGAGAACCGAACCGTGTGCTTCTAAAGCTACTTCTCTTGTTCTGTCTGCGGAACTGTAGGTTCCATTCGCTGTGCAGCTGTCGCTCAATTTTCAACTGCTGCTAATAAACAAACTAAAGTGTTCGCAAAGTTATGCAAAGCGCCTAAGTGGTGCCACAACAACAACAACAACGACAACAACAGTGACAGTGACAGTGACAACAACAACAACAACAACAATGTCAACGTCAACGTAAGGTGTCTTCATTTATTTCATGTCAAAAGTTTAGTGCGTGGTTTGCTAAAACTGGGCAGATCTTGGGAGTGGTTTTTTACCGGGGTTTCCCGTGAGCTGCATATTCATACTCTACAATATGCGTACTTTAATATGACTGTGGCATCCTAGGGCAACCATCAGTAATATTCAAAACGCTATTGATATACTCACTACATTGTTAACGTCAATAAGAGACAGTCCTTTCCCCGACTTCTGCTCAATTTATCGCCTAAAATGTGTCCAAACGAACTTTACGCCACTTTTAAGTAGCTCTACAACAGATACTGAGAAAAATTTACTATAAATTTTGACGAATAACACATCATCCATATAGAAGCCCTCAGTTCAGAAATATTTCTAGGCTCTGACGCCGAAGCTATGCTAGACCAAGGTATACTTAAACAAGGTAGGCTCAGCAACTGAGTGTATCCCTTTATCAGCTTTGCGCTTAATAATCTTAAAAATTAAAAAAACCTACAATGATAAATTTTTATATATATAAATGAATCCAAAAGTGTGATGTGGCCGATGTTACGACAAACGGTTTAGTGTAACGTTAATCAGGCTAAACCAATTTATAGCGGTTTGGAATGGTTTTTACCAATTATAATTATGAAAAGAGTTTCATTTTCGAGGCCAAAAAAAAACCGTTAAACTAGAAAAAATTACACAAATCTCAAAGACTACTATTATTTTTTCCCAAAATTGAGCCTAGGGCCTGGCAGGCCTGCCAATACATTGGACAGCAGTCAACATTGGTGACAATACCCGTAGCTGGCCTTAGTATGAGAAAGAGGTAGGGGAAGATGAGGTAGAGGAAGAGTAACAGAAATAAGCAGACGAATGGGAGGGGGAACGGTAAAGAGGACGCGAAGGAGCATATGATCTACCTGATCATTTATCAGGTAAAGGACACGGTGGCTAGCGAGCAGGGGGCGAAGCCCTATAGTTTAAGTATACAATTCTTGGTTTGATCCCAGCTTTATACTTACAGTACGAACTGTTTTAAAAATACTCAGAAAGAGCCTTACAAGAGAAGCGATCCTGTGTACGCTTTCCAATGAAACCCGCAACTTGGCAATACCCAGTAATAGGCACTTTTCTAGTGTTCTCAAATATAGAAGTTGCTTACTTTAAAGCGCTTGAAAGAACAAACTTTGATAATAACACTATGCAACAAAACAAAGCCTATGTTTAAAACATATCATTTACGGTAAATTTGAGGTTGCTAATATCGTTCCCGGAAACCGTTTTGAATTATCCAGAGGGATCTCAAGTTATTCGTTAACTTTTCTACCGATCGATATAAACTGCATGTCAAATTAAGGACAATTAAATGTCGATTCCATGATGTTGGTCTACTTTGTTTCAATTGCATATGGGCAATCAACTAAATTTATTTCTTCCAAATTATAATTTTTTTTAATTCTAAAGTAATTAAATTGAAAATTACAAAAAGGTTTTCCACATGTTACTTTTGTTTTCGATAAACTAATTCCTTGCAAATATATTTAAACCAATTTGAGCAAAATCGGCAACGAAATTGATTGAAAGTTATTGGGGAATATCTATTAAATGCCACAATCGACCATTTTTTTTTTTAATTTCCGAAAACTCAGGAGTAAAACATACCTGTTTTGGTTAATTTGGGGTTGCTATCTGGGACAGTTTTCGAAATATAGCTCTTTAAATCGATCGGTAGTAAGGCTAACGAATAAGATGAGATTTACTGAATTCGCAACTTTCGGGATCTCGAAATCAGCGACCCCAAATTTACTGGTAAAGGAATGTGTTAGACAAAGGCCTTTCAGTGACATCAAAATTGTTGCGTAGTGTAATTAAATGACTTAAATCTTTCGTGAATTCGCGAAAAAAGATACTTGGTATTAAAGAAGTTCCCCAATCTGAACCATCAATATGTTCCAATCCACTGTTCTGAACTAATTTCCGCAACTTGCTCTATATTTTATCTATTCACACCTATAACAAAGCTCTTGGCTTATGCAATTAGAAACGTCAACAATATTTTTCTTCTTGACTGGTCCAGCAGCCAATTACTGGGACGCGGCCTAATACTGCTCCAAAGCGCTCTCTAGTTGGTACTTTCAAGTGAGACAGGGCCTGCTCCTTCCTCACCTTCGTTGAAAAGGCAAATCGAAGATCTTTCTAGCAGAACTTTTTTCATCCATACGTACAATTCGAATAAGCTTCGACTGAACATGCAAATGTCGTCATAGAGCTCATAGTGTTCGTCGTTGCATCGAATGCGGTTGTTGTTGCCAACGCGTAAAGAGTCAAAAGTCTTACGGAGTACTTTCCGCACAAACATACTCCAAGGGTATTTGCACCAGGCTGCGTTATCTTCAGCTCCATAAACGGCGTCTTATAGTGTTAGTTGCGTCTGCAAAGAGTGGTCTCTTGTACTCATATAGTTACTGAGGCCAAGGATCTATCTATTAGCAAGAGTGATTCTCCGCTTGATCTCCATGCTGACATGATTCTTCGTTGTGACAGTGGTGCCAAGGTAGACGAATTCCTTGTTAACATCAACAGTTTACTTTCCAAGATCAAATTGAGAGGCCAACCGCTGCGTTTCTCTACACAAAGAAAACATAACCAGATCCATTCTATTTCATACGATGCAATAGCTTCGATAACTGAATATAGAATTGGACACTCTTGAAGAAGATAGTCCAGTACCGATGTTCTGCGGCCTTTCGCAACACACTCTTCTTTATAAAGTTGAAGAGGTTGCAGGGATACCGAATTAAGGCATATACGCAATACCTCAACGGGTTATCGAATGCTGCCTTATAATCGAATATGTGTACCTCGGTATTAAGCTACACAGATAATGTCTGATCAGTTCTTTCACGAATGGCTTTAGTCTCCCAGAGAAAATGCTCGGTTGCCATATTGCGTACGCCATTGTTTGCATGCTTAACTGTAAATTGGTATTGTGTGCTATGCTAGCTAACTGTAAAATGTAGATTGACAGTTTTTTCTTTTTAGGTTAATGTAAAAAGGGAAGAATTCTAGAAAATCTGTTGGGATTCAGAAAATGTCCGCCAATAAATTAGTTTGGTTTAACAGCAAATATTCATTTCTATATGTGCATGTGTGTGTTTGTTTCATTTTCGACAGGTGTTAATTTTTAATTTTGTTTGTTTATTTTTTTTTGTGCCATTCGCAAATTGAAGCAAAAATTGAAATATAAAATTCCTTTTTATACACATTGCTGCATACAAATGCAATTTGATGCACACACATACAGCCTTGGTGTTTCCTTCGGCCATTTATTATACGGCCCATCAGAAGGTATGGCTGTGAGTGAGAGTGGAGGAGAGTCCGGAAAGCTGGCTCCATGTAACATGTCCTGGCTGGCCAAAGTTGAGCGTGCATCCTTCCGCTTAACGTTATGCAGACGCTTGTATTGTGTGCTCCTGTGTGAGAGTGTGTGAGTGAGTAAGTCGTGTGTCTATGAAATATGCGAACATTGCAATTGAAATGCAATTTTAAATTGCATGCATACAAACTGTTTCTAGCTTTAAGCCCAAGTTGCTGCATTGCAGTAAAGTAATCTATGTAAAACTTAAAGGATTTGCATAAACTAGAGGTGTTTCACCCCCCCACACACTCTCTAGCAGCTTTTCTGCTTGCTCTCTAAGATGTTTTTGATTAGATACATGCCTTTAGCTTCATTTTCTTTCGCATTTTTTTCCAATCATTTTCCTTTGCACGTGTGCCATTTTTTCATTCATTTTCCTTTCTTATTTCGCTTCGACACTGTACAACAAAAAAATACTTTAGTTTGCCGCTTTAGTTGCTGTTTTTATGCCCTGTCGCCGAAGCGTAAATTTTGTAAGTGAAAAAATTGATAGAAACGAGTATGCGGGCAGGCTGAAAAGTAATCGGCTAAGCCAAGAAAAGCATCGATTTTCTTGTTAACATAAGCTGCTTCTAGAACAATACACTGTAATAATAAGCTCTATGGCAAGTGCTCCGAGATCAGTTAAACACTCCAACGGTATTTGATAAGCGTCTTATAGTGTTAGTTTCGTCTGGCAAGAGTGGTTTCTACTACTCATATGCCTACTGAGGTCAAAGTAAGACTCTATTGGCAAGATTGATTCTTTGCGTAATCTCCATGCTTAGATCCTTGTTAACATCAACAGTACACTTTTCAACATCAAATTGAGAGTGCAGACCCATTCTCTTTCATTTAATGCAAATGTTCCGATAACTGCTCGCTTGGTACCACCAATGTTGTCATTATCATGTGAGACGAGTCTGCAAGAATGCATCGTTTCTTGCTATCGAAATAGGTGTGAAATAGAACACTTGAAGTCTTATCTTGAAGACAGTAAAGGTAAGGCTAAAAACGCTGTTTTTGATTCCAAAGTTATGCGTTTTCTGGTGTTTGACAGAGAGAAGATTTTCGGACTATTGCGTTTTGCTTCAGAATGCGTACTTGAGCCGCGGTACTAACACTATCATTTGAAGTAATGCTGATTACTGTTTTTTTGTTCCTCGCCCGATGAAGCTACTGCTGCTGCGGAGTTGAATTCTCCGCTGGAACTATAAGATAAATGTGTGAGAGTGTTTAAATGTTTGCTTCACTTTAAGGCCTCGTGTAGCTCCGATACTGTATTTCAATAACTTCGTTATTGCCGTGAACGTCAATGCTAAATATTTAGGCCAAATACTTGATAAGAGGCTTACTTATATGAAACACATTGGGCGCCAGGATGAAGAAGTTGTGCTGACTTCCTTCCAGCAACTCTAAGCTTAATATTAGACCCAGATGATGGGAAGGCACTGGTTTATAGTAATGGAAAGCCGATCTGGGTGCAATCCTGCAAGATAAGACTCCACGCCCAGGGCAAATTGCTGAGGTCCGTGACTAAATTGCGGTTGCTGCTAAACGTCACAATGGCATACTGCTGAGGCATACCAACAGGCTGGCCAATGGTTTGGACGGGAGTGTGCTCATTAGGACGCTGAACCTAAGACATTTTGACTGGCCAGGGGGAGCTCAAGATAAACTTCTTTTTTGATTTACCAATTTTTGAATATGTTTTTATGCTTGCGGCTCTTAAAATGTCAAATGTTTTAATTTAGATTGCATTGACCTTATTAATTGCTTGCTTAATTAAGAATTGTATAAAAAAAAGACTGGATTGTAGCCTAGCTTTCCATTGATTTGACGCACATCAATCAAAAAAGTTCAAACAATCACGAACAGTCAAAATTTAGGTCAGCCGCATATAGTGCTTGTCAGGTTACGTATACGCAGTGTGGCTGCAGGGGCTAAAGTCAAATTAGTGTTTTCTGTTGTCTAGCAGAGCGTGAATTGTTGTTAGACATGGCATACTAAAAACAGTGCTGTGTAATGACAAAATTGTTTCGGTATTCGATGCATTTAAAGTAGTTAGCTCTTGCAATACATTCTATGAAAAAGCAATACGTGTTGCATTTGGAAGAATATCAATAAGTTGTAAAGATGAAGAAAACACAGTGCTAACTGATATAGAAAGTTTCCGCAGTTTTTGTTTTGTTAGACTACCAAAACTAGAGCTTTGATCTATTTGTGTTGCGTTTGAAATTTTTGAAATTTATTCTCTACTGAAAGCGATTTGGCGGGATTTCTTGCTAGTCTTGAAAAAAAAAAATTTGATGCAGACAGTCTGGACGGTGCCCTGTACCCATTTTTTCCATGAAAATCAAATTTCATGCAAATTTTTGTGTCGATGCGTTGGAAGGTATGGGCGTAATAACGGTAACTGTACTACGGTGGTAGGGGGATGGTGCGGAAAACGGTCAAAATTTTTTGGATTATAAGCCTAATGTACCATATTCGGTTAAAAGTGTTAACAGTGATATTCTGTTACAGTTCATGGGAGAGGGGGCCTAAAATTGACACATTATTAGCTATATCTTCTAAAGTTCTTATCCAATAAGAATCATTTTTATACTACACATGCACAGTAATAGTGTGCATAACTGTGCCAAGTTCCAATTGGTGTAAGTTAAAACCGCCAAAGTCTGTCACGGGGGAAGGGGGTGAGATATCGACATAAATTGACTAACTGCCACTGAATAGGTATATTGTGCATCTTTTGGTAAAAAAAACTTTTTATCTAGCTCTTATAGTCTCCTAGAACGGTGCGACTACACGGACAGACAGACAGACGGACATGTCTATATCGACTCAACTATTGCTCTTGACCATTTTTGCCCATGTTCTGCCACGCCTCCTTCTGTCTGTTACATACATTGCACAAATCTATGTATATTAACCTTTTACACTTTGTGTACAGGGTATAAAAAGTTGCATTTGGCTTATTCAAGAGCTCGTCGGACTTATTCGGATTTAAGCAAAAGAGCAACATAAACAATGTTGCTCAAATACGGGTTTTATTAGATGTTTTGTTAGTAAATTACGGCTTAAATGCTTAATAAGAACCAGCTAAATATTCAAATTGCAAGCGCATTTCTCTCAAATTAGAAACGTGCAACGCATACAGATGCAGTCATGCATGCATATGG
The DNA here is from genome assembly GCA_035041775.1 of Chymomyza caudatula. Classification (NCBI taxonomy): domain Eukaryota; kingdom Metazoa; phylum Arthropoda; class Insecta; order Diptera; family Drosophilidae; genus Chymomyza; species Chymomyza caudatula. The sequence goes on from JAWNKW010000150.1 coordinate 6,046,939, forward strand.
GAGTGTGTGTGTGTGTGTGTGTGTGTCTGTGTGTGTGTGTGTCTGTGTGTGTGTGTGTGTGTGTGTGTGTGTGTGTGTGTGTGTGTGTGTGTGTGTGTGTGTGTGTGTGTGTGTGTTTTAGAATCTCTTTGCGCACATGAGCTTGTTGTGTTTGTAATAGGAGAAGTTATGGGAATTATTAGGACTAAAGCGAAACGTTGATAAGCATCATGGGGTTCAGCAAGGGCTATCATTTAATTATAGCTGCACACAAACGCACATACACACACACACACACACACACACACACACACACACACACACACACACACTAGCATGCCTATTCATACACACAGATACACACTGACACACACAGATACACACACTTACACGCACATAATAATTGCCAATTGAACTGTTAGACGGTATTCCGAAATACAAAGCTTTGTTAAGTTATCAAATTTGCAGCCCATTGTAACGCTCTGCACTCTAACTGCAACACTCTCTCTCTCTGTCTCTTTCTCTTGCCATCTCTTTCTATATGTCTCTCGCACTGACCATTAGGTACCATAGCACACAAAGACTGTCAAATGCCCGTGCGACCTTTGACGTTTTCAATTAGTGCGTGACCTAAACGAGGCTCCACAACAGCAAGAGCAACAAGAACTGTGCAGCAAAATAACGGTACAAACGGGTGCAAGTAACTGTGTAAAAGGGTGCAAGAGTGCTTACGCTAGGGTGTGTCGCCTAACGCATATCTTGAAGTAAACGCAGCACTAACGAAGGCCGTCACATTGGAAGGAAAAACGCTTTTTACGGCAGTTAATAAGTTTTTAACTGGTTCCACAATTGCCAGGGAACTAAGGCAGCTAATGGTGAGTGCATAAAAATTGGGTCAGATGAAATGGCAGTGCATAACACAGGTCAGCAGGATTTTCGGAACTGAGTTTCAGCCAGCTTTTTCTTAACACGAAACATTTTTTGTACGGTTAAGCTTAAGCTCTCTTTAATAAGTAAACTGAGCAGCTTCTCAGTTTAAAAAATCAGGCATAACTGTGTAAACTATATTCTTTAGACGAGAAACACGGCGGTCAGTGGCGATGAACCAGATGAGCAGGAGCAGGAGCAGCCAGTACCTGAGGAGCAGCAGGTTGATTCTGAGGCACAACAAGCTAGCGATGTGGCCACACTGGATACACTAGAGTTACAACAGCAACAACAACAGCAACAAACACAAGCTACACAGCTGCAACCACAACGACGTCAAAGACAACGCAAGAAGGTGACAACACACCAACAACAACAACAACACCAACAACGAAACATACCAACTGCTGCCAATGCTGCCAACTCAGATGCAGACACAGATTCCTCCTCTTGCGATGTGGGCTACGAATCACGCCAGAGGCATAGCACTCGCGTTAGCTATGCCCAAAAGAATCTCAGCGAGCAAGTGGTCTATGAGCAGTATCAGGACGAAGATGATGTTGACGACGACGTAGACGATGACGATGAAGACGACGATGATGGACCACAAGTCTATAACGATGATGCCGATGAGTACGATGAGGCGGGCGGTATGGGCAGCGAGGATTACTATTGCGATGATTCGCCAATGCCACGTTCGAAAGTGGCCAGCAAATCCGCGCTTCGCGTTATGCGTAATAAGCGTAAAACGAAAACACGTCAATTCTCGCAACGCGCCAGTTCCTATTCCGTCAATGCTGGCGCGGATGCGGAGTCATCGGACAAGCGTCGCTGCATTTCCAAGGGACAAATGCGCGGTAAGTTGTCTTTAGGCTAACGAAAACTGGACAAGTACATAGTTACTAAGCTGCTTAGTGTTTATTCGCTATTTGCAGAGTTTCGTGAGGCTTTTAGGCTATTCGATAAGGATGGCGATGGTTGCATTACCAAAGAGGAGCTGGGCACTGTGATGCGTTCATTGGGACAATTTGCTCGAGTTGAGGAGCTGCAAGAGATGCTGCAGGAGATCGATGTCGATGGTGAGTAACTAGTTCGAGCTCGAGTTGAATTTGTTTCTATAGCAGCTTATACGTGAAAAACGACCACTTTCTGGTCACAGTCTGGGTCTGTGGGAGCAAATCCACTTCACAAAGGTATTATACCACGTCTGGCATACAAAAAGAATTCCAACTGTGAGTTGCCCCCGAGACGCAACGATGTTTAGTCAAATATATGAATTAACGGAATATGGCATTGATAAACCAGAGGACAAAATCTTTGCATATTATATAAGATAGACCTCACCAAACCTCGGGACTGCCGAGCGTGCGTCGTAACAAGCAATGACTTTATTTCACATTTTTATAGACAGGTGGTCTTTTTCCAGCAATTGAAAATATTGAATTTCCATAGCTGCTGCACCCAAAGCCACTGTTCCCTTGGGATCCTTCCATGCTGCTGACCTTGGTCAAGAACTCCTATAAGCGTTCTCTCCTTGACAATCTCAGCGAAAGTTATATTTTGTAAAACCCTTGAACTCTTGGCCATGGGTTAGTGATCCTCCAATGAGTGCCGCCTTTTGGGCTGTTCGTTTCCCCGTGCAGGCTTTTCTTGGCCGAAATTTGGCATGATAAACTTTGACTGCTCCAGCCAGCCAGCTGTATGGGAGTTCGTATATGTGAGTTCATATGTGAGTTTGCGAGTCTACCTATCACTAGGGGAACGTTCACCGCAGTGCTATCTTGCTTAGCCTCCCAGATGACAGGTACAACCTGATTGTGCCGACCACACCGAGTCTACGGGCACATTAAGTTCGCCTCAGCACTGTACCAGATGGAGTTGGTTGGCTCGTGGGGCCAGCTTCGCAGCTAAAATTGAGCGTTGGCCAGGCTTTGAAGCCACCGCTTATTTTGGATTTAAAGTTACGTTCGGCTTTATAGGAGTGTTGGTCCTCCTAAGGATTCATGATTTTTGTCCCTTCAGGTTATTGAGAAGCCAACACGTTCCTGGCATAAATACTAAAGTGTCATTTTCAGTCGGCAACCTCGATGAGGGTTCTATCGAGAAATTTTTACCGACCTGGAGATTTGTTAAGATAATCCAATACCAATTTAAGATGTAATTGCAACAAAAAGTAAGCATACATAACTAGAGACAGCAAATTTGACCTATAGATTCATGTGAGCCTAATAAACGCAGCAATGTCGATCAAAACATGGCATAACTATTAACATTTTAACACGACTGTCTTTACCATATCTTTTCCTAGCTACCTTTGTTTCATTCCAATGTATCTTTATTACTTGCTTTCTATTTGGTTGTCGCTTAGGCGATGGCAACGTGAGCTTTGAGGAATTCGTTGACATTCTTTCTAATATGGCCTATGAAGACAAATCAGGGTTGTCTTCTGCCGATCAAGAGGAACGCGAGTTGCGTGATGCCTTTCGTGTCTTTGACAAGCACAATCGTGGCTATATAACCGCATCAGATTTGCGTGCCGTGCTGCAATGTCTAGGCGAGGATTTGGATGAGGAAGACAGTAAGTAGTACAACACATTTGGACACACACACTCACTAACACACCGTCATTATGGCGCTCTCTTTCCACTGTTTTGATGCTAGTTGAGGACATGATTAAAGAGGTCGATGTGGATGGCGATGGACGCATTGATTTCTATGAGTTTGTACATGCTCTGGGAGAGCCCGAGGACTCGCAAGAGAATGACGATGAAGAGGAGAACACTACCACATCGCCGCTGCCCACACCCAAATCAGCGGTATCTCTGACCTATGATTGAGAGGGAAATTCTTTCAGGTACAAACTGATCAAAATAGCAATACAAAGTAAAAAGAAATGAATAACAAGAACAGTTTAATTAATGTTTTTAACATAAAATCTTTGCTCAAAATCAACACAACAACCAAAAGTATATTTGTATTTTTAATTAATAAACGAATTACATTTACTTAAAAAATAAATATATAAACACTTAACATATGATATTGGGAAATGAGCGTTTCGCACGATAACTCTTTCAAAACCAAATTTTTTTGCTAAAATGCACAGCTTGATAAGAACAACAACAAAAATAGCAACATTTTGATTAACAATAATTAACGAATAATTAACATAAATTACTTTATGTGCTTGGTCACAATTAATCTACGAACAAAACAGTAATAATTTACAAGTATTTAAGCATCTACGATATACATCATTTTAATAAGTATTACTTACTTAATAATATTGCTTAATTAAATAACTATATAATTAAAATTTACTAAGTATTAAATCAAAACTAAGCGTGTTGGCATAGCAACAATAAATGCATTCAAATCAAATCAAATACATAACAATTTATACATACTACTATATACAGTACGTGTCTCTACTATATACTTACTATATATGCTATATACTCAGTAACTATATACTTGAACTTAGCTAATCTACTTTCGAACTTTCAAACATATCAGTAAAGCGCGCCCTTAAGCTTGGTCTAACTAACTGTAAATGGGTTTTGTATCTCTCCCATATTCCTCTTCCAGCTTTACCTTTCCCTTCCTGTTTCCTCAATACTAGAGATATAAAGCGCTATTTCATATATAGTACATCAAAAAGTATAATAATGATATATCATAGTTTTAATCGATAAGTTTTTTCGTTTTTTTTTTAATTAATTAAAAATACATTCATTTTTGTGCAATTAGTATTATTGTAGCAAATTTATTATAAATTTAATGAACAATTTTAATTCATTCGAATCGATAAAAAAAGAACAACAAACAAAAACTGAATAAAACGAACAACAAGCTTAAAATAATAATAAAAAAAATTATCATGAAATTCAATATGATTGCATTTTTAGTTAAGAGCTCAAAATAAAAGATTTCAGAATAAGTGCTTCACAAATAGGTAAGTAAGAGTGCAAGACGATGTAAAGTACAAAACTTCAAAAAAGTTGACAAATGTCTGTCAACTAACCTTCATCTTCATCAATTGATGGTCACTTTAACGTGAATTATTCAAATTTCATATTAGTTCTGAGCAAAACTTCATCTTTATTATCATCTTTTTCAGTGTTTCGTCATCTTTCTTATCCTTTTGCTTAGACTGTTTTGGGTCTTCCAACTACTGAGTTTGCAAATAACCTTCGTCTTTATCAGTAGGCAGTCTTGATTAGAATAAGTATTTAAACTGATCGGTAAGTCTTCAACAAGGAATTTAAATCAACTTAGTCGGCAATTATGCTACAACTTCACTATCATCCTTATCAGTGTTTAGTCATCATCATCACCTATTTGTTTGTCAAAGGTACAAACAATCAAACTAGTTAAGAACTCTACAATAAGAAACTAAGAACCTACTTAGTTTGCATCTTCATCTTTATCAATCTAAAGTCTAGTTAGAATAGCTACACATTCAATCATTGTCTATGTTAAGGTGTTTAAATCCAACTTAGTTCTCGACTAAGCTTCATCTTTATCAGTGGCTAGTCATTTTCCATACGTTTTTGTGTATAATAAGCATAAACAATCGAACTGATTGATTGAACTACATCAAAGAACTCAAATCTTACTTAGTTCTTAACTAACGAAACTTCTGTCTCCTTGTCATCTTAATCAATGTTTAGTCATCGTCAACACTCAAACATCAATGAAGAGTTTGCGACCCTGTTTGGAATAATACAAACAATCAAAGTGATTGCTAAATCTACATCAAGAGGCTTATATTCTACTGAGTTCTGAAACAACATTCATTAAATCCAACTTAATTTTCAATTCATCATCTTTATTATCATCTTTATCAGTAGTAAGTCATCTGCCGCACATTTTTATGTTCATAATTGGTATAAACAATCAAACTGATTGATTAATCTACGTCAAGTACCTTGAAACGTACTTAGTTATTCATCTTCATTATCATCTTTATCAGAGTTTAATCATCTCCATCACTCAAGCATCAATTACAAGTTTGTCGTCTTGTTTGGAATAAGTACACACAATCAAACTGATTGATAAATCTGCATCAAGGGACTTAAATTCTACTTAGTTCTCAACAGACCTTCATCTTCATTATTATATTTATCAGTGGTTTGTCATCCTCATCACCTTAACTCCAATTGCCCTAATTCAGACATTACTTCAAAGCTTATCAACGCATGCAATATAAACAGAAGCGAAAACTTTTTATACCCTTGCTGAGCGTATATTAACTCTGGCGGGAAGCGCGCCCATAACACTACGTCATACATTTGGGTGCTCATTCGGAATCAAGCATTTTTTTTCTAGCACGGTTTCCGAAAAATCGCTGTTTCAATGTATCGCGCTTTTAGAAGTTGCGAAGTCAGCACGTCGCATATAACCTGAGAACCTTACTTCCCAACCACATAAATTGTTACTCAACTAGAAGGTTATAATATATCGTTCTAATGTCTTCCGAACAGTTTTGGTTTACCTGGACTCAATTGTGGGCTAATGTTCAACGAACTGGCAGTGGCCAGCGATGGACTTGGAAAATTTACAAAGGATCCCCATCATTTACGGCTATGTAAATTATTTAGAAAAAATGGCTGCATTTCGGACTCCGAAATTCAGTGGTGACGTAGAAACCGTCACAGTCACAGTGCGCTTTTGAAGGATGATAAACAATATTTTTTCTTACCGATGATACTATCGATAGTATCGAATCTTTTGGAACCGATGGTACTATCGCTACTATCGAATCTTTTTTCCGTTACTATCGCTTGTTTTGCAGGAGGAGGACAATCGCTGCTATAGAGTCTAATTTTACTGATTTTATCGCTCTTGTTTTACTATGGTAAAATTCCCGATAATATTGATTAGATTAGTAGATGTTGTTTTTTGTCGTATGCCATCTTACAGTTGCTGGCTTAAGTAGCAGAAAAACAAAAGTAGGGTACACGGAATTCGGCAGTCAAATTTTTTCTTGAGCCACTTTTAACCGCTTATACACACCCACACGTAATTTGTCGTTATTTAAAAATAAAGTGAGTTGTGCTCAGTTTGATTCGTTTGTATTTCTGTGGTGCAGTTGACAAACAATGGAGGACAGGCGGACGGACAGACTGAGAGGTTGACCAACGGATGGACTCTAGGACGAACAGGAACATTCAGATAAACGTGTTGGATAGCTGGGCAGGGCTGGATGCGGCTGGTGGGTCGCAGTATCAACGAACCAAGCACAAAAGTGCTTGAAAATCAACCGGCCGGGTCCAGCAATAGGCAACAACAACAACTAGAACAATGGAGGCAAAGGTAACAGCTTTGTTGACATAATCATTGAAGTAGGCAACAAAAACAGCCAATATGGAAGGCCCATGTGGCACACAGGGGAATGTTTTGCTGATTGTTGGTCCTTTTTGTTGTTGTTTCTGTGGTCAGCAACCGGCAGCAGGTTGTTCCCAAGGCTGCGTCAGCAAAAGTCACATTAATGGCCATGTAAACGGCGTAGGTCAAGTGCCTTCCAACAAGTTATGGCAGGCTCTAAGCTCACACACACATACAAACACGCAGGCATATACGCTTAAAATTACATATGCTTTTGCATTGAAATCACACTTGGCGTATGCGTGATTTTATTTTTTTTGGAACTGTGGCACAGCATGTGCTGAATTTATTACCAGGGCTCATATAACGTTCCCATAAAGTTTTTGAAGCGAAATTTATGCTCAAAGGGATACAAGTTAAGTAAATGATTCTGCATGGTGTTCTGAATGAGGAACGCCTTGAGTACCAATGTTAAAATCAAATGGTGATCTCAGAATGTGTGCGGACTACAAAGTCACCCATTACCAAGGTTTGGTGAAACTTTTGCGTCTTTGAAAGGACGCCACCAAGTTGTTTTCGACCAATGCTTAGATTATATTTGACGTTGACTTATCCCTAGCTGTGAAACAGCCTTGCCCATTGAGCCAATTGGGATTGAGGGTTTTCATTGGAATGAATGTAAAATGTGAATAAATAATTGAATCCTTTATATAAACTGTTGCGTAAATTGGCCATAACAACATATTATCGTGGCAACTGCCTGATGTAGAGCACTCCTCCAGGCCAATTAGTTATACCAAAGGCAGTTAGTGCGCTCGTGGAGACACGTCCCCTTAATCGGCTTCCTAGACCTTTCTCCCAGTATCTTCTGCATCCCCAACATAGCCCATTAGGCGGGGCCGCTGGATGTTAATTCGCTTGGACTATGTCAATGTTGTCGTAGTAGCTCATAGATGCCAGGTTTGACGAGTTCTCTATATCAATCTGATAATCAAACAGTGGCGTCTCTCTACCTAAAGAACACATTTTCTTTGTCTTGCTCTCATTTAAAAATAGACCTATCCTGCAGATACTCTGCTCGCCTCGCTCGGTATCAAAAGGTTGTGAGTGATTTTTTCCTATCTTGACGGAGCTGCGTGTGTTGCTCAACGTCATTCTGCATAGTCGCACGCACCAACTTTCCAGAAATACCGATCTCAGATAATGTGGCATATAAGCGATCTTTCAACGGTCTATGATATTCTGCTCTTTAATCGACAAAGAGTTGTTGGGTGTCGACTTATTATTCGTGGGTCTTTTCGGGTTTTGTAGAAGTGTGAATATCTATGGTCAATGGAGGACTGATAAGGTAAGGGTGTTCTTGAGCCGCTTGTTTGCGACACTAACTTCATCATGGCTAACCAGCGGTAAATCAAGGTCGGGAAACTGAAGCGGCATATTCCCACCCTCTAATAAGCCGGAGAAGTGTTCCCTCCACAACCCCAGTGCAACGTGTGCATCTACTACTAGATTTCCTTTTGCAGCCCTACAGGAAGACGCACCGATACTAAATCCTTCAGCCAGACGCTTGACTTTCTGGTAGAACTTTTTAGCTTGAATGAATGAATCTTGAATTAGCCTGTTAGTAATAATCGATAAGGAAGGTGAATGAGAGAAGGCTGGCCCGAATCGTCAGGATGTATGCAGGTTCTGTAGTCTCTGGGAACAGCTTATTATGCTAGTAGGTAAGCTCTCTCTCTATATAATGACATTGAAAAGCTTCAATGCGGCTTGCACTTCACACCATTGATCGTTTAGGTTTCTGGCCGATTTAACGCCGCTTTAAGGAAGAGTTTTGGTTGAAATTGTATATAAATAGAAACCACTTCAGATCTCACCAGCTTGTAGGCAAAACAATCAAATTACTTACTCAAGCGTAATAAGAGTCCAAGTATTAGGTCTAAATGTGTGCCCAAATCATTTATCGATTGTTTGATTAACTGACAATAATCCAACTGTTACAGCCCTTTTTAGACACTTAACGGCATCATATTTTGGGCTTGGTTCCTTTCAATTACTATAAGCCGTTAAATGAGTTTATAAGTGCCGCTTTTCTTACACAGAATGAGCTTTGGCCTATTAATTAAACATTCAAAAGGCAACGCCTAGAAGCCCAAAGTCGAACAATTTTACACTTAAGCATTTGTTTTTCATTATTATTTTTTTTTGCTTTTTGTTATTTTGTTGCCTCAGAAAGTTTTCCCATTGAGCGGCTTGAGGTTGCTGTGGGCGTTCTTTCAGGTAACAGCGGGGAAAGCTCTGCTTCCCTTGGGGTCTTCTACTACTTTATGTTAATTGCTTTGACTTTGTTCGTTGGTAGCATAGACCGAGACTTGGCCAAGTTATTTTTGGTCAATTTGCGTTGAAGGGATAACCGAAACTTTGCTTACGAACAATTGGCAGCGACACGACAGCGACGGCGACGTCGACGTCTGCGGCGATTTGGACTTTTTGCAAAATTCACTTGCACAAAACTCTATAAATACTAATACTAGGTATAACTATAAATAGTTTTTGCTGCTTGTTGCTATATTTGCTCTTGTTTTCATCCATGGCGATTATTTCTAATTAATTATACCCTGTAAGCGAAGAGGATGGCGTATACTAGACTTGTGCGAATGTATGTAACACACCGATATTTGCTAAGTTTGCAAAGTTTGAACGCAAAAATGTTTGAAAGTATTAGAGCTTTAGCTACCATACTTGGTATACATGTTGGTCCTGAAGAAGGATGTACATTAAATTTTTGACGTTTTCCCAATTCGCCCGCATGCAACTGTGCTTTTGAAAAAACTTTTTAATGATTTCCTTCCACAATCCATCGCAACAGGTTTCTACTAATTGTCTCTAAATCTCTAAACTTTGTTTTTTTAGAACATATTCAAATCGCCTTAAAATTAAACAAGTTATTGGTAAAAGTATACAAATTTTCAAACTCACAACATCCCATTATATAACAAACATCAAGTGAGGTTGCTTGGGCATTATTAATTACTCGATTGTAGACGCCTTTTTTGGATTTTACAGTGAGCAAAGAAGTTAAAAGTTTAATAAGACCTTCAATACTCTAGCAGGGGCTAGCTATATTCTGGTTGTATGTATTCCTTTGTAAACTCGCGTAACTCTCTAACCAGGGTAACAAATTAGCTTTTGATCTGAACTCTAGGGTTAATAAAACATGACATCTTCATACTGCAAAATCAGAATAGAAGATGAGTACCAAAGACGTAGTGCATAAGGCTTAAGATAAAAACCGTGTAGATAAGTCTATCTTTGTCAGAAGCGATACGGTCATCATACGGTTCGAAACGGCTCTTTCTTTGGAATATGATCATGAGTAGTTTAGGTTAGGTTGAAAGGGCTGGCAGATTTACACCTGGCACACTTGAGCCAAAATTCTGCCCATTGTGGAACCATAGGATCTTGTTATCCTTACTCCTTACAACCTAGGAATAAATGTTTAAAAAGGGGACCATTCAGATGCTGATATTAGATTACAGCTGTTCTTTTGTTGTTTACCTCCGCCCAGATTTGTCGAGCAATGCGACAGTTGGCATACTTTGCCATTTTAGATTGGCTTTAAGTCTGAAAACTGAATTTATTTGCGTTGCCATAGGGACGCTTATTCCATCTCTATCAGGTGGAAAGGGGGCAGTAGTACCTTGTCTGGCGAGCTTGTCCGCTATGTTGTTACCCTCTTTGTCCCGGTGTCCCGGGAACCATATCAGGCTAAGAACGAACTGCTGATCCATCTCGTGCAGAGATTTGCAGCAGCTTGATACCAGTATTGAGTTTATTGATATTGAGGTTAAGGATTTGGTAGTTGCTTGACTATCACTATAAATGTTAACGTTACCTGAAACGTTGCTTGAGCCCTTTAGGCATGACAGTGACACTTTTATGGCTGAGCAATATCTGCCTGGAATACCCTATAGTACACCGGGAGCAATGTTCAATGTTTACTTATTACTATGAAAGTGCTGTAATCTGTGAATATGTTCCAAAAGGTTCCCTTAACCTTCTAGGTCTAACAACCACTAGCTGTTGCAGCTTCCCCTTTTCGGTATTCCGGCAGTGAACTATTTAGATAACTATTAGCAGCTTTAAACGGTTAACATAAGCTATCAGTTAAGGTTCGTATAAGAAATGCGAAAACTGAGCTTTAGGGTGCAAACAACATATTTAGTAGAAAACTATTCTGAAACGGTATGCAGGATTCGTAGTTACTTTTGTATGAGTCAATTTAGTGGCACGAATTAAGTTTCGTCTTTCTTTACTTATAAATATTGATATATTGATGGTCCGACAAACTTGCGCTGCTGTGTGTGATTGAGTTATTAATCTACGCAGTTTGGCTTATACTCGCTTTATAAAAATATAATTGCATTATGACGATTCATAAAATATGAATAAAAGTAAAAAGTTTGGCAATGTCTATTATAATACGTCTCTAACGGTTAAGCAAAATTTTTGGGGCTTTCATGCACACTTCTTCTTGATGGGACCTAACCCGCTGCTCTGCTATCAGCAAAAATACCTTAACCAGATATAATGCTCAATATTTGTTGCAAATGCGGCGAATAGCTGAACGCAAACAACCTCGAACTCGGGTTTCGGCCCATGTTTCTTTACAAAATCCCCATATCTTGAAAAGTGCCACACGCAACATTTTATAAAACTTTATATCAACTGAAAATTTTAAATGTAAAAGTTTTTTTTTTTTTTTTTTTTTTTTTTTTTTTTTTTTTTTTTTTTTTTTTTTTTTTTTTTTTTTTTTTTTTTTTTTTTTTTTTTTTTTTTTTTTTTTTTTTGAAATGCTTAAATGTTTTCCCCAATGTCAACTTAGTTTTAACAGTCAATCCAATTTCAATTTCCTATTTATCAAATTTTCAGTTCGTTAACATGGAGGGAGATAACCAAATATCCAAGGTCACTGGCGGACCGAAAAAGATGGATTGTGGTCGGAGCTTGACTACTGCATATTCTACTCTACGTAGCTGTTTGCCTGTAAATGGATATCTGCAAGATAAGATTCCGCGCTTTGGAATTTCTGCTGATACCAAAAAACGGTCAGAACCAGAAATTCAGGCATCTCCTTCAGTCGTGTGTCCATCCAAAGGTGAAGTTATACTGGAATCGGGCATATTAAAGTCAGAGTTCTGTGAGATATTGGATAATATATTGCGCAAGCGACTTGAATCAATGAAAAAAAATTGACAATAAGCAGTTGAGGTTTATCAGAGAGTACACAATAACTTGCTCATCAATTTCCCTGCTTATCTTGGAATTCATCATCTACAATCATATGCGTACGCAAAGCACTAAAATGTGTGACCAGCGTCGAAAGTACATATCTTTAACTGGTTAAGTGTCTCCAATTTTGGTCTAAGTGTTAAGCCGATTATCTGGTTGAAAGCTATGCTAAAGGTCTTGTAGCTCATTAAAACATATTTTTGAAATATCATTTCTTTCGGATGAAACCTTCTCGTTCGACGTCATTCATTTAAAGTGGAGCCGCTTTTTCATATTTTGGTTTTAAAAGATGTCACAGCTTACTGAACCTGGACGTGGTTGCGGCAACAATTCACAGCTGAATTATGAAATTTCGGTTGGACAGTTGGTTTGATGTTAAGATCCTATGTTTCTGATGTGGTTAAGGACTATGTCTAACTTGGTGCCACCGCCACAACGAAAAACAATGTCAACTGTCAGATGAAGATCAAGCGGATAATCACGATTGCCAATAAATGATACTTTAGACTCAGTAGGCATATGAGTAGTAGAGTTTAATCTTGGCAGACGAAACCTACACTCTATAAGACGCTAATGCTTTACGTTTTGCTTCATGGCGCTGAAGCATGGGTGATGACTCAGTCTGATGAAAATGCCCTTTACGGTTTGAGCGGAAAGTACTCCATAAGATCTTTGGTCCTTTACTCCATTCGATGGAACGACTAACTCGATGAAAACTTTCGTAAAATTGCTTACACTTCGACAAAAAATGCGAATGCCACGTCTCCATGCTAGTATTATTATAGAATACTCAGGAGCTCCGCCTCCTGCCCGCCTTGCTCGCCAACCTTCGTGTCCCTCTCGAGGTGGAGCATATTTCTCTACCCGTTCCCGTTCCCCTCTATTTTTCTTCTTCTTCTTCCTTTTCCCCTACCTCTACCTCGCTTTGAGAGTTGATGTCATTATTCTTAATTTTAGATTTTTTTGTCCACCAAAAATAAGTCTTTTTGCCTTCTTCTCTTCCGCCCCCTTCTCGCTAAGCTCACAATAGACTTGCCCCTCTCTAGGTAGTGGTTTCTGTCCCTATACCTATACTTCTACCCCTTTCCTCATTTCAAGAGCTATAAGATGAAACAACCCGATTTACGTTTCATTCCACCCCTTTTGTCGCTTCACTCATAACTTCCTCTCCTCACTAGGTAGATCATATTCCTCTTCCTATTCGTTTTTCCTTTCCCAATTCGTTGTTGCCAGACTTAGTGCACAGTATTGGCAAAAAAATAATAGTAGGCTTTGAGATTATGTGTAATTTTTGTAATTTTTCGCTTTTCTGTCCACTAAAATAAGACTATTTTCAATATTTTCATTTGTAACAACACGCTCTTAGACCGTTTATCCAAACATCGGCCACGTTCGGCATTTTGGATTAGTTGGCAACAGTTGCTTTGACGTGTGGTCCCCAAGTCAGTTGTCTATCAAAGAGGACCCCGAGGTAGCAGGGACTTCGTTTTCTTGGAATAACGGTTCCATTAAAGATTATATCTGGTGGATGTTTGCTTCATAGCCTTTAGTCAACGTTGACGGATTTGCTCTCATTAATGGTTATGCAAACGGCAAACGGTTATAGCAAATGATGAGACGATGGCTGTATCATCAGTATATGTAGCGACCAGGAATGATCTTTGACTTAGAATTGATTTGACGACTGCATATTGCGGGGCGGGAAAGCTAGTGTTCAGCTGGCTCCTATGGTTTGCAACTCTGTGCACATTGGAATAGCCTCCCAAACGCCATTTTCTTTCAGCGTTCAGCGAATACAGTCAGCAAACTTATACCAAAAAACTTATACTTAAAACCACGTCCCATTTTCATTAATTTGTGGAGAGCTTCTCAGGGGTTGTCTCTTAATGCCACGGGTAAGTCTCTATCAGATGGATCAGCTCTTTCTAGCCATTGGTTGAAGTGTTTGTTTCCTTTTTCTACGAGTGTCTATTTCAACTCTCTGCCTGCTCTGTGCATTTGCGCTTTATTGGCTGAATCGTAAGTCCTAATGTAGGCTTTTCGCATTTGTCTCATCCTGCTCAAAAGGTTCTCGATCTGTGGGTCTGGTGTTGGCGCAGCTCGTTTAGAGTGAGCCCCAAATGTGGGTGATTTTGCTAAGAGAGCTGTTCTTTTGTTTAGCGCACCTAGAGCTGCGTCAATGTCTTTTTGTGACTCTATTTTTGTATTAAGACGAATGAGATCTTCCAAAAGAGTCTGAAAGCCTTCAATGTTTGCTCGACTGTGTAGAAGCTTCTTTTTGCCGGAATATGCGACTATACCCCTGCACAAAGCAAATTGGACTCGAGAACTCAATGGAAAGAAAATGGTTATTTAACCTTGTTATCGCTCCCGTCCAGTAAAGTCATAAGATTGACTTTAAAACCATGTGCAGTATGAATGCCTTTCCAGTGCGACATTGACAGAATGTCTCTGTACTACTCACGACAGATTTAATTGTATGCGAGGTGCCCCGCCATCCACAAAATATACGAAACACTGGCACAAATTTGCTTTGAAATCGGTCAAGCGGTTTATGAGTTTGTAGAGGACAAACCAACTTACATGTACTTTTATAACTACAAGATAGTAGATATAAAAAAAAGCTTAATGCTCAATTATATCAGTTCTTATATGCTCAATGCAACTCCGAATCTATCGCGCTGACCCAGCAGAGAAACTTTAGCGCCGCTTTTGAATTAATATTCTTATTTGAGACTATGATAAGAAAGCCAATTTGTTTCAAAAGAAAAAAAATTTTTTATTTGAAAATTTTTATATGACAAATCCCCACAATTGCAACTTTCTAGCCACGTTTCGGGTTGCACATATGCGCACGTCGGCATTTCGGACATATTGGCTTCCCTTTGTCCAAATTGCGTTTTTTAGCGGAGCAGCTCTTAAGAGCACGCCGGCGTTTTACGCCGGAACCGCTGGCCGCACTTGAATGCTTCTTACGAGTACCCCCGCGTTTTACGCCGGAACCGCTGGTTTCACTGGAATTGCTGCTTTTCTTAGTTAAATGCTTCTTACGAGAAGACGCACGTTTGTAAACGACACAGAAGGCGCGTTCCTTAATGGAACAGCCGAGCTTATTGCGCGAGCTACTAAGTTTTCTGGAGCAGCTGCGATTCTTGCGAGAGCGCCGGTGTTTTTTCATTTTGCCGGCACATCCAGGTTTTTTCTTACGTCTGCTGGCACAGTCATCTGAAGCAGAATCATCTACATCTACGGAATTCGGACTTCTACCGAGGAACGTTTTTTCTTCACTTGTACTGTTTCTTAATCGAAGTGTGCGCCCAAAGTTGTAAGTATCCTAAAATCGGAGGAAATCGTTTTAGATCCAAAAAGCATTTTTCCACTGCTTTGCCACTTACCGGGACGTACAGTATTTGTTTGCTGTCACTAATTGCATTCCAATGGATTGCAGCGTGCTGAACAATACTTGAATTTGAAAACCGGTCCCTGAAGCACACGCAATAATCGCTTAGAAAGTTACCAGCAGTCTTTAAGTCTTCCACCCCGACCGCTCTCTCATCGGACTTTTTTTCGTCCGCAGGTTTTGTTGAAGTCGGGTTGTTGCTCAGAAATTTATCTTTTGACATCTTATACTAATAAATCTTTATTCACGATTGTAAAAACGAAAAATTTTTCAACAAATATAACAAGAAATTTAATTTATTTCTTTGTTGTAACTCAAAAATGATGTGTTTAAATCAAAATCGATCAATCTAATGAAACTGTAGAGCAAAAGCTTAGTGTTTTGTATTTGAAGTTCCAAAACAACGCCTACTAAATATTTTGAAAAACCTACTTTATTTTGTTGGACATAAAAAACGAGCACTTGCAGCTCAGTATGTCGAGATCAGGCGCTTCTCCGACTCCAACGCAATATTAGCTATGGCAAACGTTTGAATCTCGACTAAACTTCCAAACAGACACTAAGAAGCACACTGTGCTCAATCCTACAGATCTATACTGAAGATGCACAGATTAGTTTAAATGTAAGCACCACTACTTATCTGACAATCGAAATCTAAAAAGCTGACCTCTGCTTCTTCGTCTCACATCGGATATGTTTGAAGGACGATTTTTAGGTGCTGATCAAAAGCCTTTTCTCAAATACCTTTGCATCTTATACCTTTTATTAGGTTGCTTCAGATAGCTAGCTGGCTTCCATAGATTGCACTCAAGGTGTAAATGGATCAAGATTCTTTGGATGTTAGGCTGTCGCTTCATTTTTTCATTTGCTTACTCTGATTGTTAGGTTTATAGAGCTTAACTCTGGTTCGACCTAGAAGTTCTTCCCTTTTGCATTTTTCACCGTATATAAAAACACGGATTTGGCGTGAATACACCAGCGCCTAGCCAAGACGAAGTTGAGATTGAAGTAAGCAATCAAGCGGCTTAAGAACAACAAAGAATATCGCTAAGCAAGAGCATGCCCGATAGTTAGAACCTTGGTGCTCTCTGCCCTGTCCTCAAAAAGAGTGACCCCTCAATGTAAGCGTTATTGGCACAATGGGCAAGACTAACTTAGTGCTAGGGACGTGTCAACCTTTTTTGACAAATCTAATCTAATAAGGCCCTATCCAGACTAAACTCATTCGTGAGATTGGATTGGACCTAGTAAGGTGTGGTAAGTCCGCCATTTACCACGTTCACACTAAGCCAAATCCTGGAAAAGACTCTCGAGTACCAAATTACCACCCACCATCTCTTTGTTGATTGTAAAGCAGCAACAAACGCAGCTCTGTTAAGCTAGGAAAGAGCTACTCCAAGATACCGAGCGAGGCTTCAGGGAAGCAATGTACTCTCCTGCAACCTCTTCAACTTTGTGATGGAGGGTGTGTTCTATTGCAAATTTTATTCTATAAGAGTGTCTCGCCTACGCAGATGATATTGACATCATTGGTCGTACTGATGTTGTCAAGGATTTCGTCACATTGGCACCACCGTTACAATGAAGAACGATTTCAGCATGGAGATCAGGAGGAGAATCACTCCTGCCAATATGTATTACCACACTCGCCAGTCGAAAGTAACACTCTTTAAGACGTTCATGCTTCCCGTTTTGTTTTCTGGCGCTGAATCATGGCTGATGACGAAGTCCGATGCAGATGCCTTTGCAGTGTTTGAACGGAAAGTACTCGCGTTGCGTGTTGGCAACGACTATCGCATTCGAAGGAACAACAAACTCTATGAGCTATATAAAGACTATGATATAGTCCATCGTACAGGGTATAATTCAGTAGGCGAATTTTTCGTAAAATTACTTACAAATCGGCAAAAAGTGCGAATGCAACGGCTCAATGCTAGTATTATAATATATTATTATTTATTTGTTAATATTATTATATAAGATTGTGATGCGGGCGAACTTTTAACTTGCCCGGCTCTAAGTACAAGGTTGCGCTCTGACAGAGTCGAAGAACTTCTTTCCCTTCTGCAAACGCTTCTGTAGGAATGTCGAATGTGCAGCAGGCATGGCGTTCTGTTTATTAAGTTTAAGCTTCTCCATTTCCATTTTTGTGACCAGTTCCCCCAGTGGAAGTCCTGCTTGGCACAGCTATAGCTTGACCTAATACAAGTAAAATTTTATGTTCAATTAGGAGTGAAAACTGTATGAAAACTGCCAAAAACGTCTTGAAACGACACAAAAACTTACACAAGAGAAAAGTCTTCGTACAAATAGAGAAAATGGACTGTTCCGCTTATGATATAGGACACAGTTCTCTTGGCTAAAGTTGTCTCCAATTTGATTATTTATGCAAGTGTTCGGTTAGATATCAACATTCTTAAGCAGACTTGCAATTACAACTTGATAGATTTTGTGTTTCATCCATTTTTTTCAGATCGTTCAAAAAGTGACCGCCCTCACCTGCGTAAGTTTCTTTTCCAGCCTATCATTAACTATTGGGCACAACAGGACTACTTTGCAAACAAGGTATAAGTGTCAGTAGCTGAAAACGCCGGCTTATGATAATGCAAAAAAAGATATTTCCGTGTTCTCAGGAGTCCGAGCTAATAACTGCTACTCGAAACCTTAAAAATTGCACATTGGTATCCCTTAGCTCCACATTAGCTTTTAGAAAACTCAATACTACAATTCTTTCACCTGAGCACATCAAACTCATAGCATTGGCGCTCACAAACTTGGGACTACAAAATGGAGTGTACTACTCGACGAGTGCTAAATTTACCAGACAAATAAGTGCAGCCGACATTCCGCCCACGATTAGTTTGGTCTAATCAGTTTGGTCTAACATCCAGCTCAAATACACCAATACAAACAAACAACTATATTCAAACAATTGTTCCGACAGAAAGTCCAGTATATGTTCACTGGGAATAGCTTTACACCGATAGGTCTCTGTGGAAGGCTCATGTCGTCTTTGCAATATGGGATAACCAATCTATCTAGAACCCTCTTTTCGCTGTCCTTAGCGTCGCTTAGGGCGCGTGTTACTTCGGTTAGGGCAGCTTCTAGATTACGCTGTTTGCTGTTCAGAATTTGACGGTGTTCCGTTAACTCAGAGAAGTTAAGAAGTTTCTTGCTCAGAGAAGTAAATTTGATATGCATCCTATATAGAAATGTGCAGTCGTTTTAAGAGTGACGTCATAATCACGTTCCTAACCAGGACATACTTAACTAGGTACTCTCACTTTACACCTTCTTCTTTGAGTAGACTTTTGCCTCTTTTTGAACTAGACTGCTACAGAGTTTAGCTGCCAAGCCTCTCTTCTTGTTTTGATGCTGATCTTATTAAATGTTATTTAGGGTGAGCTATGTAGCTCATAAAACGAAAGGGGAGGCACCCACTCGGGTGCAATTTTGGCTCTCTCTGTGCATATGCGTCACAAGATTACAAGTTTTCCTTAAGTGTGTGCAAAATATGACAATCAAAAGCATGGCTGGAACTCATGGGTGGCTACGGGTGGCTAGTCGACGCTTCGTCAGTTAAGAACCCGTTCTGGGTACTGCATGGTACTGCGACTTAAATTTGCTTCAATGAAAGGCGCTTCTATTATGCCTGTTCTTAAGACGAGACTAGAGAACTAAATTAAACGAAACATAATTGATTTAACTATTACAATTTTATTGATTTTATATACTTGCTCAATTTTATATGCTTAGTCTATGGAATCTTTTTTATTTTTAATTGTGCTATTGTTTTGATAATTTTAGGCGTAGTCTCTTTTCCAATATGACTTGGATTTTGGCAGAGTGGCTTCTACTATGGTATCCCCATTCAGGACAGGCTTTTCGGAAGTGGCTACCGCAATGGGTTCCAATGTTGCTCTATTGTATATTACGTTTTCGTTCGTTTTGGCATTACGGAAAATGTTATTTCGCGCACATTTAAACCCAGGCATCCAGCGACATAGAAAGTGCTTCACTTTAGTCCCCATGCGCCTTTTGTAAGTCGAACTGGCAGTGGTTGTGCATCTACTATTTTCAGCCGCCATATTGTCTATTGCAGTGAAACATTTGAGACCAGATCTGAAAGATTTACAAAATTATAGTTTTTTCATCTAAAGTGTTTGAGTTGATGACAGTAAAAGCACAGCTCATGAAGTATTTTATTGCCAAAGTAGCTTTTAGGTATGAATATTGGTTTTCAGCATGTTGAAAATAAATATGTAACTATTTCGTAGCCCAAGTGCACTAACCCACTGCACTTTATGAACATATTAACACATTCCAAGATCATACACTCTCCCATAAGCCTACGTTGGTTTAAAGCCCGGTAAACCTAAGCAAACTCTGAATTCTGAGTTACAGAGGCAATTGTCCAGGACAGCAGCACGTAGAGCTTAAAGTTGATGTTAGCAACGATTTTGACATGGAAAATCCTTAGTACATCACGTAGTCAGTGCCTGACCAGCAGTGGAAATACATTTGCTAGGAAATGCTTAAATGTTTTCCCCAATGTCAACTTAGTTTTAACAGGCAATCCAATTTCAATTTCCTATTTATCAAATTTTCAGTTCGTTAACATGGAGGGAGATAACCAAATATCCAAGGTCACTGGTGGACCGAAAAAGATGGATTATGGTCGGAGCTTGACTACTGCATATTCTACTCTACGTAGCTGTTTGCCTGTAAATGGATATCTGCAAGATAAGATTCCGCGCTTTGGAATTTCTGCTGATACCAAAAAACGGTCAGAACCAGAAATTCAGGCATCTCCTTCAGTCGTGTGTCCATCCAAAGGTGAATTTATACTGGAATCGGGCATATTAAAGTCAGAGTTCTGTGAGATATTGGATAATATATTGCGCAAGCGACTTGAATCAATGAAAAAAAATTGACAATAAGCAGTTGAGGTTTATCAGAGAGTACACAATAACTTGCTCATCAATTTCCCTGCTTATCTTGGAATTCATCATCTACAATCATATGCGTACGCAAAGCACTAAAATGTGTGACCAGCGTCGAAAGTACATATCTTTAACTGGTTAAGTGTCTCCAATTTTGGTCTAAGTGTTAAGCCGATTATCTGGTTGAAAGCTATGCTAAAGGTCTTGTAGCTCATTAAAACATATTTTTGAAATATCATTTCTTTCGGATGAAACCTTCTCGTTCGACGTCATTCATTTAAAGTGGAGCCGCTTTTTCATATTTTGGTTTTAAAAGATGTCACAGCTTACTGAACCTGGACGTGGTTGCGGCAACAATTCACAGCTGAATTATGAAATTTCGGTTGGACAGTTGGTTTGATGTTAAGATCCTATGTTTCTGATGTGGTTAAGGACTATGTCTAACTTGGTGCCACCGCCACAACGAAAAACAATGTCAACTGTCAGATGAAGATCAAGCGGATAATCACGATTGCCAATAAATGATACTTTGGACTCAGTAGGCATATGAGTAGTAGAGTTTAATCTTGGCAGACGAAACCTACACTCTATAAGACGCTAATGCTTTACGTTTTGCTTCATGGCGCTGAAGCATGGGTGATGACTCAGTCTGATAAAAATTCCCTTTACGGTTTGAGCGGAAAGTACTCCATAAGATCTTTGGTCCTTTACTCCATTCGATGGAACGACTAACTCGATGAAAACTTTCGTAAAATTGCTTACACTTCGACAAAAAATGCGAATGCCACGTCTCCATGCTAGTATTATTATAGAATACTCAGGAGCTCCGCCTCCTGCCCGCCTTGCTCGCCAACCTTCGTGTCCCTCTCGAGGTGGAGCATATTTCTCTACCCGTTCCCGTTCCCCTCTATTTTTCTTCTTCTTCTTCCTTTTCCCCTACCTCTACCTCGCTTTGAGAGTTGATGTCATTATTCTTAATTTTAGATTTTTTTGTCCACCAAAAATAAGTCTTTTTGCCTTCTTCTCTTCCGCCCCCTTCTCGCTAAGCTCACAATAGACTTGCCCCTCTCTAGGTAGTGGTTTCTGTCCCTATACCTATACTTCTACCCCTTTCCTCATTTCAAGAGCTATAAGATGAAACAACCCGATTTACGTTTCATTCCACCCCTTTTGTCGCTTCACTCATAACCTCCTCTCCTCACTAGGTAGATCATATTCCTCTTCCTATTCGTTTTTCCTTTCCCAATTCGTTGTTGCCAGACTTAGTGCACAGTATTGGCAAAAAAATAATAGTAGGCTTTGAGATTATGTGTAATTTTTGTAATTTTTCGCTTTTCTGTCCACTAAAATAAGACTATTTTCAATATTTTCATTTGTAACAACATGCCGGCTCTTAGACCGTTTATCCAAACATCGGCCACGTTCGGCATTTTGGATTAGTTGGCAACAGTTGCTTTGACGTGTGGTCCCCAAGTCAGTTTTCTATCAAAGAGGACCCCGAGGTAGCAGGGACTTCGTTTTCTTGGAATAACGGTTCCATTAAAGATTATATCTGGTGGATGTTTGCTTCATAGCCTTTAGTCAACGTTGACGGATTTGCTCTCATTAATGGTTATGCAAACGGCAAACGGTTATAGCAAATGATGAGACGATGGCTGTATCATCAGTATATGAAGCGACCAGGAATGATCTTTGACTTAGAATTGATTTGACGACTGCATATTGCGGGGCGGGAAAGCTAGTGTTCAGCTGGCTCCTATGGTTTGCAACTCTGTGCACATTGGAATAGCCTCCCAAACGCCATTTTCTTTCAGCGTTCAGCGAATACAGTCAGCAAACTTATACCAAAAAACTTATACTTAAAACCACGTCCCATTTTCATTAATTTGTGGAGAGCTTCTCAGGGGTTGTCTCTTAATGCCACGGGTAAGTCTCTATCAGATGGATCAGCTCTTTCTAGCCATTGGTTGAAGTGTTTGTTTCCTTTTTCTACGAGTGTCTATTTCAACTCTCTGCCTGCTCTGTGCATTTGCGCTTTATTGGCTGAATCGTAAGTCCTAATGTAGGCTTTTCGCATTTGTCTCATCCTGCTCAAAAGGTTCTCGATCTGTGGGTCTGGTGTTGGCGCAGCTCGTTTAGAGTGAGCCCCAAATGTGGGTGATTTTGCTAAGAGAGCTGTTCTTTTGTTTAGCGCACCTAGAGCTGCGTCAATGTCTTTTTGTGACTCTATTTTTGTATTAAGACGAATGAGATCTTCCAAAAGAGTCTGAAAGCCTTCAATGTTTGCTCGACTGTGTAGAAGCTTCTTTTTGCCGGAATATGCGACTATACCCCTGCACAAAGCAAATTGGACTCGAGAACTCAATGGAAAGAAAATGGTTATTTAACCTTGTTATCGCTCCCGTCCAGTAAAGTCATAAGATTGACTTTAAAACCATGTGCAGTATGAATGCCTTTCCAGTGCGACATTGACAGAATGTCTCTGTACTACTCACGACAGATTTAATTGTATGCGAGGTGCCCCGCCATCCACAAAATATACGAAACACTGGCACAAATTTGCTTTGAAATCGGTCAAGCGGTTTATGAGTTTGTAGAGGACAAACCAACTTACATGTACTTTTATAACTACAAGATAGTAGATATAAAAAAAAGCTTAATGCTCAATTATATCAGTTCTTATATGCTCAATGCAAC
Source organism: Chymomyza caudatula (assembly GCA_035041775.1). NCBI lineage: Eukaryota > Metazoa > Arthropoda > Insecta > Diptera > Drosophilidae > Chymomyza > Chymomyza caudatula. Next base: position 6,070,507 of record JAWNKW010000150.1, read on the forward strand.
TCCGAATCTATCGCGCTGACCCAGCAGAGAAACTTTAGCGCCGCTTTTGAATTAATATTCTTATTTGAGACTATGATAAGAAAGCCAATTTGTTTCAACAGAAAAAAAATTTTTTATTTGAAAATTTTTATATGACAAATCCCCACAATTGCAACTTTCTAGCCACGTTTCGGGTTGCACATATGCGCACGTCGGCATTTCGGACATATTGGCTTCCCTTTGTCCAAATTGCGTTTTTTAGCGGAGCAGCTCTTAAGAGCACGCCGGCGTTTTACGCCGGAACCGCTGGCCGCACTTGAATGCTTCTTACGAGTACCCCCGCGTTTTACGCCGGAACCGCTGGTTTCACTGGAATTGCTGCTTTTCTTAGTTAAATGCTTCTTACGAGAAGACGCACGTTTGTAAACGACACAGAAGGCGCGTTCCTTAATGGAACAGCCGAGCTTATTGCGCGAGCTACTAAGTTTTCTGGAGCAGCTGCGATTCTTGCGAGAGCGCCGGTGTTTTTTCATTTTGCCGGCACATCCAGGTTTTTTCTTACGTCTGCTGGCACAGTCATCTGAAGCAGAATCATCTACATCTACGGAATTCGGACTTCTACCGAGGAACGTTTTTTCTTCACTTGTACTGTTCCTTAATCGAAGTGTGCGCCCAAAGTTGTAAGTATCCTAAAATCGGAGGAAATCGTTTTAGATCCAAAAAGCATTTTTCCACTGCTTTGCCACTTACCGGGACATACAGTATTTGTTTGTTGTCACTAATTGCATTCCAATGGATTGCAGCGTGCTGAACAATACTTGAATTTGAAAACCGGTCCCTGAAGCACACGCAATAATCGCTTAGAAAGTTACCAGCAGTCTTTAAGTCTTCCACCCCGACCGCTCTCTCATCGGACTTTTTTTCGTCCGCAGGTTTTGTTGAAGTCGGGTTGTTGCTCAGAAATTTATCTTTTGACATCTTATACTAATAAATCTTTATTCACGATTGTAAAAACGAAAAATTTTTCAACAAATATAACAAGAAATTTAATTTATTTCTTTGTTGTAACTCAAAAATGATGTGTTTAAATCAAAATCGATCAATCTACTGAAACTGTAGAGCAAAAGCTTAGTGTTTTGTATTTGAAGTTCCAAAACAACGCCTACTAAATATTTTGAAAAACCTACTTTATTTTGTTAGACATAAAAAACGAGCACTTGCAGCTCAGTATGTCGAGATCAGGCGCTTCTCCGACTCCAACGCAATATTAGCTATGGCAAACGTTTGAATCTCGACTAAACTTCCAAACAGACACTAAGAAGCACACTGTGCTCAATCCTACAGATCTATACTGAAGATGCACAGATTAGTTTAAATGTAAGCACCACTACTTATCTGACAATCGAAATCTAAAAAGCTGACCTCTGCTTCTTCGTCTCACATCGGATATGTTTGAAGGACGATTTTTAGGTGCTGATCAAAAGCCTTTTCTCAAATACCTTTGCATCTTATACCTTTTATTAGGTTGCTTCAGATAGCTAGCTGGCTTCCATAGATTGCACTCAAGGTGTAAATGGATCAAGATTCTTTGGATGTTAGGCTGTCGCTTCATTTTTTCATTTGCTTACTCTGATTGTTAGGTTTATAGAGCTTAACTCTGGTTCGACCTAGAAGTTCTTCCTTTTTGCATTTTTCAAGAATATCGCTAAACAAGAGAATGCCCGATGGTTAGAACCTTGGTGCTCTCTGCCCTGTCCTCAAAAAGAGTGACCCCTCAATGTAAGCGTTATTGGCACAATGGGCAAGACTAACTTAGTGCTAGGGACGTGTCAACCTTTTTTGACAAATCTAATCTAATAAGGCCCTATCCAGACTAAACTCATTCGTGAGATTGGATTGGACCTAGTAAGGTGTGGTAAGTCCACCATTTACCACGTTTACACTAAGCCAAATCCTGGAAAAGACTCACGAGTACCAAATGAACACCCACCATCTCTTTGTTGATTGTAAAGCAGCAACAAACGCAGCTCTGTTAAGCTAGGAAAGAGCTTCTCCAAGATACCGAGCGAGGCTTCAGGCAAGGCAATGTACTCTCCTGCAACCTCTTCAACTTTGTGATGGAGGGTGTGTTCTATTGCAAATTTTATTCTATAAGAGGGTCTCGCCTACGCAGATTATATTGACATCATTGGTCGTACTGATGATGTCAAGGATTTCGTCACATTGGCACCACCGTTACAATGAAGAACGATTTCAGCATGGAGATCAGGAGGAGAATCACTCCTGCCAATATGTATTACCACACTCGCCAGTCGAAAGTAACACTCTTTAAGACGTTCATGGTTCCCTTTTTGTTTTCTGGCGCTGAATCATGGCTGATGACGAAGTCCGATGCAGATGCCTTTGCAGTGTTTGAGCGGAAAGTACTCGCGTTGCGTGTTGGCAACGACTACCGCATTCGAAGGAACAACAAACTCTATTCGCTATATAAAGACTATGATATAGTCCATCGTACAGGGTATAATTCAGTAGGCGAATTTTTCGTAAAATTACTTACAAATCGGCAAAAAGTGCGAATGCAACGGCTCAATGCTAGTATTATAATATATTATTATTTATTTGTTAATATTATTATATTAGATTGTGATGCGGGCGAACTTTTAACTTGCCCGGCTCTAAGTACAAGGTTGCGCTCTGACAGAGTCGAAGAACTTCTTTCCCTTCTGCAAACGCTTCTGTAGGAATGTCGAATGTGCAGCAGGCATGGCGTTCTGTTTATTAAGTTTAAGCTTCTCCTTTTCCATTTTTGTGACAAGTTCCCCCAGTGGAACTCCTGCTTGGCACAGCTATATCTTGACCTAATACAATGAAAAATTTTATGTTCAATTAGGAGTGAAAACTGTATGAAAACTGCCAAAAACGTCTTAAAACGGCACAAAAACTTACACAAGAGAAAAGTCTTCGTACAAATAGAGAAAATGGACTGTTCCGCTTATGATATAGGACACAGTTCTCTTGGCTAAAGTTGTCTCCAATTTGATTATTTATGCAAGTGTTCGGTTAGATATCAACATTCTTAAGCAGACTTGCAATTACAACTTGATAGATTTTGTGTTTCATCCATTTTTTTCAGATCGTTATTGGGCACAACAGGACTACTTTGCAGACAAGGTATAAGTGTCAGTAGCTAAAACGCCGGCTTATGATAATGCAAAAAAAGATATTTCCGTGTTCTCAGGAGTCCGAGGTAATAACTGCTACTCGAAACCTTAAAAATTGCACATTGGTATCCCTTAGCTCCACATTAGCTTTTAGAAAACTCAATACTACAATTCTTTCACCTGAGCACATCAAACTCATAGCATTGGCGCTCACAAACTTGGGACTACAAAATGGAGTGTACTACTCGACGAGTGCTAAATTTACCAGACAAATAAGTGCAGCCGACATTCCGCCCACGATTAGTTTGGTCTAATCAGTTTGGTCTAACATCCAGCTCAAATACACCAATACAAACAAACAACTATATTCAAACAATTGTTCCGACAGAAGGTCCAGTATATGTTCACTGGGAATAGCTTTACACCGATAGGTCTCTGTGGAAGGCTCATGTCGTCTTTGCAATATGGGATAACCAATCTATCTAGAACCCTCTTTTCGCTGTCCTTAGCGTCGCTTAGGGCGCGTGTTACTTCGGTTAGGGCAGCTTCTAGATTACGCTGTTTGCTGTTCAGAATTTGACGGTGTTCCGTTAACTCAGAGAAGTTAAGAAGTTTCTTGCTCAGAGAAGTAAATTTGATATGCATCCTATATAGAAATGTGCAGTCGTTTTAAGAGTGACGTCATAATCACGTTCCTAACCAGGACATACTTAACTAGGTACTCTCACTTTACACCTTCTTCTTTGAGTAGACTTTTGCCTCTTTTTGAACTAGACTGCTACAGAGTTTAGCTGCCAAGCCTCTCTTCTTGTTTTGATGCTGATCTTATTAAATGTTATTTAGGGTGAGCTATGTAGCTCATAAAACGAAAGGGGAGGCACCCACTCGGGTGCAATTTTGGCTCTCTCTGTGCATATGCGTCACAAGATTACAAGTTTTCCTTAAGTGTGTGCAAAATATGACAATCAAAAGCATGGCTGGAACTCATGGGTGGCTACGGGTGGCTAGTCGACGCTTCGTCAGTTAAGAACCCGTTCTGGGTACTGCAGGGTACTGCGACTTGAATTTGCTTCAATGAAAGGCGCTTCTATTATGCCTGTTCTTAAGACGAGACTAGAGAACTAAATTAAACGAAACATAATTGATTTAACTATTACAATTTTATTGATTTTATATACTTGCTCAATTTTATATGCTTAGTCTATGGAATCTTTTTTATTTTTAATTGTGCTATTGTTTTGATAATTTTAGGCGTAGTCTCTTTTCCAATATGACTTGGATTTTGGCAGAGTGGCTTCTACTATGGTATCCCCATTCAGGACAGGCTTTTCGGAAGTGGCTACCGCAATGGGTTCCAATGTTGCTCTATTGTATATTACGTTTTCGTTCGTTTTGGCATTACGGAAAATTTTATTTCGCGCACATTTAAACCCAGGCATCCAGCGACATAGAAAGTGCTTCACTTTAGTCCCCATGCGCCTTTTGGAAGTCGAACTGGCAGTGGTTGTGCATCTACTATTTTCAGCCGCCATATTGTCTATTGCAGTGAAACATTTGAGACCAGATCTGAAAGATTTCCAAAACTATTTTTTTTTCATCTAAAGTGTTTGAGTTGCTGACAGTAAAAGGGCAGCTCATAAAGTATTTTATTGCCAAAGTAGCTTTTAGGTATGAATATTGGTTTTCAGCATGTTGAAAATAAATATGTAACTATTTCGTAGCCCAAGTGCACTAACCCACTG